>JBBELK010000386.1:1200000-1850067 GCA_037783545.1 Henricia sp. BOLD:AAB3569 | reverse complement strand
CCAATGAGGAAATGGCCGACGTACGCGTGCGTTGGTAATCGCTTAGCCTGCGCATGCGCAGCTTCCATCTTGGATTCGAGAAGAAGAAAATCGTGAAAGAGCGTCCGTTTCGATGAGAAATTAGACGGTTTTTTCTGTTTTGTTCCAATATTTCATTTCAATGAAGGTAATTTTGATGGGGTTTATCGTTATCTCTACCTTGAAACGAATCATTCATGGCATGGAAAAAGAAAATTACTGACGGTTTGTGTTGGTTATGTGACTAACGTTAGTGTTTGTTCTCGTTGATGTGTGTGTACTATAACTAGGGACCGAACGCGGACAACCTGTCCGTCGAGACAACTCGACCAGGGACGGGGGGAGGGGTGGGGGGAGGGCTGGGTGGGTGGGCGGGGAGAGGGAGGAGGGGGGGGGGGGGGGGGTGGGGGGGAGGCGGGGGTGGGGTGGGCGGAGAGGGAGAGGGGGGGGGGGGGGAGGCGGGGGGGGAGAGGGGGAGGTTGCAGGTCAACTTGCCATTTGAATACCCCTGCAATTCGAAAATACCCCCCGAACCACTGGCTACAGTGTCGCAAATACTAAGACGCAGAACATGTTGTCCAGTCACATAACATAATGATTGTAAGTTTGAAACGAAGAACGCATGGTTTGCGGACTATTACCTTTTTTAAAACATCCTCTCGTCGTGCGCGAATATTCTGGAAAGAGGATTTCGTCTGGAAACTAAAATAAACGCGCCTCTAAACACGAATTATTTGAGAGCAAGAACGCAATGGTTTGCGGACTTTATTTAACTTTTTAAAACATCCCTCTCGTGCCGCGAATATTCTGGGAAAGTCGGTTTCCGGGGAACTGAAATAAAAGCGCCCTCTAAACACCGAATTAATTTGACACGAAGAACGCAATGTAGTTTGCGGACTTTATGTACCTTTTTTAAAACATCCCTCTCGTGGGCCGCAAATGTAATGGGCAATAGGGTTGCTGAGATGCGGAGAATAGGAGCCGTGCAAAAAGAATAGGAAATATCGGAAAAAAATCTAAGTCCAACCCAACCACCCCGTTGCGCTACGCGGATACGATGTTGGCGTTGCATTGTCCAATCAGATAGCGCAGTGCAAAAACGCGGAAAAGGGCTATCGAACAAAATTCTAAGTCAACCCCAACCACCCCGTTGCGGACCCTCCCGGGATACGATGTTGGCGGTTGCGTTGTCCAACAGAATCGAGCAGTGCAAAAAGAATAGGAATTATCAAAAACAATTCTATGTCCAACCAACCACCCGTTGCGGCTAACGCGGATACGATGTGTGGATATGCGTTGTCGATCAAGATCGAGCATGCAAAAAGAATATAAGGAAATATCGAAACAATTATAAGTCCAACCCAACCACCCCGTTGCCGGCTACGCGGATACGATGTTGGCGTTGCATTGTCCAATCAGAATAGCGCAGTGCAAAACGAATAGGAACTATCGAACAAAATTCTAAGTCCAACCCAACCACCCCGTTGCCGGCTACGCGGATACGATGTTGGCGTTGCGTTGTCCAATCAGAATCGAGCAGTGCAAAAAGAATAGGAATTATCAAAAACAATTCTATGTCCAACCCAACCACCCCGTTGCCGGCTACGCGGATACGATGTTGGATATGCGTTGTCCAATCAGAATCGAGCAGTGCAAAAAGAATATAAGGAAATATCGAAACAATTATAAGTCCAACCCAACCACCCCGTTGCCGGCTACGCGGATACGATGTTGGCGTTGCGTTGTCCAATCAGAATCGAGCAGTGCAAAAAGAATAGGAATTATCAAAAACAATTCTATGTCCAACCCAACCACCCCGTTGCCGGCTACGCGGATACGATGTTGGATATGCGTTGTCCAATCAGAATCGAGCAGTGCAAAAAGAATATAAGGAAATATCGAAACAATTATAAGTCCAACCCAACCACCCCGTTGCCGGCTACGCGGATACGATGTTGGCGTTGCATTGTCCAATCAGAATAGCGCAGTGCGTACACAAAAAATTATAAGTCCAACCCAACCACCCCGTTGCCGGCTACGCGGATACGATGTTGGCGATGCGTTGTCCAATCAGAATCGAGCAGTGCAAAAAGAATAGGAATTATCGAAAAAAATTCTATGTCCAACCCAACCACCCCGTTGCCGGCTACGCGGATACGATGTTGGATATGCGTTGTCCAATCAGAATCGAGCAGTGCAAAAAGAATAGGAAATATCGAAAAAAATTATAAGTCCAACCCAACCACCCCGTTGCCGGCTACGCGGATACGATGTTGGCGTTGCGTTGTCCAATCAGAATCGAGCAGTGCAAAAAGAATAGGAATTATCAAAACAAATTCTATGTCCAACCCAACCACCCCGTTGCCGGCTACGCGGATACGATGTTGGATATGCGTTGTCCAATCAGAATCGAGCAGTGCAAAAAGAATAGGAAATATCGAAACAATTATAAGTCCAACCCAACCACCCCGTTGCCGGCTACGCGGATACGATGTTGGCGTTGCGTTGTCCAATCAGAATAGAGCAGTGCAAAACGAATAGGAACTATCGAAAAAAATGCTAAGTCCAACCCAACCACCCCGTTGCCGGCTACGCGGATACGATGTTGGCGTTGCATTGTCCAATCAGAAGAGCGCAGTGCGTACACAACGTACACAGAGCATTTACACACAGTGTATAGTGAGAGCATTACACACAGTGTATAGTGAGAGCATTCAACCGTAACTGCGTAGCCGGCATAAACACACAGTGTATAGTGAGAGCATTACACACAGTGTATAGTGAGAGCATTCAACCGTAACTGCGTAGCCGGCTACGAGGTGGTGTTTGCGAGTTGCGGGGTATTCTGCAATTGTGCCCCAACTTGGAAATAATTCCGTTTACTTCTGATGGTATTTTTTTTTTTTTCAGATTAAACACGGATTTTGGTAAATGTATTTTGGCCTATAGGCTAGAGGCCTATATTAGAATTGATAGCTTATGCTTGTTATAGCCTTATTCAATTCTAAGATATAGGCTTAGGGCCTACTTCCCACTTGCACTTCTGTCGAAATGTTGCAATTCTGCGGTCGCACTAATCACCGTCAGGAACCGTCAGAAGCCGTCGGGAAACAGTAAAAAACGGCACCATAAATCGTCAGGAAGTTGTCAGGAACCGTCAAGAAAAATGAAGAAAATTTCTCAAACTTAAATTTTTAAAAGTTACGGTACTTCACCTCAACGGTATCTAATTTATTACAAAATTTCAAAACTTAAAAACGGTCCACAAACTGCACCGGCAAAACTAGACAGAATGATTCTGTCCCTACGGGATTTCCCGTAGGGACAGAAGAAACACCTTTCATACAGTGGATTTTTGTCATTTTGCCTCGAAATTAGAATCACACCCAAACATTTCCTCCTAGTTGTGTCCTGCAGTGGTTTGAGTTGTCCATGATTGGAAAATAATTGGAAAGAAATACTTACAACACCGTTTTTAAAGCCTATACATGCTCAATTATTAATTTCCTCGACTGTATCTGACTGCTTCCTGACGGTTTCTGGCAGTTACTGACGGTTGTCGGGTCGCCGACTGCTTCCCGACTACTTCCCGACAGTTCACGACTGCTTGCGACTGCTTCCGACTGCTCCCGACGGTTCCTGACGGTGATTAGTAGGACCGCCTAATTTGCATTTTTGTCATCAAACTAACATTTTACAGTACTACATGGTTTATACCGAGTGTTATAACAAGGAAAACCCTGGGTGTCCATGCATGGTAATGAACCCAATTTTTGTTCTATTTGGAAAATTAAGGATGTAATTTTTTGTTTTTTCAAGAATGATGACCCAGGGACTACCGAGGTGAAATACAAAATGTAGCTTTGATACAGATGTGGACAACTGTCGAT
Organism: Henricia sp. BOLD:AAB3569; assembly: GCA_037783545.1. Classification (NCBI taxonomy): domain Eukaryota; kingdom Metazoa; phylum Echinodermata; class Asteroidea; order Spinulosida; family Echinasteridae; genus Henricia; species Henricia sp. BOLD:AAB3569. The sequence goes on along the minus strand of JBBELK010000386.1, from coordinate 1,846,159 downwards.
GATTTTTGGAAATATGGATACAGTGAAAAACAACTGAGCTCCACTGGGATTCGAACCACGGACCTTCTGCTTAACACATTTCTGTGTTCTTTTCGTGCAGAAGAAACCTCCAGGATGCCTAAAGATCGATACGACACACAGAACAACCACCACAACAACCATCGGCGACAGTACCGCATCATGTCGCCCGAGGACGTTGTCTCGGGTAAGAAACCCCACTGGGACCAACTCGAGATCACGGGCACCATCCGTAACCTCAGTCCGCAATTGTGGAACCTACAGTTCCTGACGGCTCTCTACCTGAATGATAACAACCTGACACGGGTCCCATCCGAGATTTGCAAGTTGTCGTGCCTGACGCATCTGGACCTGTCTACCAATAAGCTGCGCAGCTTGCCTGTTGAACTTGGGGACTTAGTCACTCTCAGGTACAGTTTTAAACGCACACTTCTTAGTATCCCCAAAACATTTAAAGGCCCTATGTATCATTTGCAAGTACTTCCAAATACTGAAAGTATCTGCCTTTTTTTATTGTTTGTATTGAAAATATTATTATTACCGGTATTAAGCCGTTACTTTCAATAGAACCATTTTTTCCCCATCAATTTCGTTGCTAAAAATAATGTCTTTAAGCAAGTCTTTTTACTGGAAATTGCAATTTTTGGGTAAAATCGGAATATCTAAACGCTGTATATACCTCCCTGGCCGTAATACTCTAAAAACTGACGTACACACCTTCGTTCTTCTCAGTTTGACGATCAAATTCACATCGCTCGACGCAGAACCTCAAACTGCCTCGTGTTTCAACGAAAGTCTGAGAATTTGTTTTTGGATTTGCATAAAATCATAGAGTCCTGCCTCTGCGCTATGGCGCTCGCGTATAAGCACCAGACTACTTTCTTGTCTTGAAATTACTGTAACGAAATTTCCTGAACTGTTGGTTCTGGCGTACCAAGTAGTGGCTGAGTTAGTTTTTGTTAGTTTTATCTGGTTTAAAGACGGATTACATGATTGGAAAACTTTTTTTTCAAAAGGAACAATGCATTACATGACTAACAAATAATAATGATAAACAGCTTAGTAGAAATTTCAGCCATAGGCCTATAGATGCAGTAATATTTCAGAAAACCTTACAAATCCATGTATGGTTTTTGTGTTGAATGAATGGTAAAAAATTGTCTGCAGATAATTTAAAAAATAAAAAGCACCTTCTGTTGGTAATTTTTCCCACGAAGGTAGCATTTTACACGAAAAAAAAATGTGTTTGTTACCATTGCAGAGATGCAAACATTTATTACGATTTAGGCGTAGTTTGTACAATTGTTTCAGCCAATGACGATCAGTATTGTGACATAATTCCAGAATGCATAGCTTTAAATGTGGGGTTTAAATAGGGTGTTTTGTTATAAAATTTCCTGTTAAAACGGGGGCCCCGTGGCAAATTACACTTTTCCAAATTGCAATGTTGGCATCTCTGTCATTGCTGTCAACATTTTGTAGTCGGCTTTTTCTTGTCAACTCGTGAAGTAAAATTCTGGGTAACTGCAAGTGATCATGTATTCGACTTTAAATGGAATAGAATGGAGCTGCAAGTGGTGTACATGTATTGGGCCTTAATGGAATGGCTGCATACACATGTACAGTACCGGTATGTACATTCATCCAATATTTGTTTAGCTTGAATAATTGTTTTCATGAAAACTGCTCTACCGGAAACCCTTTAGTTAAATACACAGTCATTGCTATTGTGTGAAACCAGGAACAAGTAGGAGCAATGTACATACGTACATGTACATTGTGTATAGTGGTTTTGCTGCATGTCATTGTGTTTGGAATAATGGGGATTTCTGTGTAATGTTGAAACAGTTTGAAGGTCAACTGAATTTTATACAGTACATTATTGTAAATAATTGTCCAAAATGCTCATGTGGGCATATTTTGTTTTTGGTAGTACAAGTTTGTGTCTGTTAAATTTCACTAAATTTTGTGATGAATACAACATTTTGTATGGTGCCTAATTGCCATTGAAATGGAACGACCAAACTTTAGCAAGTTTAATGCCAATGATTTTCCGTTTCAGAAAAACACAAATTCTGTTTCAAAAATCCCAAATCCCGTTTCAGGGGACGAAAATTCCGTTTCTTTTTTTTAAAAGGAAACAAAGGCATTTATAATACACAGTTTGTCTGTTGCAAACATGTTTCTGTTTGTCATGTTTGTGGTTGCAAAATGCGGACAGCAGTAAAATTTAGCCATTTTTCAATTTACCATCGTCTCGGTAAAACCTCCCAAAAAACAAGTCCAATGCGGACACGGCTGAAGTGGTTTTCCTTCAGAACCAAAATTTATGTGAGACAACTGGACATGGACCTATTGAAACCAACACGAAAAAGCACAGATTTCGATATTTATGACTGCTTGTTGCCACATGTAATTGTGTATTTCCTGATAGCAAAAAAAATAGTAATCCAAGCTTAACTCGTTTTCTCGTTCTACAAAGTAAGGGGTATTAAATTCTTGGGAAAAGACTAAATATACTTATCAGCAGATCAGTATTAATTATTGCTACTGCAGTAGTTCAACACACATACATAATGTACACATATATTCATCATTCTTTATTTCTAAAAAGAATGAACACACAACCCAGGTCACGGTTTGAGAAAATCCCAAACACATGCAGGGTACACAAAATATTATACATCTAAAAGCATACAGGATAGATTAAAATACAAATAAAAACACACGATGTACCATAATTTAAGTGTGGAATTGCATTGAGCCAAACAGATCCTTATTTGGGCATATATTTATGGCAGTAGAGGCATGAAATTATAGTTGTCCGTACAGTTTTTGAGGGAGAAAAGAGTACAGTGTACATGTACATGTACATACGTACATGTTCAGTGTTGTTAGTTCACGAATTATGTAAATGTGCTGAGTGCTTTTAACCCAAACTGCCTTGAGTGTAGATTTATTATAAATGGCCCAAACTGCATAGTGGTTATGGTAACTGCATATATGTACACATGTACAGTATTTTTTTTTTTAAACACGTTTAAAGGACTATTTTCATCAGTTAAATCCACATTACTGTCGGGATCCGCTATTTGTTGTACGTACATGTACATGTACAATCTCAATTTGACGGATGTGTTTTTGTATTCAAGTTCTTTTTGCAGTCCTACAATAGGCATGTTTCTATTGAGACCCATTTACCGGATAATGCTGGAAAAGACAGAAAATGTGCTCAGTAGAAACGGGTCTTATCCGCTATTTTCCAGTAAATGGTGGGGAGAATTTTCCTTTGCCGGGGAATTTATCCAGAAAGCCGCAATAGAAACATGCACTGTTCTGCCCGAGTGCGCATACAGGGGAGAAAACGTAAATGTTAACGCACAACAACTGATCCAATCCACGTGTTTGACCTCTGCATGTGACCTTTTTCGGGGAAATTCACGAAGCGTGACGAAGGCCAGCAAGCTTTGCTATTTTCCAGATAGAGCAGCTCAGTAGAAACTGTGGTTTTCTCCTATGCACTTAAGTTTGGGGGTTTTCCTTCCAACTGAGCATTTCTTGGTCTTCTCTTGAGGCTAACGAGCTAAAGTGCACTGAGCACTTTTGAATAATCCTTGGTTTATCAGAGAAAATTAAAATAAATAAATAAATAAAATACTATTTCTTTTTAATCTCAAAAGGATGCAGTACAAGTGCTTACTTCAGCATTTGTTTTTCATTTCAGGGAACTTTTATTGAACAACAACTATCTGCGCAACTTGCCGTTTGAGATCGGTCGGCTGTTTCAGCTTCAGGTGTTGGGTCTGAAGGGAAATCCCCTAAACCCAGACATGCTTGGCCTATATAATGAACCAAACGGTGTGCCCAGGTTACTCTCCTACATGCTGGATAACATCAGTCGTAAGTTGCTTCCTTTATTTTTACTTCTTAGGAGTCGTCCAAAGTTATCAACATTTTCACGGTTCTACAGAGCGTAGTATTTTTCAGGACCCCTCTCCCTGCCCCTGAAAGTAGTAAGCGGCCCTTGATCCCCCTCCCCCTTCCTACATTTTTGAAAACTCCACTGTAGAAATGTCCCCTTATGCTTACATGTGTAACAGACAAAACAAAAAATCACATTGGTCATTCCATACTGCATACGTATTTATAAGGGAAAATTTGTACACAGGGTTTTCAGAATTATGTCTATTGTGGCAGTAATTTGTTACCTTTTTTTCCTGAGAAACGGAAAGAAATTTCGTTAATTCTGAAATAAACCAAAGACGTTTATTATTGACTTATCCTTCTAATGTACCTCATTACTGTGTCCAGATCACATTTTTTACACCCCCATTTATTCCCATGGGTGTTGAGATTTTGATACCATATCAATTGTCATATTTTTCTCATTACCATTCTGAAATATCGCGCTCTTAATCCGTATATTTTTAAAGATATTATAAAAACCACCTTTTTAAAAACTAATTTATCGGTTCCACGAAGCGGTGCAGGGATAACACCAACCGTTTTGCTTCCACATCCAAATTGGAGATTGCAAATTTCCTGTTTTCTTCCCATGGATAGTATTTTGGGGACGTATTTTATATGATTGTTGGGTTAGAGTGAAATCCATTTTCTGAAAAAATCTGAACAAGCTCATTTACAATGTAATATTCAATTGGCACTCACAAAATCTACCATATGCAATGTGTGTAATTAAATTGTGCTTGCCTTGCATTCTCATTTCTGTTTTGCATTATAGGCTAATCAATATGTTATCCAATATGTTTATTCATGTGTTGTACAATGGACATACAGTACATATAATCCAAACAATCTCTATTGTATAAATATGGTATGGGTGGGTGTATGTAAAAAGACAATGCTTTTCATGCACGTCGTGAGTTGTTGAATGTGATGTGTAAAAACATCTGGAAACTGCTGTTAAAAAAATAGAACATGTACATGTACACGTAGATACATACAGTATGTAGTTCTGAATGCAAATTAGGCATTTGTTAAACATGTTTTCATACCATAGACCTCAACGTTGAAAAGGAAGTCATGCAGAATCTATATCTTTTTATTCAAAAATATTAAAACTTATTGCACCTACCTGCATTATAGGTTTATTTTTATTTACCCCTCAAAAGTGGCTCACTCTTGTGTGTTTGTATTCAAAGCCATCTTGTATTATAACACTTGTGCAGTGCTGGAATGTGGTACATGTACAAGATCTATAGACCATATCAAATAGCCGCCATCTTGTGGGGCAGTTTCTTTGTTCCTTGAGGACATGCATCGTTGCACGTATTGTGCTTACATTGTTAAACAGTTTAAGTAACAAAAAGTGACCAACAAGATGGCAGCTATTCGATAAGGTCTATACCGGTATGTTAGCTGCTACATATATGTAGAGGCGGAACAACATATATTTGGCTAAAACATTATAGAAACAAAATATTTCCACCTAACAACCCTAATTTTTTTTTAAAGTAATAGGAACCTTTGTTTTTCTTGTCCTAACATTATTCTTTTTAACGCAGCTTCGAATTTTTAAACTGTTACACATATATCTTTATACTTTTATTTATTTAAAATGACATCTTTATTTTTGTCTCTTATTCCAGCCCCAACTACAATGCCACCAACGAGACCGTGGATTCACATCAAAGATCCTGATCGAACAAGACCAGCTGGTAGGCATTTATTTAAACATTTCACCCCCACCTCCCAAAAAAATGGTAAAAAATGCATATAATGTTACAATTCTCAGCTTTATCTTTCAGTATGAGTATTAATTTGTTTAAATGATTTTTTCTGAATGCAGCAATATTCTCCGTCATGAGCTACAACATCCTCTGCGACAAATACGCGACCAAGCAGATCTACGGGTACTGCCCCTCGTGGGCCCTCAGCTGGGACTACCGGCGGAAAGGCATCATGGAGGAGATTCTCCACGCCAGCGCGGACATCATCTGCCTTCAAGAAGTCGAGACCGATCAGTTCTTTAACTTCTTCAGTCTGTCGCTGACGAAACACGGATACGACGGCGTTTTTAGTCCGAAGTCCAGGGCTAAGACGATGGCAGAGAGTGATCGCAAGTTTGTGGACGGATGCGCAATCTTCTTCAAAACGGACAAGTGAGTTACGGACAGTTTTCCAAAGTTTTTAGCTTGTGAATCAGGCATTGGTCTGCAACTGCAGAGATCTTAAACACGGTTTTGACAAATGAATGTGCATTGCACACTTTGTGCAGGGGGACCATGGCCGAGTAGTGTAGCGTCTTCAATCCAAGACTTTGGTAAATCCACAGGTCATGGGTTCGAATCCCGTCCATGGTGCGTGTGCTCTTGGGCAAGGCACTGTCACTATGAGCAAAAACATGTACATGTTCATTGTAACCCCATTGTTACTAACAATGGTGTGTGCCCAATTTCCATTGTTAGATGTTCATAGTGTGTGCCATGAATTGCCTCTTTTAACCCAGGTGTATAAATGGGTACCATTGGGTACCATTTAAAACTGGCCATGTGATGTGCTCTCGGCCAATAGGGATGCGTAAACTGTTACATGTATTTATCAAATATTTAATTTTGTGCTTAATTTGTGACTCCAATCCTTGCCCATTTCAGGTTTAGTTTAGTAAAGGAACACCTGGTAGAGTTCAACCAGTTAGCCATGGCAAACGCTGACGGTAATGAGGACATGCTGAACAGAGTCATGACAAAGGACAACATCGGACTGGCTGTCCTGCTTGAAACGAGGCAACGATGCTATACCGGATGTGGTAGGTTGGCTAGGGGCCCTGTCACACATTCCCGGTTTTGCATCCTGGTAGGCACCGGTGTGTCCCTCTGGTACGGTCGACAAAACCGGGAATGTGTGACATTAGCTAAAGGCAATGTGCATGCGATAGGATAGGTTGCAGTCACTAAGGGGACAAAGTTGTGGTTTGGCTGGTCATAAACTGTACATTTAAGCATCGGTGAATAACCAATGGCATGCATTGCGTGCAGCCCAGAGCGTAGGTTATACTACCGGTAAATAATAAAAGACACATAACGCTTTAATCAGATGACTGGGATTTATTCGGGTGTTGTATAAAAATGTAATATAGAAACACAAGAAAATTGCAGTGTCCGGACTGGGATTCGAACCCAGGTCCTTGGCATACATGGCCAACTGCTCAACTGAGCTATCTGGGCATCCCGCCGGAGCATCACAACAATCTCTTCACAATAGGCCATCAGTGTAGCGAACTTGGTTGGCATGGATTTGCCCCACTGCATTGTTGGAAAAAGAGTGGCAAGCACGAGATTGTCAATCCTCTCATATATACCTTCAATAAAAAATGTAATAATTATAATTATATATTTTAAGAAAACAGTTTTTGGAAGAGTGTATTAAACAAATATTTTCTACCTAATGTTTTCAGCACCTGCCCCAGACAACGCCAGACAGCTCATGCTAGTCGCCAACGTTCACATCCACTGGGATCCCGAGTACAGTGACGTGAAGCTGATCCAGACCATCATGTTCATGAATGAACTCAAGAAGATTGTTGAGGAGGAATCCATAAGTTTCAGGCCGGGGGGAACGTCGCGAACACATGAGGCAACGGCTATCCCCTTAGTGCTGTGCGGAGATCTCAACTCGTTACCAGACTCGGGTAAGACAGTTACCAAAATTTCATTCAGAAAAACGCATGTGGGTTTGTCCATAAAGTGGACACCGTGCCCCAACTTCATGGACAAACCCATATGGATTTTCATGTTTTTTGGAAAACGTGGTACATTTCACAGCTGAAATTTCTTCGGATGAGTTTGTTGGTCTTCCTTTTTATTTATAATGGTTTTATTCGCAGAATCGCTCAAAAACAGATCATCTACAGTGCCTTTAATGTCAATACCTGGATATTTTCCCCTTTTCTGCTTATAAATCAGGTGTCCTCGAGTACCTAGAAAACGGCAAAGTATCCGTTCATCACGAAGACTTTAAGGACATCCACTATAAGGCTTTGCGTAACTTCTCAAGTAGCTCAGAATGCAACGGCCACATATCGCATCCATTCTCGTTGCGTCGCGCCTACCACAACCAGCCACTGCAGTACACTAACTACACGTACGACTTCAAGGGCGTCATCGACTACATCTTCTCATCGACTAATTTCATGTCGACGCTGGGTGTGTTGGGGCCTGTTGAACAAGAGTGGTTAGACCAGGTAACAAAAAGAATAAATAAATAAATTGTTAAAAATGTACGAGAGAAGGTGACTTTTCATAGACATCCATATCATTTATCATTTTTCTCATTACCAATCTGAAATTTTGTGATTTCAATCCGTATATTTTCAAGGACATCGTCAAAAAACCATCAATCTTTTGTAAACAACTGCGGCATCACACACACACAAAAAGTTTTGTACACAGTTTAATGGGGATTCCCTGGAGGACCTGCCCTCTGCAGTTCGCTGTGGCTGAAGGGTGAGCCCCAGATTAAAGGTGACTGCACAGGGTTTGAGCTTTATCAGGCAACAATTCTTTTAGTAATTAAAAAAAAACACAACTTTGTACTTGGACAACAGTACCTTGGCTGCTCAGAGGGTTAACACGACCCCATGCAAGTGGTGAATAATCCACACAGTGTCTGTTTCCCCCCCAATTTTCATCACTAAACAGAACTTTTCCTTTCTCCTTTACCCATTTCCAGTCCAAGATCGTCGGTTGTCCACACACGAGCGTCCCTTCAGACCACTTCTCGCTGTTGACTGAACTGGATATGCCTTACAGTTCCGGAGAGATCACCAGCACGAGTACCAGCAACAGCAGGGTGTTCAGTACCCACATTGTCCGACTCCCCCAGACGTAGTCAATTTCAACTCATCTTTTTATTTTTGGTAAGGGCATTGTGAATATATTTTGGTCCATTTTTCGTGCCTGGGCCATTTTTGTTTTTAAGAATGGCCCAGGAGGCCCTTGTCTCCCGTCTGAGCCACTTTTTAGGTGTAATAAGATTTGTACTTGTACAGATTGTAAAGTGTAAACGAAGGAAAAAAATTGAGACTATTTTAAAGAAAATAAATTTTGGGCCGGGGGTGTCGTATTCGGCGCCTTGCTCGCCCTTTAATTTTGAGCATTTTTCTCGTGTTTTTTCTCTCTCTTTCTCTCGGAATATTTCTCGAGGTTGCAGTTTGTAAAATTAGGGGGCATTGATTTAATACCATTTCGCTCAAGAAGGTGTCTCAGACCGTATTATCAGAAAATTTGGACAGAATTAAACTTGAGCAAGAAATTTAATTTTCCAGCAAAATTAAAAACAAAGTTAGGTTCGGAGGTGCCAAAAATTAAAAAGCTGAAAAGCCCGGCCTTTCATGGGGATCATACAAATGTTTGTGTCAGCCAGGACTAAAAAAAATGCACAGGCAACTCGATTCTGTATCATAGAAATTGCCAACAATACTAAGAAAATATATTGTCATTGATTATTAAAATGTTTGTAGACAATTTTTGAATATCTTTAAGAGTATTTAAACAACTAATTTCATCATCTGAATTCTCACAAATTATGACATTTAACAGTTGTCAAAAACAAGTTGCTTTTGTCTCATATAAGTGCAATCAGATAGACATACACAATGTACATGTATTTGGCCAAAGATTTTAAACCTTCAAGTTTTTCTTGAAGTTAACGCAACACCTTAACAAAGGACACCATCTTGAGCCGGATGGCAAATTTTGCAGTTCACAAAAAATAATTTTCCTTTCTTTTTTCTCTTGTTGATTGTGAAAATGTGACATTGAACCATGGAAAATTGAATATTTGTGTGTTGTGTTTTACTTATAAACTTGTTAACATTAGTTATGTACATGTACACCATAGTGGAACAGTACTGTGTGTGGGGTTTTTTTGACAGCAAATTTTTTATTGTTGCCGCTCAATTCTTTGTAATTCATAATTGCCGTTATTTACCGGTACTCTGTCTTGTTTTGCTCGTCTTATGTCTGCATTCGACTTGGTGTAACAAATATATTTGACACTTTTAAAGTTTGATAATGCACCTATTCATTGTTCCAACCCACTCCCCCTCCCCCTAGCTCCCCCCTCCCCCTACCCTAGCTCCCCCTCCCCCCACCCTAGCTCCCCCCTCCCCCCACCCTAGCTCCCCCTCCCCCCAACAGATGGGGATTGTTACTATTCGTGTGACAAAATCCCCACCCCTGGGGCAAAATTTAGGTGACAAAAATCCCCACCCTTGGGTGCAAAACATGCGCGCCTTGCTATTTATGCACAGAAATTTGTATTTCAATGTGTCAAAATTTTGACCAAACCCCCACCTAAGGGGTGGGGCAGTGGGGGGGGGGGAGTATATATAAGTGTTAGGTAGGGTTAGTCATGACAAAAAAGGGGGGGTGGGGCGTGGCATGGCATTACACCAGCCAGGTCACTTACGATACAGCTCAGCACCAAGAAATCACGTGTATATGGCCAGAAAACTAGTTGAAAAATAAATTGCTTGTTACATGTATGTAAGAGTGAAGAAAAGTTTTGCCGACAAACAAAATTCTTTTACATTAGCCAAGGCACAATATGTTTGAAAGAGTAGTTTTTGAATAATCAAACTTTTAAAGTGTCAACTATTATTTATTTTTTACACCTAGTATCAATTATAGCCATGAAATGTGTGTCTAATGAAATGTGCAACTAATTTGTGAAATTTGATTATGGTACATGTATATGTTGTCACTTCTCCCTTTGACCTTAAAATCCTTCACAGTTTGGAATTGTTTTCTGAAAAGAATGAATTTCAAAATGGTTCTTTGTAGCGCTATGTACTGACAAGTACAAAGTATTATTTCCTCGACAATTTGCAAAAAAGACGATTTGTAAGTCGCAGTTTGCATGTATATAAAGGTAATTAGAAACAAATTTTGCAAAAATTCTCGTCTCTGGCATTAATTTCAATTTTAAAATTCTTAATTTTTTTTACAATGTTGCAATTTTTTTGTCAACAGAAAATCTGATTAATCAAAATTTTATTTCAAAAAATTCCCCTAAACTTCATGTAGCCTTACCACCAAGTCACTGTTTTACATCAATTCTTAAGCCTAGCGTACATCGACCTTGCAACTGCGCTACGCACACATCAACAGCAATTGTTCAGTTGAGTTGCTTCCAGTTGTAATTTCAATGTACGCCAGGCATTATAAAACTATAAAACTCGGTTATAATAGCATTTTTTAAAAACAAGAAAAATGAAAGTATATTGTCATGTAGTTTCAGATTTCACGAAATTTCAATAATTTTTCTGGACCGAAAAAAAATGCACTTCTGAACAATTCTCAGGAATGACTGGAATTTCAGTCCAGGTCACACAGGGTAACAACCTGTTTTACAAATATGCACTTTTCAGACAAATTTCTTGCCCATATTTTCATTCTTTTGGTCACGAGTCCCCATTTTTCTGTGTAACAGAATTTCAAACTAGTTGGTTTCACTGTAATGGAGTTATAAATTTTGAATAGATTTCTTAATTTTGTGGCCCGTGATGTTATGTGGAAATCATAAATTTTCATTCTTTCCTCTCAGTTCTGTCTAAAAGTTACCATTTTTGGCGGCCATCTTTGTTAGCATAATAATTTGTGTAGCAAATTATTTTAACATATCCGGAGATGCCAACATTGCGACTCGAGAGCGCATCTCCACATATCTGTAATTTGAGGAAACCATTTATAAAATTAAGATTATTTTATTCTTACATTACGATGTCTGATTTTAAAAACATCTAAAAGATTGTTTGGTTTTCTTTTTTATGTAAACCTTACTCATTACTAACAATCTGCAATGTACAGTGTACGCTACTCACAATCAAGTTAGGGATATTGGCGTGGTTCAATTTTGGAATTTATTTTCTTCAAAATATCTGCGCACATCTCACACTATCCTAAACGTCTTGTGAGTAGTGTATGTCTTTACTGTATCGCGTGAGGGACCAAAAGCATACATTATTATTGCATGTGTAAAAGTTGCGCTACATTTTTGTTTTTTACATGCTGTAGTGTATCATCAGAGATATTTCTTTTTTTGTCATTGGAAATGACTTTTTGTTCAATGTAAAAAGTTTAAAATTGGATCTAGGATGAAGATAGCAAAAATAAAAGCCTAAAACTATTCCGAGCAACAACAAAAAATGTAAACATTTTCTCTATTTTTTTTATTGAAAAAAAAGTCAATCTGAGAGTGTGAATTTTTAGCACACCGAAGCTTTCTACACATGCATATTGACGCTGTTATGTGAATTTTTCGATGTCAACTTAAGTACAAAAGAAATTGTCAAAATTTGATTAAACTGAAAATGTGCCGTTTTTTTGCTGCTCGGTTTTGCACTTTCTATAAAATTTGAGTCAATTTAAGATAAATTATCAATTTTAATTGTGCTTTAAATGTAACTTTCAAACTAGAAAAATATCTAATTGCAGTCTGCCCAAATCTTGCACTGAAACTAGTCTTTGTTGCAGTAGTTTGTTACTTTCCAGTTACCATAGGAATGAGATTTGAAATGAAAATTTGTGGTGAAAACCTCGGACATGCTTGAGAAAAAGCTAAGATTGCATGTATTTTTTTGGATGGATATTTCATGGGAGCTTATTTAAACAGCACCAAAACTGATGAATTGCGGAATTGATTTAAAATTGTAAATTGTCACCAACTGTACATTTATATCAATGCTTCCCACTAACCTAAATGGCAATATAATGACCTAAACAAATTTGCCCCACAATTTATCGTCAATATAATAATTTCCCATCCTATCCAATTTCCTTAGAAAGTTGAGAAATTCATGTTGGGGAGATTTAAATTGCATTTTTGGAATGCCAGTTTATGCCGAGAGCAGTTTTTAAGATTCGTTTTTGGTTGCTTTTTATTTATAAATTTGTGTTGAACTTAGCTTAGGCAAAAAAAAAAACTCTGTTTAGCGTTAGCCTGCGTCACTTTTAACCCTGCGCGTCAAAGGTTTTATTTGGGGGGGTGTATTAAAAACATGCCTGTTGGCTTCATGTCAACTTGACTTTACTTGGAATCCACTTACCAAAAAAAAACCAGGGAAAAACAGCCGCGTCACTACATCAATTTGGGAGACTTCAACTTACGCTAAACATAGTTATCCTTTTTGTTGGCCTCTATGTGATAGAAACCCTACGACAAACAATGGAATAGCCCGTAACAATGTAAAGTTAAGACTCTTCCATTTTGTTGGGGGTACTTTTTTAGTGTACTGACTAATTTGTGCTACATGTAGTATACTTAAATGGATTCATCTTTTCTTTTTTTGCAATAGTTCTAAAGTGAAAACGTCACCCTTTGTGTGTTGCCAAGGTTACTGGGTCTACACAAAAACCGGTAAACTGTTTTCCTGCACTTTAGCAGTGGATATTTCAGGTTACCAGCGAATGTTTAGACCCAGTTATCCTGACAAATGACGTCACACTTTAGTAGTCTATGCTGTGAGTGCATTCGTTTTATTTCTTTAATCCTTTTTGCCGTGGTGAGGCAAAATGTGCATTTTTCTTAAATTTGTTCTTTTTTTTTATAGTTAACTTTTTTTTCATCTGAGGTTTGAAATGATAATCTATCAATAACATCACTGCCAACGCCTTGTGAAATACCCATGCTGTTCCAAAATATATATATTTTTGAAATCGTAGACGTTTGTCAGAGGAATCCACAGCACTTGTAAATATGTGCGATATCCGCAATAAGTATTGTTAACCTTAAAAGAGGAGCAGTCCATTTTATTTTATGAACCTCAATTTGACAGAAAACAAATCCATCATTTCTAATTTGTGGCAATCCCAGTTTTTATTTATTTCTGTGAAAAGAAAACCGTAAAAATGTAGATGTAATATAGATGTTCCGTTTACTTATAGTCAAAGAAATTTAACCTTAGTTTTGTTCTAAAAACTATCTCTGCCACATGTATCCTCGATCCTCCATAATCTGCGCACCTAACGCTGATGTACGCGAGCGCATTGGCCGGCAAACATAATGCGAGTGCGTAGAAATAGGACCGCGTGGATTTAGGAGTACTGACGATACATGTACATATGTAAAACCCCAAACGTTTAATTTATATCAATTTCATCATTGATTACTATTATGGCTGCCCCTCTTTTAGGATAATCATGATCAACCCCTTGGGATAAAATGGTACGGGCCGAGGCTGTGCCTGCTCCTGCCTTTTTAACCCCTGCAGTTGATTGGTTGGATTCCTCAGCAACAAAACAGAATTAGCCAATAGAATGTTTGGAGTGTGTCGGCTGATTGCTGTACATAACCAGTTTTGATAAGTACATGTAATTGATATAGGCAAATGTAATGAGCAACGTAACCAAAGTGCTCTGGGAAAAGTTGGTAGTTTTCTAAATGAAAAAATGAAAAATGTAAATTTGAAAGAAAGAAAACACCATTTATCTGTAAAAATTGATATTTTTCCCCCCCTCCCCAAGGGGGGAAAAGAAATATGGTAATTTGTCATGGTACATGTATACTCAACAAAAGAGAAATGCACATTTTTGCAACTGCCAATATTTTGCAAATTAGCCGCCACGGAGCAGCGGAATTTCACACCATTCATGTGAAGCATTGTAATATTCATCTGCACCAATTGTCTAGGCTTGTGACCTTGTTAGGTCTTGCCAGACATGCGTTACGTAATTTTTATGAAATTGAATTGAAATTGGCAGGAAACAGTACATGTGCAGTTCTTTTTAGTTACGTATACTTAACCCTATTAACTCCCTAGAATGTGTGTAAAATCGTATTGATTTTGGAGGATTGAGGAGTGTTAGGGTTTTAAAGGAGCTCGTTCAGATTTTTCCAGAAAATGGATTTTGTTCTAACCTATAACAATCATATTTGCAATGTCCAATTTGGGTGTGGAAGCAAAAATGTTGGTGTAATCACAGCACTGCTTTATGGAACGGAAAAATTAGTTTACAAAACATATTGGTGGTTTTTTGACGATATCCTTGAAAATATACGGATTGAGAGCTTGAAATTTCAGAATGGTAATGAGAAAAACATGACAAATAATCTCAACACCCCTGGGAAAAAGGGTGGCGCTCAAAATAGTAATCTGGACACGCTCCTTTATTAATCGGTTTGATTAAGGCAAAACAAAATAAATGGTGTGTTTACGGTAACCCGACTTACCTTGAATTTTTGAGGCCAAAATGCCGACCTCAAACTTGTTATTGCCAATTTTCAAGTTGATCATTTTAAATGAGCATTATTTGCAATAATTTCCAACGAACATACATGTAACATTTTCTACACTTGTACACAAACATGGTTAATAGTGTTGATAGCGAGTTTCAAACATTGCAAAACAACACGCAAATGCATGAACTAAAATGTAAAAAAAAAATATAAAATAAAATTTTTTTCCTACCTACCTACCTGGATTTTGTTTAGGCCGTTACCGTAAACGCATTATTTATTTTGTTTGGCCTAAGTACATTTTCTACAACTGGTTAAAATTTTGTTACATCATGTTGAACAGCATGGGTTTTTAATGTTTTTTGTGTGGGTTTTTTTGTGCGGTTTTCTTTTTAAATTTCTGACATGGGAAGGCGGTGGTAGCTAAATGTGGGATATTTCTCAGGATTGGCTACAATAAACGTGACAAGAATTTTACTTAAATGAAACGGATTCTCTTCACCTTCAGTAACCGTGTGGTCAATTTAGTAATAATTGTACAGTAGCCTTGTAGCTTTCTTTGGTATTGAGAAATGAAAAAAATATAGAGAAGCATTCCATGATATTTGTTTGTGAGTGTGTTTTAATTTTTCCAACAGGCTGTGGATTCGGGGGCATTGCTAAACCGCTTACAACCGGGGCCAATTTCATGGCACTGCTAAGCACAAACATTTGCTTAGCACAGGATTCGTTTACTTTATTTTGCAAAAATGGGTTGGCAGCCAAAATCAGAAGTGGTGTGTATTGAAAGGTATTCTCCTACACAAGTTGGCGTATAATTTTGGCTTGTAATCCATTTTATAAAGCAAACAAATCCTGTGCTTAGCAGCGCCATGAAATTGGCCCCAGGTCGCGACCAGTTGAGCAGGGCTGAGTCCACTTTTTTACTTGAGTCCGAGTCCAGCATACATCCGAGTCTTCAGCAGGCCAAGTTTGCTCTATATAGGCCGAGAAAAATATTTCTTCGGAAAATAAAATACATTTCATTTCACAAGTTAAACATTTTTTTGGGTTTGAACACTGTAACCCTAGCAGCCCTATTTCTCTTCCCT
The DNA here is from genome assembly GCA_037783545.1 of Henricia sp. BOLD:AAB3569. Classification (NCBI taxonomy): domain Eukaryota; kingdom Metazoa; phylum Echinodermata; class Asteroidea; order Spinulosida; family Echinasteridae; genus Henricia; species Henricia sp. BOLD:AAB3569. The sequence goes on along the minus strand of JBBELK010000386.1, from coordinate 1,829,852 downwards.
TTTGTTAATGCACCAACTCGCCCCTGAAAACTGAAATTCCTTGGATATTTGAGACACAATGGGGTAACAATGGAAGGGAGGTACCTTCTGTCTTATATCGCACTGCATATGCTCAGGAATGTCAGTTCTTTTGTGCGATTGAGGCCATGTGAACGCCTGAAATTGCTGTAGCATATTTGTTTTTTGTTTAGCAGTCTTAACATTCTTTTACAAGCTATTTAAGGGCATGTTGTCCCTCCAAACCTTCAGTCTGTTTCTTGGGTTTGGAGTGACAACACCATGTGGAGAGGCTTGGATTCTGCACCCACGTTTTGGGAGCACGTACTATGCAAGTTGTAAATTTATTTCACTGTGCAAAAGTTCTACTAAATAACTTTGTCCTTGATCCAACGGATTTAGACCAGAATTTCAGATCATGTAAAAAGGCCCGACAAATTTTAATGAGCGATTTGCATCATCTTTGTCGGTGTGTGTGGGGGAGGAGATACTCAATTTCATATTTTGCCATTTTCGACTTGGCATCCTCCTATGGCAATACGTTTCTGGAGACGGTGGCCGAAAGCTTCCAAAGGAATGCAGGATCACCCTTATAATGTCATTGCACACCTACGGGGTAAGTTGAAACACAGTATGTGGTCATTTAAAAACTACTATGACTTCTGTAATCAACCTAATTAACATGTCGGACACATAAGCTGTAAATTGGGGGTGCTAATTAACAGGGGGGTCATTAGCAACTGTACAAAACAAGAGCACCAAAACAGTTTATGCATCAAGCGGTTAAGATGACTTTCCGCCCACTTATAATTCAACTGTTTTTAACTTAACTTAAAAATATTAAAATTAGCCATAAAACATCCTGATTAAAAAGTTTAGATTGTAAACTTTACATTTTGAACTTCTTGCACTGTATCTTTTAAACATTAACAATAAAACATTCTCAGCCATACACTTCACATGTACAATAGATGAAGAATATGCAGGGTCCCTATAAATTTAAACCAGAATTAAATTATGGTTAGGATGAGAAGTAAAATATCCTACAACTTTTCCCCTTTTGGGGAACCATATAGGCCGAGCTGTACAAGTTAATCCATGTAGGTAAGACTGTATGCATGGTGGAAATCAACGTGTGTATCTCTTTTGTATATCTATGGTTCTGAAATAAACTGGTGAGTGTGAACTCGACGTTTCGAACAGTGTTGAGTTCACACTCACCGGTTCTTTTCAGAACCACACATATACAAAAGAGATTCACATGGTGCTACTGTAAACCCATAGTACACGTTAATCCATAAGTAAAACTGCTAACTAACCCCACTCTCCCCTACACGTATAATCACTGTCCAACAAGTCTTTTAAAAATTCATTTATAATAAATATAATGGTATAATCATACACTATAGAATTCTTTCCCTGAGAATATAATTTGAGAATATAGAAATATACCAAAGAAACAAAAGACATTGTGCTGAACATAAACAAGTGCTACTCGTACATTATTGAATTACACAAAGAACAAGAAATATGGTCTAGTGGGTATACAGCCGTGCTCGTGATCGAGGGGTTATGAGTTCGAGCCCCACTTGTGCCAACGTGTTTGTGTCCGTGGGCAAGACACTTAATCCCCAATTGCCTCGTCCTAATTTTTCTGAGACGCCCAGCTTTTCAGAAGTTGGTGAGCAAGAGCCAATGGCGGCGGCAACCACAAATCTTCACCCGGCAGACTTCCGCTTTCCAAAATGGCATGAACCTCATCTCGGTGTAACCACCTGTAATCCTCAAGCTCGGTCTTGTCAAGAGAAACCTTGAAATAAACAAGACCACAAAAAGTTCATGAACTAGGGTAAGACTTTGGTGCACCAAAAAATAAATAACTTGTTATTCGCTTGACTGATTTTGATGCAATAAAGACCGTTTTCCATGTAAGAATATTCTGTATCAAGATCAGTTTTTGGTTTTTCACCCGTGACTTGACTCTGGAGAATTGGACTTGCGACCGGACTTGGGAAATAAGATTGATTTACGACTTAACGTAGAAACAAGTCATCAAGTCTCCAGCCGCAGAGACATACATGTATACTGCATAACCAAAACTGCAAGTGCAGTCTCCCGCTCCAGGCGAATAAATTGGAAAATCGTTAGCCGCTGCGAAGGGGTTAATCCGAGATTTCTGATTAAGCGTAACACGTTTTATGAAATTGGCCCCTCGACATTTTTCTGGGACACGCATTGTATTGCTTCACACACCTGATCCGTAGTGCCTGGTTTGAGCTTGGCATGGCAACCTATCATGAGGGAACTTTTAGGGAATGACCAGCCTTGTGATGAGTGGACTTTAACGTCGTCCACTTCCAACCCCACCTCCTCGGCTACTTCACGTTCGACTGCTGCTTCGAGGGTCTCTCCTAACGGGAAAACAAAATTGACATGGAGATAACTTCACTAGTCTTTTTTTTCTGAAAGAGTGCATAACGCACTCTAAAGATCCCAGAGCATTCTTTCGTGAAGAGCAAGGGGATTCCCCGGTGTCTCTGGCCATTTCTAATTCTTCATGAGTTTCCTCACGCTTGCGAGTGACAGTGCAATGAGCACTATTGAGGAATCCTTGGTACGAATACCAGAAATAAATAATAATAATAATAAATAGAAAAATTATCCATAATACCTGGTTCACAGAATCCAGAAACGGCGCTGTACATGCCTTGCATAAACTGTGGTTGCCTCACTACGAGGCATTGGTCACTGTTAGTTACTAACACCATGGCAACTGGATGGAGCTGTCAATAAAAAGAAAGCTGAGTAATACAGGGACTCCAGAGCCGCGGCGAACTAAATTTTTGCTAGAATTTGAATTAAGTTCGCCAAAAGATCAACGTGTATGAATCAGTTGGGAGTGACTCGGTTCACCAGAAGTCGAAAGATCGACTGCGACAGTTAGTATAACGACTAAAGAGCGACTTGGTTTCATACGTCGATCTTTAGGCGAGCCAAACCTAATGTAAATGTATGCAAATTAATGGAAATGTATGCAAATCAGTGCAGTCACCTTTGAAACCCATTATTTATGTGTGAAAACATAAATTCGGGCCTATATTTCCAGATTCCCAGCAGGTTCCCAACATACAAAACTCCTGGAATCTCGGCCAGCTGCAGTTTGCTGTAAGGTCGGAGGTTAAATTTAAATGCAATTTTTGTGTTTTATTCACACGCCCACTCTTTTGAGGGTTAAAGAGCCATTACCTACCATAGGGTAATGAATTTCATTGCAATTCTGACACGTTCTTTTAGTCCCCGCTGCATCTTTAAGTGTCCTTCCACCGCACTGTGGACAGAATTGATGCGATGAATGCCACTGAAGAAGAGGTAGGCACTGCAGGAAATATTAGAACATGAAAAAATGTGTTTAGACTGCAGTTGTGGTTATCATTTGGTAGTTAGTTTCACAAGCTGCAATATTGAGGGCGCACTCTGTTATATACAATTTTGTGCATGCAAATTGTGACCTGTTTTTAAACCTACATTTCTTTGAGAGACAAAAACAGTACTAAGAAATGTTGCATGATGATTCAATAAAGGGATACTTCACATATAAAAATCAACCAATTAACTTAATTACATCAATGTGAGTAAATGCCAAGTGTTGTTTTAGAGGCCCTCAAATGTTGAAGATTGTTGACATGGCCACAATGTTTGCATATTATCGTTCTGTATATCAAAACGAGTCAAATTTAATTTACTGAAGAAAATCCACAATAACTTTAGTTCCATGTACCTTCTTGCAATGAGAGACTCCTCATTTTAAATGTTTTTTTTAAAGGTTTGTTTTTAAAGCCTTTTAACACAAAATAAAAAATTTATTTGATTGGAACACTTAAATTTTGGCGAATCTGCCTGCTTTTGGATCAAGCAGGGTAGTCTCGAAGAACCTTTTAAAATATACATTTATTAGATCACGTTTATTAAACCGCCCGGCCGGTTTACCTCATGAGTAATGAAATTTTGATATCGCATCATGTCATTTTTATCTCATTACCATTGCATTGTGAAATTATAAAGCATTGGGTAATATAAAGCATTGCAGTGATTACACCAACTTTTTGTTTCCACATCCAAATTGGCAATGTACACGTAAATGTAACTGCCCTTTTAAATCGTGTAAGTTGCTTGTTCGAGAGAACGTTTACCTGGAATAAAATGTCTCTGTCAGTCTTGGAAACAATCATAAGGGCCCTTCCAGCCCCGATCACCGAGCCTCCTATTGCTTGCTCAATGTGTTCATCATGGTCTGGTTGAGTTGTAGCTGCAATGTTAACTGCAAACTTAGGAGGACCATCGGGGTCGGAAATGTTGCAGTTCAGAACTACCGATTCTTCAGCTGAGAAATCGTTAACTGTTTCTGCAAGTTCTGCAAAGTGTGTAGGATAGAGAAAGCACAAAAGTGAAAAAGAATAGAAATACAAGCAGAATAATTTTTTGTATGCCAACATTTAAACAACTTTTTCAATTTATGAATTTGCAGAATAAAGATATAATTTAGAGGGCATCCACTATAATTTTGCCAGTGGTTTCAATGTAAAATGTGGGTATAGTCGCCAGGTCTCTGACCTCACCAGTACGCTTCCACGTAAATTGGTGTGGAAAACCTGTGAGTTGAATTTTTAATATAACTAGTCTATAGTATAAAATCCCGTACCATCTGCATTTTTCCACATGAAACCCCAAGTTTGTCTCTCCCCCGACTGTGCCAGCAACGGCCTAAAGTTGTAAAAAACTGCAAAAACTCCTTTTGCCCACGAGTCTCTGCAGTATTTTTCATCACTTCTGAGCTTTTGTAGATGTCGCACACCCTGAACAAACTGAGATAAATTTCTTCTGGGAAAAGCACGACAGTGGAAAGGTGACTGTGCCGTCCATGCTCTGTATGCATGGCATGCCGTCCGTGTATTGAGATCACGTGCATTGTGATTTATAGTCGCCATGGTTGCGATTCGACGACGACCATGACGGAGAAAAGTTGATAAAATTGTTGCACAGGCCGAGTTCTGAAGAACATTCGCCATTGGAATTGGAATTAATGTGAGACTGAGTACAAAATGAGGTACAAAATGTGATATTTTTATTCAAAACTTGTCAAGATATATCAGCGGCGGCAATATTAGACTTAGTTTTAGCAGAAGCTCATTCCAAATTACAAAACCCTGGAGGCTGCCATATTGGAAAATAAACTGGTTTCCGGTCTACATATTCCAAAATACGAACAAGAACATATGTATTCGTGTGCGTATTTGGAATGTGTGGTCAGGAAACCAGTCTAACTACAACATTACAAGGTATGGTGAGAAAGGGTTAAAAAAAAGCTTTTACGAAATATGTAGGCTTAGTTATAGTGTTACAATTTCAAGCTAAGTAGATATATCTATTTTACAATTTTATCAAATTTTGAATTCTTGTTCTGAAAAAAAAAGCCAATCTATTTTTAGAATGACGTAATCGTTTACCAGGCTTCGGGGGAACTTCCGGGAAAGCACGCTGGTTGCGCAATGTAAACACTGACAAAACATTGCTCGAGTATGTTGACAAGCACAGGAAACCAGTGAAAAATTGGAAAACCCCTTGGCCTGTTCTCTCTCTGGACCTGCATATGGACCGCATGCACGAAGCATGTCATGATGTCAACTCGGCTTAAGTGATGTTGTTGACGAAAGTTTCTCTAGTTAAACGCCATAAATAAGTACTCCTTTTTTTGGGTAAGCTCATGCATAGGGTGCAGGTCAACTCGACCGTTGTACCAACTCGACCTTGTCCTTTGTACCAACCAACTAGACCGTTAAACCAACTCGTCTATTGACCAACTCGACTTCAAATTTGAGTCGACTCAACTCGAACTAGACCCGTGGGCGTGGACAGGGCTCCGGAACCTCCGCCCTGTTGCCGTTTCCCACCCAAAATCTGTGGCAAACTCGCACAAATGAAATTAGTCCCTTGGCTTTAGCTAAGATAATCCATGGAGGAAGAACCTTCCTCCATGGATAATCTCAGCTCTTTTTTTTTTTTTTTTCATTGGGATCATGTGGTCTTTTAGCAGTTAAAAGACCACATCCCAATGAAAAAAGATAAAAAAAGAGCTGAGATTATCTTAGCTAAAAGACCACATCCCAATGAAAAAAGATAAAAAAAAGAGCTGAGATTATCTTAGCTACCTTGGCTTGGGTCTAGCTCCATGGTCTGATGTAGACCCAGTAACTGTCGTTGGCTCCGTTTTTGACGATTTTGGTTTGTTTTTTTCGCCTAAGAAAAACAAAAATCGTCAAAAACATTGCCAAATACTCTGTTACTGGGTCTACATGTAGGTCTGATATTTGCTCAATAGGTGCACTCACCCAAACGTTTAAATATTCAGAAGAGTACGCATCGATCTGATGTCTATTTTCGGTGAAATGTTAAAGCAAAATTTCGACCCTCCGTGTGATAAAAATAAGACAGTTAAACTCCAAAATATCAAATGTGTGCAAGCGCGAGAGCGGAGAGGTCACCATGTTGTGTTCGAGCGTGCAGTTCTCTCTCACTGACCTAAGGCATAAAAAAAAAAATGTTATGTTGGCGTAACGGGCCCCAAAAAATAGGGTAGGTAGGTCGGGATTGTTTTTTTTTTTTTTTTTTTTTTTTTCCTCCCAGCAACGAAAATGACATGAAAAAGTGGAAACCAAAATCAGACAAAAAGCTGTTGACTCAAATTTATCCGTTTTAAGCGATCAAAAATGACCGCAGATCCACATTTTTCCTTGATGGAAACATATAGATATTAATCATTAAATTTCTTCCCTTGAAAAAAATAAAAATATCCAGGGTCGGCCGTATTTTTAGGGTCGGTCGGGTTACGCCAACATAACATTTTTTTTTTTTATGCCTAAGTGTCGTCCACGCGCACAGAAGTATACTTTATACTGATGTTAACACGTCGAGTACACGCTCGAACGAAGCCCTTGTATTGACCTCTTGTACTTGACCTCCGCTTTCATGCATGCGCACATTTGATTTTGGCGCAAACTGTCTTCTTTTTATCTCGCAGAGGGTCGAAATTTTGCCCAACAATTTCACTGAAACTTGACATCAGATCGATGCATACTCTTCGGAATTAAATGTTTGGGTGAGTTTGACATGTATCAATTGAGCAAATATCAGACCCAAGGGACAAATTTCATTTGCGTAAGTTTGCCACAGATTTTGGGTGGGAAACGGCGACGGGGCGGAGGTTCACGGGTCTAGACTTGAACCAACTCGACCGCGCTGTGCGTACTCTTTCTTGCGCGCACGAGAGTTACTTTCTTGACCCATGATTTTATGTAGACAAAATGATTCTGTCCCTACGGGTTACCATAGGGACAGAACAGAACAAAATTGCGCAGAAAATGTCTTAATATGTGCAATATTTTTGAAATTACGTGCTCATGATGGGTTGTAGGTTTGAGTCTCACTAGTGTCAACATGTTCGTGTCTATAGGCAAGACACTTGATCTCAATTGCCTTGTCTACCCAGTTGCACCAACAATGCAACTGTGATGGACCATAAGCATGGCACAGTCGCAACCTGTGATTGGACATTGATAAACCTTGATGATTTTCACGATTAAAATATATTTTTTTCCTGAAACATTTGTCAGGGATAACATGGCGACTGCCATCGTGAAGACAGTTGGCAGTTGGTCCTTGCAGAGGACACTGGGACAAGGAGGCTTTGGCACCGTTACTCTGTGGGAAAATAAGGTAATTAAAGTACATGTACACATTGTTTTCCCTCAACTTTTTTTCCAAGTGGTCAACAGGGCCAGTTGCTTAGGCCAGTTGCTTTCCTAATTGTGAACACAATTGCGGCCCAACTTCGAACTTGAATTAAATTCGACACGGCAGAAGCATGACGTTTGAAACCGCGCCGTGCTTGTGCCGCACTAAATTTAGTTAGCACGGCAGACCCTGTCGAGCTAAATTCTTCTGCCGTGCCGAATTCAATTTGCCGAGCCAAATGGTTTCAAACGTCGTGCTTACATTGCCGTATCGAATTTAAAAAATTAAGAATTTTAACCAACATCTTGACCGGAAAAACCTTACTGAAATGACCTATTGCGGTTTTTCACCCACGTGCTTTTTGGACGTCTGTGTTCAAATCACGCAGATATCGCGCGCCTTCCACACATTTTTACATTCTAGCGCGCATTATAGAAATTTATACACAAATTTGAAAATGCACGCGCGTCTGCTGACTTGGAACACTAATTATTATGCTAATAAACCTTTGGACGTCTCGTGACGTAGCGTGATAAACCTCAATACTATATTTTTGTTCAGGATTCAGGAGAGAACCTGGCCCTCAAGCAATGCAGAGTAAGTTTAGATGCCAAGAACACCAAACGCTGGAAGATGGAGATTGATATCATGAAACGTCTTGACCATGAGCATATTGTACAGGCTAAAGAGGTGCCTGAGGATCTACAAATGGGGCAAGGGGACCTGCCGCTGTTAGGCATGGAGTACTGCAAGAAGGGAGACCTGCGCAAGGTACATGGCTTTAGTCGAGTCCACACTTGCGGGCTGCAAGTTTGGGCCCAAACAATTTGTAATAGGCACTTGAAAATATTTCCCGGCACTTGTAATAATATAGACCTACTTTATGTAAAATGTATTTTAATGTATGTGTATTTGTTTTCACTTGACTCGGCTCAAATCTCCGTCGGAGTCCAATAATGTCTCCATTATGATTTATTTTTTCTCCCAAAGGTCTTGTGCAGGCCAGAGAATTGCTGTGGTTTGAAGCAAGAGCCGATATTGGTCATAGCTAAGCACATATGCAGTGGGGTGGAACATCTTCACTCCAAACGCATTATTCATCGTGATCTGAAACCGGAAAATATTGTCATACAGGAGGACGAGAACGGACAGGTACGATTGCATTCTTAATGTTTTTAAAATTCCTACTTAAATCCTCAAATTGCTGAAGTAACATTTGCCCAGTTGCCCTGGCAACCTAAATTCTGTCAAGGCAACACAGCGAACAAAAACGAGTTATCAAATGGGCAACTTTGTCAACCCGTTCTTGTTTTTATAATGCAAAGTACATGTAGGTAACTGCTCTTACAGGCAACCAAAACTTGCCACCAGAGGAGATATTCATTGGAAGACTTAAGTCAAATATATAAACATTTTATATATTTTGAAATCACAACTAATCACTGAGACCTGGGGTTGATTTCACAAAGACTTGTGACGCGCCGCAAGTACTTAAACCCATCGCAACTCACCGAACCCGTGGCAAAACTTACAAAGGATTCGGTGAGTTGAGATGGGTTTGGTAATTGTGACGCATCTTAGCGCTTTGTGAAATCGATCCCTGGTCATGTATTTAAATCAAGTAACAGGTCTCGCCATGTAAAAATAAAGTAAACATTTTAGAAGACATTTGAACGCGAGTCAAGTCATTTTCTAAATAATCAAGCTAAATACTAAGTATAGTTTTGACTTGAATACCACCCTGGTTTTAGGGTTGAGTTTTCCTGAGTGCAAACATCAGGTTTTCTTCTTTTTTTCAGAAAATGCAAATCCATGTGCCATGCTAAGTAATATTTTGTTTCCTCAATTAACTTCATAAAAAGAGGTTTTTGTTTCTTTCCTTCTTTGTGAAGCTGGTGTACAAGTTGATCGACTTAGGCTATGCCAAGGACATGGATCAGGGTAGCGTGGCCAGTACGTTTGTAGGCACCCTGCAGTATTTGGTAAGTTAATGTCGGCAGTCATTTTTCGAATCTCAAAATTCAAGCTTCGTATTTTTGGAAACTGAATACAGTAAAATCTCATTAAATCAAAACCGGAAACCTCGAAACTCTGTTTACCTCAAAGTAATGGCACATTCCCGACATAAGAATAGGCTTTTCTGCACGCGAATACATAAGTAACTCAAAATTAGTACAGGATAGCACTAATCGCCGGCCATGCGTGTGTGCGGCCCTGCAATAGTTTCGACTTAACAAGATTTTACTGTATCAATCCTCTGATTTCACAATTATGCGCGAGTGCCAAATAGCAAATCTAAAAGTGTACCTCTTGGAGCTGCGCAGTGAAAAAAGTGCACCTTTTATGGTAATAGCCTGGGCAGTTTTTTAACAGAATTCACTTGAACGCATAGCTTTTTGCACTCCATGTTTACTGCAAAATGTGAAGAATCGTTTGTTTTTGTATTTTTTCTGTCTAGGCACCAGAACTTTTTGCTTCCCAGAAATACGGCTCAACCGTTGACTACTGGACGCTGGGCACGGTGCTGTTTGAATGCATAACGGGCAGCAGGCCCTTCCTACCACAAATGCCTCCAGTTAAATGGTACGACAATTACCCTTTAGCACATAACTTGGCCCTGTGCCATTGCTGCGAAGCCCTCAAAATCCTGAATAAACATTGAAACATATACATGTATATAGAAATGTAAAAATTCCCACTTTTAGTGACGCATTTCGAAGCGAAAACTAGCTTTGCACCAGCGTTAAAAATACAAGACCGACGTAATTTGCTTACCGCGAGCGCTGCTGTACAGTCCCAGTACGTACACAAAAAGTACACAAACACACAATTCGTCGCAAGGCTGACATAGTGACGAATATGCAATGGCTTTAACACTGCACATTCGTCACTATGTCAGCTTTGCGACGTGTTATGTGTTTTGTGTTGCGTGAATGGTGAATAAAATTGTGTGCACACAATTGTAAAAAAAAAAGTTCAGCTGGCATTTTCTCCCATAGACAGCCAAAGTGTGACGTGGGTTGCCATGGTAATTGGCTCTAAACATCATGGCTGTCAGCAAAAGTACTCTTGCAAAAGCACAGGGACACGGTTCAGTGATCTTTAGTGTAGAACCATTGCCTAGGCAACTAACAAAAGATGACGTATTGACTTCGGTAGTCTGTAAAGGTACCATTTTTATACACGGGGAGAAAATCATGTGGTGTTTGTTACCATTCCTATCAACACTTAATCTGCTTTTTCTTGTCAACTCATGAAGTAAAATGTAATAGGGCTATAATTACGTCACAAACCCTTGGAAAAAATTCCATAAGGAAAAATTTAAAAATATGGCTGACAAGTGTTTATATTTTTTTAATCATTCTGTCGTAGGCACGGCACCGTGAAACAGAAGACGGACAATGAGATTTGTGCCTACCTCAATGCAGAAGGTTTCATTTTTGTTTTATTTTCTTTATAATAATTTAATTTATAAATCAATTCACCATAGAAGAGATTAAATGGTTTTTGAGGTGAAATGTCCATAGAAATATGTCGTGCAAGTGTAGATGGTGTGTGCACATTTTCTGCAATTTTTCATCCGTTGAAAAAAATATAATCGGTGGCATTTCTAGAACTGTTGAGGCCCGTCTACACGAGTCAACATTTGTTGGCCAACAAGGACCAACATGAAGTTGGAACTTGTTGGGCGGTACATGGATGCGGTCGACTGCGCCAACCAACATGTTCCAGCATATCTTGACCGCAGTTGGTTGCTGCCTTCATGCGTTCTAACCTGCTATTGGTTCGTTTCTCCAACAAGCTCCAAAAAAGTCGGACGATAGGAACATGTTCATACATGCTCCAACTAGTTGGATGATGTTGGACGTTGTCTGGAGCGACGTCCACACCATCCAACTTTTGGTCGGCCGACATCGTCGGACACGTGTTGGACCCTGTTGGCCAACAAATGGTGGCTCGTGTAGACAGGCCTTAAGAATGGACAAATCTTGTTGAGAACTTATAAATCACAGTATCGACACAATTTGTTTTTGTTTTTTAGGACAATTTTATTTTTGTGTTTATTTTTTGGTGAATTGCCAAAAAGTTGGTTATTAATTACTTAAAGGAGCGTGACCAGAGTTTCTGGAAAATAGTTTTCGATGTAACTTACCAATATTATCAAGTAACTCCCATACACACCTCCCATGTCCCAAAAACACGAAAACATTCGCAATTTCCAGTAAAAAATTGAACAAAACTATCGAGTATGCTTTCAGCGGATAAACGTTGATACTGGAAAATTAGTTTACAAATAATCGGTGGATTTTCGACGATATCCTCGGAAATATGCGGCCTAGAAGCGCGGGAGTTTCAGTTTCGTAATCAGAAAAATATAACGGATGTTATGATATAAAAATCTCATGACCCATAAGGTAAGTCCCGGGGAGTTATGGGTAAACAAAAGTGATCTGGTCACACTCCTTTAAATAATTCTCTGTTTACAGGTATTCCAATCTTCACAGAAAGTCTTCTCACCCCAAACCACCTTACACCGTAAGTACTACTCTAAATTCAAGACCCAATTGTTTAATATTAATTATTTTGTTTTGCCCTGAGGAGAATATTATTTACGGTTTTTTGACGTTGCTCATCGTAAGTTGATTAGCACTGTATACTCGGTGCTTCACCGAGAAACTGAGGGAAAATTTTCATAGCATGCTCGGGTGGGACTCGAACCCACAACCTCCTTCGACTTATAACATTTTCACCCACATATTCAAGTGACTTGGCCATTGCTTAAAACAGAATTGGCGTATTTTTGTTGAGTGTACGGGGTGACATATTTAAAATAGACAAAATGGGTGCCACAATGAATTTTAAAAAAAAAATAAAAATAGTGATGGTTAATACCACAATTGATCACGTTCACAGACGCCATCTTCGTAGGAAGAAATGCTACTGCGTATTAAATGCTATCAAGTACGCGCACGCACACGCTGTTCCAAACACGCGCGCGTGTTGGTCGAAATTTGTTCGAATTATGGCGCAGCCGATGCAGCTCATTACAATCGTCCCATACCCCTTGGCTAATCACTGACAGTCAACAGCTGTGCCATGAAGTGACCATTGAAGGTTCAAGTGACCTTCAGACACCGTTTGGTCTGACAGTGAGGACACTATTGTCCACAAATAAGTTGACACATTACTACACGCAGTGTTATTGTTGCTTTTTAAAGGTTTAAAAGGTGGTAAGTTTCTTTTGCGTTTCAGTATAGTTTGTCAACATTATTCTTTAGTTATGTAATGCTGTTGTTCCTGTTTTTAAAAGTTTTCCAATCATGTAATCTGTCTTTAACATACATACATGAATTGGCCTTGCTTCTTCAACAGGTTATACTGCAAGGCCTTCGAGAGGTTACTACAATTCATGCTAAGATTTGAGCCTGACACTCGAGGGGGCGGCATTGACCCCGAAACAAATCGTCCCACGTGTTTTACTTATCTAGACAAACTGCAAGGAATGCAGGTATGGTAACATCTCTGCTTCCTAAAACGGGGCTGTTTTATGTCCCAAAGTTGAAAGTATTGGAGAGCAAGTCTCGATTGAAGCCCCAAGTATTGGAGAGCAAGTCTCGATTGAAGTCCCAAGTATTGGAGAGCAAGTCTCGATTGAAGCCCCAAGTCTTGGAGAGCAAGTCTCGATTGAAGTCCCAAGTCTTGGAGAGCAAGTCTCGATTGAAGCCCGAAGTCTTGGAGAGCAAGTCTCGATTGAAGCCCCAAGTCTTGGAGAGCAAGTCTCGATTGAAGTCCCAAGTATTGGAGAACAAGTCTTATATCAATTGCAATAGTGACCCTTTGAACCCGTGTGCAAGCTCCCAATCAAAATGGTCAGTAAAAATGATTATTCAAATAGTTAGCAATTGGAATATAAATCTTTGTCAAGAATCGCAACATCAAATAATCCAGATCCTTTTCTGTCTGCGCAGGTTATCAACATACTATTCGTAAACACAGACACACTGCACAGCTACGCCATCAGGGAAACGGATGAAATGCTGCGTTTACAACGGCAACTCGAAAAGGACACCGGCGTACCGGTTGCTCAGCAAGATATCCTAATGCCAACTGGCCAGACAGTGGCTTCGGATAAGCTGGCAATACAGTGCACTAATAGAGAGGTAGGTTTAAGAATCGGCAATTCATTTCACAAAAAATTGCATAGCTTGTGCAACTTGTGAAAATTTGACAACCGAAATTTGGACTGCGATTCCCAAAGTGGAATCGATTCTACTATACTCCTGCGTGGATCGCCCGAGCCTAGTCAAAGGATGCAATTTCAAATCAATTCTAGAGAGTAGAAGGAATTGGTCTAAACTGTACTTTTCAAGAAGTCATTTTACATTTCTTTTGCAGAACCAGCCAGGATTTCTCATGTTCCTATTTGATAAAGGAAAAGTACCCGACAGCTTGCCAGGCAAGGCCAGACCGGAATTAGTCAATTTGATCAGTGAGTTTTGTCATTTGTTTTTTTTATTGCATTTTAAAAACAATAAATCAATGCTTATTAAATAATAAAATACCAAAACACAATGGAAATTCCGGGCGGTGCCCAGATACTGCCTGGAATGTCTGTGTTCCCCCTGAAATGTCTGTGTTATAATGCCACATATTGCTTCTTATTGTCACAGAAAGAATACTAGCCAGCGCGACTTATGCTACTATGTCACACATTTCCAAGGATATCATGAAAAATCTAGTTTAGTAAACTATTTTGTCTGTTTACATAAATCAGTGCAGTGATTACACCAACCTTTTTGCTTCCACATCCAAATTAAACTTCCTGTTTTCATCCCATTAATAGTATTTTAGAGAGGTAGTTTAATATATGATTGTTCAGTTAGAACGAAATCCATTTTCGGAAAAAATCTGAACACGCTCTTTAACTGGTTAAATAAATACATATGCAGTACGATATGTGACAGAGGGTACTCCCTCTTCCATTGTTACACCCATTTTGTCTCAAACATCCAAGGAATTTTAGAGGAATTCCTTTCAAGCTTTTTTGGGGTAGTGGAGGGGGGAGGTGGTTGGTGTGTTAACAAAAGGGAAGAGTGTGTTGAGGTATAGACCGTATCGAATAGCCGCCATTTCGTGGGGCAGTTTCTTTGTTCCTTGAGGACATGCATGGTTGCACATATTGTGCTTCCATTGTTGAACGGTTTAAGTAATAAAAGTTGCCCTACGAAATGGCGGCTATTCGATACGGTCTATAGAGGCAGTCCCTTTGTCACATCATGTTGGGTATATGGGTCTTTCTATAAATTAGGGGTCCAGCTTTGGTGTCCCCCGTTACATTTCAAATCTTGTTTTTGTAAATTCAGGACACATTCTTTAAATACTTTCCATCTCAAAGAGTGAGTACATAAAGTACAATTCATACAAAATGGTTTAAAAGCCATTTTAATGATTTTTGTACGAAAAATAACACATATTAGGTGTAACGGGGGACACCAAATGTCACACTTTTGGACCCCTAATTTATAGAAAGACCCATATACATTTTTTATGTCTTTGCCTTGTGACAGTCCAAGAACCCAAGAATCTACTGAGCTACAGTGACAGGAAGAAGGCTTGGGGCCAAGCATTATACTACTGCAGTCAGCAGGCTAGTGAGGCATCTAGGTTACTAGAGGGTGCTAGAGCTGCAATGTAAGTGGGTCCTTCGTTTGATTAGCTCAGTATGTAGGTGACAGTCCAAGAACCCGAGACTCTACTGAGCTACAGTGACAGGAAGAAGGCTTGGGGCCAGGCGTTATACTACTGCAGTCAGCAGGCTAGTGAGGCATCTAGGTTACTAGAGGGTGCTAGAGCTGCAATGTAAGTGGGTCCTTTGTTTGATTAGCTCAGTATGTAGGTGACAGTCCAAGAACCCGAGACTCTACTGAGCTACAGTGACAGGAAGAAGGCTTGGGGCCAGGCGTTATACTACTGCAGTCAACAGGCTAGTGAGGCATCTAGGTTACTAGAGGGTGCTAGAGCTGCAATGTAAGTGGGTCTTCCGTTTGATTAGCTCAGTATGTAGGTGACAGTCCAAGAACCCGAGACTCTACTGAGCTACAGTGACAGGAAGAAGGCTTGGGGCCAGGCGTTATACTACTGCAGTCAACAGGCTAGTGAGGCATCTAGGTTACTAGAGGGTGCTAGAGCTGCAATGTAAGTGGGTCTTCCGTTTGATTAGCTCAGTATGTAGGTGACAGTCCAAGAACCCGAGACTCTACTGAGCTACAGTGACAGGAAGAAGGCTTGGGGCCAGGCGTTGTACTACTGCAGTCAGCAGGCTAGTGAGGCATCTAGGTTACTAGAGGGTGCTAGAGCTGCAATGTAAGTGGGTCCTTCGTTTGATTAGCTCAGTATGTAGGTGACAGTCCAAGAACCCGAGACTCTACTGAGCTACAGTGACAGGAAGAAGGCTTGGGGCCAGGCGTTGTACTACTGCAGTCAGCAGGCTAGTGAGGCGTCTAGGTTACTAGAGGGTGCTAGAGCTGCAATGTAAGTGGGTCTTCCGTTTGATTAGCTCAGTATGTAGGTGACAGTCCAAGAACCCGAGACTCTACTGAGCTACAGTGACAGGAAGAAGGCTTGGGGCCAAGCATTGTACTACTGCAGTCAGCAGGCTAGTGAGGCGTCTAGGTTACTAGAGGGTGCTAGAGCTGCAATGTAAGTGGGTCTTCCGTTTGATTAGCTCAGTATGTAGGTGACAGTCCAAGAACCCGAGACTCTACTGAGCTACAGTGACAGGAAGAAGGCTTGGGGCCAGGCGTTGTACTACTGCAGTCAGCAGGCTAGTGAGGCATCTAGGTTACTAGAGGGTGCTAGAGCTGCAATGTAAGTGGGTCTTCCGTTTGATTAGCTCGGTATGTAGGTGACAGTCCAAGAACCCAAGACTCTACTGAGCTACAGTGACAGGAAGAAGGCTTGGGGCCAAGCATTATACTACTGCAGTCAGCAGGCTAGTGAGACGTCTAGGTTACTAGAGGGTGCTAGAGCTGCAATGTAAGTGGGTCTTCCGTTTGATTAGCTCGGTATGTAGGTGACTTGTGACAGTCCAAGAACCCGAGACTCTACTGAGCTACAGTGACAGGAAGAAGGCTTGGGGTTTGAAGAACATGTACATGTAGATTTGAAGAATTAAAAAATACCGACCATTTTCCCACCGTTATATTTTGGCTTAAAAGCAGCTTACCAAATAGTGTTCGAATCTCCATTGTAATATTAGACAATGTTTGTGTGTGTATTGATCGGTAGGTTGTGTTTAATGCGACTAAACCACCAACTGACCGATCTACATAAAGAGATGATGGGTCAGATGGACAAGCTGGAAGCCAAGTCCGAGATGTTTCGCTCCAGTTTGGAGTTTGATATCACCTCCTACGCCGTGCAGTCCCCATCAGGCATCAGTAAGTTCTCATTCAAATGGCTTGTAGGGTAGCAGGCCACCTAGGAGGTTGGCCCTTGAAAAAATTAGAGCGTGTTTGTTTCATGACAGATCCGAATCCAGATCCCGATCTGTTTTACCGCGCAGAAACAAACGAAACTGCTCTCAACTCGGATCTCAAATCACGTGAATTGCAATTTATTTACCAAATTCGTTCCAAATTTCTCCCACGACATTCGTCGTAAATAAACAAGCATTCTAAATTTGTTTGTATCGTGTGTTGCCTCTGAAAACTGAAACGACACGGTTTTACTCACACAAAATCTTTGCGATGTTTACGTCGCCATTTTGGATCTAGCGCTGAACCATCTCTCGAGAAGGATTCCACAGATCACAGATCTCGATAAGGATGTGCGCGAAGTGAACGAATTCACTTTGGATCTGCGCAGATCTGAATCTGGATCCGTCCGAAACAAACACGCCCTTAGGCTTGGACTACCGTAGAACGTCACTACAACGAACACAGCGGGGTCCACATAAAATTTTCTTTATAGCGATTGTTCGTTATAGCGATTTGACAATCATACCTCCATTCGCCCAGCATGTTCGTCAGACACGAAATGGTAAAGCGCCCTCTAGTGACAGCACCATGATCTGTCTTTTGATGCCCTAGAAGGCATAACAAATTAAAAGGCCTTGCAGTAGCTTCGCAGTGGCCTTCACTTCAAGATTTCTGCGACATTATTCCTTACAGCATCCGAGAAGATGTTTCGTTCATGGAAGAACACAGAGCGGGACGTTGTAGAAGATGTTGAAGAAGTAAGTTGAAAAACTCAGAATGTTTCCTGATAAAATGTGACTTTGCTAGTGGTATATGTATTCCTAAATAAAATGGTCTGGTAAGTCCAAGTCGACGGTGTTGTAATGACTCGGACTCGAGACTCGGGACTCGAATTGACTCAAGGCCCAATTTTCACTGACTTGACTTGACTTGAACCTTAAATGACTTTTAAAAAACATCGTTGCCGCATTTTAAAGAGATCCAGTACAGCTAGGATTGCTTTTTGGGGGAAATTTGTGAAAGTTAAATTCTAGATAAATGTAATTCGACTATCAACGGCCGTTGGAGTTATGCATATTTCAAGAAATATATTGTTTAGGAGGCTAACGGAGTAGCCTCTGATTCTAGGAGTAACTTGGGACTAGAAGGTAGTTTGACTTGACTTGACTTGACTTAGGACTCTAAGGCCATTTGACTTGACTTGGGATTTAAAGGCAGTTTGACTTGACTTGGGACTCAAAAGCAGATTGACTTGACTTGGGACTCAAAAGCAGATTGACTTGACTTGATTTAAACACAGGGAGACTCGGTACAACTCTGCAAGCTGGTTGCAAATTCTTGATATATAGGCATTTTCTAGTCTATTAAAGATCGAAACGGCAACTCGGTAAAGCCTAGAGTACATTGACATTGCAACTGGAAGCAACTGTTGCTTGCAGTTGCTGTCGATGTGCGCGCACGTATTCAGACACACACATGCAACTGACAGCAACTAGTTGCAACTACGTGTACATCGACGCAACTGACCGCAACTGGGTACAACTAGTTGCCAGAAAGTAGAACATGAGCAACTCGCGACAACTGGGATTTTTCCAGTTGCCAGTAGTTGCAAGTGCGCACACATCAACCTTTTTAAGCAACTGATCATTTGCTCCCAGTTGCCGCGAGTTGCTTCCAGTTGCCGGAAACACCAGTTGTCACTAGTTGCTTCCAGTTGCAATGTTGATGTACGCTAGGCTTTAGACCAAGGCATGTGATGTACTACAGATCTCTTTTTCTCTTGATATGAGTACACCACTCAAGCACATTTTCTAACTATACATGGTTTTTCTGTTATGACCAGTTGAGGAAGGTGTACGTACTGAGTGGTCAGGTTAACATAACGCAGACTCGGATTGTGGAGCTTCAGCGTAGCCCCCTCTCAAGACAGAAACATGTTGAAGATCTTGAGGAAGTGTATGTATTACAGTCGAACAATGATAATAAGATCACTGTTGAAGGAGCGTGTCCAGATCACATTTTTATAACTCCCCATTTTCCCCATGGGTATTAATATTTTCATGTTTTTCTCATTGCCATTTTAAAATTTCGCGTTCTCAATCCGTACGTTTTTAAAAAAAACACTGATGTTTTGTAAACTACAGGGGTGAGATTTGTCATAATTTTTCCGGATTTTCCAGAATTTTACCAACACGTCCAGATTTGAGAGTTTTCTGTTTTTCATTGTGAAATCTCTGATTTTTAGCGGATTTCCGCTTTTTTTTTGTGTGCTCTGCGATCCACGGCTCGGGCCATTATCACTCTTCCAGGCCCCTAGCCAGTTTTAAACGTATGTTTAAGACTAGCAAAACCCACTTTATTTCCAATTGTTTTTCCCAATGCTACCATACTCTTTTTATTTACAAAAATTGTTTTCATGACATTTTTCTCTCATCCCAAGTTTGGTTATTTCTTTTCTTGTCTTCACACAGTGAAAAGGCAGCCAACAAGTTGTACCGTGAACTGCAACAGAGTAAAAGTAAGCGCATAGCTTTGTGTCTTGTGAATTATTTTTTTTAAAGGAATTCCATGTCCCTTGATATTACCTAAAGACATGAACAAGTACATGTAGTACGGGCAATGTACCGACACATTTGGCCATTTTCACGGTTAAATTGCAATTCACATGATTTGAGATCATTGTTGAGTGCAGTTTCAATTGTTTCTGCGCGGTAAAACAACTCGAGATCTGGATTCCGATCTATGATGAAACAAACGCGCCCTAAACTTTTTGGCCCCCTTTGAGGAATGTCCCTTATTGTGTTTGTCTCAACAGGCAATGAAGGGGCCTTAACCTTTCAAGACAGTACCAAGATACAAAGTCTAGTCATGAGGAGCATAAATAGCAGAGCCAAACAGACCAAGGAGCTATTCGGCTACATACTGTGAGTTAAAGACGGTACATGATTGGTAAACTGTTAACAATAGTGTTATTTCCACTCGTGATTAAAAGCCCATGTCGACAGTGATCTCCACTGGTCCAAATTTTGTCCGGGCGCGCCGATGTCGCTCAGCGGGGGGGGGGGGGGGGGGGGGGGGAATGGCGATGGCGGCGGCAGCAGCACGCACTCACCCAAACACACAACCACGAACGCACCCGGCCGTACGTCGCGACACAGCGGTTGGCATGCAGCGCCCTCAAGAGGTCAACAAATTCGCCTCTTCAGGGCGCTGTTCAACAAATGCATACTGTCATGGCCGTTATCGATGCGAATTTGGGTCGCCGATCCGATAGATTTGCGTGGTAAATGACCGATAATGACGCCAGTGACTACCGAATCACGTTAGGTGAATTTACACCTCATTTTGGAATGACTTGGCTGTACTTTCATAGTGTTTTGGAGGAGAAATTGTTTTTTTTTTGTCCGGGCGGCACAATGTTTTGTCCGGGCGGCAAATTTTTGTCCAGGCGCTAACGGTACCTCTGATGATTTTGTCCGGGCGGCGCGCCCGGACAAAACCGGTAGTGGAGATCACTGGTCGAGAAAACTGCCTTGTAGAAACGTCAGGCACAGAGATGCAGTAATTGATTGCTTTCCGGTGACGTCACCCCTTCCATTCACCATTTTGGTGGGCATTTTTCATGACCCACGTGGCTCGAGTAATAACCAGCAAAAAGAGCAGGAAAAGCGCATTGGTTGCACTTACCTTTGTTGCTTGACCTTGCTTTATGTTGTTGCGCCATGGCTGTTGTATCGAGAAAGATAAAAACGCATTTCTTCAGGCTAAAAATCGCGATCAACTAAAACCACTTTCGTTTTTACAAGCCGAGTGCATGCTCAATAATTTGAACGTATCACAATGCCCGCGTGCGTCATCTTTGAATGAAAATACGCTGGTGAGTATTTTTTACGCGTGTTCATGTGCGTCTATTGGCGCGCGCGTGTACGCGCGTGACTGTTGCCCACCACACATTCCCGGATGTTCTACGTCATCGAAAGCAATCAATACTTCAGAAAATCTGAAAAATCCATACATGTTTTTTGTGTATGAATGAATGGTAAAAAGGTTGTTTGCAGACAACTTTGAAAAAAAACCACCTTCAGTTGGCAATTTCTCCCATTTTACATGAAAACAAAATCATGTGGTGTTTGTTACTATTGCTATCAACACTTTTTGTTGTGCCTTTCCTGACACAGAAAACTGGTCACATGCAAGATGGACGTTGAAAAACTGGTTCCCAAGATAACTGCCATCGTAGAAGAGATTAAAAAGGCTGAAAAGCGAATGATTTCACTCCAGCTCCAGAGACAGAAAGACGTCTGGACACTACTTAAACATGCTGTAAGGTTGAAATTACCTGGCTACGCCTACGGCTTGAAATTATACACGATCTAGCAGTAGCAGGCTAAATGGCTTCTCAAAGACTTGTACATGTACATTTGTTTAGTCTTAAGCAAACTAGGCCATAATACCACATGACTTTTAGACAAATGAAATTGACAAAAAGTCACCGTGATTTGATTTTACGATGTCATTTCTTACTGGTCACTTAGCGATTGCTTTTAGTTTTTGTAAAACAGATAATTTGCAATGAGAAAAGTATGTTCGCTAACTAGCGATAGTATTTGGATTTAGCGATTCGTTTGGGCATTTGTGATGATCGCAAGGTATTAGTAATTTTTGTTTATTTATTTGAATGCATAGGTCACTAAAGTACACAGCAGCGCCCCCTCCTCCATGACAACGACCGGTGCAGGTGTCAGCTCATCATACAGTCGCCAGTCGTCTGCAGCCTCAGCCAGTAGCTCAAACTCTGATGCGTCCCCTGGACTGCCTGGCCTACTACAAAGCATTAATCCCCTTGGCAACAAGCCCCTGCAAGAGTCATTGATACTGATGAATCAGAGCTCTATTGCAATAAGCAGGTTGGTGCCCGTTCTCACTAGAAAAATCGCTTCATTCGACGAAGATTAGTTAAAGGCACAGGCTCGTCAGCAATGCGTGCGCGCCAAATTCGTGCCATGAAATACGCAGCTCCATGCCTTTACTGTGGAGCTGCGTATTTCGTCGCACGAATTTGCCGCGCACGCATTGCTGACGAGCCTGTGCCTTTAAGCCGAACTTTTTTCTGGTAAATTCTTCATATTTTTTCCCCTCCAAATTTTGGTTTCTTCATTAGATTTGCCCTAATTGATGTATAATAAATCATTTAAAAGGCAAAATTAGTGACATCCGAGTACTAAATTCTTACTAATCCATGTATGCATCATGCGTCGCGCATTATGCGTGATGCGTAAACATCAGTTGTTTGAAAAGCAACGCGGATATGTCCATGTGTTCATACTGTGCACTGCACTATACTGTTGCGTTGCCATTTAAATTTAATACGCTCCAGGGAGCGCTTAACACGGATGACGCACACACTACAAGTTTGTTTGTGAAATTCACTGGGAAAATGGCCTGAAATACGCTCCTTCACACAGTTATAATAGAGAGAGAGGTTAGTTGGACAACATCTTAATTTATACGACGTAAGAGAAATGACAGTCTGACCACCAACTTACCAAAGCCACTCCAAGTTTGATGACAAATTGTATTTTCTATTTGGTGCTTGTCGTTTCCTGTGCAGGGCTTTTAATACAGAAATGCGTACGTGTATGGATTTTCAAAACACAGCGCGCTACGCGCATCGCATGATGGGTGCATGGATTTTCGGCCTTGGATGTGAATGAATCTTTTGCATTTGTTAATATCGTAGTCCCTTTTATTGTTCTCTCGCCCTGTAGGTTTGACGAAGTCTTCGAGAGCATGAAAGTAGAGCAAGTTGAGATTCTGAAGGCCACTGAATCAGACATGTGGGGATTTCTTAAAAGCATAGAGAGCTAGTAAAGGTGGAAGTAAGTCAGTAGTTGGGAATTTGCCGGAATTACCTGCCACACTCTTTGAACAAGCTTCTACTAAGGGTGAAGGGTGGTTTGGGTGTGAGGGGAGGGGTGCAATTTCCATGAAAGTGTTACTCCAACTCCTGGCGAGGGTACCTATGTCTTTGCGTGATTTCGAAACTACTATTGGCTGTTTCTACTTTCAAAATACTGTTGTGTGCACCAGCAAAAACCTTCTTTAACCACTTCGCGACGGGGGAACTGCATATGCAGTTCTAAGT
The DNA here is from genome assembly GCA_037783545.1 of Henricia sp. BOLD:AAB3569. Lineage (NCBI taxonomy): Eukaryota > Metazoa > Echinodermata > Asteroidea > Spinulosida > Echinasteridae > Henricia > Henricia sp. BOLD:AAB3569. Next base: position 1,806,443 of record JBBELK010000386.1, on the reverse strand, counting down.
GTGAGTGTCTTGGGGCGGTTATACAGAATAAGCCCATGAATTAGACCAGGGCAGAGCTGGTCTCTCATCTTGTTAAGTTGGGGTAAAGTCAGTTTTTGGTTTTTGACCTGTGACTGGACTTGAAATAAAAACTAGTCATCAAGTCTCCAGCCCCAGAGACATACATGTATACTGCATAACCAAAACTGCAAGTGCAGTCTCCCGCTCCAGGGGAATAAATTGGAAAATGCCTAGCCTCGTGAAGCCTCCTGAGATCTCGGGGAAATTCCACTCTGCTAAGCGATGTTACAATGCCCTGAGGAAATCCATGCAAATCTGTAAAGTGAGGCGGCTGTTGCGTTCAGCAAACGCATGCCCGAGTCAGTTTGATGTAATTTAATCAATTCGGTCATGTTATGCCGAAAAGAAACGATTTCTCTACTTTCCAGAAATTGTATTGGGTTCTGTTTCTTATGACTGTCCTATTCCTACCAAAATTTCTGGCGACGATGTTATTTACTCCAGTTTTTCAAATGAATAACATTGATGCATGCTGACTAACGTGAATGGAACGGATTCCCCTGTATACTTTTAAATAGCAGCCAATCGTCGACGCGGACAACGGCCAGCATTACCGAGTACATGTATCACATGCATGCACGGTGTTTACAATCTGCGCGCGTTACATTTTAATGCCCCGCAATGCACTGCCAAGCGTCCATGATTGGTCCAGTGAGGCGACAAGATTTCTGTCGCTTGTTCCCCAGCGAAATGGGGCCGGTTTTAACAGGGCCACTGTTCGCACAAATAGGGGAGTGCGTTAAAGGGGCACTGTTGCAAGAGGATGCTGCGGAGTGGCTAAGCAAGTTTTAATTTGCTATCGGCAAATAACCGTTTAAGGCTGTTTCTATACTGAGGCCGAGTCATATCAAATAATTTACTATTTTTGTAAAAATACACTCCTTTTTTTCTCTAGTTTTTACTGAGAAATTAATCACTTCTGAACCTTTTCGAATACTGATATTTTTATTTAAATAATTATTTAGTTATCGATCAAATATTTGAATATCCAAATAATTGGATAATGGTACCGAACCGTTGTGGTGGCCGATAACCGTAAAGTACTCGTGACTGTATGAGCACGGTACGAGTAAGTGAAACACTATAGTTAAGTAATACAGTCAAACCTGCTACTAAGGCCACTTTGATAAAGAGGCCACCTGTTTATAGTGGCCACCCATCTTTGGTCCATTATGTATAATGCTATTGAAACCTTTTTATAGTGGTGCGTTTTCTTCTTTCTGGTACCGAGAGTGCCCACTTCACTATAGACGAGTTTTGGGATCAATTTTCAAATTCTGTTCGGTGAAACCTGCTATTAAAGGAGCGTGACCAGAGTTTCTGGAAAATAGTTTTCGATGTAACTTACCAATATTATCAAGTAACTCCCATACACACCTCCCATGTCCCAAAAACACGAAAACATTCGCAATTTCCAGTAAAAAATTGAACAAAACTATCGAGTCGGCTTTCAGCGGATAAACGTTGATACTGGAAAATTAGTTTACAAATAATCGGTGGATTTTCGACGATATCCTCGGAAATATGCGGCCTAGAAGCGCGGGAGTTTCAGTTTCGTAATCAGAAAAATATAACGGATGTTATGATATAAAAATCTCATGACCCATAAGGTAAGTCCCGGGGAGTTATGGGTAAAAAAAAGTGATCTTGTCACACTCCTTTAAGGCCACCCGGATAAAGAGGTCACCTGTTTATAGTGGCCACCTATCTTTGGTTCAAAATGCCAAGTTGTATAATGCTAATACAACCTCTATAAAGAGGCCACCTGTTTATAGTGGCCACCCATCTTTGGTCCCGAATGCCACGTGTATAATGCAACCTTTCTAAAGGGGCCACCTGTCTATAGTGGCCACTATATACAAGTTTTACTGTATTTTATAGCTTAGTTCCTTTTCGACTATATTTTCTTTAAACTGTACAAAGTACAGTCGTTTAAAATTTGTATGAATTTTAAAATCTTTCCACAGTGGAATATACTACTGTGCCTCATACTACTAGCTCAGCTGGTAAAATATCAATGAAGTTGTCATCGAATAAGACCGTACGGTATCGAATAGCTGCCATTTCGTGGGGCACCTTTTGTTACTTAAACCGTTCAACAATGGAAGCACAATATGTCCTCAAGGAGCAAAGAAACTGCCCCACAAGATGGCGGCTATTCGATACGGTCTATACAGCCTTTATCCTAGACTGGTACCCAGACCACAAATTCCACATACGCACACGAATATGAGGACCGGTATTGGACCATTAAAAAGCGCTGCGTTGATTGGCTGAACGACATACGTTCCCACATAAAGGCAAAAAGGCTGTAATTGTTTACGTCGATATTTGCATAGGGTGACCTGCACGTGACTGGCTGATTTCTGCTACCGAATTCGGTAGCGATTATAAAGAAATAAATAAATAAGAATAGCCTCGCAGTTCGAAAAAGCCAAGCGAATGAGACACTCGGCGTGTGTAGACTCCACTCAAGTCACCAAATCGCCCAAATTCACGAGGCCTTGTCAAAAGGCTAGGCAATGCATTGCGCTTTATACACGACCATGCAGCGGTAGCGGGAATTCTCATCGGCGCTATCGTGCGCTGATGGTTTCCTGAGCATACATGTACTTCACATGGTATTCACCATGGAATGACTAAAAATGGTTTCCAATACCGGTCCTATTCGTGTTTGCACGTTGAATACGAGGTCCGGAAAAAAAGGTGTTTAACACTTTGTAAAACTTTACATGTATTTTACTGTTTAAATTGTATACGATTACCGCCATGGTTTATCTTCTATCGATGTATATATACACACTGTACAGTCTTATATGATGGAATGTCGCTATAGCTTAAACCGTGCAAATGAGAATATAATGTTACAATAATAAATCACGCAAAACCCGGAGAATAGTCCGAGTATGAGTAATCATGCTTTCATATTGTGATTACTTCATTTCACTGGTACAAATTGACACGTATGCAGCACGATATGGGGCCGAGATTACCCTTACCCTAACCCTTTCAGTTTTTAGGGGGAGCGGGGTTGGTGCGTCAACAAAAGGGAAGAGTGTGTTGAGTCATATGGGGCGTGTGGGGGAGGGGGAGCGGTCCTTAGGCCCCATATCGTGCTGGGTATAAAAATTGAGGGCCAATGTGATATGAGAATATACCGCACGAGACATGAAAATACCGAACGAACCAATGGCAAGTTCGGTATTTTTAAGACGAGGAGACATGAAAATACCGAACGAACCAATGGCGAGTTCGGTATTTTCATGACGAGGAGACATAAAAATATTGAACATAAAAATATTGTACTGTTTTAGACAGTACTCGGCGTGATGTTTTTTGTTTTTTTTCTTTGAATGTGTTGCATTCCTTACTATAACCAAACAATACAATACATGACTCATCATTTCGGTATAATGGATCGGTATCCTCATCGAACTTCATTCGTTTAAGTGGGAGATTTTGCCTTTTTCATTTGTCAAAGTAACGAGTACTGAAAAAGTCCGCCTTGTGTTTTGCTGACGATGTGTTTTAGTTGGTAACGACAATTGTCATGCATCATGGAACCATAAAGGCTACGTCAAACCTTCGTTAAGTTTCCCATTTTTCATCTGCACATACCAACGCTTTAACCTACTAAAACAAAAATTTGCTAAACCGCTTGGACCGTACATCGACTATACAACAAATTCGACTGACAAAAAAAAATCCACGATAACTTTAGTTTTAATAACCGTTTAACATGGAGAGACCTCATTTGAAAAGGTGTTTCAACCACTATAATATGAACTAACAATGTATGTGGTTCAATCAATTTGATTTTTATGAATCTGCATACGTTTTGTTCACGAGGTGTGTAGCCGTGGTTTGCTCCGTTTTCGGGAGCATAACCGCAAATATGTTTCCGAACCCGACGAGAGATACGTTTTTAGTTCGTCCACTTTAGGGGCGCCACGAGAGTCGTCAAAGTAATATCCATATTTCTGCTAGCAGAAAATTTTTTTTTTAAATTCTCGTCGCGAATTCTAAAAACCTGAAAATATACTAGTTACACTATGAACAACTAACAATGGAAATTGGGCACACACCATTGTTAATAACAATGGTTTGTGCCCAATTTCCATTGTTAGTTGCTCATAGTGTTAGCAGAAAGCGAGAAATTTGGGTTGTCTACTTTTGACGCTCCATAGCTTGCACCACAATGCTCTAAACCATTATGCAGTGGAACAGAAAACACTTTTTTACAAAGGTGAGTTTGACGTCTCGGGTGAGAAGTACATAGAAGTACAGAGGCGGATCCAGCCTCATTAAAATACAGGAATACAATGGAATTCAGGGTGTCGGGCCCCCTAAAATCCATTAAATCGTGTACAAAACCAATTAAACTAGTTGCCATGCAGAAAAAGTCAAAACAAAAGAGAAACAATGGGACGTCCGCGGTGGGAGGTGTGTTCAAGACTGTGTGGTGGGTCTTCTGTATTCGCACCCTTATACGCCTAACACTTGTTTCAAAAACACAAATTCGTTTTAGACAGTACTCTGCATGTTTTCCCTTGTTCTTCGAATGTGTCCAATGTGCACTCTTGAATTATTTACAGTACCGAGTCCCTCTCCCTACCCCGAGGGAAAATATCAGCTACAACGGGCGGTATATTTCCTCCAAAACGAATCAATTTCCCTGGGCCATGAGGCTGCTCGTATAGACCATATCAAATAGCCGCCATCTTGTGGGGCAGTTTCTTTGTTCCTTGAGGACATGCATGGTTGCACGTATTGTGCTTTATACATTGTTGAACAGTTTAAGTAACAAAAGGTGCCTCACAAGATGGCAGCTATTCTATACGGTCTATAGCAATTTCTGAGACCCAAGTTTAGCCAAAGTTCGATTCCGGGTCATTGAACCTTGGTCGACTCGTCGGAAATTGTGCGACCCGAGTGTCTTAGGTATAGACGCTCTTGCGGTCGTGACCGCCACAGTACGCGACTCCTCATTTTGGTAATGGATCGGTAGATAGAATCCCCATCAAACTTCACTTCATTCGCTTAAGTGGGGGATTTGTTTGTCCTTCATTTGTCAAAGTGGCGAGCTCTGTGTATTCCTGCTGGTGTGTTTTAGTTGGGTAACGACAATGGAACCTAACCAATTAAGTTACGTCAAACCGTCGTTAAGTTTGCAATGTTTCATCTAGGCGCATCAACACTTTAGTCAGACGAAAGGAGCGTATCTGCATCGCAAGCGGTGCCATCTGATACCAGCAATCATTTCGCTCATTGTCTTGGAGTTTGACTCGGTTGGATGTTTACCTAATTGCCGTGTTCAAATGCACGATATTCGCCGATAGCTACATCATACCATCGGTATTGCTTAGTGTGTTGTCGTGTGGAGCTTGGCCGGGTAAGAATTTTAGTTACTTTCACAATTTACAGACGTTATAGTGCGTCTTTGTTTTCTTTACCAAAGATTATAAACGGTAACCCCATACTGTGCAACAATAATCTAGACTAGGCATGACTAAACTCGACATAAGGGTGTTCATGTACTTTTGAATTACACAGTCGCGAATTCTTTTTAACATAGCTAATTTCGAGAAAACTGTCTTCTTTACATATTCGACATGTTGGTTCCAACTTAAGGTTTCGTCAATAATAACACCCAAGCATTAAAACGATTTAACATTATGCACTTGATTATTATTGATATGTACTCTGAGCTCATGCGCGCTTATCCAGGACCTTCTTTTTGAGCCAATGAGCATACATTTAGTTTTACTGGCATTAACTTATGACTCGTTAAGCATGGTTAATTGCAGATTTGATTGGGGGAGGGGATTTTTCAGTGAGAAAAAAATAAGATTTTGTGAGGAAACGCAAGTATAAATGATGATAATAATAATGATTGAATGCAAGGCATTTGAGAAAACGGCAATATAGGTTTACAATACCATTAGAAAAGAACTGGGAACAATGAACACCTGCTTTTGTATAGCCCCCTTGGATAGCAGTATAAATATCTTGCACGCAGTATAAATGTTCGTAACTGAAGGAAGATCATATTTCGCTAAAAGCTAAACGCAGTTCATCTGAATAAAGATAGGCCTATTAAAAAACGCCCTTACAGTGACGTCCCCCTAGTAAAAGTGGACGCTACCACTAAACGGAGCGAGGCGCGTGATTGGCTCTTGCTGTTGGCAACAGCATCCGTAGCTATGGTGCATTTTTAATGTCGCGCTACGTGCAACGTGCGCGGCGCGTGATTGGTCAGTTGCGATCACTGTCACTGGCTAATCAATATTCATATTTATATACCTCATGCGTAGATTCCTGTCATCTGATTGGTTAAAAGTGGGGGCATTGAATCGGCTAGACCCGGCGCGTATATGCCCACCGGGCAATAGTCGTTGCCATGCCCCGGGCATAGTCATTTAGCGGGTTCCGGCGCGCGCATTACATGTGTTAGCATAGCTGTGCACCAACTATGCAGCTGGGCGCTTCACGTAAACATTCATCAGGACGGTAATGGCGGAATCTCGACGTCTGTCGTAGATGATGAAGTCCTTAAGAATATAAGAGAAGTGGCCTACAACAGTGAAAACTGTGTCAGGTGAAATGTGCTACTAAAGTGCCAGGTGATTATGCTACAAATGTTTGCTGTAAATGTACAACTTTTACGAAATCGAAACTCGAAGGACCACTGTCATGACTGTATGATGTATCGTTACTTTTAACCAACCAGATGACAAAAATCTACACATTCGGTATATAAAACAAATATTGACTGCTGTTTTTTCGGGTCATGGTTAAGATTATAGGCCCAAGGTGATCTCGAAGCCATGACTATGCCTCGAGGCGGAAGCCTAATATTCCTGAAATAAAGCCCAGTATAAGTCGTTTCAGCAAGGGTTCTTGGCAAACTAGGTACGTGTGCAGGAAAGACCGTTGCGAAAGGAAGATGAGATGATAATAATAATTATAATTAATTAAATTGTATGTCATGTTTATCACTTCTGTCAGGAAATAATCAGGATCACCCCTCTTCATCTGAGCGGCTGCATGCCTGACAATATCGCACAAACCATTAGCACTTGGATTGTGACATTTGATTAAATCAATAACCGACTCTTCTCCTGTGACCTGCGGTCGTGAATGTTCCATTGACACGAAGCGTGCAGTCCTTCAACTGTCGCGCAAAAGGGGAATTCTTTGCTAGTTGAACAATATGCATGGTCTGGAAGCATAGTCCGTCTGAATGTGGACTCGGTTGTTAAAAATTGTACACTGGTAGTAACTTAAGCATTACCACCATTGTGGGTCAGACTTTGTACTTCGAGGAATTAGCGAATGTCTTGAACAGTTCGACGCACGTTTAAGTGCTGCGCAGTAAAATGGAACAGAAGTTTGGTTCTTTTCTGTCGGTTCTCAAGAAAAGTGTATCATTGCTTGTAATTTTCTTCGTGTTCTCTTGCAAGAGCGAGTGCCCCACTACTAAAACCTTTTACATGATGACCAACCACGTCCTTGGAAAGCACGTATTTAAGAAAGTTACTGCCGAAACCTTTTTGACCTGCAGTCGTAAATGTTCCTTTCACCCAAAGTGTGTGTCTTTCAACTATAAAGCAAATGAGAATCTCTGCGAGTTGAGCGATATGACCCGAAAGCAGAGCCCGTGTGACCTCACACATCTGCCAGGAAGCTCTTACCATGATGGCGATAGGGCCACAGCTTTCTTGTTGAGAAACTACACTAGCTGTTAGGAGTTGCTAACAGCTGGTCATCGTGACAATGGCATCTAAACCATCTATCCTGTTGGACTAACTGATGGCTTACGGGTCTACTGTGACATGGAGACTGATGGGGGAGGATGGATCGTCTTTCAGAGGCGTCAAGATGGCTCGGTTGACCTCTACCGTACTTGGGATGAATACAAGCATGGCTTTGGCAATCTGTCTGGTGAGTTCTGGCTTGGGAATGAAGCTCTACGCATGACTCAGTGCGGACAATGGCAACTGCGAGTGGACTTGTGGGACTGGGAAGGAAACACAGCTTGGGCCGATTACGGTAAGTTTGTCATCTCGATCGGATGAGAAGTACAAGCTCGATGTTGGTATATACAAAGGTACGGCTGGTGACGGAATAAAACGCCAAAGGAGATTTTTCACTACTACGGATCAAGATAACGATTATTTAAAAAACGAGGATTGTGCAGACCTGTTTCGATGTGTTTGGTGGTTCAACGGTTGTTTTTCTGCTAATCTCAATGGCAAATATTACCATCAGGGTAACGTAGGTTTTGCTGAAGGTATACAATGGAAGCACTGGAAGCACTGGAAGCACTGCTTTGGCAAATGCTAACAATGGATATATTAAGCGATAATAAACCACATGCACATTGCTTTTGAAGTTTGCGCAAACATATGAGCCGTATGTTAAAGTTGCACTGTCCGATTTGAGCGTAAATTTTGTTTTAAATGTTAAATTAAATGTTATTAGTGCGTCAAGTTTGCTTGAAGATAATGCCTATTAAACCTTCGGTGTTAAATTTTCGGCGTTTACTCTTCGGTGTTTTAAAGCCTTCGATGTTGAGCCTTCGGTGTTACATATGCTTTCAGTGTTAAACCTTCGGTGTTAAACCTTTGGAGTTAAATCGTTGGCATTAAATTATTGGCGTTAAATCTTTGGCATTAAACCTTTACACTTTATTTCTTTGGTGATATTTTTTTAAATGTTAATTCTTTGGCATTAAATCAGTATTCAAATTATATTATTAAATGTTAAAAACATAACCTTCGGTGTTAATCCTTTGGCGTTAAAACTGTGGCGTTGAAATGTTTGTATTAATTTATTTGGGGGGTTACTTCTTTGGTGTTAAATCTTCGGTGTTAAACTTTTAATATACCTTCGGTGTTAATTATTCGGTGTTAAAATGATATTAATTATTCTAAGGTTAAAAGCGTCAAATGTAATTTGTGTATAGTGAAGTGACGTTGAATTTGGTAAATTACTGGAGTGGATTACAATATAACCGTTTAGAAAGTCTAAGACACATGTCCTAACTGATCGCAGCAGTATATTAATCATAGGCGTAGTAGGGAGGGGGAGGATGTCAATTCCCCCCCCCCCCCCCCCCCCACCCCCCCCCCCCCCCACCCCTCACTCTTTTGCCTCATATATGATGTGATTAATATTTTGTCGGCAAAATCATGGTATACAGTCGGCAAAAATAAAAAAGTTAATGAAACTAATATAACACCGCTGATAAAATGCCATGGCAATGCTATTACATTATATTACATGATGTATGTCCATACAAGCTGTTGCGTGAGGGCGCTTACCCTCTCACCAAGCTCCCCACCCCCCACACCCCGCTGAGCGACACCAAAGCGACCCGCTGCAATGATATTTGTTCTGGTGGATTTCTTTATAGTAATGACACCATTCGTGTGTAGATGCAGCAGAGCCAGAAATAGTGACACACAATTATGTCATGGTTCTGCACATATTCGGTGTTAAGCCTTCGGCGTTAATTTTTCGGCGTTAATTTTTCGGTGTTAATTTTTCGGTGTTAATTTTTCGGTGTTAATTTTTCGGTGTTAATTTTTCGGTGTTAATTATTCGGTGTTAAAATGATATATTTCTAATAAAGTGACGTTGGACTTGGTAAGTTAGTGGAGTGCAAATTAAGTTGAGTAGAAATGGTGCCTTGCATAATTCATTGCCAATTCTTGCTTGCCACACCCAACAAAACCATGCAAACTTCTCGGCGTAGTAAACAGTGCGCAAGCCGCGGTCGGGCCGTCAGCGGCCCGCTAGCGGCACCGCTAGCGGCAGCCACCCGCGGACCGCGGACCGCTAGTGCTCCGTTGGCGATTGAGGAGCGGCAGTGGCACTGGTGGTTTGCCACTGGATACCGCTAGTGGTTCGCTAGTGGTTCGGGAGCTGTAAAACGCTGTTCGCGTGCCACTTGCAAGCCACCGGCGAACCGCCGGTGGTTTTTGGTCGGTGTGCCGATGCCGACCGGCCGCTTCCCAGCCGACGGCAGCCGACGGCGGTCCGCCGGTGGCTTGCGCACTATATATATATATATATATATATAATGTGATACACCGACTAAAAGATTAAAAGAAATAAACTTAGATTAGCCTTTTACGTGTAACCTTTGTAGTATGGCTGGCACCTAGTACCTCGAATTCTTCACTTTAAAACGGATATGCAGTTCAGAAAGTCCACATACTATTCTTGCTACATGTACGTGATGCACGCCCTTGCCTATTAACCAGCATTTTGATTTCTTTGTGCCATTCTCTCCTACCATGAACACGGTATATTGAACACGTGGCAACAATTTAGTCTGGTTATCTAGATACTATTGTGTGCATGTGAAGGGAAGAGAGTCAGTACGTCAGACGCTGTTCATGGGAAACACACACAAGGCTAATTTCTGTATGAATTCAAATCTAAAATTTCGTCGTAACGAGTTATTTGCGAAGTGTATGCCATTGTATTTGTAAATTCAATCGCTAACTTGGGATAGATTTTAGAGCTTAGTAAATAATTCAAGTTTACCTAGACTTCTTTATGTGGAAATGTAAACAAAATCGTATAAGGTATCTGATGTTGAATAAAAGTGATCAATGTTGTGTAAACTAAGATCAACGTGACGCAGTTCTTTCAACGTGGTATGCGCGCGTACTATGGCAACCTCGTCCCCAGGGTGGTCGAGCACCTCGTAGCAGTAGACCATGGGGCCGAGGTCGGTACTATGGCAACTGGAAAGATGTCCGTTGCCACGAGTTGCTCATGTTTTACTTTCTGGCAACTATAGATAGTTGAATAGCCGCCATCTTGTGAGGCACCTTTTGTTACTTAAACTGTTGAACAATGTAAGCACAATATGTACAACCATGCATGTCCTCAAGAAACAAAGAAACTGCCCCACAAGATGGCGGCTATTCGATACGGTCTATAGTTGTATCCAGTTGCGGTCAGTTTCGTCGATGTATACGCGTATCTATACTTTAACGAGTGCGTCTGGTCGCGTGGGCGCACACCGACAGGACTCAATTTCATAAAGCCTTTAAGCATAAAAATGTGCTTAATGCACAATTTATTGGCATTACAAAATGGGTTAGCAGTCAAAATTGTATGTGATGTGTACTAAGTTAATTATTCGCTACCTTTTATAAATACATAAGTTTAAGTTGACATATCATTTTGACTGCTATAACCCATTTTATTTTCAAACCAAATAAATTTTGCATTAGGCCTAATCATTTTTTCCCTGATAAGCAACCTTTAAATTGGCCCCGGTTGAGTTGCTTTCTGTTGCAATACAAGGTCGATGTACGCTCGGCTTTTTTGAGTTGCCGTGTCGATGTGCGAGCTCTGGAAATGTAGACCCGGCTGATGCTCCCGGTTGCCGCCCGAGAGTTTTGTTTGTTATGTTGTTTCAACTTGTTCAATTTTTTTTGGTTGTAATCCATCGATATATATACACCGTCCGCAATTGTACCCCACCAAATACAGTGCGTTGCCTAGACTGGTCATACTGTCCCCACTAGTCTACATTATGGTCTACGTGTGTTAAGTGGAATGCAAGCGATCGCATGGACCGGGGAGCAGTCTAGGCCAGGCATTGTTCGTGAGGTACAATGGCGGCCAGCGGCGTGGCTTCAATTCTCGTATAGCCAACTGCTATTGCATACTTCATCCAGTGTATATATATATCGATGGTTAAATCACGGCTATTCACGTCAAGTTGTCGACGTTGACCACGTTGACTTGGCGATTGAAAAAAAATTTGAATCGATTCCATTTCGACTCGGATTCGATTCCGCTTTAACCTGGCAAAAGTTTGTACTATTAATTATTAAAGGCAGTCTACATGTTTGGTAATTATACCCTCCAGAAAATTTCTGAATTGTTATCTATACGAAAAGCTTACTTGTTACATGTCTCAAGATGGTAATGGTAGTAATCATCCTGTGAACTTATGTCATTTGAAATGCCCCCATTCGTGATAAAAATGACAAAACTATTTGTATCGCCTGTAGGCGATCTTTCATTTATGCAAAAAAAAACATGCTTGGATTGTTCAGGTTTTCTGGAGTAGTAATACGTGGCTGAAATTTCTACAAGGTAGTTTTCTTGACATATGCTTTCAATTACCAGTGATTTTGTAAACACTTTACCAATCATGTATACTATACCTTTAAAAATTAAAACGCTCAAAGCCCCATGATTAATTGTCAATTGTTCCGCCGCTGTTGAAAAATAGGACGACGTAAAGAAAGAAAAACCATTTATACAATATCAAGAAAGTTGTCATAAAATAATTTAAGGCATTTATTCGACACAAATGATTCACAAAACATGCAACTGTATATAATTGACGCGTGTGTAATTTCAAACCACGGCCGATAATTTCGGATACTGTCTAATAGTCGTGTGCGGAGTTTTTACTGGGCATGCGCATACGGTAGATGGTTGACATCCAAGATTGTCCAATCAACACCGCCCATGTTGCTACGCCTCACAAGCCGTCGCAAAAATGGCGACGCACAATGCACGAAGCAATAGGACTGGCATGGAAAGCACAGATTCATTGGAAGCACACCCACATCGCTTCCACGATGACTCGGCATTATTTGACTCCCAAAATGGCGTATTTGCACAATGTTCGAAAGGGGTCAATACACTAGTCACAATAAGTTAGGGATATTAGTATGTTGTCAATTTTGGACCTTTTTTTCTTCAAATGACTGTTTTCACCTATTCCTGTGACAAGGTGTGTCTGTAATGCAGATACAATTGTCTAATCATTTACAAAATCATTCAAGCAGAATGCATTCTCGGTAAAATATCTGCGTACACCCCACAGTATAGTACGGCATATCCCTATACTTATTGTGAGTAGTTTATATCCCGGTGCTTCCACATTCAAAAAGACAATTTCCTTGAAACGAGGCTGTAATTTCCTTAGATTTCCTTAAATTTCACCCGGTCCACATATTTCATATATAGGCCTACGGATGTTTGTATTACTTTGTGTGCACAATGCGCAGGTGCGAAAAATAAGGTCTGGAAAACGAGTCTAGGTTGAGCTGCTACTAGTCTCTTTTCAAGCATTATACGTGTTTTAATTATATTTCATTGCTGCAAAACGTACGAACTTCTTCAAATTTTGAATTTCTCAGGATTTCCTCATTTAAAAAATATTTCCTTAGGATTTCCTAATTTTTAAGAGATTTCCTTAGAATTTCCTACAAATTTGTATTTCCTTAAAAAATTCCTAAATATTTCAAAATTTTCTTATTTTAAGGAAATTTCCTTGAAAGTGGAAACTATTAATTATCACCCAAAGAAGTTACGCGTAAGGAATTTCTAAAAGATGTTACCAACGTTACATACAACGGTAAAATATGTCTACACTAACGGTGAAATTATTCTTAAGACTAAGTTTTTATAATACAGATTGATATTTTTTCCCGACAGACTATTTTATTTTTTTACTAATTTACTTTGTATATATATCAATGTAAATAATGTCTTGAAAAGGATTCAATAAAGTTGTCCTTGGAAAAGTATTTAAAAAGAAGTTATTCATCATTTTGGTATTTTACGACTTAGTCAATTTGAGCAGTCTGAACAAAACTGATGACGATATTTTTTTAAATGGAGGATTTACCGAAAAATGTACGTGCGAAATGGTATTTGACAATCAGGTATCGGGTATTGTAAATAGTGTAAATATAATATACAAAACCACCGCCCAAGTTGGTTCTGTGGATTTCAGTGTATAATTTTACTCCAAATTCGCTACAGTCGCGTAAAATTTTGCAAAGATGCCAGTCTTTTCTCGTGTATTAAACCAATAGACATCAACATTGGCGAAGTCGTAGTCTCTGGTACAGCCACGGCAGATACTTCTCGACTTTTGTGTAAACCGTTGGTATGGGCTTGCCTGGAGAACCGTTGCAGAAATAGTTGTGACCCCAGGAGACCACACCCCATACTACCCATTGGCTGGACTTGTCCCTGCACATGAGCGGCCCACCGCTGTCCCCCTTGCACGCGTCCGTGCGTTCCTCGCCCGTCATGTGGCCGGCGCACACCATCTTGTCAGTGTAGAGGTGACCGTACGCGTCAAGGCAAGACTTTGGGGAGAGGATCGGGAGGCGGGCCTCGTGAAGAACGGCAGGGTGCTCGGAGTTGAAGTACGTCAACGGATCTGTGGAAGATTCGGCAATTATTTGCAAGTGATACAAGCATCATCGCGTCGTACGGTACAAGGGACATCGCAACGGTACAAGGGACATCGCAAATGCAAACGATTATTTGCAGTGTCGCACATTTCTTTGCAAATATATTTGCAAGCAATTGCGTCCCTCGAAATGGCTTTCTTTTATATTTTACCAGTCAAACTCGGACTACAATTGTCGGCGTAAGTTCATGGAAATGCATGCATTGGAGCTTGATAGTATTTATAATACGTGCGTAAATAATGTTGCATGTAAGGATCAGGAGTGCAAGAAAGTCTTGTTTGAGGAGGGCAACACTTCAAAATGGCTACAACAAAGAGAAGGAAGGAAAAGATGCTGTTTAAAATACGGTAAGAATTTAGTACTCGGACGTCACTAATTTTGCCTTAAAATGATTTATTATACATCAATAAGTGCAAATTTAATGAAGAAACCAAAATTTGGAGGGAAAAAAATATGAAGAATTTACTATAGGAAAAACTGGGAATATTTCTGAGTTGTCCCATAGTCTTAGTGAATGACCGGCTTGTAAATGCTTTCCGAAAGCGGTCGTATGTTCCAATTCAGTTTTTGGACTTTCGCAGAATGAAAAAGGACTCGAGAATAAGGGATTTTCGCATTCCGCGGCCATCTTGAAAAAAAGATTCAGTAGAGGGAACGAAAATTGCTGGCAGCCAAAGAAAAGCGCTATATAATGGCAGATACCTCACTGACTGACGTCATTTACAAGGGCGCTAATCATTGGCTGCCAGCGATTTTGTTCCTCTCGACTGGATCTTTTTTTCAAGATGGCCGCGGAATGCGAAAATCCCTTATTGTTTCACTGACTGTGCAACATGTGGCACCTTGCAGTTTTGGCAGTGAGCGGGACGCCGTTTAAAACTTTGGTTCCCCTCGTCAAAATGCATTTGGCAGTGATTTGAAATTATTATTGACGCATTGAGATCACTTTGAAGTCTCCGGTACGAGCGTGAGGATATATAACCACTCCGGGAAATTCGGACTTTGTTGGTCATCCAGATATTGACACACAAGGCATGCAAGAGACGCAAGCTCCGCCAACCGAAGTCGGAAAAGTATAGACAAATACCCAGACTGAAGAAGATTCTAGTGATTTTAATCAAGGTAGGCTGATTCGAATTTGCATTTTGAGCGTTTATTTTTTTGCTGGTAAGAATTGAGAAGTTGACCATTAATATTTGAAAACAAATCTTTAAAAATTCAATTATGTTTTGTGGGAAAGAATTTAGATCATGGATTCAGACTTTGTGTACAAAACATATGAAGCAGGCTGAACAATTCCCAAGTGTTTCCTCACAAAATCATACATTTTTCTCACTCTAAATTTGGGTTTTTCCATCAAATCTAACCTTACCGATGCTTGATGGGTCATTTTAAAGAAAACAATCTGATCAACTTCTTAAAGCTTATAGACCTGTTGGGGGTTTTCCGCACACAATGGAATTAGCATAAATTGGTACAGCGGACCTTTTACATGTATAGACCGGTTCCCAATCCTATAGCTTATTGCGGAATGCCACCTCTAGCGGGAACCAATCTATACATGTCAAATGTCCGCTGTACCAATTCTTGATAATATGCTAGTTCCAGTGTGTGCAGAAAACTCCGAACAGGTATCCATTGTCAGTGCGTTTTGGGTGTAGCATTTTGGGGAAAAAGTTGTTTTCTTGAATTGATATTTTTCTAGAAACAAAAGTTATTCGCTTTCAAATGAGACATGAACGACCGTTTACCATCGCTTGTTTTCTTGATGAATCTGATGAAAAAGGACAATTAAAAAAAAACCAAAAAACGTGATAATTTGTCAATACACCTCCCAAAAGTTACAGCTAACTTTTATAGCACTTTTTTCCCAAAATGGCCGCCGACGCTATCTTGAAAAAAAAAACATAAGCTTCAACAAACTTCTGTTCTGATAATGAATTAATTTCAAGAAAATATAGCATTACTTTTAAATTTTTTAAATTTTATTTTATGTATTTTGTTAAGAGTAACCTATACGTTATCGATTGATGCCAGTCGAAAGAATCGTGACATTTACAGCTAAATAGGGAAAAAGTAAAAAGAAAAGAAAAGAAAATAACATCAATAACTAAAAAATAAATAAACAAATAAATATATAAATAAATAAATATTTCCGAACCTGTAAATCCCCATCCGACAACCAGGCATTTATCCCCAGTCTTAAACAAGTCGGTGTCCCCAGCGCGCTGCCTCGGCGGCAAGCAGGCCGGCTGCACGCCCGCACCCATCTTGACCGTCTTCCTCTGCGTTTTCAGCCGTATGAGGGCGATATCATCCTTGTAGTCTCCTTTCGGGATGTAGTCCTCGTGAACATACACGCAGTCAATGCGAAATCGCTGCTCCGTGCCTTCCTTCGTGGAGCGATCCCTGTCTCCTAAGATCACGACCACGTCGTTCGGCTCGTGTCTGCGACAAAGACAATAAGTGCGTTCGATTAGCTTACACGTGTAACATTAACCTACACCATACGTTCGATTTGCCATAACGTTCGATTTGCCATCACGTTATACTCGTGTCTGCCCCGGTGCCCGCCACTACTAGTTTACGCGTGCTTGCGAGCGGTTCTCTGCATGTTATGACGTCATCTGGTAACCAAGCGGTATTAAATTGCAAGTACGAAAACATGCGCGGACATTATAGAAAAACACTGGAGCACAGATTTATGACAAAGCTAGAGGGCGTACTTTACCAACGCCCCGTTCTACAGGACTCTGGGTACGAGTCAAATAATGATTCCACAATCGCTTCCATTAAAATTGAATAGTGCCCTCAATGTTACTTTGTTGGAAATACGCGAAAGCTATAAATGGTACATAAAAAAAGTATCGTTTTTAAAGCTTTTCTAAAACATTGCTTCATTTATGTATTCTTGGGTTTCACTTGGCTTGACAACGGTTGCTATCCGCCATTACTGTGTCCATACTATGGCACGCCAAAGCGAAAAATAATTCAACGCTTATAATTTCATGTTGACGCATTATTTTCGCAAATGTTGCGCAAGAAAAAAAAAGGTTGGCATGACTTTTAAATGTTGATAGACTGTTTGAAATCGGCGTACCGTGCTTTTGTTGGCAAGTTTTTTAAAATGTTGAGACTTGTTTTTCCAGGGTTGATGGCAAACGTTATTGACGAGCCTCTGCCTTTAAAGGAGTGTGACCAGATCACTTTTTTTTACCCATAACTCCCCGGGACTTACCTTATGGGTCATGAGATTTTTATATCATAACATCCGTTATATTTTTCTGATTACGAAACTGAAACTCCCGCGCTTCTAGGCCGCATATTTCCGAGGATATCGTCGAAAATCCACCGATTATTTGTAAACTAATTTTCCAGTATCAATGTTTATCCGCTGAAAGCCGACTCGATAGTTTTGTTAAATTTTTTACTGGAAATTGCGAATGTTTTCGGGTTTTTGGGACATGGGAGGTGTGTATGGGAGTTACTTGATAATATTGGTAAGTTACATCGAAAACTGTTTTCCAGAAACTCTGGTCACGCTCCTTTAAGGAGAAAACGATATTGAAGCTTTTAAGCGTGCCCTTTATAAAGCCATTTATTTTATTTAAAGAGTGAACGTGTTTGTGTGTACGAACTACATACTGTTTACCAATTCAAATCGAGGTACGATACACGGAATACCCGAAATCGATACGGAACAAACGATTTTTGGCACTCGGGCGGTAATTTGTCCTCGCGCGCGATTTCGTTACTATCGACGTCCGGATACATCCGCCGGCGAAATAGCCCCACGATGGCCAGACTAGAGCGCCCTCATGCATACATGTATTGAATTATCGCTCCCACGTCCGCAATTCACACCGCACTGGTATACTACTTTCTGTGATGTGACAATAGAAACTTTCTTTCGACATGCGTTTGTGGTATAAACATCGCCTTGCAAATTTTGTGTTATTGGAAATTCAAATCGACTCCCTTTCGAGACTTTAGAAACTGTCTGTATCGAGCTACGTATCGCGTTTCTGTTATTGCGCGTTGCCTGTTCATTTGATTAAGTGGTTTTGAACTCTCGAAACATATCGATAGGGTTGTTTTTTTCATCATTCTAAAAGCTGACAAGGTGTCCAATTACACGATTTGAAACTCAAACACTTAAAGGTACACACCGGCCTACTGTTTACATGATTTAGTGATGTAGCAGCATTGACAATACTTTTTTGATGGTCGTTGTGAAAAAGGCCGGGGTGTTCCTTTAATGGTAAAACGTGCGCTGTAATAAACGTCACGATTTCATCGAGTTTTTAATTTGCATTCTGCGCAGCGCTATACGCACACTTCGACTAGGGAATAACAAGGCACATACTGCGTACAAATGGCATTTCGGGTGCAAAGCAAGTTTGTGAAACGAGATATTTTCCCAATATTGTGTGAACTGTTGCAAACATTGTAATGTGTCCCTTTCGCCTCGGGTACCGTCGTGACGAAGTGATTACGTGTGTTACCACTGATCTCTACAAAAAAACTGGATGGATCATTACCCGCTGGTCGACGTAAAGCCACCGCATGCATCGCCATTTTGTTGGGGGCGGCATATTGCTTTCAGTGGGTAAAAAAAACGTGGTGTTGGAGCAGTTATATGGCTTCTCGGTGCATGGCTTTAAAAAAAAAAAATCAAATCATGTAATCTGTCTAATGTATCAGAAAAGCTTTAAAAGCGATTTTTTGTTAATGTACCATTCCTAATGGCAAAACAAAAATCACCTTTGAGTCCCAATAAAAGCTTGATCCAGATGTTCCAGGGCAAGCCCAGTCGGCCTGGCAGGCCCCATTATATTTGTGTACAAAACAAATGTCCATAATCACCTGTCGAAACAATGTGCAGCCGTAAGCACGAATTCACTATTAAGTAAAGTTCCACCGCAGTACGGCTGTTTCGCGTCTATGACTTCTAGTTGCACCAACCATGGCCACCGGCCCTCGGCCGCCTCATGACCCAGGACAACCCGCTTGGACACGCTGTAGGCCGCGTTCCCGTGCATTCCGCACGTCTCTGTGAAAATAAGACAAAACAATTTCAAACATTAAAACCTGTATACAGGATTTTGAGTGTCAAAAAATATTAAAGCCATTTGCACTTACCCAAAATTTGACAAGAGTTGACAAGAGAAATCCGAATAAAAGTGTTGATAGCAATGGTAACAAACACCACAAGATTTGTTGCCCGTGTAAAATGGTACCTTTATGGGAGAAATTGCCAACTGAAGGTGTCTGCAGACAAGTTTTTACAATTCA
Source organism: Henricia sp. BOLD:AAB3569 (assembly GCA_037783545.1). NCBI lineage: Eukaryota > Metazoa > Echinodermata > Asteroidea > Spinulosida > Echinasteridae > Henricia > Henricia sp. BOLD:AAB3569. The sequence continues at coordinate 1,786,833 of JBBELK010000386.1, read as the reverse complement.
CTCATACACAAAATCCGCGCCAAATTGTTTCAGGTTTTCTGAAGTATTACTGCATCTATGTGGCTGAAATTTCTACAAGGCAGTTTATCAACATTATGTTTAGTTCTGTAATGCTGTTTTTCCCGTTTTTAAGAGTTTTGCAATCTTGTAATCTGTCTTTAAAATAATTTTGCCAGAACTGGTTCATCGGACACGATTAAAAGTCTGCATCTATATATCTACAGCTGTAGGCAAGGGACATCACCTATACCAATAATTATTCCCTGCACGGCACATCTCCCATGACAAATACCCTTCGATTAACCCGGATATATATAGGCTACTGACAAGATTTGTAGGCAAGCGTCACCTGCACCTGCAGCCTACATGATATTTACTAGAAAATGAGACCAATACATCCCAACCTCGTCACGAGCGCACATTCTATATAAAACGGACGTATGTCTGCGTTTGGTAAAAATAATCGTTTCTAAAATGAACATGTGGCATCAAATCATGTTCCGTGTGCAATTGGACGTCAACAACTATCATATCCGCCATTACTGTTTCCATACTATGGCACGCCAAAGCGGAAATAATTAAACACTGATAATTTTGCCATCAACCCTCAAAAACAAGTCTCAACATTTTTAAAAATTTGCCAACAAAAGCACGGTATGCCAGTTTCAAACAGTCTATCAACATTTAAAAGTCATGCCAACTTTTATTTTCTTGCGCAACATTTTCGAAAATATGGGTCAACATTAAATTATCAGTGTTGAATTATTTTTCGCTTTGGCGTGCCATAGTATGGACACAGTAATGGCGTATAGCAACCGGTTGTCAAGCCAAGTGAAACCCAAGAATAGAATTGCCATCATTTCCAGTGTGAAAATAAGACAGGGCTCAATTCTGTGGTCAATTTTTTATTCCCCAAAGAGAATGGACCAACCATAATTTTGAAAATGTCCAACGATTATATCGTTGTCAGATTTGCAGCACAACAGGTGGAAACCATTCATCATTGGTAGTCCCCAGTGACAACTGAAGACAAAAACGGACTGTGTGAAACCAGCTTTAGTCGGGTTTTTCTTGTCCACTCGTGAAGTAAAATGTTAGGTATATAACTGCAAATGATGAGTTATGCTCCCTTGCCATCCCCAACCCACTCAATCGTTTTCAATCACAGTGCAAATGCCATTCATTTCCCGCCACCAAAAGGCGTCTGCGGACGCCAGACGGTACAGGTGTAAGCCTAGGCTGGCCATTATTGCTGTGGGAGTTGGGTATTCCCATCCGTCTAATATATCTACATGTCAGTAACTCACAACAACCTGCAGATATTCACACAGCTGGCAGGAAATCAGTTAAATGGACCAAAATACCATCTCAAAAGCAATATTGATTATTTGCTGTTTGGTACTTTCTGTAAATGCTGGGGTACATATATAGCGTGTTCTACTGAAAATTGTCAAAATTGGGGAATTTGACATTTGGGATTCTTATTCCCATTTGGAAGCAATTTTCAAACGGGTCCCCTGATTCAGTTCTGTAGAATGCACACTACTGATTGAAAAGGTACCAGATTATTTAAGTGTTCCAAATTTTCTTTAAATGTTCAATGTATCACTTGCAAGATAAACCTTTTTACGGATTCTTGAAATAAGGGCGCACCATATCTAAAAACGAATGTTGGTGAACCTAGCATGCAGACATTTTAGCTGCATAGATGCATCAATGTTTCAGGAAACCTGTCAAATCCATGCATGGTTTTTGTGTTAAGTTAACTATAATAACACACGGCAGAAAAGTAATTGAAACTGGAATTGTGGCAAATTGCTGCAGTTATCGGGAGCGGACTGCATGGTGTTGAACAGTTATGAACACACAGCCACATCTGCGTCTGCATACAAATTGAGAACGGTTTCGAATTTGAAAATTTTTGGCACAAAGCAGCCTGGCTTTATTTACGCGAATTACTACACAGCGCTCATGATGCACCTGACTATTTGTGTTGTTGGTGGCGCTGTTTCGTTAGACTGGCGATTTATACTGGTTTTTGCGATCAAATTTCCAGAAAATCTGGGCACGCTTCTTTAATAACAATACTACTTCAGAAGCCCCTTTAAAATAGACTTTGCCTATACCCAAAACAGACAAAAATACCACGTATTGTGTAAATATAGCTCGTGACTGGGGACAGAATCCATCTAAATGGAAATGAAAAACAAACATGTCACCATTGGTTTACAACCTTGCTAAACACGGGGTAAAAATCATGATAGGAAGCGTGTGTCAGTGGCCGTTCAATGTTTATTTGAAATAAAAATCTATCTTTAAATGTTTGTGCCAAGACCATTTTCGGTGTGGAAAGAATGGACTAATATGTGTCTTCTGACATTGAGAGTAACAAATCGAATAGACCCCTTGCATAGGCGGCCATGACGGGGCAGTCACATTGTCACCGTGCGTCAAGCACGAGTAGGCACTTTGTGGATCCATTGCCACATCATTTAAATCTGAAAACCTGCCCCTGCCCCTGTTGTGATTGGGCACCATACCATGTACATGTACATGTATTGCGTTCGTTACTTAATGCGCGCCCATGCAACACCGACAGAAACGTGTGGTTTGTAGGGAAAACCAGAGGGAGTACACCACTGTGCCTCATAGCTCGGCTGGTAGAGCATTTGCCTGGTGTATGAGAAATCTTGGGGGAAACCTGAGGGTGTATACCATACCGTGTCTTATAGCTCAGCTAGTAGAGCATCTGCCCGGTGTGTCATAAGTCTTGAGGGAAACCCGAGGGCGTATACCACTGTGCCTCAGCTTAGCTGACAGAGCATCTGCCCGATGTGTCGGAGGTCTTAGGGGGAAACCTGAGAGAGTATACCACTGTGCCTCATAGCTCAGCTGGCAGAGCATCTGCCTGGTATGTCAGAGGTTTCGGATTCGAAACTTAAAGGCCCATATGTGTTCTTTTTTATCCAATGTTTGGTTGATTCATTTTAATGGTGGTTATAAGCATCATACCAGACATATTGCGTTCGTTAAATATGAAATGAGAGAAAACAAATTTACGAACAGAGAATAACCATAACTTACATATTTGTAATTTTCGAGCTATTTTGGTAAATTTCATGTCCAACGTTTCGTGGAAATTCCTCATTATGAACGAGCACGCAGGAAAAACCTCTTTAGAACACAAACCATGTGTAGCATCATTAAAAAGCAGATTAAATTTCACCATTCAGAAAATCACTTGTAATTTTAATCGCCCCCTCATAATCGATGACGCAAGAAGGTCACGTGACTGATGACGATGCTGAAGGTCTGTTTGTTTCGTTGCAGAATCGTGATCAATATAAGAACACTGATAATGTACAAATATACGACAACCTGCGCGCTGCAGTGAGGTTAGACAGATCTTACATGATTGGAAAACGTTTTAAAACAGGAACAACAGCATTACATAACTGAAGAATAATGTTGATAAACTATACCTTGTACAAATTTCAGCCACATAGATGCAGTAATACTTCAGAAAACCTTACAAATCAATGCATGTGGTTTTTTTTTTAATGAATGGTAAACAAAAATTGCAAACGATTTGTTAAAAAAAAACCAGCACCTTCAGTTGGCAATTTCTCCCCAAAAGGTACAATTTTACACGAGAAAAATGGTACCCACAACGGTTACCATTGCCACAATCCCCCCGGCCCCCACCGCCCATCCCGCCCCTCACCCATCCCCCATTTTTCCCATGGATGTTGAGATTTTGGTTAACAGTGAACGGTTTCCCCTGTATAGCATCGCAAAATGCGACGCGTTTGTGACAATCTGCGATGCCACTTTTCAAAATGCATCACAGTTGTTGACCTGATTGAGCGATGCAATTTGCGACAGATTGTTTTTTCAAAATCTTGTCCTTATTCACTTCCACATTTAGTTCTGTTAATGTTAGTGAAAAATGAAAAAACCAAAATGGAAAAATGACCAAACTAACGAACCCCGACGGCACATCCATATCATTGTCATATTTGTGTCGTTACCAATGTGAAATGTTGCGCTATGAATCCATATTATTTGCTTCCATGTGCAAATTTCCTGTTTTCTCTCTATATGAATAGTATTTTGAGGAGATATTTTATATGATTGTTTGGTCAGAACGAAATCCATTTTCTGAAGAAAAAAATCTGGACAATCTCCTTCAACCTCGGATGTGACTTTTCTCAGAGTAGAAGTTAGACATTTATTAAACACGGGAATCTCCGTGGTTAATGAATGTAAATCGTCTTGAATGACAGAGGGTGTCGGGTTCTTGTTTGAGAAGATTAGCTTCTTAGACCCCGGAAATAAGGTGCTGGTCGTACAGCAAAGTCGTTATAGACGATAACCCCCGTTCGTCTTCCGTCATATCCTTTAAGAATTAAGATGGCATTACTTTGAATGAAACTCCATACTCGTGCAGAAGGGGTACCTTTTCAGCTTCAACCTACGGAGCAATTTCCGTAATTTGTTTTAAGAATTAGAAAACACCATATGCTGCAAGGGATGAAGTCATTAGCCTTTTGCAAGTTTCACACGAAAAGCGTCTGGTGTATTGACGTACTTTCTTTCACATGTACACTAAGTATATTCAGGTGACCAGACTAAATTTCCATCTCTATGTGGTGCACGCGACAGAATCAATCGTGTTCACCGTAGTAAAGCTACTAGACTGTTGGTTGCTATAGGCATTGGCGTGCACCACGTAGCAATAATAACATAGTATGTGACTTTCTAAACTGCAAAGTGAATAAAGCAAACTGCATCATATTTCAGAAATCGTTTTCTTAGCTCTTTCAAACCCATTACATCGATTGCAGTTACCCAATATGTTACTTCATGAGTTGACAAGAAAAACCCGACTAAATGTATTGATAGCAATGGTAACGAACACTACATGATTTTTCCGTGTAAAATGATACCTTTATGTAAGAAATTGCCAACTTAAGGTGCTTTTAAAAAACTCGTTTATAAACGATTGGTTTATCATTCATTCAACACAAAAACCATGCATAGATTTTTAAGGTTTTATGAAGTATTACTGCATCTATGTGGCTGAAATTTCCACAATTAAGGCAGTTTATCAACATTATTCTTTAGTTATGTAATACTGTTGTTCCTGCAGGAATTCGTAATAAAAGTTCATTTGCAAAATGATTTTAAGAAATGCTTTGCGAAAGACTGAAGTACACACATTCCATCCGAGTGCAGTTTATGAGCAATTTGTTTCAACACCATCGCACGAAACCCTCCTCCGACCCATTAAGTCAAAATGAAATTAACTAAACTCGTCAAAGTATTATTCAAAATATAGTATTCTTTGCATTGAAGTAGTTAATGGTATATGTTTAGGCCTAAGCGCAACCGCGGATATGAAACGGTTTATACTGCGTGGCAACACCAAAGTACTCGCGATAACAGCGGCCTTATAGCTTAGGTAAACGCTGGACATTGTTCTCGCGTGAGTGCCGCTAACATTGTATCAGGCGGTCTATTATAGAAAATATCTCATAAATGTCAAATAGAGTGAAAACAAATAGCTTTGAGTTAGTTCGCTCGTCGACGTTTCGGGAAGCAATTATGGAAAACAAACGGAGAAAGGTGCGAGTCAGCCTTGGATTTTCCGGTGTAGTTGTTCAAAGAGATAACCCCTATTTTAGAGAGCATGTGTCGTGTCGGCTTTGTGAAATTCTCATTTTCTCCCAGATAAAAAAAACCCGAATTAAAGCCCAAATAGGCCTACATCATTTGCAGTTACCCAAAATTTTACTTCATGAGTTGACAAGAAAAAAACGAAAGCCACATGATTTTTTTCCCGTGTATGGTATACCTTTGTGGACGAAATTGCGAACTAAATGTGCTTTACAAAATTATCATTCATTCAAAACAAAAACCGTGCATGGATTTTGAGGGTTTTCTGAAGCATAAATGCATCTATATAGGTGGCTGAAATTTCTAAAAGGAAAATTATCAACAATAATTGCTGTTTCCTGTTTTTAAAAGTTTTCCCAATGTAATCTCTCTTTAAAAGAAGGGACAACGCGTGTAGGCCTATAAAGTTATCGATGAATTTAATCAAATTATTACCGATGTATTGCCCGGTGCATAAACCTTCATGAGAATCAGAGAATCTTGTTTTCAACGTCGGCAACCCAATTAATTTTGATGATAAACTCTGCAACTAATGCAACTATGTGCTGCGCCGTATTTCAAATTCTGAAAGGGATGATGACGTCAACCATGCAACGATTGCGTGAATGACGTCAAGATTGATGCCTTGTTTCCTGACTCCCATACGCCGTGAAGTATGTAAAAATCTCTTGTGTCCTGACCCACGCCCTCTCAAGTCCGAGCGCCGAACTGCAAAAGATGGCGACTTACATGAAGCGTAGAGAGTTAGGCAACCCTTTGCAGGTGTTGTCCCTTCCTTTAAGCAGGCAGAGTATCTTAGTTAAATATCTTTAAGATTGCTTCGAGATCTAGTGCATGGGATATTTTTGTTATAATGCGGTTCAAAAATTGAAACCATACATCATTTGCAACGATCCTATATTTTCCTATATATGATCCTATAAGAAAAAACCTTGTTTGCATCTGAAAAATAAATTCCCTCTAGACGCTTGTGCGAGAAGCTTTTAAATTACAACATATAAATTATTAAAACATATTTTGCCTCCAAGAATGGGTCTAAAAACAGCGTGCGTAAGTTGCCACACAGACCAGATATAGCCCGCCGTTTGTCCCAAGTAAACTTGAGCAAATTGGCGCGCTAATTGGAAATGGCGGGCAGAAAATCACATTAGATCGGCAGGCGTTGTTTGCACTCGTAATGCAGCCGGGTCCGGGCGATTGTCGTTTATCTCAATGAAAAATGAAGTCGTGTGTCGACACAGGGCAAGGGTCGCTTTTTTGTCATTTAATGGAAATCGGAAAACTATCGGGCCGCAAGTAACAATTTCCCCACATACGTCATTCAAGAGCGCTCGTTCGTTACTGATACGGTCTGCCTTATCGCCCTTGTCGTTTCAATCGAGCGCGAAAATCGCCCTTTTAAAGTTTTTTTCGAGCGGTGTTTCTCTAATTCATGAGGGAAGCCATTTTGAATCGTGTCCCCTGAATCAGTTGTATAAAATATAAACTGCGAGTTGAGATAGCCGCAGACTAATTTTGAGCGCATTGGAGCGCATGCGCATTCCAAAGTAGTCGGGTGCCTTCACAAAGAGTATATTTATATTTCGTAAAACAACTCAGAGGATGCGACTGAAAATAACTTACTCTTGAATTAAATACATTTTGCAAAATGGATAATTGTCAAACTGTGTTATATCCCACAAAAAACGGTTTTATTTATTGGAACTTCGCATTGACTGCAGTGCAGTTGTACATGTAATACAAAATGGCAGTTTTCTCAAAATGCCAAAAATGGATAGGCCTATATAGTGTTTTGCAATGAAATTCTTCATTTCCGTAATGGCTGGCGCCCCAAATTGTTCACTAGGTGCAGTTTAGAAAGTCACGCTATTGTTGGTTCATGGTGCACGCCATTGCCTAGCAGCCAACAGTCTGGTTGCTTTATGCCATTCTCTCCTCGGTATTGATTCTGTACTTCACACCTGCCGCGTGCACCACATAGCAACAAACAAATTAGTCTGGTCCAGTGGATACTTAGTGTGCGTGTGAAAGGAAGGACACCAGACGCTGTTCATGTAAAACGTGCAAAAGGCTAGTAATTGAAGAATTTATTTTTTTAGTGATTCTTTCATTTATTTTCATCAGTAAAAACATATTTTCAGTGCGAGTCATTACTTTCTTTTTTAATTTAGAAAAATAATAATAATAAAAAACCAAATGAAGCGCATATTAGCGCGGTCGTGACCGGGCATTTACTTACACTTTGGCGTATTTTACGACACTAATAACATGCTCACCACGCGAATAAAACTGCCAAGTATTATTTTCATCCGTTTCATTAATTTGTCGCGGAGAACTTTTTTGTTAGAATTCATCATGATGATTAGTGTATAAAATGGATACATTTCAGATTTAATATCCGGGTACAGAAACTCATATCAAGCGCTGATTTAGATAATTTCCTTGGCGCCTGTAAATGTGTTGGACAAGAAGGTGATGAAAGATGGAGACATATTATACGAATAAGTTAACGATTTCAAATGGGACAGTCTAAGGGTTATATGCGGGCGTTAAAGTTTACTTCAGTTCAGTTCAGTTCAGTTCACTTTATTTCCATACTCAAAATGAACTAGAGCTTCGCGTTTGTGTTTTTTACAAACGCAAGGTGATCGGGTGACATAAACATTGAAATGATGATGACGACACAGTTTTGAGATTGTTTGAAAACTTGAGTTGTTTGTTGTTGAAAAAAGTATTGGAATTCTCAAGACATGACTCTGACTATTCAACGCTAAAATTGATATAGCTGAATGATATAGCTGAACAAGTGATAAATAAAGGCCAGTAACATTATTTGAGGTATTGTATTACTCATCTTCAAGGTCAAAAGTCAATTTAAAGAAGTGGAGGATGCGGATGCTAGTGTGATACTCCGAGGTGGAGGGTTTTCCTGGTTTTCTTCTGGCTCGGCCATAGTCTTTAATCTTGATACTGGAAGTAGAGACAACAGGATAGTTTATTAAGTAGAGACAACAGGATATTTTATTATACCATGCCCTCACTTAAGATTTAGTTAACTTTCTCCTTTTTTTTCCTTTTCTTTTTTTAATGACCTGACTAAAACAATTAGGGCGGCTATGAGTATGACTTTTAAAAACTTGTAAGTTGTAGGCCTATTCTCTTTAATACTTAAAGTTTGGTTTGTATTTATTGTTTTAATTGTATTTACAGCTGATATAGTGAACAAAATAAAACACATCAATTCGACAACCAAAACAAAAAATTCAATTTGAATTTTGATTACTTAGATCTGCCCCTCCAGGAATGCGGAAAAACATACCTCTAGTAATAATGGTATCGCCCAAAAAAAGGCATTGTGCATCCTATGTACGAACTACGATTGTACCATTTTTTTAAAATTTGGGGAGGGTTATACCTTCCTTTCAAAATTTAACGGACACGAGGCCTAAAAAATTCGGCTAATTGTAATTCTGACGTCCCTAGAAATATATCCGGCATATATGTGAGATGTGTATTTTGTTATAAAATTACCAAAACAGCATGATTTTAAGACTTAGTGGTTGACACAACCAGATTCCAACGACCGGGGTCACGCCATGCATCACGCCGTCCTTTTACGGGCGAGTGCCCCATTCAATAGGCCAACACACACACGTACAGCGTGGCGTTCGTGTCTATCAAAAGAGCTTTTGAAAGGGTATAGAAAATACGCTCTCCGTAAAAAAATAAACACATTTAACATTCCAAACTCGCACAAATAATTGTTAAGACATGTAAAATTCATTCAGTGAAACCTCCTACCTTTCAAAATGAAGATTTCACCTCAAGAAATGGAGTTTACTTTTCCCTTTTTCGTAACTTCGGTTGTAGACCACCTACCGATAACAAGGACGCAATGACGTGTACAGTACCCCTTCAGCTATTCAGGGAAACCCTTTTCATGTACGTCACAAGTATTCGGATCCGCGGAAAGCACCCGAAGTGCATGCGCGCCCAGCCGAGCGGCAATTTTTATGGGCCGAATACTCGCGATCGCAACGCTTTGGGAAAAGCTGGTCGGGGCGAGAGTAGTTCATTCATAAAAGCCTGGGCTGTCGGTCATACCTCCGACGGCTGTTTTATGTACGTTAGTGAATGACTGAAACTCTAAGCTTTCTAATGAACTGTTGCTCGTTAGATTTGGACAGGTAAAAGTGGTGAATTTTTGAGATGAAAAATAGTAAGATTTTGGTGCGGGCTGTGCGCTGTGTGTGCATCTAGAATAAACTGACGCTCCAGTCAACTTGAGTTGCGGTCCACCATGTTTATTTTATTTCCAACACAGCAACGATTTCCAGCATGTCACATTCACAGTTTTCGGGGAGAAGACATATTTACTCTGGTCCGCCGACTAAGGCTAGCCGTACATAATTACACCCAAGATACAACAGCTAAGTCACCAAAAGTAAATGTCCTTGTGCTATCTAGTGTTTATTCAATTTTCCTGGCGATGATGCCACGGAAACTAGCAGTTTTACATCTTCAAAAGTCCAATTTTCTCGGTTGTAAATCAAGCCCTGCTTATTATGTCTCGTCTGTCTGACTTATTCACTACTCGCGCACGTACGTGTATATCATTGGCCGTGTAGCCCAGACATCCTCCTTAAAAAGATACATAAATGACCTCTGACCCGAGACAGGCGCCTAGATACAAGTTTTATTATTAGAAGTCGAGCACTATATATGGGCGCAAATCGTCAGATTAGTGTAGGCTTGGTATAGCGCCCTCAAACGACTGAGTTAGCTTAATTATCAAGGGACCCAACAAATAATTTCTCCACATTACGTAACCACCGTGCACGTGATGACGTCATCAGTGGTATATATGTAGTCATAAAGTCCACATGTGAGGGAACATTTCGTTCCGTAGAACTATGGTCAAATTCCCTACCACTTTGGCTCTATTTGCATTCAAAGTGCTAAAAAAAGTGTACATTTTCGAACCTCTTCCGGTTTGGACCGCAGGTTTGGGTCACACAGGGGTCATGCCATTGTATGATTTGTTCAGTTCATTGCGACCTATCATGCTGTGAAAGAATTGTTCAAGTATCTATTACGATTCTTGAGATATGAATTTTTGAAATAATAACCATTTAATTTTTGTAATTTGACACCTGTGACGATATCATGACGTCACAATGTTGTGCACAAATTGTTCAACAATTTGATAAACGTCAAGTTCTTAAATGTGGCGAAAGAATCATGCAAATATCTGCTGTAGTTCTCAAGATACAGCATTTTAAAACAATTCAGCTCCAAATTTGCGTATTTTGACACCACATTACGTAACTACCGTCCATGTGATGACGTCACCAATGGTATAGTCAAAAAGTCCAAATGTGTGGAAACATTTCGTTCCGTAGAAATATGGTCAAATTCACTACCACTTTGAATCTATTTGCATTCAAAACGCTTACAAAAATGCACATTTTCGAACAACTTCCGGTTTGGACCGGAAGTAGGCGTCACACAGGGGTCATGACATTGTATGATTTGTTCAGTTCATTTAGACTGATCATGTTGTGAAAGAATTGTTCAAGTATCTATTACGGTTCTTGAGATATGAATTTTTGAAATAATAACCTTTGATTTTTTGTAATTTGACACCTGATGACGTCATGATTACGTCACACTTGATGCCATCATGATACTATGCATTCTGGTGGAAGTCTGCCGTAGGGCCTATGTCTGTATCTAATTTACTAACGATTCAGCTTGGTTTGATGGGCATTGTTGCTGGTAAGTGTAAAAACTGAGATTCTCAGTTTCGTTGAACTTTGACCTCCAATTGACCCCAGAAGGAGGGGTCAGATGAAAATGCCCACACAAAGAAAATTGTAGCACAGAATGTCATCTATAAACCTGCCAAATACGACGATCCTGGGTCACGTGGTTTTCAAGACGGAAGCATTTTAAAATATGCATATTTTGGTTTTTTGGAGGGTGTAATTTGATACTTGATGACGTCACGATGACGTCACGCTTGATGCCATCATAATATTATACACGCTGGTGAAAGTCTGCCATAGGACCTATGCCTGTACCTAGTTACTTAAAGATTCAGCTTGGTTTGATGGGCATTGTTGCTCAATAAGTGCAAAAATTGAGATTTTCGTTTTCGTTGAACTTTGACCTCAGATTGACCCCAGAAGGAAGGGTCAGATGAAAATGCCCACACGAAGAAAATTGTTGGCCATGATCTGATATATAAGCCTGCCAAATACGAAGATCATGAGTCACGTGGTTTTCTAGACGGAAGCATTTTAAAACATGCATATTTTGGTCATTTTTTTGTTGTAATTTGATACCCGATGACGTCACGGTGACGTCACACTTGTATGCACACCTTCACATTGGGGTTGATGTTCCTACCAAGTTTCAAGTTGATAGCTTGAACCGTTTCGAAGAAAAGCTCTGGAAACGTTTGAGTGGAAAAAGAAGAAAAAAAAAACTAGAGGTATGACGTTTGTTGTTACAAACGCCAGGTGATCGGGTTAAATGAACATTTTGTGATGAATTTCAGACGTTGTTATCACCTGTGGAATGGCAAAAATGGAAGTTCAGCAGCCGATTTCACGAAACTTTACGCAATTGCGCAAGTCCACTTACGCCATTACTTGCGCAATAACGTATGGCGTAAGTGGACTTGCGCAATTGCGTAAAGTTTCGTGAAATCGGCTGCTGTATACACTAATCCGGTAACTAATATCTCCTCCCTGCATATCCGCCATAGCTGGGGGTTGATAGCTTGCACCGTTTTGAGATATGAATTGTTGAAATAATAACCTTTGAAATCTTGTAATGTGACACCTGTGACGACATCATGACGTCACAATTTTGTGCACAAATTGTTCAACAATTTGATAAACATCAAGTTCTTAAATGTGGCGAAAGAATCATGCAAATATCTGCTGTAGTTCTCAAGATACAGCATTTTAAAACATCTCAGCTCCAAATTTGCGTGATTTGACACCACATTACGTAACCACCGTCCATGTAATGACGTCACCAATGGTATAGTCAAAAGGTCCACATGTGTGGAAACATTTCGTTCCGTAGAAATATGGTCAAATTCACTACCACTTTGAATCTATTTGCATTCAAAATGCTAAAAAATTGCACATTTTCGAACAACTTCCGGTTTGGACCGGAAGTAGGCGTCACACAGGGGTCATGACATCGTATGATTTGTTCAGTTCATTTAGACTTATCATGTTGTGAAAGAATTGTTCAAGTATCTATTACGGTTCTTGAGATATGAATTTTGAAAATAATAACCTTTGAATTTTTGTAATTTGACACCTGTGACGATATCATGACGTCACAATGTTGTGCACAAATTGTTCAACAATTTGATAAACATCAAGTTCTTAAATGTGGCGAAAGAATCATGCAAATATCTGCTGTAGTTCTCAAGATACAGCATTTTAAAACAATTCAGCTCCAAATTTGCGTATTTTGACGCCACATTACGTAACCACCGTCCATGTGATGACGTCACAAATGGTATAGTCAAAAAGTCTACATGTGTGGAAACATTTCGTTCCGTAGAAATATGGTCAAATTCACTACCACTTTGAATCTATTTGCATTCAAAACGCTTACAAAATGCACATTTTCGAACAACTTCCGGTTTGGACCGGAAGTAGGCGTCACACAGGGGTCATGACATCGTATGATTTGTTCAGTTCATTTAGACTTATCATGTTGTGAAAGAATTGTTCAAGTATCTATTACGGTTCTTGAGATATGAATTTTGGAAATAATAACCTTTGAATTTTTGTAATTTGACACCTGATGACGTCATGATTACGTCACACTTGATGCCATCGTGATACTATACATTCTGGTGAAAGTCTGCCGTAGGGCCTATGTCTGTATCTAATTTACTAACGATTCAGCTTGGTTTGATAGGCATTGTTGCTGGTAAGTGTAAAAACTGAGATTCTCAGTTTCGTTGAACTTTGACCTCCAATTGACCCCAGAGAGAAGGGTCAGATGAAAATGCCCACACAAAGAAAATTGTAGCACAGAATGTCATCTGTAAACCTGCCAAATACGAAGATCCTGGGTCACGTGGTTTTCAAGACGGAAGCATTTTAAAATATGCATATTTTGTTTTTTTGGGGGGTGTAATTTGATACTTGATGACGTCACGATGACGTCACGCTTGATGCCATCATAATATTATACACGCTGGTGAAAGTCTGCCATAGGACCTATGCCTGTACTTAGTTACTTAAAGATTCAGCTTGGTTTGATGGGCATTGTTGCTCAATTAGTGCAAAAATTGCGATTTTCGTTTTCGTTGAACTTTGACCTCAGATTGACCCCAGAAGGAAGGGTCAGATGAAAATGCCCACACGAAGAAAATCGTAGGCCATGATCTTATCTATAAGCCTGCTAAATACGAAAATCATGGGTCACGTGGTTTTCCAGACGGAAGCATTTTAAAACATGCATATTTTAGTCATTTTTGGGTTGTAATTTGATACCCAATGACGTCACAATGACGTCACCCTTGTATGCACACCTTCACATTGGGGTTGATGTTCCTACAAAGTTTCAAGTTGATAGCTTGAACCGTTTTGAAGAAAAGCTCTGGAAACGTTTGAGTGGAAAAAGAAAAAGAAAAAAAAAAAAAAAAAAAAAAGACAAAGAAATCGTACGAGAGTAATAGGTGATCGGGCTGTTGGCCCGATCACCTAAAAAGACAAAGAAATCGTACGATATCAATAGGTGATCGGGTTGAGCCCGATCACCTAATTACAATTTTACTAATACACTGTAGTATAATGAGGTAGTATGGGGGGAGCTCACAAGAAGCAAAGCTTATCGAGTGTGAGCTTCCTCAGAAATAAATATTAAGTTATAAAGTTAACAAAATTAATTAATAGTGCAAATAAATGTAATATGAGCCAGACTATTATTATAAGAAAATAAAACCAAGCCAGCAAATCAATATAAATAAATCAGAAGCGCAGTAATGGTCAGCATTAAAATGAAATAAAGCAACCAAGTTGAGCTGTGTGTGAGTTCAACAAACAAAGCAGCAAAACGAGTTAAGGTAAGTAGATTAAGCAAATATGGCAAGTAGGTTTAGTTAACACAATGCAGAGCTGGGCAGGAAAAAAAACTGCCATTCATACATAGTTAAGGAATCATAATTTTGTTGATTGTTTATATATAATAAAAATAACAAAACATTTTAATCGGCATATTTAGTAAGGAGGAAAGTTTTAAATTCTGTTTTAAATGCTGGTAACTTTTCTTGACTTTTCAAATTAGGATCAAGAGAATTCCATAGCTTTGGACCTTCGAATGTGACACATTTCTTCCCAAGATTTGTACGAATTGCTTGAAGATGGTAGTGATGGACCTGCCTAGTGTAATGACTATGGAGGTGTTCGTTTTTTATAAAGGGCAATTGTAAATACTTTGGAACATTATTTTTTGATAATTGAAACATGAATATGCCTAGTTGGTAAAGATAAATATCATTCACTTTTAGTAATTCGTAATGTTTAAAAAGAGGGTCAGTGTGAGCTCGATAGTCAGAATGAGAAATAATGCGTATAACTCTTTTTTGAAGTAGTATTATTCGAGAGACATTAACAAGTTAACAAGAAACAAAACGACTAAAAGTGATGATAGCAATGGTAACAAACATGGTTTCTTCCCCAGTAAAATGGTACCTTTGTGGGAGATATTGTCAACTGATGGTGCTTTTACTCAACACAAAAATAAACAAATACCGGTACAATTTATTTTTTAAATAAAACAAAATAAAAAACACCCTTCATCTGAAAATGATACAATGCTCCTTTAAGATTGAATGGTTTGCTTTCACAAGCAAGACTTTCTCTTGGAAACACAGTATATTTTCTATTCTATAAATATGTTGATTATTATAGCCCCGGGGAACATCGCAAATAAATTTAGTATATGCCATATTTTATCGAGGAAACTGTTTTGCATCTTTATTGCGATTTCTTGTCGTTGTATATGCGTGGTTTTGAAATAGCGAAGATCGCTCATTATTCTGCCTTTGGCGCCACTGGTTTCTTTTTAACGTTTTCCTAAGTCATTTTGAATAAATCGATAAACTTCATACTTAATTCATGATCACATTTCGAAGTTTGTACTGTTAGTTATATCGTATAACACGCTTGCCCGGTATAACGCTGTGAAAACATAAACATAAACACATGTCCTGTCTTTAGAATTGTATAGACCGTATCGAATAGCTGCCATCTTGTGGGGCACCTTTTGTTACTAAAACTGTTCAACAATGCAAGCACAACATGTCCAACCGTGCATGTCCTCAAGGAACAAAGAAACTGCCCCACAAGATGGCGGGCTATTCGATACGGTCTATACCTGCATGCATGCAGGGTCTTTTCAAAGAGAGTATACATTTTACGTTTATTTTTGTCTAAAATTAAAGAAATCCACTTCAAATTATTCAAAGGAATAACTGTCTTGAACCCCGAAAGGAGTAACAAACCAATTTGTCTACAAATTTGCCATAGCAAGGTTAATTTTATGTATAATTAGGGTATATGATAGGATTGACAATTAGAGATGAATTTAGAAACACGAGAAAATTGCAATGCCCGACTGGGACTCGAACCCAGGTCCTTGGCATACATGACCAACTGCTCTACCAACTGAGCTATCTGGGCATCCCGTCGGAGCATCACAACAATCTCGAGCTTGCCACTCTTTTTCCAACAATGCAGGTTAATTTTGTTGGATTTTGTTGCATGATCTGTCCTCTAGATCAGCGCGTCTGAAACACGGCTCTAGAAGTGCAGCTCAGGAGGCACTTCGGCCAGAGTAGCGCACCCTGTCTCAGTGGCTCTCACGGAGGCTATAGTCAGCTTTGCCACGAGAGGTGTTCCTATACGCTACTGGCCGATACAATAATTGTTATATCTCTCAGCCGCCTCGATCTTTCGTATTGCGTTTCTTTCTTCTTTGAAATAAAAAAAAGGAAAATTCTGGAGCTTTTGACCGTGGACATTTTCGACAAATACTGGGGTTGGAACGTAAAGCCACTTATTTTACAGTAAAAAATAAAATCAAACAAATAATACACCCCAAGACACAAGTCAAACTATGACAAAACGTTGTTGTTAAAAAGCTGTCAAAAATTACACAGGTATTGGCGTTATTTGGGGGCATTGGCAAAATTCAAAGTCGTGTTTGTCGCGGCTTTTATTACAATATTACTCGCCTTCGTCTTCCATTAGGAAATGAGTCAGTAATTCAAGGACTCTCGCAGTATTAGAATTGTGCGGATTTTGTCCCTTGTGATCAAATTACACAGCATTTTCAGTCACACACGGTAAATTGCGCGCCTCACGAGGGTTTTGTTCAGTTGTATATACGTGCGATTTGCATCGCAACCCATTAAGGTGTTTTGGAAAACGGAGTGTTTTTGTAAAAATTCTTAAAAGTCCATTATATCGTTATATGCAGATGAAATTTTTATATACGAATTCCAGGAACAACAGCATTACATACTATTAGGTATTCTGAAGTATTATTGCATCTCAATGGCTGAAATTTCTAGGTAGTTTTCTCAACCTATGCTTTCAATTAACAGTGGAAATCATGCCGTTTTTAACGGTTTACCAAACAAGTATACTACCTTTAAAGGTAGATTACATGATTGGTAAACCGTAAATAGTTATGTCTCCTTGTATGATTGAAGATATGCATGATTAAAACCAACCTGAGTAAAATTCAGCTCCGTATACTTCGTCTAACTTTTGAGAAAACAGTAAAAAAAAAGAAGCTTTCCAGTCACTTCGCCCTGAACCCTTCGCCCTGAACCACGGCTGTATACAAAGTGACATTTGGGCGAAGTGGTCCAGTGCGAAGTGGTTTTGAGACAGTGAATTTTCGTCTCATGAGACGAAAATTAATTGTTTTATCTTTTCTCAAAGAATATAGCACTTCAGACAAAACCATTTCAGGGGAAGTTTTCCACCATCATCATGTTTATATTGTGTAGGCCTAAGTTATGTGTAAATCTGTGAACATTTCTGATTTTCGAGATACCAATCATGTGTTCTACCTTTAAAAAAAATAAAATCCAGTCAAATTATGTTGTTGTGAACTTGGAAGGACGATTATTACCGACCCAAGTCAGGTCATCGACGTAATTGGCAAAAGTCGTCGGATTTCGACGAGGACCTTTCGTGATAAACCACTCGGAAAATCGGGAGCCACAAGTGGTCATTTTCCGTAATGAGGCACTTTCAATTTTCTAT
Organism: Henricia sp. BOLD:AAB3569; assembly: GCA_037783545.1. Classification (NCBI taxonomy): domain Eukaryota; kingdom Metazoa; phylum Echinodermata; class Asteroidea; order Spinulosida; family Echinasteridae; genus Henricia; species Henricia sp. BOLD:AAB3569. The sequence continues at coordinate 1,768,834 of JBBELK010000386.1, read as the reverse complement.
GCATCGCGTTTGACCGGAAACGGTTCGGGTTACTGCCGCGCGAATTTGAGGCCGCTTCCGCCTAATTATTGGAGTCATCGCCGCACTTTGAAAGACCCAGTTTGAGTTAATGATGGTGCAGTATATCGGCGTAATTACACCCATTCATTTAGCAATTACAGTGCTATTAATTAAAGGGGTTATCCAGATTTTTTGTTTCAGAAAATGGCTTTCGTTCAAACCTCACAATCACATAAAATACCTCCCCAAAATATATCCATGGGACGAAAAGATGAAATTTGCAATCTCCAATTTGGATATGGAAGCAAAAAGGTTAGTTTATTATCACTGCACTGCTTTATGGAACTGGATAAACTTGTTTACAAAACATCGATGTTTTTTTTAACGATATCCTTGAAAATATGTGGATTGATAGCGCGAAATTTCAGAATGGTAATGAGAAAAATATGACAAATGATATGGTATCAAAATCTCAACGCCCATGTGGGAAAAATAAGCGGCTCACAATGCGATCTGGACACTCCTTTGAAATATAGCCTAGTAGTAGTGTGGGGTACCGTGGCCGAGTAGTTTGGGTCGTTGTCTCGCAAAATCGGAGTAAAAACTTTATGTTGCGGGTTCGATACCCGGTCGTGAGCAAGGCACTTAACCACAATTGCTCAATCCTTCGGAAGGGATGTAAAGCTGTTGATTCAATGTATTGTGTTACACACAGTTCTCTTTCATGAAGAGTAAGGGGATTACCCGGTGTCTCTCGGCTTCCAATGGCGCCACCCCCTATGTATCTCGATGTTTAGATGGGAGACATCTGTAAGCTTCTTGCCATCAGCCTTTACGTGTTACATTTGCTTAGTGGCTGGCGCCTCGAATTCTTCTCTTTCAAATGGAGGTACAGTTATTATTGTTGCTACGTCGTGCACGCCATTGCCTAGTAACCAACATTTTGGTTGCTTTACGACATTCTCTCCTCCAGTGAACACGGTATTACTTCTGTACTTCAAACCTGCCGCGTGCACCACAGAGCAACGAAAATTTAGTCTGGTGAAGTGGATACTAAGTATATATGTGGAAGGAAATATGACAGTACACCACATGCTATTCATACGAAACACGCAAACGGCTAATTATCCTTTTTAGAAGAAGATTTAAGTCTGAAACGAACGAATTGTGAAAAAGTCAATACACTCATCATGTTATCAACACTGGAAAAACAAACATGTAACAGTCGTCGTTTTCACAACAGTCGTCTGATTCAGTAAGGAGGAACGTTGTTCCGGCGATGAGGTTTCGGTAACCGAGGAAGGAAATATGGCCGGTATATTTCCCGCAGACCGGAACTACGGGGTGACATTCGCGAGGCGAGACGGCAGCCTCGTGGCCCCCGGGCAAAAAGCGGCACCAACACCGCCGGCTCCAAGCCCCTGTGCACGGTGATCCGTACCCCTCGCAAACGCGCCTTGTAGGCCTACATACCACAAAACTAACAGTAATTTGCATATTCCTTTCCTAGTGGCACTGCCTGCTGCATTGGAGATTTCTAATTCATTTGTATTTTCAACTTGTTCGAAGTAACTGCTCGAGTTGCAGTCGAGTTTTCCGTACAACAACACGCTAATGGCGTATTTCAACCGACGGGCACTTCATTTGACGTAAAGTACTTTTAATGTCGATATTGGGTGAACTTCAGGCAGGGTTATGTACACATTCAACGTTATGTACACATTCAACGTGGCCATTTCCGCAAACTCGACACTATTTTGAAAGGAAAGAATTTGTAACGTGTTTACACGTGTTTAACAAGTGTTTGGTTCACGCACGATTCATTGTTTACGTCATTAGGCTATGCTTTGAATGCGATTTTGAAGAAAAAAGTCTGACATTTGTGTGGGGGGGGGGGGGGTGTGGGGGGGGGGGGGGGGTGGGGGTGGGGGTGGGATTTATAGATGATATACACAGGCTAATTTTTGTTTAACCTTTGACCCTGATAAAACGCAGTAGAACTTGGGGACAAGGTTGGATAAAACTCACCTGTACCTGGAAGACGCGAACGACGTTGAATAACAATATCCTCCTCCCCATCGTCGTAACCTCCTTCCCGCCGCTGCTCGTCACCACCTGCCTTGATCCCATCCATCAGATACTCAATAGTCTTTTGTATGTAATCATCCTTCAACCGGTCCTGCATAAGCCTCCATTTTCTGGCTTTGTTATTGCTGACGTCATCGCTTTCGTCGGCCATCTTTTTATCCCACAATGTATGCTGCAGGAGATCGTAGGCTGTTGGTTGGTGTTGCTTAGTGGATTTCCGCTTGGCAAAGTCAAAACTGCTAGTCGAAGGCTGCAACGAACCATAAATATTTTTATATCGTTTTGTGGGAAACAAAGTAAAATAAAATTGTTATTGTTATGCTCTTCATGTTACTATTATTATTTGATGACAAAATGGACTTTACAAATCTTCACCCACGCTATTTAATTATTCATTTTTAATCGTGGCCCCGAACTTTCGAAACGCGATTGTAATTATTTTTAGATCTTAATGCTAACCCGACGGTAAAGATAATGTCACGTGATATCTCCTGTTGTTGGCACATTTTGCTGCCGGAAAACTGACAAAAAGAGGCGCGGAGAACCGTTCGTCAAATATTCACTGAAAATCGGATTTTGAAACGAAGCAAAGCAGTTAGATCGCTGTAATTCTACAGTTCCCGGGCAATTCTATTTTTCTCAATTCCGCTAATTCTCTTAAAGTTCACCTTTTGTTCCCATTTATAAAGAAGCCTCTTTATAATTTAAAGTTACCATCAGCAGAGTCCGATAGCCTGGTAAAGGGTATTAAAGTGAAATGGATTTCGTTCTAACCTATAACAATCATATAAAATGCCTCCCCATACTATCAATGGGAAGATAACATGAACTTTGCAATCTCTAATTTGGATGTGGAAGCAAAAAGGTTGGTGTGATCATTGCACTGCTTCATGGAACGTAGCAGATAAATTAGTTTACAAAACATTGATGTTTTTTTTTCGACGATATCCGTGAAAATGTACGGATTGAGAGCGCGAAATTTCAGAATGGTAATGAGAGAATTATGCCTCATGATATAGTATCAAAATGTTATCACCTATGAGGTAGGCCTAAATGTCGAAAAAGTGATCTGGTCAACATCGTTAAAATAAAACATACACCCACATGTTCAAGACTTCAAGCACAGGCAAGTTCAACCAATGTCCTCCATTTCCAAAGAAATCAATCGCCGTCGATGTGTCTTAAAAGAGAACATAAAATATAACACGGAGGTCGCAGCGTCCCATGTGACGTCACGTGATTGTCACGTGGGACAATCGAAAATGCAATTTTAGAAGTGAGCAGATCGAGAAATTGGTATCGCGTTGCTATACAAGATACCTCGAGTGCGCGCCAATTCCCCGCCGTGGTATTGTGTACAGACGCAAGCTTGCCACTTGGCGAGTATCAGTTGAGGGGCAACATAAAGCTCCTTTTTTTCATCTTGTAGATTTCATGACAATTTGGAGCAACGATTTCCTCTCCGCGTCCGTTGTTGGATATTTTGTATGGCATTTTCCTGTCCTGAAAGACTTGTGTTACGACCTACGCTGCTGCGCATGCGCCAAATTTGGCCTGGCGATTAATCTTTCACGAAAATCACTTGAAATATGAAAAGTTAATTTTAGGAATAATGACCCAGGGACCGCCGGGTTGAATTAATTCTATAGAAATGTGGACAAATGTCCATGAGTTTGGGAAATCTGAATGCAGTTAAAGACAATTCGGGATTCGAACCGCCGACTTTATTTTTAACGTGCAGCGCAGATGCCCTAGCTACCAATTGAGCTATGAAACCAACTGGTGGTCTCGAATCACGGTATAGACCCTATCGAATAGCCGCCATTTCGTGGGGCACCTTTTGTTACTTAAACCGTTCAACAGTGGAAGCACAATATGTGCAACCATGCAATCTCCTCAAGGAACAAAGAACTACCCCACGAAATGGCGGCTATTCGATACGGTCTATTGCAGTTGTTCCTCACTGATTGGGATTGGCTATCACGTGATCTTATATAACAAACCGTACTGAGTGAAATTATAAACCAAATAAAACGGGCAGAGGAAAAACTCGTATAGGATATCTACCATTGCGGAAGGTCAGTAAAAATGACGTGAAGTACCCCACTTTAGGGAATTGGAGCGCGCTCTCAAACGGTCACAACTTAGGCACGCGGTGTAACCTGACTCGCTAAGGTATATAACGCACACTCGGGATTCGGTGCATGCGGTATTTGGGAGAGCGAAAAATGGTGCATAATTTACCATCGGATTGTGAATTTGTGATGAAAGTATTCTTTAGAAAGGTTGGTACGAGTGAAATTTAAGTTTTTTTTCTATATTTTTCACTGCAAATGATGTAATGTGCCTTTAATTGTGTAGTAAGGTATACGAAAAATATAGTGATCATTTCATCTTCTCTTGTTCATATTTCAAATACCATCGTAGCACAGACGATTGACTGTACATTATAGCAATGAGCGCATAAATCTCAAATGCATTAGGAAGGAAAGTTCAAGGTATTTTGGCCATGCCGTTTCTCCTTCGATTTCAATATTTATTCGTAAACCCACGCAGTGCTTAGTGTACGATTTACCTGCATTTATATTCCTGCGAAAGACAGTCAACGGTAATGCATATTAAAGACATTTAATTCTTGTATTTCATCCGTTCGCTTTTTGAGTGAATAATCTTTCAAGACATAGGTTATAGGCTCCGTGCTAGGTATATTTTGTACAAAAGAATGTTTGACATTTTATAATTGTGGTCTTTAAAGATTTGTATGGTTTATATTGACTCATAATCAAGCGGTTGTCGAACGTCGGTAGGCCTATACATGTATAACATTTCGCTCGTACAGGAGCCAATTTCATAGCGCTGCTTAAAGGCATAGGCTCGTCAATTTGCAAAGTGGGCAACACAGCTTTGCCCACCGAGCACCCGTAGCGTTAAGCCAAAATAGCGGCGTCCACATCGGCACATCATGTATTGGGAGTGCGCACTCTAGTTTACTATATATAACTCTATGGTCTACACTAAAACCAGTGAACCTTTTCCCTGCGCTTTAGCAATGGACGTTTCAGATTACCAGCGAATGTTTAGACCAATTTACCATGGCAACACTTTGGTAGTCTATATTGGCCCCAGATCACAAGCATCGTTATGGTTCCTATGCATGCATCCAAATCGGAATAATAAAACAATAAATATATAAATGAATAAAATAAAAAACTTAAGATTTGCTATAAACCAATTTTTTTCTTCAGAACTTCGTTTCGTGTAATGCCGGAGTGTCTCAGGCCCCATCCATTACAACTATGCTCTTTCCTTGAACAAGTATTTGCCGAGACGCTTTGCCGAGACGCGTCTCCGCTCCTTTCGATTCAATTAGGCCTGCTAAAACCCATTCTCCGTCCATCCCCCTACCCCGGCCATTCTAAGTAGTCCTTCAGTGGCCAAGTTCGCCACGTTCGTTTACATTGCTACCGTACTGGAAACACGTTTCGCACGTGTCTGGTCAAAATCCTTTCTACTTCATGACGGAAATTGTTTTAATGGACGGTGACGAGTGTCAACATTGAGAAAAGGGGAACTGAGAAAGTATTTTAAAGTCTTCTTTTAGCCTACTAGTGAAAACATTAAAATGTCACCACGTTAAAGGTTTCATTTGCAATACCAAATTCAGAATTCAAAATTGGTTATGAGAATGCACATAAAACACCGACTGGTATCCAAAGGACGAATTTGCGGTTACCCAACATTTTACTTTATAAGTTGACGAGAAAAACACGACTAAAAGTGAAGAGTTCCTTCGCAAAAACAGGTAGGCTTATATTGATCTCGTGCCAATGACGTCATTTTGGGAGTCAAATAATGCCGCGTCGTTGTGGAAGCAATGTGCGTGCGCGTTGTGCGTGTCCATAGCGTGCGTAACGCGCAACGCTAAGGCTCCCATTGGTGAATTATACCGCGTTACGCCCACCAGAGACACGTGTTCAAAGGGGGTCAATAAGTGCTTTTCAAAATATCTCATGTACCTCTAGATTTTCTGTTGTGCCTTTCAGAAAATACCCAGCAAGTGCTGATAGCAATGGTAACAAACACCACGTGATTTTTTTATAATGGTGCCTTTTGTAAAATGTTACCTTTGGGGAGCAATTGCCAACTGAAGGTGCTTTAGAAAAATGTTCTGCAAACATTTTAAAAACCATTCATTCAACAAAAAAATAGAGTATTGTGTCCTACAAGTGCAAAAGAAATTAAAATGTCACCACTTTAGATCATTGCCGGTTCGAATCCGGCTGCGGTACCTGTGCCCTTGGGCAAGGCGCTCAACCACACTTGCTCCATCCTTCGGAAGGGATGTAAAGCCGTTGGTCCAGTGTGTTAGGTAATGGTAACGCACTCTAAAGATCCCAGAGCATTCTTTCGCGAAGAGCAAGGGGATTCCCCGGTGTCTCTGGCCATTTCTAATTCTAATTCTTCATGGGTTTCCTCACACTTACGAGTGACAGTGCAATGAGCACTATTGAGGAATCCTTGGTATGAATACCAGAAAGAAATAATAATAATAATAATAATAATAATAATTGTATAATTTGCAATGACCAAAACAATTCACTATTGTGAGTTGACGAAGAAAAAACGCGGTCAAAATTTTGATAGCTATATGGTAAAAAAACCCACCACAATACTCTCTGTATAGGAAATTAAACAACCTTACTTAACATGAAATTGGTTGGAAAAATGCTTGAAATTTCTGCCATTGTTGAATTCAAGTCCATTTCTAGATCTGTATCACTAATTCCATGATGAATCATCGCATGCGGTTATATGGTTAGCATGGCCATTTTAGCGTTCATATAGATTTTGCTCAACTTGGACAATTTCCATGCAAGGACTGAAATATTTTACCGAGGGAAACTCGAATTAAAACCTCCATCGTGTATTTAAGGAGCATGACCAAACCACTTTTTGTGACCACCGCCTACCTCATGAGTGATGAGATTTTAATACAATATTTTAATATGTCATAATTTTCTCATTACCATTCTGAAATTTCGCGCTCCCAATCCGTATATTTTCGAGGATATCTTTAAAAACCACAGATGTTTTGTAAACTAATTTATCCGTTCGAAAAACAAGTGCAGTGAATACACCAACCTTTTTGCTTCCACACCAAATTGGAGATTGCAAATTTGCCCTGTTTTCTTTTCATGGATGGTATTTTGGGGAGGTATTTTATATGAATGTTGGGTTAGAACGAAATCCATTTTCTGGAAAAAATCTGAACTCCTTTAAAAGCAGGTACATATGTAATATGAATAATAGTGCCAACCATCTAAATAGACATTCGAATGGGCATCGTGTCCTCTTCAATTGATTATTACCTGTCCTTCGCTGGAAATAGCATGTACAATGCATGATTCTGGCCTGGATAGCAATCCTAAGTAATGGCCATAAACCCAAATTATTCCCGACCGCTGAAATACGAGTACAAGATTCAAGATGTAATATTGCTTGTCGAATTCTCGAACACCGTACCGCGGTAATAATGCTTCATATAGGCCTAGGTCTGCGTTCGCACTCCCCTTGCGTCCAGATTATAGGCTTCTTTTGTGTGGCAAGGATGCGAGTTTCTAAAGGCAGAATCCTTCGGCAAATATTGCTTCCTCCACCGCGCCTCTCCCGGAGGGTTTAGTGGGTAGAAATTATCACTCGGCCCCGGGTGAAAACACCCTTGCAACAAGATCCGTTGTCCTTGCAACGGGCGTTTTTTCCCCCTCTTTCTCAGTAATTCTTGTACTCGTTCGGCCACAGATTATTTGTCGTGTATACGTCAATTATTAAAGAAAATTTTCAAAGAAAAAAATCTCCACGTTAGATTTTGTTTGGCGGGTCCCTGAAGTGTACGATTTTAATTTGGTTTCGATGGCCGGAATTCTGAAATAACGACTACCTTGCTTTTTAACAAAAACATGAAAACACGCCAACTTTATTAGATTATATGTTTTGTGGTTACCGACGTTTTCTCAACCTGGCAAATATAATGTTTTTATTAGCTTTGGCATATGAATGAATTTTTGCGACGAAAATGACGTTATTTCGGAGTAATTCACAACGGCATTCCGTTCCGAAATAAGAATTTTAGACTTAGGTTGTACATGCTATATCATACATTGACAAGGACATTTAAACGATTATTGGAGAAACTGTTTTTTACGAATTCCAGGAATACTTATGTAACAAAATTACATAACTAATAATGTTGATAAACTGCCTTGTACAAATTTCAGCCACATAGATGCAATACTACTTCAGAAAACCGTTTCTAAAACGATTTTAAAAGGTGGAACATGACAGGTATCTCGAAAAATTACAAATGTTCACATATTTACACATTATTTAAACATGATGACGGTAGAAAAATTCCCCTGAAATGGTTTTGTCTGAATTAAGTACTATATTCTTAGAGAAATAAGTAAAATAATAAATGTTTGTCTCGTGAGACGAAAATTCACTTCGCCCCAAACGCCACTTGGACCAAAAGCCACTTCGCCCAAAAGCCACTTCGCCCAAACGCCACTTCCCCCAAACGCCACTTCGCCCAAATGCCACTTCGCCCAAAGTCACTTCGTGCACAGGCCGTGGTTCAGGGCGAGGTGGTATTTGGGCGAAGTGGTATTTGGGCGAAGTGACTGGAAAGCTTTTTTTGACTGTTTTCTCAAAAGTTAGACGGAGTACGGAGCTGGTTTTTGCTCAGGTTGGTTTTAATCATGCATATCTTTAATCGCACAGGGGGATAAAACTATTTGTAACGGTTTACCAATCATGTGTTCTACCTTTAAAGCCCCTTAAGTTTACAAGATCTCACACAAAGGTACATTAAATACGCAGGAAAATTCATGTGGTGTTTGTTACCATTGCTATCAACACTTTTAGTCGTTTTTTTCTAGTCAACTCATGAAGTAAAACATTTTGCCACTGCAAATGATGTATTGGGGCTTTAAGAATGTTTACACACGTGATATCATCAAAGGCTGCCTCCACGTTGCTCAACGTGCAATTTTTAAATTTGTGTTTGCATTCCTTTATATAAGTAAACCATAAACCAACATGATTTTCCCCGTGACTCATTAAATTTACTGTCGTGTTGTATTTTTCCTAAATAGCCGATGCAAAACGCTACTCCTTTGCGGCATTCACTAAATCACGTTCGCGGTTAAAAGCGGCCATTAAACAATTTGGAAAGCATTCGAAACAAAATGTTTGTGTTATATCGTGTGTACTCTTTATTTGTAACAAGAAGTGCAGGGTGGACTAAAAACAAGTCTACTACCATAGGTCGATAAAGGAGCGTGTTCAGATTTTTGCAGAAATTTGAGAATGGTAAGTTAGAAAAATAAGACACATTATATGGTATCAAAATCTCAACACCCATGGGGAAAAATGGCGGGCTCAAAAATCTGGTCACATAAACAGCCTTTAATATTTTTTCGCCATCTTGAGAAAAAAAAGTGGGTTATGCACATACATTCACATAATGGTGGCTATTTGAAGTGTTTTCTGAACTTTAAAGAGGATAATTGTATTTGTCACAAGCAAAGTCACCGCGCAAATAGATTTTTATCTGGCATCGTCCAGGAGTCAAAGTTTGCCAGACGATCGAGTTACTCGCATCTCGAAGTCCGCAATCGGGGAAATTACCGTGAGCATGCACTCGATTTCTGCGCCGCGACAGCCCCACGACTTGAGTCAATATCCTTGGTGGTTGCAAACAACTCCGCGAAGTTGTCATTTTTTTGTAACATTTTAAGTTTTGTGTTGGTCTAAAATTTAAAGAAGCACATTTTGGACACTCCCTCCCGCTCCCCCATGCACCTTACCCCCTTCCCACATACCTCATGGGTGTTGAGATTTTGATACCATATTATTTGTCATATTTTTGTCATCACCATTCTGAAATTGAATCGCGCTCTCGATCCGTACATTTTCAAAGATATTGTCACAAAACCACAGATGTTTTGTGAACTAATTTATCCGGTTCTATAAAGCAGTGCAGTGATTACACCAACCTTTTTGCTTCCACATCAAAATTGGAGATTGCAAATTTTCTGTTTACTCCCCATGGATAGTATTTGAATTCCTCACATGCATGTATAGCTTGTACACCTTGCAATGGTTCGGGTAGTCCTGTTTACCATTTTGGGTGATGATGGCAGTGGTGTAGCCTACACGTATGTATACTTCTGACTTCAACTGTATTTGGCTGATATGTCTAGTTTTGCCAACGTAGGCTTTCAATTAACCAGTGGAAATCACGCTGTTTTTAACATGTTACCAATCATGTTATATACGCAGTTGTATTTTTTCTTACGAAGATGCTCGTCACAAAACGTGGTAAGAAAAATCATACCCAAACAAAACTGTGCCCTCTCCGTTTGTTCCGCCATATTTCTATACAAGGTTTAACGCATTGTGTCGAGATAACCACAGTCTAAGTACGCATAGGCCTATATACACCACGGACAAAGAAAACGTTCCATCTTCATTTTGTACGTGACACATGAAATAACCGAGCGGACAAATTCCAACTATAATTTATTAAGAAATGTAGATTGACTCATTCTTTTTGCCGCGAAATGAAATCCCGGCGCATTGAATTCTCATCTGAGTCTGCATATATGCATTTCATTCCGCAATTCATTTCCAGCCGTTCTGACGCGCCCCACATAGCTTGCACAGCCCCCGTTAATTTCCGCTGCGGTACTCGCTATTCATCGCGCATCTGGTGGTTTAGGTAAATTTTTAAAGACACATTACATGATGGTTGGGGGGAAAATTAAAAACAAGAACAACAGCATTACATAACTAAAGAATAATGTTGATATTAAAACTGTCTTGTAGACATTTCAGCCACATGGATTTAGTAATGGGCTACTTTAGAAAACCTTAACAATCTATATCATGCATGTTTTGTGTTAATTGAATGAATGGTTTTGCAATCTCCAATTTGGATACATAGGCATTTAACACATTTCGAAGTGCAATATTTCGCATTAGACACGAGTCTTAATCCTCGTAAGTGGTCCCTTGTGAGATAGGCTAAGTGATATGCCAGAACAGAAAATAGACAGCCGAAGTGTGACGTGTTGCCACGGTGATTGGCTCTAAACATCATGGCCGTCGGAAAAAGTACCATTGCAAAAGCACAGGGACATGGTTCAGTGATTTATGTAGAGCCATTGCCTAGGCAACCAACAAAAGATGACGTATTCGGCAGTCTATACTTTACATATTATATGTTTCAAGATCATACTCCATTTTACCATGGGAACAATTTTGCAAAAATGTTCAAGGTATAGTCCGCGTGTGTCAAACAATTTAACCATGCACGCGCAATATCACACTGATTTTTGTCTATTTACACGGCAACGCGCGGCACTATGTCACACTAGACTTTTCCCAAGCATTTTTGTTAGGTTAAGTAAATACTCCGGTAAATATTTAAAAAAAATATCAAAACCTACTTGAGGGCCCGGTTACAAATGGGATACTGGAGCGGCGCCTCCTTGAAATAAGACTGTTTATCATGTCAAGTGATGCGTTATTGAACCATGTCTCGGTTTGTTCTTCCAAACACTTGAACTTAGATCTTGGGATTGGTAACATGAAGAGTGTGTGAGGTGGAAACGATAGTATTTGTATAGGAGTTGGTGGATTAAATCGCCTTTTTAAAGGGTTACCGGTAGTGTCGGTGGTTTTTCTTTTTGTGCCGGAGTCGGGAAAATGTGATTTTTTGTGACCGCCATTTTATGAGTATTTCGCGGTGAACGTTTGGTATACATTGAGCGAGTTATCAAACTGCCTTTTGCGTGTACATTTGCATAATGGCTGGTGCCCTGATTCTTCACTTTCAAATGGAGGTGCAGTTCAGAAAGTCACATACTATGTTGTTATTGCTACGTGGTGCACGCCATTGCCTATAAATAAACAGTCCGGTTGCTTTTGGTCATTCTATTCTACAGTGAACACGGTATCGATTCTGTACTTCACACCTGCCGCGTGCACCACTCAGCAACACAAAATTAGTTTGGTGGAGAGGATGTGTATTTATTGGTACTTTGTTAATGTTTCCAAGAACACAATTTGATGTAACCCACTTTAAAACAAAGACATTCTCTGCTAAGCAAACTTTTATGTTTATCAGTGCCACGAAATTGGCCTCGGAACTAAGCTAAGCAGTCGCCATTTCTGCTACGACCATTGCACGCGCGCGTTCACAAAACTCGAAACGCGCGCGTATATACTGGCTACACTGAACTCTATTGGTCAATAGGTGCGTTCAGACGATCATTGTTAACTTCCAATTCGTTGGTAGTGGGCGCTCGTGAGTAAGCTCGTAAGTAAGCTCGTAAGTATAGTGACCCTGTGGACGCACTTGTTAATTGTTAAACTTACCAACGACGATTAACCCACAAGAAATATTATGAGTATCGCGCTATACATACAAGCAGCTGTCGTTGGTAAGGGCCGTGTGAACACTGTCGTAAGTAGCAATAGGGAGTTTTCGATTTGCACGACGGATGATTCTACGACGGATTAATTGCTATCCCGACTCATCTGCGCATGCGTCGACTTTGCCATGTCGTCGTCGTCTGATTTCCAGGACGGTAGTTGGGGCAAATCAACGTTGTGGCGGCGACGGCAACGTTTAGGTAACATTTGACCTTCAACAACACATTTTTGAATCTGCATGACTGATCTCAAGTCGTCGTGAAAATCGAAATGGATTAAAAGTAGGACAGGACGTTTTGTGCAACGACGTGTTCGCGGTCAGATTTTCCACCGTCGTGTTTCTCTCCGTCGTCCAATCGAAAGCTCACTAGTGACCTACCCATGACCGACCTCGTCATTTGTTTCCGGGTCCACTGCTTACCGATTGCAGAAGCTAACAAATTTGTTAATGAACTTGTTTATAAACTTGTTTTCGACATTTTCTGTAGTCAACAACTCGAAGAAATGGCCACGCTATACCTTCGTGGGTCACCCCGTGGGGGCGCTGCAATTTCCGGATATTTACCAACGACTGCCGCGGTAACTGCTTGCGCGCCGTTGGTATAGAGGGATAACATTCTTTCCGTCGTTGTTACATTTACTTTCGAAGGTATAGTGCCCGTCTCAACATATACTTCATGAGGTATTCGCCTGCTTGCACACTACCTGCACGCGCGCGTCAACAATACAATGCATATTTTGCGAATCTGTAATCGTGGCTTCTCCATCCCAAATTGGTACCTCTGTAACAAATCTAGCCGTTAAAGATCCGCCACGTGCACCTAAACAAACTCCCCGTCACAAATGCCTATAGATGTCTAGGAGACATTTTGTGCAAAGATTTGTACCGGGTTTCCGAAATTTAGATCGCATAACCGAATTCGATTTATCAACATGACAGAATCGGTAATGTAGATTTTCGGACTCGGCTGCTTGTTTTTCGTTGGATGATTTTGGGTGTAGATTTTAAAATCCGCATTTATATGAAAAAAACGATACTTGTAGATGTAGGCCTATAATAATGATCGGAGTGTATAGTTAGGTTTAAGGTTTTATGAAACTAGAAGCGATTTATTCGTTTTGTTGGAAATATGTCCACGACTTGAATACTATAGAGCAATATTACTCAACTAGCGCGGTATTGTGCCTTTGGGGCATTTTACGAAAATTTACGGAAAACCTCACATAGGCGCAGGCTTGCGAAAACACACGGAAATGCACAGGCAAAAAAACGATTCAAATATCCGTTTCCCCATTTTGGGTCAAAATTCACAAAACTCGTGTCGTGTTCACAAAGTGGGTGCATGATCATTTAAAAAGGCGTGTTTCGCATAACCATGTGACATATTCACAAAAGTGGTCGAAAGCTCACAAACTTCATGACCTACTCACAAAAGTGGTAAATTTACAAAAATTGCAGAGGCACGGCCGTGACATTGTGAACTTATACTTGTTTTCGTGCTCAGTCAACTTTGAAAATCAGTGAATTAGTGTCGGTATTTGGGCAGACGCCAAGCGGTTGCCGAACCAAAATGCTTAGATAAACATTATTACAACGTGATACCGAATAGAATGACTATAGTTATTTTAGTATTTTCCATCCATGTTCACGCCAAAATGAACAAGTTTAGTATCCATGTTATGACAGTATTATGTGAATTTTTTTTCACTCTGTGCTTTTTTTCCCCACGCCTGCGTTACTATACATGTTCGAAGGAAAAGCAATATTTAATGTTTGTAATTGAAGAAACATATAAACATAAGGCCGATTCGTTTGCAATGAAACGCAATATGACTTAATGAGTTGACAGGAAATACCTTACTCAAAGTGTTGATAGCAATGGTAACAAACACCACATGAATTTATTTCTGTGCAAGATGGTATATACTTGCCACCGAAAATTGTATTGACAAGAAAAACTGGAGTAAAAGTGTTGATGGCAATGGTTACAAACACCCCATGATTTTCCCCTTTGTGAGTTGTATCTTTGTCGGATAAATTACCAACTGAATGTGCCTTTTTAACAAATAAAATTTGCAGACAATTTTGTTTTACCATTCATTCAACTCAAAAACCAAGCATGGATTTCTGAAATATCACTCCATCTGCATATAAGCCTATGTAGCTAAAATACAAGGCAGTTTATCACATTATTTTTTAGTAATATAATGCTGTTGTTTTAAAAGTTTTCCGATATTGTAATCTGCTTTCATTTAAGATAAACGAGTGGATCTTAAATCTTACCTGACTGTATCCGGGATTTTCTTCAGCGTCCATTGGCATCGGGGGACCCTCGTCTGTTTCCCGGGCAGTTGGACCATAACCATCACGCCAGGCCAAAACTAAACCCGTAGAATGAACACAAATTAATACTGCTACTAGTCCGCACGTGTTCAATACGAGACTTGCAGGTCCACGAACCATAATGCCTAAAAGATGTGTAGTCTCAAACTTTAGCCAGGTATCGGTGTAAAATTGCCACAACAAATTTGGAAGACAAGAACTAAAACTAAGCGAGTTTTGCAGCGTAGAGTTAAAAGTGCTACTCCCATACTCGGTTCGCTTATATAGGTCCACGCCGACGCATTGTCATCCGACACGTGCGTACGAAGTGTTTGCCGAACGGTTTTGCCGAATTTTCGCCATCGGGAAAAAAAAGTATGCGCGATTTCAGCACAGTGGGCGTGTAACCTTCGGACAATGGTAGGTGATTTTTTGTTGCCTAGCAACGGTATCCGTGACAGAGATGCTGCTTATGGAAGCCTTGGAAATTTGTAGGAGGACTCGTTTCGTGCGAAGTAGCGGTGATGTTGAATGCTATTGGCATATGCGACAGCAGGCTATCGTGAATGATACGTGCCTATACTGCCGTGTAATACAGTCACGGCGATTTTATGCTTGAGTAACAGTCCACTATCCATTAAGGACGCAATCTGATTGGCCGAGATTGGCGAACAGTGCACGCATCGCACGTGGGCAGCGAATATTTATCCGCTCGTAACTGTTGGAAACGCAGTTCAAGAGAGCGTTACCAGATCACATTTTTAAGCCCCCATTTTTCCAATATGTTGATACTATTTCATGTGTCATATTTTTCTCATTACTATTATGAAATGTTGCGTTCTCAATCCGTATATTTCCGGGGATATAGTCAAAAAATATCCAATGTTTTGTAAGTAAATTTATATGGTTTTTGCTTCCACATCCAGATTGGAAATTTCATGTTTTCTTCCCATAGATAGTGTTCTTCCCATAGATATGTGTTTTGGGGAAGTATTTTACATGATTGTTATCCCCCCCCCCCCACCACGCCCCTCCCCTCCAACAAATGTTACGTTTTCAACGTGATTAAACTTGTGTAGGATGAGCCGATGAACAGAAGCTCAGGGAGACACTTCAGGGTGGCGCATTCTGCCTCAGCGGTTCTTACACATTACTAACCGATAAAACATGTTACGTCTCTTGATCTCCTCGATCCTACGGTATAATTTGCGTTCCTTTTTGTTTAATCTGATTTTTTTTCATGATTTTCTGTTTTATCTGAAATGTGGTTTCTCCCTTCGTTCATTCATTGACATGCATTCAAAGCACGTACAAGACACAAGGATTAATTTTTTCCCGGTTTCCCCCCAAAATTGATGAAAATTTGACATTCTGATATTTTCCGGACAACAGTAATCCAGACCCGCCATCTTCACTCGACACCCGGCCCTTAAGACATTTCCCGGGCTTTAAGAGATTCCCCGGGTCTACCTCGGGAGAATTGAAGTGCTTTATTACGCTCCTTGGTGAAAATGTACTTTATGCATACGGTGCGAGAGATCGATTTTGTGGTATGCTCGTATTTGTTTTTTTTTATGGAAAAAAAAAGAAACAAAATCTTAGTTGTCATTTTTACGAAAACGGCAGGTGTTGCGATTGTTTATTAATATAAACGGCGAATTTGAGCTCTTTAAAAAAAAATTAATTAAAGGACTGGTAATTTTTCCTACAATATCGTCAAAATTATTATTATTTCTGGTACTGAAACCAAGGATTCCTCAAAAGCGCCCATTGCACTGTCGCTCGGAAGCGTAATAGCCTGCAGATACACCGGGGAATATCGTTGCTCTTCACGAAAAAATCTTTAAAGTTCGTTACCCATACCTAACACACTGGACCAACGGCTTTACATCCCTTCCGAAGAATGGAGCAAGTGTGATTAAGTGTCTTGCTCAAGGGCACAGGTACCCAAGCCGGGGAAAGCTTCGAACCCGCAACCCCAAGTTTTCACCTGTGATTGTGAGTCAATGACCCAAACCACTCGGCCACGGTACTTCACAATATAGGACAGTGGCTTTGCACAATTTCTTGAACACCTTTTCATTGTTTTCTTGGGACATAGATGAGGTACCGAGCTGACTTATACACAGGTTGGTTTTTATCATACACATCCTCAATAACACACGGAGATATCTGCATTTGTAACAGATTTCCAAATTCAGATGAATTTTGTACAAAGCGATTAATAAATTGGATTGATTGTCAAACTTCACGTGAATTCATTTGAAATAAATTGAACATATTTGTACACGACGTTGCTTCGATATTTTATCCAAAAAATCTAGTGAACTGCAATTCGAAACCATTTCCCCCCAAGTGCCACTTCTCCCCAAACCCTCGCAGAGGCGACAGGTTCGTCAAATCGTCTGCAGGATTAAGATCTATTGTCGAGTTTTCGCGCTTTCTGACTTTATCAGGTTCAGACCTAGTGACGACTCGTACAAGAGAACAATCTCCATGCGATTCCATTCCAGATTTGTCTTGCATGCTCGATATTGATTGAGGAAAAATGCATTTGCATTTATACGATGGGTAAACATAATGTTTTAAAAGCCAATAGATATGGGAAACGCACGCGAGGTTATGCGCAAAAAAGCGAAACTGAAACTAGAGCAAGAGTGTCGAGAAGTCAAATAGGGCGTTTCAATTGACCTATATACAATAATATAGGGTGTGCATGAGTATGCAAGAATTGAAACAATGCGTCGGCCATCTAGCTTTGTTTACTCCATGTATAAGATAATGGGTGAGGCCACAATTCTGTGTGTTACGTGTTAGTGTTATTAACAAATCCCCGACAGATCTGTTAACTTAACTCTGTGTATCCTGATAATTATTTGAGATAAAACTATAGTCCGTGTAGGTACATGTAATCTTAAACATGCAAGATCAAATTAGATCCACTCAGTCAATATTTAATCAACTTTTATTTAATATCGTTTTGGTTGTTTATAATAAATTACGTAATTAATTTGTGGAGCAAATAATACTTGGCATATTTTTGTGAATTCTTACTGGGTCAAAGACATGCAGTCAATCCTTAATTGTAAAAATTAAGTGAACCCACCACCCTGGGGTCACACCCCCTGCACCCCTCACCTAACCGTGACATTAACAACACACACAATCCAGAGATTTTGGGGCGGAATATTCCTTTAAATGTTTTGTTTGTGGAGCATCAGAATAATGTCACGCAACAAGACTCGATGACAGATTACAACTAATCTCACGTCATGACAGCGAGGAAATATAATTAAGTCTGGACGCTAAATTCACCCCGGGGTGAAACTGAATTTTGTTCGAAAATACCGGCATAAAAGCAGTCCAATACATCCCCCAGCAGTTCGCCCTCATCCCAAATTAATTCATTTTCTTCGTGGAAGATTGGTCCGGAATCAGAAACGTGCATCCGCAATTTTGGGGAATCTAATTCCCTCGCGAATTATGTTGTTAATCTGTTTTTATCTCGGAGATGAGGCGAATTTCATCGCGTTGAAATATCGTCCGTAGGTTCAGAAGTACATGGTGCCGGAGCAGAATTTAGTGACCATTGGCTCGAGAGAGTCTGGGTACCACACGTGACAGATATGGCCGTATTTCAATAATTTGTGGGTTTGCATTCTCAAACTGTGAAGATAAAAAAAGTAAATTTGCATTTGTGTCGTTATAGGGCATGATTTATTTTGGCACTTTCTGATACGTCGAAGATACATGTTATGTGTAAATCTTTGAACATTTCTGATTTTCGAGATTACCAATGATGTGTTCTAACTTTAACACACGTTTGACAGTGCGATGTTACATCTTCGTTTTTGTAACAACCATATACGACCTTCCACTGACGCAAAAGTACTCTCTAAACCATTATTTTTGCATGATGGCGACTCAAATTATGGAACGCGACAGGGATGACCCAACTCCCTAATTGCGCCGTCAAATCATTTCTGAATTTCGAGTTTACCAATGATGTGTTCTAACTTTAACACACGTTTGACAGTGCGATGTTACATCTTCGCTTTTGTAACAACCATATACGACCTTTTACTGGCGCAAACGTACTATATGTAAACCATTATTTCTACATGACGAACGAGCCAAATTATGAAACGCGACAGGCGTGACCGAACTCCCTAATTGCGCCGTCAAATCTCGTTAGCGTCCCCGGTCGTTAGTCACCAAAATGCAGGGGCGCGTGGAAAAACCGGCGATCATGACCCAAACATTCCGCTAGTATACATCAAAAATGACATCTATGATCTCATTTGTTCCATAATTGGCCTCTCGTGATAGAAATGGGGTTCTGGCAAATGAATTTCCGTGGTTCTTGTACTATACAAGCGATACGAAAATTTGATTGTTTTTTTTCCCTGGCTTCAAAATAAACGGTAACTTTTTGGACACCGTGCAGCGAGCTCTTAGGCCTAATGGAATTCTTTTTGTAATTACCTATTTCGGAAGGAAGTTGCCGTTATGTCCAGTAAAACCTCTCGATATTGTAATGAGCCTTATTAATTACCTGTTTTCCTTCGTAACTTTAATGAAAATCAGGTAATTAGGACTTTAAAAACGTGCACAAAAAAATCCAAGCGACATATTGCGCTGTGTATTATACATATACTCACAATATAAAGTTATAGGGTTATTGTAAGTTGTACGCAGATAATTTATTTGCATTCTGCTTGAATGATTTTTGTATATGATTATAGACAATTGTATCTACATGACAGACACACCTTGTCACAGGATAGGTAAAAACAGTCACGCATTTGAAGAAACAAAAATCAAATATTGAACCACACCAATATCCCTAACTTATTAGTGTATTTTTCGAATTTAAGTGCCAAGGTAAACGTACCTCGATATATATTAATAAGTCTTTGAGACTTGCATATTTACCTCAATAACAAGGTAAATATGTAAAGTCCCAATAATATAAGGAATAAGAATGATAAAGGACAGAGGATTGGAACCTAAATAATTTCATTACAAGCAAAATATTGTATTAAAGCTTAATACATAATTTGCAGTTACCCAACATTTTACTTCACGAGTTGACAGGACAAATCCGACTAAACGTGTTGCTGGCAATGGTAACAAACGCCACATTATTTTTCCCGTATAAAATCATGGTAGGCCTATGTGGGAGAAATTGCCAACTGAAAGTGCCTATTTATGATTACCGTTATTTTATTCAGGTTTTCTGAATGGAGTATTACTGCATCTATGCGGCTGAAATTTCCACAGGGCGCAGTTTATCAACATTATTCTTTAGTTATGTAATGCTGTTGTTCCTGTTTTTAAAAGTTTTTCAATCATGTAATGTGTCTTTAAAATGCCCTTATTGTCAAAGCTCGATTGTATAATTACTAAAATTAAGCACCTGTTTTGTCATATTAAAAGTGCATTTTCCCCTCACAATTTTGACTGGATTTTTAAAAACAAATTTAACGTGGGACCTATAAAGCAATAATAGACCGCAAGAATGTTTTGATACAAACATCGATTTTGGTCAACAAAATGAACGGCCATTGACCAATGAAGGTCTTTAAAGGTCATTCCATCCCCCGCCTAATAACACATTCATTGATTCTTTGAACGCCTTATGCACTGCCTCACAAAATACCCCGCGTATAATAAACGTTTTGTATTCAGAGATTTTTAACGATTTCGATTAATACACAAGGTTGGAAAAATAATAGGGCACTCGATAAATACCCACAAGTGACTTTAGTTGCAGAGCCGTTATTAAAAACGGCATTAAAATAATGCCGCGTGTCCTGAATGTCATGGTAACACAGAGTATATTTTTGGTATTTTATTGATCGAATTTCCACTTCAGTTTTTTAGATCAACAACTGTCGTTATTTTTGTTGTTATTTTTATGGCATCTTCGGCGACTAAAGCCGTGTCCGCAATGGACCTATTTTATGGAAGGTTTTACCGAGAGGATGGTATTCTTGGGTTTCACTTTTTTTTGACAACCGGTTGCTATCCGCCATTACTGTGTCCATACTATGGCACGCCAAAGCGAAAATAATTAAACACTGATAATTCAATGTTGACGCAAATGTTGCGCAAGAAAAAAAAGTTGGCATGACTCTTAAATGTTGGAGTGTTTGAAACTGGCATACCGTTTTTAAAAATGTTGAGACTTGTTTTTCAGGGTTGATGGCAAAATTATCAGTGTTGAATTATTTTCGCTTTGACGTGCCATACGTGTGACGTCGACAACTATCGTATCCGCCATTACTGTGTCCATACTATGGCACGCCAAAGCGGAATAATTCAACACTGATCATTTGACATACAATTTGATATACAATTTTGACTTTATTTAACAATAAAGCTGGTAAAGCGCACTATTTACACAAGTTACAATCGTTGGTTTGACCAATGGTAGGCCCTGTCGCTACTGTCGTTCGTTAAATCAGTTAAGTATGGAAGAAACATGTTTCTGGTTCTAAGCGCGAAAATGTGTTCGAAGTGAATGTCGCCACTAAAGTTAGATTGGTTCCCGATCCCTATAGATTGGTTCGCTTATTGCGAAAATATAGGTGTGGAATATGTGGACGGGAACCAGTCTACACTAAAGTCAGACTACATGTATCAAAGAGGGCGCTATTCAATTTCTTGGGATGCACCACAGATATATAAACGCATAGATCAACAGTCGTGCATTGAAAACCGTGATTTGGAAAAGTATGGGCAAATGACGACTGTAGGTGCAGTTTAGAAGTGGACATTATTTGCTACGTTGTGCACGCCAATGCCTAGCAAACTAAAGTCTGGTTGCTTTATGCCATTCTCTCCTACGGTGAGCACGGTATTGATTCTGTATTTCACACCTGCCGCGTGCACCACATAGCAACAAACATTCTGGTCATTTGGATACTAAGTGTGCATGTGATAGGAAGTACGTCAGTACACCAGACGCTATTCACGTGAAACGGGCAAAAGGCTAATTGGTCCTATGTGAACCAATATATAACGATGGCACCGCACACCCGATTGTTTGTCAACACGCTGCGGGCGGAAAGCCATCAAAAACCTATTCTCGGACACTCGTTCTACAAGACCTATCTGCCGGTAATTGGTTCGTTTTGTCTCCAAGAAGGGAAACAGTCGGCAAGATAGCGAGAGGGCGAAAATTGAAGGCATCTATCAAGCTGTCAATTCGACTTTGGTATTTTCCTTAGCTTTTTTTCCTCCGAAGTTGTTTGAAGACAGAGGACGTGGGAGAAGACGGCGCGCCGCCTTAGCCCGTGAAAATCCTTCCCTTTTAGCCTCAATACTACATCTGCAGTGACCCATAATTTTACTTCACGATCGAGTTGACAAGAAAAATCTGACAAAACATGTTGGTAGCAATGGTAACAAACACCGCATGCTTTTTTTCCCTTGTATAACTGTACCTTTTGTGGGAGAAATTGCTAACTGAGGGTACTTTTAAAAGAAATTGTTTGCATAAATTGTTTACCATTCATTCAACACAAAAGCCATGCGTGGATTTTTCAGGTTTTCTAAACCTCGTCTACACTGGCAAACATTTCACATAAAACATGACCAAACGTCAAGTTTGGTCATGTTTTTTCAGGAAAGTTTGCAGGTGTGGACGGCACATAAAACATTAGCAAACAACAGCAAACATCACCAAACTGTTTTTGCTCGTGTTTGGACATACTGCTATTGGCAAACATTTGTTTGCTCATGTTTTATGTCTGAACCAATCAGGAACCAGTTTCAGGTCATGTGATTAGAGCCAGCCAATCGTGATCACATGATTGTTCCAGAAGTTTGCTTCCGTTTGCCAATGTAGAGACACAGAAAAACATCGTGCAACCATGCATGTCCTCAAGGAACAAAGAAACTGCCCCACGAAATGGCGGCTATTCGATACGGTCTATACGTATAGCACATCAACAGTCGTGACAATTAAATACATGTGTACATGTACATGTATAATGATAATCACACTGTATGTGTCGTTCATGTGCACACACGCACGTAGGTCCAATACACACAAGTGATTTTTGCATGACGCAATCGGGTATAGGCCTACTTGGGGATTTTCCCTGTTTTTCCCCGAATTGTACTTAATCCGGTTTGTCGCCCTTTTGGCCCTTTCGCACTCTCGTTTACGGTGCATTTTGACTGGTTTTGGTTCTTTTGTTGTTGTTTTCAGTTGTCATATTCAGTGCTTTTTAAATTAAATGTTTTCCTACTTTCATACAACGTAGTTTTCTTCCAGTGTTGTTAAAAAAATGCAGGCGCGGTGCGGGGGTGCTCTGACTCGAAAAGAAAAATTATGTAATGTATTTTCTGTGTGTCTGCCTGTCCGCAACAAACTCCCCCAAATTAAAAAAAAAGGGGGGGGGGAAAGAGAAGAGGGTACCCCACCCCCCTCCCTCCTTTAGCGACTTTGTCGGCACTCGCACTGGCAAAACCCCTCCCTGGAAAATTCCTGGATCCGCCCCTGTAATGCTCGTATATACATGATAGAAGCGAGTCCATCTGTTCATGTTATAGGCCTATGTAAGACCGAGATGGTATTATTTTATAAAATGATATAGTACTAAAGTAAATAACGTCACCCTTTGTGTGTTGCCATGGTTATTGGGTCTGTTTTCCTGCGCTTTACCAATGGGTGTTTCAGATTACCAGCGAACAAGTCATTTATTGCGTACAAAGTAAAAAACTTAGCCACTTGCGAATTGAATACCGATTTTGGCTAAGTATTTTACTTTAGCCAAAAACTAAGTAAAATTCTTAAATATTTGGCTTAAGTACTGAATTGAATACCGCCCCTGGATTTTAATGTAATGCGCATTCATGAAATTTGCGCAATATAGGCCTAAACTTGATTACACATGTATGTATTATCAACATCAAAGCATTGTACTCGCATGTTTGTGGTTTCGTGATTACAACATTTGGGTTTTTTCCCGATTAGTTCACGTACAAACTTAAGGCGTTAATCAACAGTGCGTGGGAAGTCGCCACGACGCGTCATGCATGACGCCTTGAATATGAGATTCATTCGTTGTATGTGGAATATGTGGAGCGGAAACCAGTCTACTCGCGATTGGGTACGAGCATGGAGGAAGAAGCTCCGCACGAGTTCGTTTCAATGTCAGTTAAAAAATGGGTAATTAAGTCTTTTTCTAGTCGAAATACTGATCCTGTGCATTTGGATATTTTGCATGGATCCTAGAGGTTCCAATGTGAATAGAACTATGCTACTGCTATTAGCACTATGAAATATAGTCGGAAAAGCCAACTTTAGTCGAGTCATGTCAGTCCGATTTCGATTTCGAGAAACAGTGAGATATCGATTCGTGTCACTACCTGCGATCAAGACGTTAACTTACTCTAAAAATTTCACCTTAATATTTTGTATTTTTTGTTTTCTTGTCGTAAATATTATTTTTGGGAGGTATTTTAGATCTAGATCAAATTTCCAGAAAATCTGGACACGCTCCTTTAAAGGCTAATCGCCATCCCATTCAATTTCATGGCGCTGCTTAGCACAAAATTTTGCTTAGCACAGAATTTCTTTGCTTTATTTTGCAAAACTGGGTTGCCAGCCAAAATCGTAAGTGACGTGTATTTACTGATATTTTGCTCCTGTTCCTAAAAATACAATTTGACATACAATTTTGGCTGGTAACTCATTTTACAGAGGAAATTCTGTGCTAAACAAATTTTTGTGCTAAACAGCGCCATGAGATTGGCCCCTGGTCCCTAGCCTATTAATACTTGAAGCGCATAACCGGACCGGGTACCAAGGATTTTCGGGGAAAATCCCATGGCCCAATGCGTGTAGCTTGCGCCATGCGATCGCGGTTAGGTTTTTCCCATTGTCTAAAAATAAACTACGGTTGCAACATCAAAGGTCTTGTTTTCCTTCCTCCATGGTACAACTGGTCATTTTGAATCTGAACATGCTTAAGATCTTGGAACTGGTGACGTTTTCTGCGTTTTTAGACGGTGACCAAGGCGAAATAGGCTACATGAACTTGAACACATAACATCATGTTGAAAGTTGAACATTTTGAACGGGTGCCTGTTTTCTTCGGTGCAACTAAACGTGTACGTACGTATACAGTCAGTACTTAGCCGGGTTTACAGTCAACTCGACTCCCACCAACTCGACCGTCGTGCCAACTCGACCGTCGTGCCAACTCGACCGTTTTGTCGTTTGTCAACTCGACCGTCGAATTTGACATTAGATGTAGCACACTGTCTTTGATGAAAACAATCAAGTTCTATTTTCTAATCAAAATTTGGGGAATTCTACTTTGATTCTTTGAATTTTTGTGTGGTTCAAGAAAATCTGTTGACAAACACTAAAATCTAAATCATGCCACACCTGCATTTTCACCGTGCAAGGCCGATCACGTTGACCGGCCTGCACCGGCTAAAGTAGGGGACTGTGAAAATCTATTCTTTGGAACATTATTCAATGATCTACCGCAGCATTTTACATTCTATCGTGTAGATTATTCACACTTCTGCCTTGAAGTTGGAAGTTACAATTTCAGCCGAGTTTGAGGTTGAAAACGTCGCTGGATTGAGCGACGTCGCTCAGTTAAGCGACGCATCAACATATTTGTGAGGACACGTGGCACATATTGGCAGCCGGATGCAGCCATAGCGTCGCTCAATTGAGGGTTGGTCCCCTACTGTTTAGCAGCTGTCTTGTGGCACTGTCGTGTGGATTTCGTTTGGCCGTTTGGCCGATTCCATACTACACTGTAAATCGAGTGACAAATGGCTTGTGAAACCCATTGTCAATTCTCTTGATGTTTTGCTTGTCAGAATGCATCAGTTTTTAAAATCAAAGTGCCGCTGGATTTATTTCTGGGAAGACTCTTGAAGAGCCTGACGTACCGTATGCCAAACAACTGCAGTTTTGCAGCATCGTTTATACAGCTCGCAGGCAGTGGGCTTGCGGTTTTGTAACGTTAGCGGGCTAGCGGCACCTTCTGTTGTCAGTATTCTTGCACTCGATGAGTCACACATTCTGATTTGATGCAGTGGAAGCCGCGCCGGTGGGGTGATAGGGGGTATTGAATAATATTAACTTTGGACGGCCCTTTAGTAGAAATAGACTGTTTTAGAAATAATGTAAGACAACTCGTTTTACAGCAAATTTTATAACACTTTTTATTTCTCTCCATTTAGGTTTCAATCCACGCTTGAGTAATCTACATGTAAACCTCATTTTATAAAGCAAGTCACCACAATTCATCCAGAAGCACCATGTCTGACGAAGAGCGTTCAGACTCGCTGCAGTCAGTGGAAATCCCAAGTGATATGTATCAGCAAGTCTATGTGAACAGTAACGGCACTGGGCATTCAGTGAACTTGACCGACGGTTTAACGAGCGACCTTCATCAACTGGAGGTCATGACTGGAATGAACCAGCAAACACTGAACGATCTGTCGGCACCGTGTCTTCGCATTATTGAGGAACCTAAACAGGTACAGTACGCACTCACTTCCCGGGGCGGGTTGGCGTAGCGGTTCCTTCCACCTCTGACGTCCCAGGTTCTATCCTGGGGTGTGTACCGTATGTGGATTGGGTTTGCAGTTCCTACTTGACCGCGTGGGTTTCACCCAGGAGATTTTCCTGGGGGTTTTCCTCCCACTTCTAAAACTGCATCTCCTTCGTCATCTTGACGAGATTTTCACTCTATTTACAAAATGTTTAAAATTTGTGATTCTGTAATCTTTTAAATTTTGTAATTTTGACGTGCGAAACGGCTCGGTGTGAATCCACCCTTCAAACAAGTACATGTACAGCAGACGATTTCACGTAACATTTCTGCAATAATTGCACGCAAGTCTACATAATATGCCATTTTCAAAAGTTGCGAAAGCTACGCACCTTTTTGTGAAATCGGCTGCAGATTATGTACACGTCTGTGACAAATAAGCATATCCGGTCAATGTACATGTACATATATACTGTGTGGGTGACACAATAGAAAATGTACAAAACGGACAATGTCTTTCATTTGATTTTTTTGTGTATAAAAAGAGGAAATTGTGTTTTTAAAATCAAAACCTTGTTAGATTTGTACTTGCAAGTACCTGTATCAGTTCACATCAGCCAAAGAAATTTGTAACAGTTTATTAGGCAAAAAAAAAAACATTTGACTGTCTTTGTTCAGACAGAAGTTACGGAATTGATGCGCCGATGCGGGGCTCCCCCCCCCCCCCCACCCCCACCCCCACCCCCACCCCCCCCCCCTCCATCACGTCAGACCGAAGTTCCGGAATTGATGCGGCGACGCGGGTTTTTTCCCTCCATTCAGACACGCTCTAATTCACAATCGCGATTCTTTGTTGTCGCGTGAGACCTAGCCGCTATTGTTGCAGCTGATTAAACAACCTCATACACTGTACTCACTATCATTTGTTCTCATTCGATATCAGCATTGTCCGATTCTATTGCCCTGAGTATGAGGTCGAGCTGCCCGGGAAAATACATATAGACTTGTTCCCATTCCGTACATAGCGATCAGTCAAGAAAATGTGATGCAGTGTGGCAATAGAGGGCGCTGTCTTAACTGCCGCAGAAAAAAAGATGCTTGAAATCGTCGCGTGCCGACCAGAGACCGAACATCTAATTTTTTTGCCTTATGAGCAGGAAGTTAAAAAAAAATAAAAAATACATTCAATTCTATTTTTTACCTTCGAGAGTGTAAAACCACTGTACGACAGTGCCCTGCTACACGTGTATGCAGAAGGGACTGTCCCTATAGTAACCTACATGTACTTTTGTATTGGTATACAAATAGGGCTTACTATAATAAGGCCAAGATGAGAGAGAGAGAGAGAAAGAGGGCAAAACAACTGTTTCCTGTTACTTGTACATGTATGTACCGGGTGGGGTGGGAAGGTGGTTTTGTTTCTTCTTTTTGCTCAAAAAGGAAACATGGTCATTTATTTTTACCCCCTTGCACCTTTAAACAGTTAAAGACATATTACATGAATAGAAAACTTTACAAAATAGGAACAACAGCATTACATTTAAAGAATAATGCTGATAGACTGCGTAAGTGTAGAAATTTCAGCCACAATTTAAAAAAAAGCACCTTTATTTGGCAATTTATCCCATAAAGGTCTCATGTGGTGCTTGTTACCATTGCTATCAACTTTTTAGTCTAATTTTTCTTGTCAACTCGGATCATTAAGTAGAATTTTAGGTAACTGCAAATAATGTATGGGGGGCTTTACAAACAAAGGCGATGTATACAAAAATTGCGTTTCAGGTGGGCACAATTTTTTTAAATTTTAAATGTTTATTTTTTTTAAAATAAAAATACATAGATTTGTATGATTAGCGTGCATGCACTGTATGCTCCCACACTTGTGTAATATACACGTACACACGTACTTAGTGCCTCAGCATGTTTTTGTCATTACTCATTTCTATTTGCTGATATATTGTTCTCATCCACGCAGCGGGGATTTCGGTTTCGTTACGATTGCGAAGGTCCATCTCACGGAGGTCTCCCGGGCCAGCACAGCCAGAAGGGAAAACGCACTTACCCAACAGTGGAGGTAAGGGTAGATTCACACTAAACGTTTTCACGCATTACGTGCGTAAATTGAACATGCGTCGCTTAAAAAAAAGCGGGCTTGTACACTAGCGTAGTGCAGCCATAACGGGAGCGTGATAAATTCAAGCTGGCTTGTACACTAGCATATTGCAATGTACACTGTACGTACATGCACATGTAGTCTTGTATCCACCTCCCACCGCGGACGTCCTATTGTTACTCCTTTGTTTGGACTTAGTATTTTCGGCGACTGCTCTCATTTGTTTTGCACACCATTCCAAATCGGGGACATCCTTGGCAATCGTGGACCCTATTGTTCCTATTGTTAAACGTCCCCCATTTGAATACAGAAGCCCGCACATTGTTCTTTACATACACATGTATGACCTTTGACTGCAACTTCTATCGCTGCGCTCAAGATCTAACGACGGATGTACATGTAAACGCAGCACTCCGACGCATTCTTATCAAGGGAATCAATCTTGATCCCGAGCTAAGTGGACCAGAGACCGAACATATTTTTTGGGCCTTGGAACAAAATCCATTTTCTGGAAAAATCTGGACAAGCTAATTTAAAACTGGCCAACCACAGTTTATTCCTTAAATGTTGCTAATTAAAACGTTATTTTTGTTCCACAAGATTTTGAACTATACGGGAGTTGCACGAATTGTAGTGACATTAGTAACTAATGAAGACGTACCGAGACCACATGCCCATAGCATTGTGGGTAAAAACTGCAACGCTGGAATGTGCACCGTACAGCTTGGCCCAACAGAAATGACAGCAAGGTAAGACATACATGTGATACCCTGTTTACACCGAAATCCCGAGGGACTTGAGAGTGATTTACGAACAAAAAGTGGTCAAAATGGCATTTCCTCAGAAGTTGGTCGGCAAGATCTTAAGTTCCTCCTATGTTACTTGTCAGAAGGTCGTAAGTTTGTCCTGAACACTCGCAATAACTCGGGGGGGAATCGCCATCGCTCGGCACAAGTTCCCCGACCGTATGGAACGGTTCAAAACGGTCGAGAAACTTTCTCGGTCGCCCCCTTGACAAAAGTTTCATGACCACTCACGAGTCCAAGAAATACAGAATTTTACAACTCGTAAGTCGACCTTAACTTGGTCGTGCTTCGGTGTAAACATAGCATAAGCCTGTGACGAGTATCCAGATAATAGACCCTCGAAATCAGAAAACGGTTCCACTTTGCCAAATACGGTATCTGCATGACATTTTTTAACGGGTTTAATGAACTACAAATCGCAACCCGTAGGCTGAATTGCATGAAGCTTACAAGTATGTTCAACCTAAACGACCAGAGACACCGGGGAATCCCCTTACTCTTCACAAAGGAGTGTGTTGTGCATTAAACAACCCACTGGATCAACGACTTTACATCCCTTCCAAAGGATGGTGCAAGTGTGTTTAAGTGTCTTAAGTGGTGTTCCCATTGGACTATTTTTGGTTAAACTCCCGTGGTTGTGCGGGAGAGTAGCAAAATTTAGTCCAATGGGGACGCACGGAGAACAAGCGTCCCTGTAAAGTTACCGCGACCACGATGTAAAACTTACAGGGTAAAAGAGTCCGCGGAAACTTTCCGCTCAGCCGCGGGAGTTTTACAGGGCCCTCGAAAAGTCCAATGGGAACAGCGCCGCCCTGTAGAACTACCGCTACCGCTGTGTAAAATGCCAAATGGATGAGGTCACTTCCTGCATTGTGCAATCCCACCACACATTGCGCGAAAATGCTTGTTCCGTTATTATGTAGGGCCTACTGTACATGCCATGTACGTACGTACGCATGTTTTTTTTTCCTTGTTGCTTTTCCTTTGGTAGCCGCTGAATTCTTATAACTTGTCTCGGCAGAACTCGCCATATTTTTCTGACAGTCTGAAGGGTTTTAACGTACGTGCGCACGTACACAGACAGCATGCACACAATTAATAATTTCGCGCCAATGTGTACGTATCGCATGGCACGTCGAACATCCTGTTAGGTCAAAGGTTATGTAAACTACGCCCTCAATTGACCACACATGGCCAGCCAAATAGCTAAATTTTCCGCTCGCGTCGTGTAAAATATATGGTAGTAGGAACGCACGGGAGATTTACAGGAAGGAATGTTTACAGGGAGTCGCGGAAAGTTCCCGCGAGGGCGCGTAAAAAGAAGTCTAATGGGAACGCGCCTTTATAGTCTTGGGCGATTCCACGTCAGTGTTGGGTAGAATCGATTCTACTTTCGGAATCAAATCATGATTCCAGATTTTTGAGGAATCTTTTCCCAATAGGATTTGATCATCTCGATTTCATCTTGATTCGATTCCTAGCGATAACTTGCCAATTCCAGAAATTACCCAACAATAGACTGCCGAAGTGAATACGTCATCTTTTGTTGGTTGCCTAGGCAATGGCTCTACACTAAAAATCACTGAACCATGTGCTTTTGCAATGGTACTTTTTCCAACGGCCATGATGTTTACAGCCAATTGCCATGGGGTACCCAAAATCACAACAGCAAAAATTAAACATTTCTGAAAACAGTGAATACTAAAAAAACAGCAGTTTAATGATTGTCCTGGTCCTGCTAAACGTTTGGTGGTCCAACATTGCTTTTCAAAATAGCACTTCCACCAATGTGGCCCTGGTTCGAATCCCGTCCGTGTTCGAATCCCGTCCGGGTCAGTATGTGGATTGGGTTCTCAGTCCCTGCTTGATTCCGTGGGTTTTCCCCCACACGTCGGTGTGTGGGGCTTTTCTCCCACCTCTTAAACTGAGAATTTCTTCCTGTTCTCTCGCACTTCGTGGCCAAGCTGAAGAACCCCCTAGGTGGCTACAGGGCAACGACTTGAGTCGGCTAATCTCAGCAACCAGATCCCTTTAGGGGATCATACGAAAGAAGAACCTGCAACAATCTTACCACCTCCCCCCCCCCACCCCCTCCATTACCCATTTTAAAGTTCATGGTAATTTTTACCCCTGAATATTAAATGTGAGCTTTCCTCTTTCTTCTTTAAAAAAAAAACAATTCAGCTTCCCCAATCTCGGCATTCTACATGTCACTCGGAAAAATGTCGAGAAAGTCCTCAAAGATCGTCTTCGAGACCAGCAAAACCTCTGCCACTCGGTCCTCCGCGACAAGGGCGTAATGGGCTCCCACGGATTACTGGACACTGACGAAGAACTGTCTAAGAAGGCTAAAGAAATGGCTAAAGAGATGGACTTGTCAGTTGTCAGACTTTGCTTTCAGGCCTACTTGCCCGATACCAACGGTCAGTTTGTTCAAATGCTGAATCCCGCCATAACGGTGCCCATCTATGACAGCAGTAAGTTTGATTTTAAAATTGTTCATATACCCCAACATGGTGCTGGCAAAATATATGTAAAGCACCAGCTGTGTCCGTTTTGAGTGTGTCCTCGGGAAGGCATCCTGAGATTTCAGGGTATTTACACTCTGCTAAGCACGTTACACGCAAGCTTTGAAGTTAAACGTCTGTTACGCTTAGTGAATACTCACAAGTCCTTTTGATGTATTAAATTCAATCGATTTGGTCATGTTATGCTGGAAGTTTTTTTTATACTTTTCCTGAAATTGGATTGAGTTTTTGTTCTATATAACTATCCCTTCCTATCAACATTTCTATTTACCCCACTGTTTTTCAAATTATTAAGAGGGATTCAAAATGACAAACGTACATGTAATGCAACTGTATGCAACTGTATGCCCCAGTAGGTTTCAGATATCGGCCAATCGCTGAGCACGGACATGCACTGCGTTTACAATCTATGCTCGTGCAGTGAAATTTGACTGCCCAAAATACTGCCAAGCATCCTGATTGGCCCAGAGCGGTGATGAAATTTCTTTCGCTGCTTCCACAAAGAAATACAAATGTACATGTAGGGCAAATTTAAACAGGGACTCGGGTCGCTCAATGACCAGGGGTGGTATTCAATTCTAAACTACTTATAAGTACACGTATAACTGGCTTCCGAGCCAAAATCAGTATTCGATGAGCCCAATGACCAGGTATAGTAGTTCCTTGAGTATCCTCGCATTTCTTTTATCTCAGAGGCACCGGGAGCCACGACTCTCAAGATCTGCCGCATGGACAAAAGTTCCGGTTGCGTCACGGGAAACGAAGAGGTCTACCTGCTCTGCGATAAGGTCCAGAAAGAAGACGTTTTTGTCAGGTTCTTTGAGATGAATAACCAGGGGGAAATAATCTGGGAAGCTCAGGGGGAGTTTGGGCCGACAGATGTCCACAGACAGGTAAGTTATCAAAGTAGGGCTAAATGCTGTTCTAGGGCCGTCTAAAGTTGTCAACATTTTCACAGAGCGAAGTGGGCCAGGTGGAGGTGGTTTTAGGGCGAAATGAATGTACGTCTCACGAGACGAACAATTATTGTTTTGCTCATTTCTCAAAGACTATAGCACTTCAGACAAAAGCATTTCAGGGGAAGTTTTCTACCGTCATCGTGTTTATATTGTGTAAGTTATGTGTAAATCTGTGAACATTTCTGATTCCTCGAGATACCAATCATGTATTCTACCTTTTAAAATATGTGAAACTGACAGTTATTGCTTAACAACCTGTTTCATTTCAATTTATTTTTAAACATCCCAATTATAAATTTACTGAAAAGCATGTTCATGATCATTGACGATTTGAAGTTTGTCATTGATGATAAGCTTCCAGTTATTGCCTGTGTGGGCTTCGACGAAACTTAGTTTAACATTACAAGATTTCTTTACGGTTAGCATAGTAAAGCTTCAAGTGACCGTAGTGTTGTAATATTGAACAAACTGACATCACATTACCCTTGTGTTATTTTGTTGCAGTTTGCGATAGTCTTCAAAACGCCACGGTACAGGGACCTTTATATTCAGAAGCCAGTCTATGTCCAAGTGCAGCTAATGAGAAAAACTGACCGGGAGGTCAGCGACCCCAAGCCCTTCACATATCACCCTCAGCTCACAGGTAAGAGATTTTAGAACTCGGTAAAAAAGTCGTTGGACACTTAATAAAGGAACACACCGGCTTTGTTGGGCTATTTTGGGCTCGAAATAGACCCATACATGATTATAAATGTTTTTCCAGAATAATCAAGGTCACATGATTTATCCGAACCAGATTTCTGGTTCGAATAAATCACATGTTCTTGCGAGTTAGTTTTATTTCCAGCCGTATAAAAGTTTGTTAGTGAAGTACTTGTATATACCAAATTCAGCTCTGATTTGTTCAAAATATTCTTGAGTATTCGACAAAAGAAAAATAACTATGAAAAGTTGAATGTAAGATTTTGATTCAGTTAGTCCGTGTTCCATGGTGACAGCGATGGGGCTAACGAGACATAAGCCCCGTGGCATTGATCCCCTACAACTGGTGCCGTGGTTAGTGGGCTAGTGAGGCATTGAACATGTGATAGGTAGCAGGGAACCAGACCATCAGGTCTGTTTCGTCATTAGGTGTTTTAGTCTGTACATCTGTTAGCTCCACACGGAACTTTCACAACAGCCATGATGTCAACTCCTCCAAAAACAGGGAAAAACCTGTTCGGTGGACCGGGCCGTCCAGTGAAATCATCAGCAAAAAAATGTCAGACATCCAAAGCAAAAGCTGCCAGGAGAAGGGCGAATCGCTTAAAGGCCCTGTAGATCATCTGTTTTTGAGCGATTCTGCGAATAAAACCATTATAAATCAAAAGAAAGACATCAACAAACTCATCCTAAGAAATTTCAGCTTTGTCAAATGTACCACCTTAAAAAAAACGCATGAAAATCCATGTGTTTTCCTGGTCTTGGCGGGGTGTTTCAAATATTCGTTCTCAGTTGATCGGGTACTATGTGGCTTGCGTCATGCACTCTGTGGCACACATCATATACTGCGTGTGCGCGCAATATATAAAAATGCATCGCGTTAGAACACGCACGCGGAGTACACGGCGCATATATGCATTTTGGACCGCGTAGATGCGAACCGAAAATAAGTAAATCGTTTGCAAACGATCTAAATAATTTCATCTTTACGGATTATTTTCTGGTAAGATTATATCATTTTGAGCGAAAACCTTTCAATGGATAGTTGCTATTAATTCAATCTTTACTTTCAGAACTTTTCCCCTGTAAACTCGTCGATTACTTTTTGGGGTCATTGCAAATGATACACTGGGCCTTTAAGGACAAAGTCGTACGTACCGGTACATATAGTCCTACATATTTAATGGGACATGTATGTACATATGTATGTACTTTATAGGGAGGCATTTCATGACAAAAACATTAAGTACTACATTTGTATTTTGGGGAGAGGGGGTCGGAGGTGTCTTGAAAATACCTTCTGTATGAACGTTAAAATGTGACAACTTTCAATGGCCGCCTAAACACTACTGCAGACGATTTGAGCATGCAAGTCATGTATTTATGACATGTGTACATGTGTATACATGTACACAGAATCTAATTATACTTTGTTTGATGATGTTCTAATTACAATTCATATATGCTGGTACATACCGTACATACATGTACATGTAACTCCAATATTGGTGAACCAGGAACTACCATTGCACATGTCTATTAAGAGTTATTGTTTTCTGCGTCAGTGAATTTCCATTTTGGGAATTCCCAGACAGAAAGTTCTCTATGATGCAAGTTTCAGTTTTGCTCATAACACCACTTGGGATTTGTCAGTGTGTATACCGTAACTACTTCTTGTGTAGAAAGTGTTTTTACAATTTCATTTTAAAGCCTCATTACATAATTTGCAATGACCCAAAATTTTACTTCACGAGTTGACAAGAAAAAACCTGACTAAAAGTGTTGATAGCAATGGTAACAAACACCACATGATTTTTTGTCCCCGTGTAAAATGGTACCTTTGTGGGAAAAATTGGCAACTGCCATGCATGATTTTTTTCAGTTTGTCTGAAGTATTACTGCATCTATGTGGCTGAAATTTCTACAAGACGGTTTATCAACATTATTCTTTAGTTATGTGATGCTGTTGTTCATGTTTGTTAAAGTTTTTGAATCATGTAATCTGTCTTTAAATATTAAGGACTCACACAGCGCCAGGAGCACCCCCGCAGGGGCGGTATTGTGCGCTATATAAGTATCGACCATTATTATTATTATTAAATATTTTTTACATTTAATCCACTTCAAATATGTTGCTTGAAACAGTTCCCCTTTCATTTTTTTATTTGTAAAAAAAATTCCCTGTTTTTCCATGCATTGTATTTTTAAGCGTGTTGTAACATGTTGTAACATGTCTCATGTTATTACGCGATCGGGGAATTCCCAATTTCTCAGTAGTCATTTATAAACTTGAAATTTCATCAAAACTGCCCAGTCGGTCTATCGCTTGCATTATATTCACATACACACGACACGTAGTATGTATGCTGGTATGTAGAGTTTAACTTTGAAATTATTATTTGTGTACATGTATGTATTTAACATTGTCTTACAAATTGTTACTTTGTGGAATGTAAATTTTGAATTTTAACGTGTAGTCGGTAGTTTTGACCTTCAAAATTGGTACTGAACTCTGTACAGTTAGGTTCGTGCTTTGTGCATGGGCCAAACATTCGTCTAAGGCCGGTGTCAGACGAATTACGACAACCCAATTTTGTATCCGTCTTTAAATCCCATTGTTATTGCAGACAAAGAGAGCATCATGCGCAAGAGAAAGAAACCCCTGCCGCCGTTTCAAGACCATTTCTTTGGTGGAAACAGCGGTGACAAAGGTGGATTTGGGGGTAACAGGGGCGGAGGAGGGGGCGGAAGGGGGTACCACTTCTCCCCTGATGCGCCCCTCAACATGAACTTCGGGGTTGGTGGAGGTGGGGGACCAACCAACAGTGTCCAGACAACTGCGGTTGGTGCTCAGAATAGAGTGCAAAGAGGTATGCGATTTTATTCGTCTATGACCCCGTTCTCAGTAGAGAAATCGCTTCGTTCGACGCAAATTCGACAATGATTCGACGAAGAGATTTGACGAAGAGATTTTCTGATGTGAACGCACTCCTCTTCATTCGATGATTAGAATCTCTTAGAAAGTCGCTTCATTCGACGAAGATATCGTTTCATTCGACGAAGCAAATTTCTAATGCGAACGCTCCCTTTGTTTGACGGAGCGATTGACACATTATGAGTGACCTCCTTAATACGTATTTCCGGTATACACAGGGTCAGTGTCAATTTTAGTAGACTGGTTCCCTGTTCTCATATTTACTTCCCCTTCGTCGTATAGCGAGAGCAGCGTATCGCACATGGACAGGGGACCAGTCTACAATTTTACACCGGAAGTGTAAAAATCAATCAACAGAGGGCGTCGCACAGCTTCATTCGATTTTCGTTTAGCAGTCTCTTAATGTGTACGGTACTGCTTTTCATTCGATCTTCGTTCGATCTTCGTTAAGTGAGATGAGAATGCACGCTTCATTAACTAACGATGATTAACTAATCATCATCGAATGAAGCGATTTCCAAGTGAGAACGGGGTCTTTGTTGCTTTTGATGTTTTCACCAAGCAAGGCTGTAGTTTGAGACCCCACTGTCAGAGTCCTTGAGTCAGAGTCCGGCATACATCTAAGTTTTCAGCAGGCCGAGTCCAAAACTGTCAATTTATTTTCTTGCAGACCAACAACACCTCAACATAATGACACAACTTCAGCAGCAGCAACAGCAACAGCAACAGCAGCAGCAGCAGCAGCAGCAGAACCAACAGGGCGTCGTGTTCCAGAGCCGAGGCATCAGCAAGGGAAACCCAAACGTCATCAAGTCTGAACGGGTGGTTGTAGAAGCAGTCAAAGACACACAACCAGCTATCATATCCATGATGGATGCAGCGGTTTTGAACGAGGATGATGACGACAGTGATCTGGAAGTAGATTCGAGCCCAGTTGGTACGGTTTAGGCTAGATTTGGTTTGGTTGAAGCCCCCAATACATCCAGGGTTCACCCCACGTACAATAGTGCGTATCAGCCCGATACGCTGAAATTCCGGCCCGATATGCAGGAAAAATTGCCGATCAAAAAATTCAGCTCCCGATATGCACAACAAAAAATCAAAAATATCACACATGGTGCTGCTAAAGAATACAATAAAATTACCATACATGAATTTTTTCTCGTGAAAAAAGAACCACAGAGAATTAATGGCAAAAAATACTTCATTCTGATTCGCACGGCCGACCAAAAACAGCTCTCGATAATAAGCCCTTCAAGACCCCAGGATAGCTCTAAAATGCACCAGAAAGCTTGTAAAGTCACAAATTTTCAAATGCATATATGTCACAAATGCATTTATGTGGCTGAAATTTATACAAGGCAATATATTAACATTACTCTGTAGTAAAACAAATACACAACTTTGTACATTTTAATTTTCAAAACAGTGGACTTCAGTGATTCTATACTTCAAGAAAAAGAAATTCTACAGCGCGAGACAGTTGAATTGGTTGAACCAGCCAAAAACCTCATCAACAGCAGTGTACAGACGGGTGAGTATTTGTTTAGTCTAATTCTGCATATCTCTTGTTCTATTCTTGGGTTTCACCCACGTGACTGTTGCTATCCGACATTACTGTGTCCATACTATTGCACGCCAAAGCAGAAATAATTCAACACTGATAATTTAACGTCAACTCTAAAAAAAATAAGTCTTTTTTGTTTTCAACATTTTATATATTTACTATAAAAAATCATGGCCGGATATCGTATCAACACAATTTTCGTTTTGGTCGAGTTGACCTGGGACCGAGTTGACCTGGGACCGAGTTGACCTGCACCCGCGTGAGTTTCGGGTCATGTGACGTGTGATAGATGCCACACGTGCGTGATGTGCCACATTTTTCAAAAATTGTTGCAAGGTATTTTTAAAAATGTTGACGCATATTTTCACAAATATATTTTCAAAAAAAAAAGTTGGCATGACTTT
Organism: Henricia sp. BOLD:AAB3569; assembly: GCA_037783545.1. Lineage (NCBI taxonomy): Eukaryota > Metazoa > Echinodermata > Asteroidea > Spinulosida > Echinasteridae > Henricia > Henricia sp. BOLD:AAB3569. Next base: position 1,730,375 of record JBBELK010000386.1, on the reverse strand, counting down.
TAAAAGTGGTTTATTATTGCGGTCTTGTTATATTTGTGTGAGGGTTTGCCTTAAGATCTTCAGTTCTATTGTACAGATGACGCTCCAATGGACTACGACTCGCTGGCGTGGCGTCTTGCTGAACGCACGTCACGCGCAATGCACGACTTTGCGAGGACTGGTGACATGAAGATGATACTTGCGGTCCAGAGACATCTTACAGCCGTTGAGGACGATAATGGGGATACGTACGTCTCTTTCTTATTCTTCATTCCTATGATTCTCATACAATCAAAGTTGTATCGATAAAGATAAAAATGTATTTATTCAGGCTAAAAATCGTGATCAAGTAAAAGCACTTTCGTATTTAGCTAACAAATTTGAACGTATCGCAATGCGCACGTGCAGCATCTTCGAATGAAAATACGCTGGTGAGTATATTTTATGCATGTCCATGTGTGTGTATTGGCACGCGCGTGACTGTTGACGCCTAAACATTCCCGGATGTTCTACGTCACGGAAAGCAATCGATACTAAATCAATATATTTGACTCTCAATAAAGTCAGTAATGTTCATTTATGCAATGCACAGCTGGAAATATTTTTACTTTTGTCGTCCTGCTTACATGCTTGTAATCTAAAATAATTCTCAAATTTGTCTGTTTTTTCTATTAACAGCCCTCTGCATTTGGCCATCATTCACAAGAAGTACGACGTGGTCTTTGGACTTCTTAATGTCATCGTCAGCATTCCTGGACAGACGATTCTCAATCAAACCAACAAACTTTATCAGGTAAATGTACTTTATGACGTAAATGTACTTGCGCGCGCGTTTCTGTTTCCCTGGGCAAGGCACTTAATCCCAGTTGCCTCGTCAACCCAACCGAAGCTGTTAAGGGGAATCCCACAATCTAACTGCTGATGGGGTTGAGTGCCTGGCCAGCAGCCACCTAGTTGAAGCGAAATGGTTCTGGTGATTCCCTGATGGCAGCGGTAATAATGGTAACAGCGCCTTCAGCACCCTGCAGGGTGGATATGTGCGCTATACAAATCTAATCATCATTATTATTATTATTATTATTATTATTATGTATGTACATATGAGCGTACGCGCACATGTACAACATGTGAAGCCCGTTTCAAGAAAAAGGCTTGTATCTCCAATTGCCGACTGCAGACAACTTTTACAAATATGCACAAAACCATGCATGGATTTTTTGGGTATTTTTAAAGTATTACTGCATCTATGTGGCTGAAAATTCTACAAGGCAGTTTATCAACATTATTCTTTAGTTATGTAATGCTGTTGTTCCTGTTTTTAAAAGTTTTCCAATCATGTAAATCTGTCTTTAATATAAACTTGAATGGGATTTATTCTGTCCACAGACACCCTTGCACCTTGCAGTCGTGACCCAACAGGCCGACGTTGTAGACCTCGTGTTGCGCAGCGGGGCGGACCCTAACACCCTCGACCATGCTGGCAACATGCCAATTCACCTCGCTGCCCAGCTCGGACTGCACGAAGTCACATCGTTTCTCGCCGAAGCGTCAAAGCCGTCACCGCGCTACAAACGATCGGCAATTAACCCCGTCGAGACCGACTTAAACGCAAAGAATTTAGATGGTAAGGCTGGCTTTCCATGTTACAAACTTTAATGGGTTTAATGAGCTTCAATTTAGAGCACTGAATTGCATGAAGCTTACAAGTATGTTCCACCTAAACATCGAGATACATAGGTGGGTGGCGCCATTGGCAGCCGACGACCAGAGACACTGGGGAATCCCCTTACTCTTCACGAAGGAGTTCTCTGGGATCTTTTAAGTGCATTACACAACACAATAGACCAACGGCTTTACATCCCTTCTGAAGGATGGAGCATGTGTTTAAGTGCTTTGCTCAAGGGCACAGGTACCACGGCCGGGTATCGAGCCCGCAACCCCAAGTTTTCACCCGAGTGTTGCGATTCAATGACCCAAACCACTCGGCCACGGTACCCCACTAACACGAGGTGTAAAGTCTTTTAATGAATTTATAAAATGGACAAAAAATTAATTCTAGCACATGAGCCATTTTGCTTTAAACAATGAATAATAATGACCTCGTTGCCTCTGAATAACAGTTGTTTATGTACTATGCACCTTATAAATGCTGTTATCTTCAATTCAGGTTTCACAGCAGCTCACATATCAGTCAGCCGTTGCGATCTTAAGAACTTGAAAGTTTTAGTCAAGAATGGAGCCGATGTCAACATACCAGTAAGTTTTTGTTTTAATAAAAAAAAAATTTTTTGGATCGTCATGGTGACTCAGAGTTGTACAGGCTGAGGTCGAAATTCTCCTTGAAAGTCTGAGCAGTTCTGAGCAGCTAAGATGGCGTCGCCCATAGTAAAATGCACTCACTTTTCCGTGGAGGACGTTTTTGAATATTTTTCAGATTCGGATAGTGAAAAAGATTGATATCACTCAATAAAACAATACCATCGATTCTAGAATCTATAAAAGAGCAATATACAACACGTTTGATGATTACAACTTATTTATAATTTTTTTTACAGAATTCCAAAGAATTACAAAAAAAAACCGAAAAGTCTGCCACTTTAGAGATAAATGTTGAAAAAACGCTGGCACCGAAAGAGTTAATAGTGTACTAAAGTGAAAACGTCATCCTTTGTGTGTTGCTAAGATTACTGGGTCTACACTAAAACCAGTGAACTGTTTCCCTGCACTTTATGGGTGTTTCAGATTACCAGTGAATGTTCAGACCCAGTTATTCTGGCAACTGATGTCACACTTTAGTAGTCTATACCCTTCTTTTTATTGACAACTATGCCACTTTCTTCACCAAATAGGACGGTAAAAGCGGTCGCACCCCCTTGCACTACGCCGTCGAGCAGGAGAACTTCTCGCTACTGAGTTACCTCATCGCGGATGCCGACGCTGATATCCATGCCCAGACATTCGCCGGAGATACTCCCCTTCACCTGGCCGCAAGCCTTGATTTTGTGGCTGTTGCGGCGGTTTTGGTTAGCGCAGACGCGGACTCCATGATCGAGAACTTTGACACGACTACTGAGTTTCTTGTGGAAACGGGAGCGTCATCGGAAGACGAGCTCCTGGAGGAGTTTGGCGAGGAATACAGTGTGGGACAATTGACGGGAGAAAGAGATTTGACTGGGAAAACACCAATGAATCTGGCTCAATCCTTGAAGGTAAGATTTGCCGGAGGAAGAAATCTTTTTTGCGTGTAGTTTTGACCAGCTTAAAATGTTTGACGGTCCTACAAGGATACTGTTGGATGTGTTTTATGTTTTTCAGTGTTTCGCTTCATTCCAAATTCCCTTCACTGCCTTTTTTTTTCTTCTCACATTGACGCGCGTTGCAATGGCTCGAAAAGGCTCGGTGTGAAGCCACCCTAAAATGTTACATTTACTTGAGACCTAACGATTCAGACGTGGTGGTTTAGTGGATAGTGCATCGGACCTTTGGGTGATAGGTCCGTGGTTCAAAGCCTGGTCACTGCTATTGCGTTGTGTCCTTAGACAAGACACTTTACTCCACATTATCTCTCTCCACCCAGGTGTATAAATGGGTACCGGCAAATATTGCTGGGGGTAAACCTGCGATGGACTGGCATCCTTTCCAGGGGGAGCAGCAATGCTCCTAGTCACTCCATGCCATGGAAACTAACAACCTGTTGGGGAAACCCAACTAACTGCTGGGGGTAAACCTGTGATGGACTGGCATCCCATCCAGGAAGAGTAGCAATGCTCCTAGTCACTCCATGCCACAGAAACCGGCCGCATGACCCAGCTTGGCTCGTGAACAACTTTACCTTTACCTAACGATTCATTGGGATGAGAGAACCCATTTTGCTGTACTGTCATTGCATTTTAAACAAATGACGTTTGCTTCTGGGCAGAAAACACAATGTGATCCAGTTATAGAAACACCTAACTTTTTGATAAACAGGAAAGCTAAAAACAGTGGAAGATGAAGATGTAGCTTTTTAAGTTCATAATTGAAATGCAATTCTTCCTCTCAACAGATGGCCGCTATTTTGAAAGGCGAACCCTACATCCCAAATCTTTCCTCCTCGACCGGTAGCCAGAAAAGCCAATCTGTCTCCACGCGGGGTACCAGTGATTCTGCGTACCACTCAAGCCATCCGTCTGCCTACAGACCAAGCACGGGTTCCATTATACCGATTGGCGACATGAACCGACTCGACTCGCACGTCCGTCAAAAACTTGAGTTTCTCCTGGATGAAACGAAACCGTTTAAGGACTGGGTGTCCCTGGCCGATCGCCTCGGACTGGGGAATATGATTAACCAGCTTAAAATGTTTGACAGCCCAACAAGGATACTGTTGGATCAATATGAGGTATGTCCAGAAACCAAAGATGTGAATTTTGAGCATGCGTGTACAACGTGCGTGCAAGTAGCCACCCTTACTGAACACAAGATTTGAAAGAGGATGAGTCAAGCTATGAGTACATGCGTGTCAACTGAGGGTGTTTGGAGAAACTTGAATTTCACTGAGTTAAACATGGAAGAAATACAGGGAGGTTTTGGGCGCTTTGAGGAGAAAGCTGCTTAAAACAGTACAGTGGGGACCTGGGTCCTATTTCATAAATGTTTGCTTAATCAAACATTTGTTTGCTTTATAAAAATGGGTTAATAGTCAAAAAGGTTATGTCAACTTGTGTTCTTGGCAAGAATAGCAGATATTCTTGTGAAAAACACAAATTTTGTATTAAGCAAACATTTCTGCTAAACAGCTTTATGAAATTAGCCCCTGGATGCTGATAATGGCCTTTATAAGTAATGAACAATACCTTTGTTTCTTATTATTAAAAATGTGTTGTAAAATAATTATTTTGACCATTGTTCACCAAACGTAAGAACATTATTTGTTTATCTTTGCTCACAGGCCATGGATGGCACCATTGCTGAGTTGACATCAGTGCTGAAAACGCTGAAACGAGAAGATGTGTTGAACGTTATCGCTGAGTTAGAACTGCCAGCGAAGAAAGGTGAGACTGCCAACAAATATCTTTTGGGAATCTTTATTTTCATTGGCCTACAGTAGTGCATTACATTCCCCCCTTAAGCGGGCCTCCCACTGTGCGATTTTTGCCACGAATTTCCTACGAATTGGTACGATAATCGAAGACTGCCAATAGACTCTATACACAATCGTACCTAATTCGTATCAAAAATCGCACAGTGGGAGGCCGGCTTTAAAGGAGCGTGCTGAGATAACATTTTTGAACGCTGCATTTTTCTCATGGGTGTTGAGATTTTGATACCATATCATTTGTCATGTTTTTCTCATTACCATTCTGAAATGTTGTGATCCTAATCTGTATATTGTCAAAGATATTATTTTAAAAAAACACCAATGTTTTGTAAACTAGTTTATCTGGTTCCATAAAGCAGTGCATAATAACACTAACATTTTTGCTTCCACATCCAAATTGGAGATTGCAAATATTATACATGATTCTTGGGTTAAAACGAAATCCATTTTCTGGGGAAAATTTGAACGAGAACTTTTAAAGGTAGAATACATGATTGGTATCTCGAGGAATCAGAAATGTTCACATATTTACACATAACTTACACAATATAAACACGATAACGGTAGAAAACTTCCCCTGAAATCATTTTGTCTGAAGTGCTGTAGTCTAAGAAATGAGCAAAACAATTATTTTTCGTCTCATGAGACATAAATTCATTTTGCCTCAAAACCACCTCCAACTCGACCACTTCGCCCTGAAGCACTTCACTCAAAGGCCATTTCGCCCCAAACCACTTCGTCCAAACACTACCTTGCCCAAATGCCACTGTGCTCCAAAACAACTCCATGATCACACTGTGGTTCAGGGCAAAGTGGTTTTGGGGCGAAGTGACTGTAAACCAAACGGCTAATTTTCAACTGGGAATCAATTATAATTCACTCCAACTTCAAAACTTGCAAAACTTTGTCCTAATATCACGATCGATTTTGCTTTTTCGCAGGCCCTGCAGACATGATCGGTAAAGACCTTGATCCAGCCAATCAGATTGACTCTGGTCTCGCATCGTCATTATGCTCGACGCACATCTCATCGAAGGCAGAACAGGCGGCCTTTCAAAAGGAACAGAGTGTTGGAGGCGGACTTTAGCAGTCAAGGTAGAGTACGTAAAGCCATATTTCACATCTGATAATTATACCGTGTAATATTTTGTCACCGAGATCAGGAAGTAACAACCAATTACAGTTTAGCTCTTTCAGTGCCAAGTCCGTATGATCTTGATTTTATCTATTTGTTTTCTCAAAAATGCCACCCTCCGTACATGTCCAGCTTAAAAATATTGCTAGAGGGTGTATTGATCTATCATAATATGGAATTTAATTCATGTACGACCTCCGAGTTCCACAAGAGGATGTAAGGTCCGAGTTGTAACGAGACCGTTTGGTTCGTAAACCGCAGCAGCGTAGTCCTGAATGGACTGGGAACAAGTCTACCTCTAGTTACTGACTTGAGACACCTGTCTGTCACTTTGTACACGGGCTATGGAGTTTGCTACCAGAATTGGACGTAGAGATCTGATTGGTCGAGACACGGGGCTTGATTAATATTCATGCCACATTTTCAAAAAAATGTGCTTGTGAATTAGATTTCCCCAAGTAGTGCACCTATCAATGTCCATTACTCCTGAATTTTAAAATGAGACATAATCATAGTAATAATTCAAAAATCGTAGCAGACAATTCTCTTAATTGTGGGGGAGATTTTTTTATGTAGATGTATATTATTTTATTGTACAGTATAAATGCTTGTTACTCGCTAAAAGTTAAACGCAGTTCATCTGAAAATATTTTTACTGCATATTCATTTTAACAGCCGCCTGGAAAAAATGGACGCTACCACTGGTAGGTTCTTGCTATGGCAACAGCGTCAACGCGCTTTGAATCGTGAATATTGTCGCGCAATCGGGTTTCTCAAGTCGGTATACGAGTCGAGACCAAAATATATACTGCACATAAAAACGGCTATCGATTTCACTAGTAATCGCGTTTGCTTCTCTGTGGAAGAAGTTTGTGAATATTTTGTGGTTCGTTGTAATCTGGAAAAGGTAGCGCTGGTTTACCCACCCTATACACCAATCCGAGAGCTGAAGTCCTCTTCTTTGTACGTCTGCCATAGCTGGGGGCCATCCAGTTCCATGGGAAATGCCACAATTTAAGTGCTGATAGGGTTGTGCGCCTTGGCCAGGCTGCCACCTAGTTAAAGCGAAATGGTTCTGGTGATTTCCTGATGAAGCACCCCCGTGGGGCGGACATGTGCGCTATATAAGTATCCACCATCATTATTATTAACTGTGCGTTTTGTGTTGATGATAAGCGGTTACATTATGGTGTCACTTTGAACAATTCTGCGCGTTTATTGTATGCTTGCGAAACGGGCACGTTCTGCGCTGTTCGATTTAACAACACAGAGCGGACGTGCAGGGAAGGAGTCATTAGCAACAGGATTCGTCTAGATAGAACCTGTAATTCAACAATTCAAATTACATTATGAGCGAAATTTATCGGTTTTAAAATGTCACACTTGTTTATTGAATCGTTCTCGTCATGTTCTGGGTATTATCAACAGGTAAAGATGTTGTTCGATTCACGAGGCCATATACTGTGTACATGTATATACTGATAGTAATTGTTTTTTAAAGCCTGGTAATTACAAAATATAAAAATATGTATATATATATTTCTTTTTGGCGAGCTGCGAAGCAGAGACAAGCCTAAATACCGATGTCTGTCTGGGTGTCCGGCCGTCCGTTCAAAATGTTAAAGGTTTTTGGTTGAAATTTGTTTGTTAATGTGGTTGGGGTTGGCAAAGGCCAAGGGTACTCCTCTTCCATTGTTCCCCATTGAGCCTCAAACATCCAAGGAATTTTAAAGGAATTCTTTTGAGGTTTTATGAGGAGTTGGTGTGTTAACAAGAGGGAAGAGTGTTGAGGTACGTGTATAGGTGCGTTTTGGGAGTCCCTTTGTAATATAGTGCTGAGTGTAGGGATTGGGGGTGATGGATTGGGGGAATTATGGTGGGGGTTTGGGGTGACGAGGTGAGGGTGATGGCAGGTGGGGGTTTTAATTCATAGGAATTTAGGCTCGTCAGCAATGCAGGCGTGCCACGAAATACGCAAATCAGTGCCTTTGCTATGGAGCTGCGTATTTCATGGCATGAATTTGGTCCGAGCGCATTGCTGACGAGCCTGTGCCTTTAATGGGAAGCAGTGAGCCATGGCTGCTTAGCCGTTCTAGTTTATGGAATGATTCAGTAACGAAAGAAAATGTTTGTTTGTCTTTATATACAAATTATGTTTGCAGTCGCGTGTTATTGTCATTCTATCTTTTGTTCGACACTTACGTACATTTTTTCCCTTTTTTGTGATACATGTACATGTACCGGGTACGTACCTACATGTATTACTTTTTTTGATTATAAAATTATAGAGTTACATGTATATAGAACCTTTTTGAGGATTTCAGTCATTGATTTGCTGTTTACTACATGTACAGAATTTACATACATGATGACTTACATTTTGCATTATGCATGTGGGCGTAACATGTATACATGTAGTATACACATTGCTTGAAAACTATTGATCTTAAATAACTTTTTCATTTTCTAACTGATTTAAACCAAAAATTCAGATGATGTAAACAAGGCCCGACATTTTATTGAGTGAGTTTCATCAGTTTTGGCCAAGAGGGTGAGATTTTATAGCCGTACGAAAAAAAGGTGAATTTAAGAATTCGCCACTTTCCACCTTGTCCTCCTCCAATGTGGATACACCGCTGGAGACTGGTGGAATGTGCATGCTGCAGCCAAAAGCTTCTGAAGAAATGCAGGATCACCCCTAATGTTATTGCAAACCATCTTGATGGTTTCTCACATCTCATCAAGAGGTGTACCGGTAAAGGGACCTCAGACATAGACAATTTTCTTGACAATAATAAGTCGAAAGTGACAAATTCTGAAATTTAGGGTTTTATGCGTATGGCTTTTAAATTTCACCCTCTCGTCCAAAACTGATGAAACTCACTCAATAAAATTTGTCAGGCCTTGTTTACATGATCTGAAATCTTGGTTTAAATCTGTTACAAAATGAAAAAGTTATTTAAGATCACAAGTACAATGTTTTTTTTACACGTACATGTAGTATTAATGTTTTGAATTAAATGTATATTTTTTATAATCTTTAAAATGACATGGACAGAAGCCGTTTGTTAATTCTGCAGCTAGACAACACAGGACTTGAACAAATTATTAACCTGGTAAAGTCGGGTCTATGTTTAGCGTTGGCCCGCGCGTCTAAGGTTGTTTAACTTAGACACGCACCGTTAGTCGAGTGTTTCGATTAAAAACATGCCTGTTGGCTTCATGTCAACTTGACTTTATTGCTTGGAATCCACTTATCCAAAAAAGCGTGGAAAAAACGCGTCACCGCATCATTTAGGGAGACTTTAACTGACGCTAAACCTATTTTTTTTTCTTTTGGGCCTAATATCGAAACTGGATTTTTAACTTTTCCACAATCCTTATAGAAATGGATTTGTTTTTGTTACGATTTTATTCTTCTTTTCCTAGGCAAAGCACAGAACTTTTAATATTCTTTTTCTGTATTGGAGTAGAAAAAATTATAAAATGTAAACTCCCATCCACGTGTCACGATCTTGATTTTTAAAATAATTTATTGAAACATTTCATGTGTTGCGTGCCGTGGCCGAGTGGTTTGGGTCAGTGCATGGCTCGCAACACTCGGGGTTGCGGGTTCAATACCCAGCCCGTGATACCTGTGCCTTGAATAAGGCACTTGCTCCATCCTTCAGAAGGGATGTAAAGCTATTGTGTAACGCACATAAGGTCCTTTCGTGAATAGTAAGAGAATTCCTCAGTGTCTCTGGTCGTTGGCTGCCAATGGCGCCACCCACTAATATGTACATGTATCTCAGTGTTTTGGAAGACGCTTACCATAAGACCCATAAAAATGTAATTGTTAATAAGAAAAAAATTACTTTATTGCACTCAATACTGTGTGATTCTGATCACTGTCACGAACTTCAGTTGGAAATATCTTGAAGTTCGGTGGTTAAATCCACTTGTACATGCTTCTTATGAAAAACTTACAGTAAGCATAAATACATGTACATTGTAGGCTTGACGCTTTCCATGGTTGACGTGAAATACATCCATTCATTTGTACACACTGTTTTGAACTTGACGGCTGTGGACAGTCTGTCGGTGTAGCAAATCTCGCTCCGTGGCAGCCACCTCGGAGTGTTACAAAGTATTATTTTTTGGTGAGAAGATTCATACATGTACAATGAATGTACATGTGTAGAAATGACTCAAGGTCAGTATTTGTAGTGCTTGACCTGGTCTTAACTTTTGGCCAATCACATTTGCCTTTTTTAAAAATGGTATTTTTTGGCTAAATAAATTCCGGGCGTCAAATGGTTTTAATAAAAGGCTCTTAATATTGTACAGATGGTTTGTGTTCGTTTGTGAAATTAGGAATTAATCATAATTAATTCAGCTTAATCATAGATGTTTGAAAATAAAAGGATGGAACATTAACATACAATATTTGTGTCATGGCTGTTATATCTCGAGAACCATTATAGAAATTTGAATAATTCTTTCACAGCATGATAGGTCTCAATGAACTGAACAAATCATACATATACATGAACCCTGTGTAACCCCAACTTAGAAAATGTGTCATTTTTTTGCAATTTGAATGCAAATAGAGCCAAAGTGGTAGGAAATTTGACCATAGTTTTACGGAACAAAACGTTCCCACACATGTGGGAGACGTGATAGTCTAGTGGATAGCGCGTCGGACGTTCATATGGTAAGACACCTGGCCTGGGGCCAATTTCATGGCGCCGTTTAGCACAGAATGTCTTTGCTTTATTTTACAAAACTGGGTTGCCAGCCAAAATCGTATGTGATGTGTTTTTACTGATATTTTGCTCCTGTTCCTAAAAATACAATTTGACATACAATTTTGGCTGGTAACCCATTTTACAGAGCAAAGTAATTATGTGCTTAACAAATTTTTGTGCTAAACAGCGCCATGAAATTGGCCATTGTACTGCGTTGTGTCATTGGACAAGACACTTCACTCCACCCATGTGTATAAATGGGTACCAGCAAATACGGAAACTCAACCAATTGCTGAGGGTAGACCTGTGATGGACTGGCATTCCATACAGGAAGAGTAGCAATGCTCCTAGTCTTTCCATGCCACAGAAGCCAGGGATAAGTACCGGCAGTATGTGCTTGTAAATGACCTACTTATCTTGTAGTATGGACGCTACCATTTTGCCCAAAAATTGGGCAAGGAATGACATTTTTGCTTGTTTTGTGTATTGCCCAAGAACAAATAAAACAAGACACAATGGGTGTTTGACTTTTGTAAAATGTTTTAGTGTTACTATGAACTAAACACTTAATTTTAACAACAAATTGAAAGACAGTATATGACAGATGTACCTTGTTGGTAATAATGTAAGACACCAATGCCACAGTACCCAAGTTTACTAATAAATTTTGGCTACCAGTGTTGGAGGCCTCGAGGCCGATTTTCATGGCCTCGGCTTTGGAGGTTGTGGCCTGGGCCCATGTGCATAAAAGGCTACTAGTTTAGCTGCCAACTAGTGCTTAGTAAGATTATAAATTCCCTAGTTTATACCTACGGAGTTGGCAACTAATTTGTGTTGCATAAAACCTCACTAGGCACATTGCTTACTAGTTGCATACTAGGACAATTTTGGTTTGTAACTGATTTGGGTGCTATGGCCTTGGAGAGGAGGTGATTATGTCAGATACAATAGGCTTGTAGACAAGTTTATTGTGTTTGAGCTTCGAACCACATTCCAACTGAGCATAACTCATTTCTAAGGGTCTTTGTAACATTGCATTACTGCCCAGTACTTACAAGTAATCCGTCATTACTGAAGCAAAGCTTAGGCACAAAGTTGTTTAGCTCCATGATTCTACGAGCCATGTTGTCCAAAGGCAGACTGATTAGTTGTCATCTAGTGACTTAGAGGTACCCCAGATCAACTCTAACTTTTGCCAGAATTTTAGAATGTTACTATATCTAGTTGGGTTTTATGCATCACAATTAGTAATCAACTAGGCTTAGTAAGCAACTTAAGTCCATTTTAGTTGCCAACTAGGCCTAGTAGCCTTTTATGCACATGGGCCCAGGACTACAACACTGTTGGCTATCCATGGAAATTTTGTTCCTAAGCACTGTCAGAAAAACACTGTTTATAGAAATATTATAATGCGAACATATGGCTGAGCGGTTTAGTGCATTGAAATCAAGAGCGTGTCTAATTCCACGGGATCATGGGTCCGATTCCCGGCTGTAACCATGGTGTGTGTGCCCTTGGGCAAGGCACTTTACCATAAGTTGCCTCTCTCCACCCAGGAGTAAATGGGTACCTGCAAGGGTTGTATCCCCTGAGTGCTTGTGTCAGGCTGCCAGGGCTGCATACTCCCCCAGGGAGTTGTGCCCAATAACCGGGGTAATGATAGTGTAAAGCACCATGAGTATCCCGCAGAATAGATATGTGCGCTATATAAGATGTCATAATTATTAAAAGTACTGTGCTGAATGAATGTTTCTAATGCAACATTAGCAAAAAATATAGCATTAACAATAGTATACTATACCTTTTTATTTACATTTTATTGCTTTTCTTGAGAATAAAAAGTTTTCACGAGCCGAGCTGGCTCATACAGCCGGCAATAGACTAGTTGCTTGATAGATTTGCATAAACCCTAGACTCCCCCCTTCCCGCTATTGCGCTTGCATGCGAGTGAGTCAGACTACCTGGCAAATCGGGCCGTTTTCAAGGGGTACAAGCTGGTACATACATGTAGTAACCAGTGAAAAGTCTGTGCGGTACCTGGAATACCTCACACATTACTCTATGCATTTGTAAGCTGCACCATCCGAAATTACATGTTGAAATGAACATGTTAAAACATGTAGTCACCGTGAATTTTCGTAAAAATAACGAAATAGAAATTGTTTTTATGAGACTGGTTTGAAGTTGATGATCAACATGGTCCAGCTTAAAAATACATACAGTAATGTGCGAGGTATTCCAGGTACCGCGCGGTTACCGTGCACCACCTGGAAACAGCCCGATTTGCCAGGTATAGCATGGTGCTTGACTCACTCGTACCTCTAGCATTTATGCAAATCTATCACGCAACTGGTCTATTGAACATGTTTAAAGACACAAAGAGAAACTCATAGTGGAAGACAGAAGATCGCAAAAACCACGCTTAAAGCGAAACCCAGTGATTTAAAAAACCATAGTTAAATTTTAATTGCAGTAAAAGAAAGCAGTTTAGTACGGTTTTCATCAAAGTTCTTTCTTTGTTCGATTATCATCTTGTTGAAGTCGGCAGTCGCATGCGTCCTTTTGGGCATCGAGGTAAGCTTGGCATCCCAACTCCATAACGGCCATATACATTAACTGTACTGTCATCGTGCAACCTAAAAAAAACATTAAACAAATAAAAATCAGTTACGTTTTATTTGTATATTAAATGATACTGGGGAATCGGGTTGGTGTAGCGGTTCTTTCCACCTCTGTGGCCCTGGTTCGAATCCTGTCCAGGTCAGTACATGTGGATTGGGTTCTCAGTCCCTGCTTGATTTTGTGGGTTTCCCCTATAGACCGTATCGAATAGCCGCCATTTCATGGGACACCTTTTGTTACTTAAACCGTTCAACAATGGAAGCATATTATGTGCAACCATGCATGTCCTGAAGGAACAAAGAAACTGCCCCACAAAATGAAGGCTATTTGATACGGTCTGTAAAGAATTGTTAAGGGGTTTTCCTCGCCTCTAAAACTCATCATCTTCCACCCGAGATGATATAATTTTACCAGAAAACAATCCATAAAGATGAAATTATTTAGATCATTTGCAAACGATTTACTTAGTTGGTTCGCGTGGTCCTAAATGGGCGCTGTGTACAGGCTGCACGATTCAGCTTTGCACACTTTCTGTAGGCAGTTAGGCTGTGCACTGGACGCGCACACAACCAGTATGAAGCGAGCCACAGAGGGAATATACATACGTGACCGACTGAGAACAAAGACGAATTTAGAATAAGTCATTTTGAAACTCGTTGTCAAGAGCGGTAAAACGCACATGGATGTTTCATGTTTTTGGAAAACGTGGCAAATGTACTTGACGGAGCTGAAATATCGTCAGATGTGTTTTTGTTTTATATCCTTCTTTTGATCTAAAATTGTTTTGTTCCCAGAATCGCTCAAAAACTATCCATAGAGCTTCTGCAACAGCGGCCATGACAGGGGGCAGGCTTTCTTATTTAAATGATGTAACAATAAGAACCACAAAGCAGCTACTCATGCATGACACACAGTGACAATGTGACTGCCCCCTGTTACGGCCGCCGTGCAAAGGCTCTATAGGGACACCCTTTATACCTTCCGATTCTTCTTCGTTGAGTCCCATAGTTCGCAGCAGTTTAGTGCAGACTTTTTCAAGGCATTGTGCAAATCTTAGGTCGCACGCTTCTTTTTCTGTTCCACATTTGCCATAACATTGGTCATGCTTTGAGCAGCATCGCTCTATATCTGGAAGCTTAGATAGGTCGACCTTGGGAGAAATGTGGGGAATAGCAGTGAATACATTTTTTATCTGATTGCATTACGGATTATAATTGCATCATCCTTCATCCGCTTCTTGTCACTTTTTAAAGGAGCCTGTACAGATTTTTCAAGAAAGTGGAATTCATTCTAACCTAGCAATAAAATACCTCCCCAAAATACTATATATGGGATACCGTGGCCAAGCGGTTTAGGTCGTTGACTCGCAATCATAGGTGAAAACCTGGGGTTGCAGGTTCGAACCAACCCAAGGCTACGGTACCTGTGCCCTTGGGCAAGTCACTCAACCACACTTGCTCCATCCTTCGGAAGGGATGTAAAGCCGTTGGTCCAGTGTGTTAGGTAATAGAAACGCACTCTAAAGATCCCAGAGCATTCTTTCGTGAAGAGCAAGGGGATTCCCCGGTGTCTCTGGCCATTTCTAATTCTTCATGGGTTTCCTTACACTTGCGAGTGACAGTGCAATGAGCACTATTGAGGAATCCTTGGTATGAATACCAGAAAGAAATAATAATAATAATAAAACTAGAAATTTCCAATTTGGATGTGGAAGCAGAAAGGTTGGTCTGATCACTGCACTGCTTTAAGGAACGGATAAATTACTTTACAAAACATCAGTGTTTTTTTACGATATCCTTGAAAATATATGGATTGAGAGCGCGAAATTTCAGAATGGTAATGAGAAAAATATGACAAATGATATGGTATCAAAATCTCAACACCCATTGTCTTCAAACTCATGCTTCTGGTCCACAAAGCTCTCAACGACAAGGCTCCCTACATTAAGGAACTACTACATGAATATTCTCCAGCAACAACTCTTCGATCAAGTAACCAGCAGATTCTCAAGGAACCAAATTATAAACGAACTTGGGGTGCCAGATATTTTGCTGTTGCAGCTCCTCGACTTTGGAATTCAAACTCAGATCATGCCACAGTACAACTAGGTTCAAATCACATCTTAAGACTTACTTGATGTCGCAAATTTTCAAGAATATATTACTTGTTGTTTACAGCGCCTTGAGCACCCTGCAGGGTGTACGCTTTACAAATCTCATTATTATTATAATGTACATAAAAGATCCCAGAGCACTCGCGAAAAGTAACTATGACAATGAATGAGGAAAAACAGCGAGTAAAATACCTTTAGTCCATAAGAGCCACAGCCATTACTCTCAGGGACGTAACCAAGTTTATGTCTTGGAGTAGCACCTTTGTAAATGACAAAAAAGCAGTCAATATTTACGTGCTCCAATCTACATTCTAAGTGTACATTACTCACAATAAGTTAGGGATATTGTGGGGTTTACAACCCCAAAACATACAAAAAACATACACCATAACACCCCAAAACACCAGAAAACATATAAAACGCTAAAAAAACACCTCAAAACATACAGGAAAAACACCAGAAAACACAAAAACAGTATTTTGCGGTGTTTTCCGTACGTTTTTCCAGTATGTTTTTCCAGTATGTTTTGGGGTGGTTTTTGTGCATTCAGGTGTATTCCGGTTGTTTTTCGGTATTTAGTATGTTTTCCGGTATTTTCTAGTAAATAATTTGTTTAACACCCGGCACCCATACCATACCATACTCCATAGCATATATTTCATTGATAAAAATACCATTTTAGGGATCTTTAAGACTGTTACTTAGCCTCTAGGCCTGTGTAACTTTTACACTGTACCATTTCGACAAGTAAATCTACAGTCTTCCACGTCTTCCTGTCCAAATTCGACCTCCCCAGTTAGAAGTTTGGCCACTTTCCCCGCCGTTTTTAAACCACTTGCCAAACTCTCAACAACCTTTCCATACTCTTCGAGTTTTTCCCCAAAAGATCGGTCAGAATTTTGACCCGCAGATGCGCCCAGCCAGCTACTGTAACTTAGAACAAGAAAAAGCCCGACCGTGGATCGGACTGGGGTAAAATTGCTCAAAGAAAACATAATCGTATGAAGAAAATCCACAATTTTTGCAAAAGTCATGAACATTCGGAACCCGGAAATTGCTGAACCAGCGAACGGAAAGTAAAGGGCGGCAGTCTGTGAAAGTCGGACCCTCCGGATCTTCCGGATCTTTGTTAAAAATTGATATTTAACGAACAGAAAGAATCTAGTTTGACTTATAAATACGCTTACATACCTTTTACCACCATGTATTGCACCAATTTGTAATCATACACCACATCGACTATCCACAAAGTGAAATTTTCGAAGAAATAGGCGTAGGAAGTGCAGGACACTAAGAAAAAAGAAATTGGTTTTTTTCCACGCCGGATCTTTAAAAATAAGGCCTGTACATGGCGGTAAAAGGTCGGGAAGCGTATTAAGAAGTAAAACTAGGCACTTTCTGCTCATTAAATAGCCATTTTTGAAAAAGATCCGGAAGATCTGGAAGGATCCGGAGGGTCCGTTTTTCCCCCACACCCGTAAAGGGCGCCCTCTCTAGTTTAAAATATATGTAACAGCTGTGAGCAAGTTCGGGCGGGCGACCAGATATATCCGGCCGGCCGTGCGGCGCGGGCGACATGACTATAGTGAACTAGACGTGGAGCAAGCTCGGGCCGGCGGGCAACTTTAGGAGGATGGCGGTACCCGTGGAACGGCTTATGGCTCAAAATTGACGTTATAATTTATTAGTTTTTGTAATGAGGCAAAGCGTGTATAGAAAGAGGCAAGTTATATTATTAAACTGGAAATTGTCCTAACATAGTGCGATTGTCATACAATAAACCTTATCGACGTTCGCAATGCATCATGGTATTGGATGACAAAATTGCCCGGATAATTGTGCATAAACCTATGGGGCGGACGCGAACTCGGCAACCTTTTTGCTAATTTTCACAAAAACCAAAAAGAGTTCAAAAACCAACCTCCCACCACTTTATCTCCAATATATATCAAACATACTGACAAACATGTCTCGAAACAAAAATGTTGCAAATGCGAGAAATCATCAGGGATTTCCTTCGTAGTGGGGGAGTCCGTGTACCGCGCTCGCAGCTCGGTATGCGCAATGCAACACTCGCCGTATAGCCACGGCGTGGTCCATGTTACACGGACTCGCCAGCCACGAAGGGAATCCCCGATGATTTCTCGCATTTGCAACATTTTTGTTTCGGGACATGTTTATTAGTATGTTTGATATGTATTGAAGATTAAGTGGTGGGAGGTTGGTTCTTGAACTCTTTTTGGTTTTCGTGAAAATGAGCAAAACAGTTGCCGAGTTCGCGTCAGCCCCATAGGTTTATGCACAAATTGCCGGGCAATTTTGTCATCCAATACCATGATGCATTGCGAACGTCGATAAGGTTTATTGTCAGACTTGATTCTTTCATGGGCCATTTGGGGGGAACCAGCCCAATATCGCATATTTACAATAGCGCCCTCATTTTCAGCAGCTCAAAACACCTTAGGTTTAACTTGCGGCGGGTAGCAGCAAGTTGCAAACAATAATTACACTAAAGAAATGCATCTCGCTATTTAAATACCTGTATAAATTGTGTCAATTGATGTATTACTATCAATTCATATTTTATTTTATTTTATATTACCAGAAATATTAAATAATATACCCCACAGTCAGACAAAATACTCTGGTCTGCGAAAATTGATCAAGAAAAAAAAAGGTTGGACATTGCAATGTCCTACTATTGTCGGACAAAATCATCGAACAAAACATCAACAGTATTAATAATGTCCAACTATTGTAGGAAATCATACAATTGAAGGACGTAATGTCCTATCAATATAGCAGGACATCCGTAAATAGTAGGACTGTCCGGCAAAATGCCCATGCGCCCGTACTGACATATGACCATGCTGACTGGACATGATGGAGTACTCGGACGAGCATGATGACGGTACGAGTGCACTGTGTAAGGACAGGTCAAGGGCATGAAGGGGCTGCAGGTCACCTCGACCGTTGTACCAGCTCGACCGACCGTTGTACCAGCTCGACCGACCGTTGTACCAGCTCGACCGACCTCTCAACTCTTACCGGGAAATAAAAATCTATTTCAAAAAGTGGTATTTTATAGTTTACTGTAGGTCACATTACGTAGCAACAAAAAATTAGTCTGGTAATCTGGATACTAAGTGTACATGTGAAGGGAAGTAAGTCAGGACATCAGATGCTTATTCGTGTGAAACATGCAAAAGGCGTTATGTTAATTCCAAATTTAAAATCTTGAAATTCACGGGTTGTCCTAAACTATAATATTAATAAAAATACCATTTTTGTTTCTAATAGGCCCTTGAGGGTGATTCTACCAAACGAAAAAAGTGTCATTCACTGGACATCGGACGATGTCGCCGAATTCCTCCACCTGAACGGGATGGGCCAGTACTCGGAGCTGCTTTGTCAGCAAAACGAGGTCGATGGAGAAGTCCTACTCCTTCTTCAGAACCTGGACTTACGGTTACCACCGATTGCCGTTCCGGTCTTGGCACACATCAAACGCCTGTTGATGTTGATTGATCACCTTCGACAGCGAGAACTAACTCTAGAAAATGTAATTTTAGCCAACGGCATGGCGAAACAGTACGACAGTGGGTATCAATACTCGGATTTCACAGATAATAGCCAAGATTTAGGTCACATTAGTCAACAACTAAACGCCTTCAGTTTTAGCGACGATGAAGATTTTGGGTTCGTGCGTGATTCCAAACAACAATCGACCTCAAAGCAAAAATTCTACCCCGAAATTGCCAAAACGATGCTCAGTTTCATCTACGCAGCATTGGTGGCGCTCCTCACCGCTTTTACGATGACCATGGCCCACGATCGTGTTCCAGACATGGACAAGTTTCCGCCATTGCCCGATATTTTTCTCGACAATGTTCCGAGAATTGAGTGGGCGTTTGAGGCGTGCGAAGCTTGCGCCGTGATCCTGTCGACGATTCTATTTATTATCATTCTTTTGCACAAACACAGGTGAGCAATGTAACGTAATTAAGAAATCTATTTTAGATCCCGTTCACATTTTGGAAATCACATCGTTGGACGAAGATAGGGAGGTTTAGATGCACGAAAATTGTAA
Organism: Henricia sp. BOLD:AAB3569; assembly: GCA_037783545.1. Classification (NCBI taxonomy): domain Eukaryota; kingdom Metazoa; phylum Echinodermata; class Asteroidea; order Spinulosida; family Echinasteridae; genus Henricia; species Henricia sp. BOLD:AAB3569. Next base: position 1,710,626 of record JBBELK010000386.1, on the reverse strand, counting down.
ATGTGAACGCAAAATAGCGCGAGCACTGGTCTCAGAAACCAGGTTCGAATTTTGGTCACAGTCAAAAAGTTATCTTGCCACAAAAGTCACATTTGTGGAATTTTAATTCCGTCTGTTCTAGGATTTCCTGAAAGTAACGACCAAGTGCTCAAAGCATTCCGCGTTCACGTTCGCGTTTTACGTCCACCTTATAAACCACCCTGATGTCGTCTTAGTAATAGCTTCTTTGAAATTCTGGTTGGTCACTCTGAATTTTACAAGCCTCATGAAATTTATAAGGAAGGGCATGCTGGCCAAGTTGGCCTCAGAAAGTGTGTATACATCTTGAAGGGGCATTGGGCAATGTTAGCAGAGCATGTCAATGAAATACAGAAAGGAGGAACTGAAAACTTGTTAATCACAAATAAAAACGAAGGGGGAGTAAAACCAAAAGGGGTGTTGCACCATCAATGTGTTTATAATTATTTATTATTACACTTGTGTTGTGCACATTTCATCTGAATACATGTATGTTCATGTTGGTGCACATTATAGACCTAATGGGTTTATAAAACTATTTCGCATTAAGCTTACAAGTGTTTTCCACCTAAACAACGAGATACTTTGGTAAGTGGCACCATTGGCAGCCAATGGCCAGAGACACCGGGGAATCCTCTTACTCTTTACAAAAAAGTGCTCTGGGATCTTCTAAGTACATTACATACAGCTTTACATCCCTTCCAAAGGATGGAGCAATTGTGGTTAAGTGCCTTGCTCAAGGGCACAGGTAGTACGACAAGGTGTTGAACCCGCAACACTAAATTTTCACCCGAGTGCTGCGAGTCAATGACCCAAACCACTCTGCGACTGCATGATTGGTCAAGTAAACTAACAAGCTATTGTGTTTTCATCCCACAGGTTTATTCTTCTACGAAGATTCTTTGCGCTGACCGGCTCCTGTTTTCTCCTGCGTTGTATCACCATGTTTGTCACGTCGCTGTCCGTTCCTGGGGTCCACTTGCAGTGCAGTGGCAAGGTACTGCTTCAGGGCATTTAGGCTGGATTCACACCAAGCTTTTTCATGTGTTAAGACACATAAATTTCATGCGTGTCGCTTTAAGAAGAAAACTTATCCGAGGAAACCCTGATCAAGGCGGCCTACACTATCATTACCCCTGATCATAGCACTCCATTAAATCACTCCATATACCATCTCAGCTCCCTAGGGAGTATACAGCCCCTGCTACCTATCAGGTGCTCAATGGCTAATCAAACACATCAACATTCGCTACCCTCTCGGGTACCTATTTTTACCACTGGGTGGAGAGAGGCAATGCGTGGCAAAGTACCTTGCTGAGGGAGGGCACACGTACTGTGAATAGACTGGACCGGGATTTAAACCATCTACATTAGGTTTTGAATACGATCCACCAGACTGCACTAAAAAAAAGCAGTGTGGAAGGAATATGGAGTAAAATGACGCATTAAAAAATCTCAAAAAAAACCCCACTTTCCGCCCGAATTGATTCTGTGGTTTGAAGTGCGTTGTTTCCACGCCACCTTTCTCAAATCGATGCATGTCAAATTTCTGCACGTTAATGCATGAAAAGGCTCTGTGTGAATCTGGCCTTATCTCTTGGCTGTTTAGACGCCCTCAATATTGCACCTAATTTTGTTGCTAAAAGGGCTTTTGCTGATTGTTTAGACTACTAAACTGTTCAACCTCTATCCTATACTAAATTTGTCTTTAGGTGTATGAGAGTTATTGGATTAAGATGCAGCGTGCTTTAGAGATAATGGCTGGCCTGGGTATGAGTATGACAGGAGTCCACACCTGCGGTGACTACATGTTCAGCGGACACACAATATGCTTGACGATGTTCAATTTCTTCATCACGGAATGTAAGTTTAGGCTGCCCGTTTGCTCGTAAATGCGATGTGGGACGCTTTGAGAAAAAGCGGTTTGGTGAGTGAAACGACGCACCGAAAATCACAGAAACAACTTGGGCGGAAAGTGTTTTTTTGTGATTCTGTGATTTACAGTGCGTCATTTTCCTCCAAATTCCTTCCACGCCGCTTTTTCTTAAATCGACGCGTGTCGCATTTACCCGTGAAAATATTTGGTGTGAAACCCCCCCTCCCCTGTTTTTCCTATGGGTGTTGAGATTTTGTCATATTTTTCTCATTACCATTCTGAAATTTCACACTCTCAATCTGTATATTTTTTAGGATATCGTAAAAAAAAAACTGATGTTTTGTAAATTTATTTATCCAGTTCCATAAAGCAGTTCAGTGATTACAGCCTTTTTGCTTCTATATCAAATTTGGAGATTGCAAATTTTCTTCTCATGGATAGTATTTTGGGGAGGTACTTTATATGATTGTTAGGTTAAAACAAAATCCTTTTTCTTAAAAAAATCTGAACACGCTCCTTTAAAGGACAAAATCTTCAGAGGTGCTGTTAGTGCCTGGACAAAAACATTACCAATTACTCGGTAATTACGGAGAATTTTGGAAAACGGCAACTAGTATCCATTACATCAGTGTGTCCTCTTCTGACACCAAGAAATCCAGAATCTTTAAACAATTAAAAAACACAATCTACGCTTCACATACTTCTCAAACAGTATGTGCAGTGCAGATTTATTTGTTACTTTTTTTCTTCACTACCACAGACACCCCCCGCAGCATGACACTCCTACACACTGCCTCGTGGGTACTCAACCTTTTCGGTGCCTTCTTCATCCTGGCCGCACACGAGCATTACTCCATCGATGTCGTAATCGCGTTCTGCATCACGTCGCGTCTTTTCCTCTACTACCACACGCTGGCCAACACGCGCGCTCTTCACGAAAAACGAGAGAACAGGACCCGGATCTGGTTCCCCATGTTCTCGTACTTTGAGGCCAAGGTGGAAGGCGTGGTGCCTAACGAGTACGAGTGGCCGTTTTGTCGTCCGGCGTTCCTTACTGGTGATTGGGGGCGAGCGAGGAAGGTTGCAGAAAACTGAATCAAAGGTATTAACCAGATAACGCCAAAATTACTTCAAACATAGCTGTACGTGAACACGGGTTTAGCTTTAGTTGAAAAACCTCATTAACCATGCATGGTAAAGTATTGTTGTTATATCTGTGCAAACCAGGGTTGTAGTCGAGTCCATCACGAGTCTACATCCCTTCCAAAGGATGGAGCTGTGATTAAGTGCCTTGCTCAAGGGCACTGGTACATGTACCACCATTGGGTGTCGAACCTGCTTCACAAAATTTTCACCCAAGGCCTGAAGCACTCGGCCACAGTACCCCACAACTACCTGCAGATCATGGAGCCCTGGCTGCCTGTTAGATGCTTGTGAGCTCGTCAAACAAAGGTACATGTACCCAAAGTTCACTACCCTTGCACACAACATGGATTCGAACCTACAACCTGTACAAATAAACAGGTATCGAGTATCCAGGCTGCTTGGCCACAGTACTCTAAATTAATACTCATTGGTATTTCAGTACGTTGTGTTTTTGGTAAACATACATTTAATCTTTGAATCTGCTTAAAGGTAGACTACATGATTGGTAAACTGTTACAAAGGGTGTTATTTCCACGCGTGAATAAAAGCCTATGTTGATAAAACTGCCCTGTAGAAATTTCAGCCCTAGAGACGGTAATCCATTCATGGCTTTTGTGTTGAGTTTAATGGCAAAAAAAGGCTTTTTGCAAAATACTTTTTTAGAAAACCACCTTTAGTTGTTAATTTCTTACACAAAATACCATTTTGGACAAAAATAAATTCATGTGGTGTTTGGTACCATTGTTATTAACTCTTTTAGTAAGGTTGTTCTTGTCACTTCGTGAACAAAAAAAGGTGTCACTGCAAATGTGTGTATATTCCGTTGTATGCTAAATGTGTTGCCGAGGCTGATAAATGTGACTTAGTAAAAAACAGTATGCCGATTATTAATTAGAGTACTGTTAGTACAATATCTTCCTTATAACAAGGACAAATTTAAGCACCAAGCCAATTGTTTGTTTTGGATACTGTTAATACAAAGCTCCTTATAACGAAAGAAAGTCACAAATAATCATGTTAAAAAGTGTATAACTGGAGTACATTTAAAGGAGATTAGGAACATTCCGATTGTATGAAGTGTGTGTAAATATAAATAAACTCCTCAAAAAAAGTTTTGAATACGGGGCGGGGTGTAAAGTAAAATGTCACAAAATGCATTCCTATTGTCAACAAGTGCATTGACACATTCCCATCCTCCAAGCAAAAGGGGAATGCACTGCATGACAATAGCAGTGAATTTTGTGACATTTCACTTTCCACCCATCCCTGTATTCCGTTCACAGATATACTGCACATCCCCCAATTGATTAATCATAACAAATGACACATCACTGTAAAGAGGTATAACAGGGCTTTCCAATGATAGCAAAATCAAGGGAAATGATTTAGCAACAAGAGAGAAATCGTCAGTCAAACTTGACTTTCCAAACTTTTTTTGAGGAGTTTATATATCAACGTGCCATTTGTTAAATTTGACTATTTAAGACGACAGTATTAATTTATGGCCATCGCTATATCAGTACGTATTAAAACATTATACCGAAAAGTAAATCGGTACAGCAGTTATTACAAAATTATTGTTGCGACTACTGCATGATTCAACTTTGTTGCTTATTAAATTGCTAAAAATATAATCATGTTACTAAAGCCAAAAATAGGAACTATGTTTAACGTAAGTTGAAGTCTCCTAAAATGATGCGGTGACACAGCTTTTTTCCCGCTTGTTTTTTGTAAGTGGATTCCAAGCAATAAAGTCAAGTTGACAGGAAGCCAACAGGCATGTTTTTAATCGAAACACTCAACGAAAAAAAAAAAACCTTTGACGCGCAGGATTGAAAGTAGGATTGGACGTTTAACCGGTTGCAGCTAGCTCATAAACGTTAATACATTCCAAAGTGCGCTGCGCTACGGCCCGAGTTTTCGTAACCGCAGCCAGTATTAATAATCCTTTTCAAAGTTGTGTCATATCTGGCCAATAAGATTTTAATCTAACATAATGACGTATGTACCGTGTCAAAGTCTGATGATGATAAAGTATCAGATGACTTCTTCGAGCTTCCACATAGCTCCATGCACATACCTAGACCCGTGAACGTGGCGTTGTATACAACGCCACGTTCACGGGTCTAGCCTAGGGCTAGACCCGTGAACGTGGCGTTGTATACAACGCCACGTTCACGGGTCTAGCCTAGGGCTAGACCCGTGAACGTGGCGTTGTATACAACGCCACGTTCTTGTGTCATTTTGAACCTAGCGAAAATCGATCCGCCATCCATAATTCCGTATGGGTGTTGAGTACTCACCTAGAAATCTAAGTTTTCCCGTCCGCTTGTTCAGGCTGTGTAATTTCGACGAAATTTGCCCATCGGTAAAGACCCATATATGCGAACGTGTAGAATTAGATTTTAACATCTGACGCCGACGAGTAACCGGGTCATTTGCGTGCAACAGATCGACGGCTGTTTCATGTCGCATTTTCGCTAGGTTCAAAATGACACAAGAACGTGGCGTAGTTTACAACAAGCCACGTTCACGGGTCTAGCACATACCAAACAATATCAAATCCAAACCTTGCCACCGGATGACGCCTTTTTTGCCGCGGCCTTGCACTTGAACTTGCCTACAGAATACCGTGTGTTGGACCAATTTCCAGCAAGGGGTTAAATAAAATTCAGCGGCGCCATGCCCATTTTGCCAGTCTCAAATCAAATGACGAATTGCTGTATTTCCGGAAATATTTGGTAATCAGGTGACAGACTTCAAGATGATCTCAAAAATAGTAGGAATATTTTGGTTTTAAATGTCATTAGTCTCATTTCCAACAATTTTGGGCTCGTTTCTCGGCGACCAATCGTTTGACGAAGAGCTCGAACAGAGTACCTTTTGTGTGTTACCATGGTTATCGGGTCTACATTAAAACCAGCGAACCTCTTTCCCTGCGCTTTAACAGCAATGGACGTTTCAGTTTACCAGCGAATGTTTAGACCCAACTACCATGGCAACTAACGTCATTTTTTATAAGGACGCTCGTAAAACCTTATTGCACCATCCTATGTTTGGCAGCCCCAGATATCCCATAGGGATGGAATTTGACCTGACATGACGTGCATGACCTTCGACGTGCGTAAATCGTTCAGCTGATTGTTGCAATAAAGGTGACTTCGTGATGAAAGATATATTTAATACATGATTGCAAAACTGTTACAAAAGGCGTTATCTCAATGTGTGATTGAGGATGTTGATGAAAACAACCTGTGTACCCGTTTCACACTGGCGCACCCATATGCAGCACGATATGTGGCAGAGGGTATCCCCCTACCATTGTTCCCCATTGTGTCTCAAACATCCAAGGAATTCCTTTAAGTTTTTAGGGGCAGTTGGTGTGTTAACAAAAGGGAAGAGTGTGTTGAGGTATAGGGGCGTTAGGGGGAGTCCCTTTGCCACATATCGTGCTGGGTATAGGCACACCAGAGTCGCGCCGAACAAAATTATCCCAGAAATGTGAATTAAGTTCGACGTATAAAACAATTTGGAGCGACTTGGTTCGCCAGAAGTCGAAAGATCGACTGTTCCAGTCGGTCAGAACGACTGAAGAGCGACTTGGTTTCAGACATCGATCTTTAGTGTGCGCACGGCTCGCATTAAGAACGCCTGTCTGAAACCAAATTTTAATCGGAGCGACTTAAGTCGCTCTTAATACAATTAGTTTGGCGCGACTCTGGTGCGCCTGTATGAAACAGGTAGGCCTATATAAGTCAACTCTGTACCACTACGTTGAATAATGTTGATAAACTGCCTTGTAAAAAAAAAACACATTCAGTTGGCAATTTCTCCTACAGAGGTACCATTTTACACTGGGGAAAAATCATGTGGCGTTTGTTACCATTGCTGTCAACAATTTTAACCATTTTATTTTCTTGTCAACTTGTGAAGTAAAATTTTTGGTAACTGCAAATGTATTAGAGCTTTAACGAAAACTTAATATAAGACTTAACCTAAAAGCAAACCCATCTTCCACGAGCAGTTTGCGACCCGGTACCCCTTCCAAACGTGCAAATACGCCATTTTGGGAGTCAAATAATGCTGAGTCATTGTGGAAGCGATGTGCGCGCGCGTTGTGTGTGTCTCTGGTGGGCGTAACGCAGTTTAATTCACCAATGAGAGCCTTAGCATTGCGCGTTACGCGTGCTATGGACACACACAACGCGCACGCACATTGCTTCCACAACGACGCGGCATTATTTGACTCCCAAAATGACGTCATTGGCACGAGCTCAATACTAGTGAGATGACCACAGATATATAGATATTTGGGCCTTTTTTCTAATCTCGGTTCCGTCTCCGGTTCCGTCTCCATAGGGTTTACATGGAGCCGGAGCCTGAGCCTGAGCCCAAGTCGAGATTTGGAAAAAGGCCCTGTGGTGATGACTGACCCGAGTGAGCCACGTGATGATTGACGTCATCGATATAAACGAATGACGCACCGGCCCTAAGAACGACGTACATACAGGCTGGAAACGAGACTACCATGTCAAATGTTTTCGAAATCACTCATTCGGCTTCAGGCAATTGCAATATTCCGTCTTCGTCTGTGTGCTGTTTACTTGTCCCGTTAGTTTAAAATATGCCAAACTCTGGTGAAAGTTCAAATAGTATTTATACTGCCAGATGTTTCTTTAGCCGTTTATTCACCAAGTCTGAACTGGGGACGAAGTTGGTTGTTTCGAAAACGGTTTCATGCCACGAATCAATGTCCCGCCTAGTCTTTGCGAAAGACGGTCTAACGTTGCTTGGTTCGTATACGTGCGCGCGGTTTATGCGCTAGCTGGGTGCATAAACTAGTTCCCTGTCCACACGGTGCAATATCTAGTCTGGTTCCCGGTCCAAAAAAATCGATCACTAGACTGATTTTAAGGTCAGGCAACCGCTAGTATACATGTTAGTCCGCCATATTGAAACAGGAGGAATTATATACCCAGCACGATATGTGGCAGAGGGACTCCTCCCCCTAACGCTCCTATACCTCAACACATCTTCCCTTTTGTTAACACACCAATCCCCCCCAAAAACTGAAAGGAATTCCTTGGAAATTCCTTGGATGTTTGAGACACAATAGGGGAACAGTGGTAGGGGGTAGTCCGTTTGCCACATATTGTGCTGCATATGAGGAATTCCTCCTTTTTCCGAAGGTTCCTGAAGTTACCCGAATGCACGTCCGGACGTTATCGTTAATCGTCGGGTACGATTCGTCATTGTTTCGAGAATTTGAGTTGACGTCGCGTGCACGTACGTACGTACGCATGCGTGTATTTATGGTGATGCCACGGATTTAAAACTACGCAGTGGCTATAGTTACGGTAACTGTAACGCGATAATGAATGGCTATAGTTACAGTATTGCAACAGCAGATTAAAACTACAATATGAAGCTCACTGTGTGATGCAGACAAGGTTTGAATTTGCTTTTTGATGCTACATGTATATTAAAATGGGAATGTGTAATATTTTAAGGTTAATATATTAATTTGTTATTGGTCAAATATGGAATAACCCCTTTCAAATTGTTATACACTCGTGCCGTAGCGCGCAGCGCGCTTTGAAAATGAACGGTTATGTGCTCCTAAAAATAAATGCATGACGTATTGCTTAGTGCTATTTTAAACAGTACGGTTGCCGGTCCTCATATTCAGTCGTTGTATGTGGAATAGGTGGAGCGGGAACCAGTCTATGCAATATCGACCGCGCGCACGTACACGAACCAAGCAACGTCTTTCACAAAGACTACGCCCCGCCCAGGCCCTGACTGTTTGGCAACAAGCCGGCCATATGTGTACACGGTATACGTACGCCGCTCCCACACACACAATTTATGCGAACGACAACGGTACTGTACTGTGCTAGGGTGAAATGTTGATGTGACAGCTTCCAGATCCGACATGACAGAAATGGAACTTGGTAGTGGAACCACAACTGTGATCGACCTAGACGATCAGGGTGACCATCTCCACCGAGACAATGGATTTTTACTGGCCGAAAGTCTCCCAAATGGCGTGCTTTCCGGACGCTTCAACATGTTCAAACCCGACTCGGCCATCCAAAAAATTGCAATTGAAATCGCCGAGGCCTCGGCATCCCAGGCGGCCCAGCCCCCTAAACTCGAACCCGAGCGCTTCAAGACATTCCTAGCCGTCGTTTTCTGCATGTGTGTCAATTTTGTGTCTGTCTTTACCCAAACCTACTCGCACGATCGGACCCCGGTTTCGAGTGTTTCGCCGCCCCTTCCCGATGTTGTATTCGATCTCGTACCGAGGGTGGAGTGGGCTTTTCCCGCTTGTGAAGTCGGAATGATGCTCATGACTGCCGCAAATATAGTTAATGTAGCATTTCACAAACACAGGTAAGATGGATCATGTTTTTTTTCCTCTGAAATCTGACTCTTGACAATTACAGATTATGAACAAAATCACAGGGCTGAAAAGTTGAAAGGGGTGTTTTCTTAAGGCCCAACACAATAAGCGAGTTCGGCATTTCGATGTGCGCAAAGGGTTGTGGGTAATGTCAAAGGTCAAGAGTTCCTAAACTCCGATCATGCCTGCACGCGTGCATACGATTGTGCATACTCGCGTGTTCAAATGTCTCGTTTTTCAGCTTTTTCTTCCTTATACGTGGTTATAACTTAACATGAGTGACGAACAGTATAAGAACTTAGGTTTGGATGATTTTCTGCGTTGGAAAGTTGAGGCTTTGAAGAGATTTTTGGCTGATAGATCAGAGGACTGAAACGAACGGGACGGAAAGAAGAACTTGCAGCATTAGCCTTTGCTGCTGCAACACAGTTGAATGTACCTGTTCTTCCAAGTGCTAGCGAGGAAAAGCAGTTGCATACTCGACAGTATCGGCAACTTCTGAAAGTATTGAAATTATGACTTGCTTCCGCGTTTCTTTGTTCCGGGGCGGTGAAATGGATTAAGTCGGAGAGTACTACACTTCTTGTCCATTCTCCGTGACAGAATGTAGGCCTACCATATAAGTCATGAAAATGTTGAACAAAGGCTGATTTTGTATTTGAGACGAGTGTGATATATTGTCATAGCACCAGAAAAGACATCCAATATTGTAAAAATTGGTTAAAGCTTTTTGAAATATTTGCCCTAATGTTCAATCTTCGCCCTAAAACTAAAGCCAAGGCCACTAAAACATTGTTATTTAAGGGATCTTCATAAAACGTTGTGCACATATAATAACAATGTATGACAATTTCAAGACTTTAATGTAAAAATGCACATAAAGTACTACACGTCTGCATATTAAATGTACATGTAGATAATATATAAGTTTTGCTTTGGTAACTCTAATAAAGATCTTTGGTACTGAAAATAAATAAGTTACTATACATACATACATGTGTTAAATAAGTTACTCTTTTCAGGTTATAAAAAATATAAAGTTTTCTCTGGTAACACTAACAAAAGATCTTTGGTATGCTTTGGAGAGACATTTTCTCTTAAATATAACTCATAAATATGAAAATATAGGTTACATAAACGTATGTATGTTTGTTAAATAAGTTACTCTTTCCAGGTTTTTGATAATAGTTTTTATAGACGTTTTCTTTGGCAACACTAAGAATAAAGATCTTTGGTATGCTTTGGAAAGACTACATTGTATCTTTTTTCTTAACTATAACTCATAAATCTGACAATAAATAAATTCGGATTTATCAAAACAAAGAAAGTTGCCACTGAAGGTGAAGGGTTTAACTGTACATACTTTTATTGCCAATTTATGCTACTTGAGTGAACTTGTACAAATGACAAACTGCATCATGGGAAGGAGTGATCAAACTCAAAATACTTCTCAAAATACTGTTTTGTTGTTTGTACAAGTCCATGCAAGCATTAACCCACTCCACACATTTTGGTTTCAAGACTGGCAACCCTGTAAGTGGATCACCTTCTCTTTTTGGCAATGGGCACTCTGATGTTGATGGAGCAGAATGAAGTTGATACCCAAGGTGCAAGACGGGATCAGGATTACGTTCAACATGTTGTGGCCCGCATCATGCCTGTGCAAGAGACAAAATAAATTTAAACAATCTGTGGGGAAAAATTTAAATTTGATGATAAACTCAAAATTAAGATTGGAAAATGTCACAATTTTTCAAAGGAAAAACCATTTGAGAGTTTTCCAAAGCTTTGGTGTGGCATGGGTGTGGTGAGAAATGTGCATGGTATGTGTCGGTGCATGATAATATTTCTTACAGGTGTGTAGCTGTCATTACAAAAAAGGAGGAAAATGCACAGAATCTTCATCTTTGTCGGCCTGCAGTATTAATTTAAAATATCAGATAGGTGAGGAAACAAAAAAGAGGCAATCGGCTGATTAGCTGTAGTTGCATGCCTGTTCCGAGTTTCTGTTGAGGATCCCCAAATTTCTGCAAAAGTGCTGACAAATTTTTTTTTTTTTCTTCACATTTTCAAGGTCTAAATTTACTTTAAAAAGTAAAGGTTGCCATCTGATAAAGTTACAGTCACTCCCAAATCATTCGCGAAAACAGCTGTGTATAGTAGACAAATATGCACAAATATTTCTACATTCGTCTCTGGACTATGGGGGAAGAAAACACATTTATTCCTCCATGTCTGGACCGAGCTAATAAAGCAGGGTTCTTCGCGTTATTAAATCAATGTCAACGAGTCGCGAAAAGTCGGTCTGTTTTATCGTGGTTTTCCCGGCTTTTTGCGCATTACAGGATCGGGAAATGCTGCAGAAACACTTTCGGTAGTATAAAACAAAACAATAATGCCAATAATTTAGGACCTGCCTTATTCTGTTATCTTAGGGAGCATTTATAAGACCGCAGTCCATCGTGTCCGCATAGCGATAACACAGTCAGCAGCGAAAGTTAGGAACTCTTGACCTTTGACATTACCCACAATCCTTTGCGCGCATCGAAATGCCGAACTCGCTTATTCAAACTACGACGTCACAAAAGTTCAAAGAGGCCTTGCAAATATACAATAAATACATCAGCCTAAGGCAAGCATGCTATAGCCTCGGGTCATGCAGGTCCAGCTAGCTGCACATGATGCATGCACTAACATTTTCTGTAGACACACGGCATGTATTCGTAATCCTATATAGGCCTAAAGTAGGGACATGCTTAAGCCTGAGCCTGAGGTTTTAAGAGGAAAAAATCGGTGAAAATCCTACGTTGATACATTTACAAGCATGACAGGGCGTGATTTATTATATATATTTTGTATAGCCTAGCAATTTGCTGTTGATTAACACTATTAATGTACCCTTTTAAGCATTTTCTTAATGAATATCATTAAATTATTATGTAATTTGAGAGTGCATGGAAATAACCATGATACTGTCTAGGCCTAAATAAATGCTAAAACTTGTTTTGCATCACTTCAGCATTTTGTTTTACTATCCTCGTAAAACGTTTAGCTATTAATACAAAAGCCCTGGGCAACACATTATTTGCAGTTATCCAACTTTGTTGTACACAAGTTGACAAGAAAAATACAGACTAAAGTAAAAGTGTTGATAAACAAACATCACATGATTTTATTTTTGTAAAATGGTAGGCCTACATTTTAAAGGAGAAATTGCCAACTATAAAAGGTGTTCGTTTTTCAGTTCATACACAAAAAACATCTATAGATTTGTCAGATTTTCGGAAGTATCACTGCATCTACATGTATGTGGCTGAAATTTATACAAGGTAGTTTATCGACATTATTATGTTATGCTGTTAGTCATATTTTTAAAGGTTTTCCAATCATGTAATCTGCCCTATGTCATACATGTTAGTTGGTGATACGCAGGTGGTACGGTACGGTACGCGTGCGCCACGCGCACGCCACGCGCACGCCACGCGCACGAGAAACAAAAAGATACATTTATGCAAATTACAAAATCCAATACACGTACATTATGTAATACATGTAATACTAGTCTTCAAAACATTCGGAGACTGTGCAATACTGATTGAGGAAGTCCATTAATTATAACATTGTACGACATGCTTAATTTTTAAGGAAGAAACTAGAAGGTTAACTGATATTTCCTGCCATAAATTATAAGTTCTCCACAAATGTAGAGTTTATACTTTTCCAGTTTAAAAAACAAAAAAAGAAAATTCCTTTTCAAAAATCCCCAATTCCGTTTCAGGCGACGTACGAAAATTCCTCTTCACGTATACTTTTACAACGCAAAACAAACTACAGACTTGTGTTTTCATTGATTCATTCAAACTTCCCGTCAAAAAAAACAAGAAACGACCGATAAATGTGTTAAAATATTTCTACAAGTTGAAAAACAAAATCGGTAAACATGGTAAATGTTTACTATAACACAAGTTTACAACGATAGTGCACTATATGCATCGTACTAGCGCGCGCGGCGTGCATGTGCTAGCACTGAAATGATCTCGTATTATTTTTGGCAATAAAAATCAACTTTAAAAAATATATACATGGCAATTATATCATCTTCATCAAGGAAAAGGTACTGTTTTAAAATCGAGGGAAAGAAAAAAATAAAATTTCCGTGTTGAATATGGATTCCCTTTTTAAGCGTTGGAATCAGTTTCAGGGGTCAGATTCCAAAAATTCCGTCTGTAAAACTAGCTCCATCCAGCACAGGGGAGGTCCCATCGTGCCTAGTGCGTTTATTGCCTGTCTAAAACTTAAAGGGGCGTATCCAGATCACTCAGAGCACCCATTTTCCCCACAGGTGTTGAGATTTTGATACCATATCATTTGTCATGTTTTTGTCATTACCATGTAGTTTCAAGGATATGGTCAAAGGTCACCAATGTTTTGTGAAGTAATACCCGTGGATAGGCCCTAGTATTTTGTGGAGGTGTTTTATTTTTTAGAGGGAAATCCGTTTTCCGGCAAAAATTGAACAAGAGTCCTTTAACATGTCGGTTTGAAATAAAACAGCTGTTTTTTGCATAAAATAACTAGGATTTAGGGAAGTACTAAATGAGAAAGACCTAACCAGGGTTATTACACATTGTACATGTACATCATTTGTTCTGCTAGACGCAGCGGGCAAAATGTGCGAAATTTTAGGTCAGCGGTACGGCATCATGACCTTTAACAATAGCCTATTTGGAACGCAGCCAGTTAGGCATATATGCAGCACGATATGTGGCAGAGAGACTCTCCCCTACCATTGTTCCCCCATTGTGTCTCAAACATCCAAGGATTTTCCAAGGAATTCTTTTCAGTTTTTAGGGGAGTGGGGGTTGGTGCGTTAACATTAGGGAAGAGTGTGTTGAGTCACTATAGGGGCGTTAGGGAGTCCTTAGGCCACATATCGTGCTGTGTATAGAAATTCCAAACGGTTTGGCCAAATCCCACGCAAATGCCGAAGTCGAATAACTCGTACCAAACTCGCCCCACACTCCCAGGTGACTCGCAGAAAGCTCGGAAAGCTCGTAGAAAACTCGTAAAATTCATAGTACACAGCGCGTTTCAAATCCGTAACAGATTCGTACCTAACTCGTAGTATACGTCTAGACATTGTGACGCCAATTAAGGGTTTTACCAAGAGTTTCCCTAAATTCGCCAACTTTTGAAGCTCGCGCCCGAGATTTGTCCGGGTGTGAGTGCACCTTAAAGAAGCGTATCCAGATCACATGTTTGACACCGCGCCTCCCACCCCTCCCCCATTTTCCCCATGGATGTGTAGATGTTGATATCGTGTCATTCGTCATATTTTTTTCTCATTATACCAATGATGACATTCTGCGCTCTCAATAGGTATTTTCAAGGATATCGTTTTGCAAATTTATTTATCCATTCCATAAAGCACCAACCTTTTTGCTTCCACATCTAAATTGGAGATTGCAAATTTCCTGGTTTTTTTTCCCCATGGATAGTATTTTGGGAAGATATTTTAAATGATTGTTAGGTTAGAGCGAAATCCATTTCCAGGAAAAATATGATCAAGCTCCTTAATATTAGTGACAGAGGTTGCCCTACAAGATGGCAGCTATTCAGTGCGGTCTATTGGCCGTGTACAATAACATGGTAGCAAGTTTGATGTGAAAATGCCAACATATGGCGCAAGTCTTGTTCCCCATAGTGTTGGGTATGATCAGTGTGCGATAGTGCGTATCTTCCATCGGGAATCACTGTCCACGCAGCGCGCTCTCTTGGGCTGCTTTCGAGCGCTCGTCCCTGGTGCTCCCAGGTGGTGGAAACGTTACGTCACACACATGCTTACACGTACGCTTTCGGGCGAGCACCATGGAGCACCATGGAGCACCTGGTGGCAGGTGGCCTCTTTATAAAGGTGGCCTTAATAGTAGGTTTCACTGTAATATTTTGTGTAGAATTTAGTGTGAAAGTTGCACCTGTTGTGGTTCGAATCATTTTACTGCGACAAAATACTTTCTGCACATTTGTGAATGGCGTGAATTGTAGTTTTGATTTCGTATTTCCTGGGATAAAACATAAATTATCAATCGGTATAGGCCTATATACCAGTACATGTATATAGACCGTCCTTGGGGACAAGCACGGTTGCACATATTGTGCTTCCATTGTTGAACGGTACGGTACAGGGTACGGTAAGGTGCCCCACGAAAAGACAGCCATTCGATACAGTCTACATGTATATACCGGCAAGTGCGTCAAAGGTGTTTCGACTTTCGACCCTTGCACAAGAACACTGCTATAAATAACGTTTGTAAAGTCGTTTTCATTGTTATCATGTTATCCATTTGACCCCAATCGGGAAAGGCTCTTGAGTTTAGACGTTGTACCCGGCATGGCAAAACGTGGCAACGACGTGCATTGCAACTATTTGCATTTCGCAAAAGGACCCGCATAAAAATTAGTTCATAATTGTTGTGTATAACGGGGCGAATCGGGGGAGCTGCTCGAACGCACCTTGCGTTTCGAAGCGTGCGAAATGATTTCCTTGACAAAAGACTAGACTACAGGGGCTTTGGCGCAAAGAAGAAAAGAGATTATATAGACATGTCATAAGAGATTGCGCTGTACGCTATACGCATTACAGACCAAACACGAAAAGTAAGACTTGGGCAAGCCTATAGGTAAGGCGCAAAAACGGCCGTATAAAATTTTCACAGAGTTGCCGATGTCTAAAATACAAAGTACATGTATGATGTTTTTTTCTCGTTAAAATAAAGTAAATATACTTTTAAAATTCGTTCGGAGAAAGAAAAAAAAATCGAATTTGCTGAGAACCACGGACAAATTGAATACTGTAAAAGCTGAAATATTCGCGGTGGTTTTATTTTCGCGCATTTCGCGCACCAGACAGAGCCCGCGAAAATAACAACCCGCAAAAATATTGTTTGCAATAATTGTAGCGATCCCTGAAACAAAACATAATTTCCATCCGTGAAAATAACAACTCGCGAAAATGTCAGTGATGTTGAAATGCGCGAAAATATCTGTACGCGAAAATATTGGCTTTTACAGTACATGACGCATTGAATACAATCCCTCAGGAATGTCTGTGAAACGTATGTTTGATTTTCTGGCAAACATCGAGACAAACGCGAACGTGTTTCATTCTGAGCATTTATATGGCAGGTGTAACATGGCCTTGCAGCCAAGAAAATATAATTATTAACATTATATATTATTATTTCGGTAGCCGGCGTGCGCGTGCATGTGTATTATATTGTACCCGTTGACGTACATGTTCAGGTCCAATAAACGTATGCAAATTTTGGGGAAAACTGTTACACACATTTTAAAGGAGCGAGTTCACATCACAAAATAGACCAGTTGCCTGATAGATTTGCATAAATCCTAGAGTCACGCTTTATATTTGCATAAATGCTAGAGTCCCGCCTTCGCGCTATACGGCGCTCGCGTACGAGTGAGTCAAGCACCATGCTATGCCTGGCAAACCGTGCTGTTTCCAGGCGGTGCACGCTGGTGCATGGTAACCGCGCGGTACCTGGAATACCTCGCACATTACTCTATGTATTTTTAAGCTGGACCATGCTGATTGAATATGTTGATCGGCAACTTCAAACCATCACATAATCGTTTCTCCACTTTCTTTAATGTATCATTTCAGTTTGGAAACGTTCCAGCTTTCAAAGTTGACATCGATTTCAAGTTAAAAACACGTGCTATTTTGACGAAAATTCACGATGAGCAGCGATGCATGAGTACATGTTTTAACATGTTCATTTCAACCACCCCACTTACCCCATGAATTTATCCGATTCCAAAGCAGTGCAGTGATTACACCAACCTTTTTGCTTCCTTATCCAAATTGGAGATTGCAAATTTACTGTTTTCTCTCTATGGATATAGTATTTTGGGAGGCTCTTTTTTTTTTAAATAAATAATGATTGTTGGGTTATATATTAGAAGGAAATCCATTTTGTGGAAAAATCGGAACAATTCCTTTAAAATACATATAAAGTGTCTGAAGCTGTTCCGGAAACTGTGTCTTAAGTATATTTTAAAACATCTGTTTCTTTTACATGTATTTATTTATTTGTTACGCTGATACCCCGGCAAATATGTTGGAGAGACTTTCCGTTTCCGAGCTAGTCGTATAAGCAGAATAGTCAGAATTCCTTCCCTGTCGTATAGGCCTATGTCCTGCTGTGTTCATGAATAGAATCAAGATACTCAGACCTGCCTTATAGTTCACATAGCAGTTTGTTTCGATTGCTGTTTCGAACATTGTCATAGCACATGTTATTTACATACAGGTCGCATTAAATTAGTATTTTTGGGTATGCCTTTTGCAAGAACATACGAGCATTTGTGAGTGCGCTGTATTTTATCGTGGTGTATAAATGGGACATCGCAAATCGCAAATATCTTTGCAAATATTTGCGATGTCAGTAGTGCACCTGGTCACTATAGTCAGTCCGCCCTTCCATCTCGCCCCATATGTTTACGCGCATTTCGGGGGTGAGCGGATAAGGAGGGAATGATGAATACGGTTCAGTGATCACGGGTCTTCCTTTGTTTCCGTTTCCTATAGGGTATACCTCTCGTTCTACGGTTGAACAAATGTAACGGTATTAATGTTTCTAGTGAGCATTGTGCCAATCATTATTATCCGGCGAGGACAGTTAAATAATTTGAAGTCTTTTAGCTGCACGAAGAATGATTTGTTCGTGAGTGTATAATGCGTTATACGTCAAACAATAGACTGGGCTAGAGATCGGGGGGGGGGGGGGGGGGGGGGGGAGGGGGATGCATATATACCGATGATTGTAAACTAATAAATGAATGGTAATTCCTGAATTATTTCTCTGTATGATTTTATTTTATTCTGATATAATAAATGGAGAGACGACCTTTACTTTCTTTGGGTGTGTGTTGATCGATGCCAATTTTGTACGTGGGTCACCGTCTGTAGGAAACAACAACTGAACAATACCCTTTTGGTCAATTCCCCATTCAATGAATAGAGTTGTCTCATCGAACACGCAACGGTGTATGGGTTTTCACAACTGTATGGTCATTCAAACTGTGAAAACCCATACGCCGGTACGTGTTCGATGAGACAACTCTATTCATTGAATGGGGAAATGAACGCTTTGGCTGGGAAACCTTGACCAAAAGGGTATTGTTCAGTTGTTGTTTCCTACAGACGGTGACCCACGTAAAAAATTGGCATCGGTCAACACACACCCAAAGAAAGTAAAGGTCGTCTCTCATTTATTATATCAGAATAAAATTAAATCATACAGAGAAATAATTCAGGAATTACCATTCATTTATTAGTGTACTATCATCGGTATCTGCATTTTTTTCGATCCAGTCTATAGTTTGACGTATAACGCATACAAATTATACACTCACGAAAACATAATTCTTCGTGCAGCTAAAATTCTTTAAATTCTCTAATTGTCCTCACCGGATAATAATGATTGGCACAATGCACACTAGAAACATTAATACCGTTACATTTGTTCAACTGTAGAACGAGAGGTACCCTAGGAAACGTAGACCAACTATTCTTACAAAAATCGCGCTGCAGCCCGCCGCACACCTTTGCGATTTACCGGATCATCGGATCATCAGCCCACTTACCGGAAAGGTGTGCGCTGAAACAAATTGGGCCGGTTTGACCGTACGCTATAGACCGGAGCAAATCAAACCTGTTTGTTTTTTTCCGGATCCGATGGTCCGGTGTCCGATGGGCCGATAAATCGCAAAGGTGTGGGGCGGGCTTAATTAGGCATGTCAAGTATGCAACAATTGCGAAAAAAATATCTTTGGTATGCGATGTCCCCTGTACGCCGCCATATAGTATTTTGACAAAAAGAGGATATTTTATTGCACAAAAACGTGTAAAAAAATGTCCTACTCTTGATCTTGAATAATTTTATCGTTTTTCAACGGATTTAAACCAACATTTCACATCATGTAAACAAGGCCTGACAAATTTCCTTGCGTGAGTTTCATCAGTTTTGTCCAAGAGGTTTAGATTTAAACGCCATACGAAAACAAAACCACCTAAATTTGAGAATTTGCCTTTGATTCGAGTATTTGCCTTCGCCATTGTCAAGGAAATTGTCCCTTTGCACCTCTTGAATTGCGCGAAATGATCGAGATGATGATCAGCACACACATTCCATGACCGTCTTTAGCGACGTATTGACATTGAAGGAGGCCATGTCGAAGGTGGCGAATTCTGAAATCGACTTTTGTTTCGTATGGCGTTTAAATCTTAACACCTGTTGGACAAAACTGATGAAAATCACTCAATAACATTTATCAGGCCTCATTTATATGTTGTGAAATTTTGGTTTAAATCCGTTGAAAAATGACAAAGTTATTTAAGATTAAAAGTAGGACATGTATACAGGTTTGACACGTATACAACCTCTAAAATTGGTATAACAGAGTTTGTCTTCATAACATACAATAAGCGGGCCTCCCACTGTGCGATTTTTGCCACGAATTAGCTACGATTGGGTACGATTGTGTGTAGAGTCTATAGGCAGTCTCCGATAATCGTACCAATTCGTAGGAAATTCGTGGCAAAAATCGCACAGTGGGAGGCCCGCTTTAGGCATGTACGCCCTTTGGACTTTACAACGGTCGTACATGCAATACCGTGCTAGTCATGCTCACGAGGTATTTTATTACTGCGTGCCAATTGCGCCCAAGCCCTTAAAGGCCCACCATTTGCATTACATAACTAAATAATAATGTTGATAAACTGCCTTGTAGAAATTTCAGCCACATATAGATGCAGTGATACCCCCTCATTTACACAGACAAAAAACAATGTGGTGCTTTTGTTACCATTGCTATCAACACTTTAGTCAGTTTTTTTCTTGTCAACTCGTGAAGTACAATTTTGGGTCAAATGATGTAATGGCCTTTAATTGGGTTGCGTTAATTGCCATTTCCAAATGTAAGAGTAAAGCACGTTCGCTTTCGTTTCGATGTTTGCACGTTTAAATTGGTTTGTATAAAGTAAGGGCAATAATGAAATTAAAGGCACAGGCTCGTCAGCAATGAAAACTTATATATTTCGACCTATGTTTGACCCGTACTTGGCTCTTGCGCTATTAATCTTGCAGGTTCCAAGTAATAGCATCATATCTGTATTGCCATGTGCCCATGTCGTAGTACAGTTGACTTAGTTTCGTTTTATATAAGAACTGCCATCTGTAACATTTTGCCGAATTTATGTGGATCCGGTCTATGTGGATCGTATTGCCGGTCTATGTGGATCGTATTCAAAACCTGGGTCAGTTCCAAAGGTTGTGGGTTCGAATCCCGCGGTCCGGTCCGTCCATGGTGCGTATACCCTGGCTTGAGCTAGGTACTGAAGGTATTGCTTCTCCCCACCCAGGAGCAAAATGGGTACCTGAGAGCATAGAGCATTCCATGCTCTATGCTGAGAGGGTAGCGAAAGTTGATGTTTGATTAGCCATTGAGCACCTAAGGCAGCCGGGGCTGTATACTCCCCAGGGAGCTGAGATGGTATATGGAGTGATTTAATGGAGCCCTATGGTCAGGGGTAATAGACTACTAAAGTAAAAACGTCACCCTTTGTGTGTTGCTATGGTTCTTGTGTCTACACTAAAACCAGTGAACTGTTTCCCTGCGCTATACCAATGGACGTTTGAGATTACCAGCGAATGTTTAGACCCAATTACCATGTCAACTGACGTCACACGTTAGTAGTCTACTAGGCTGCGTTCGGGCGTGCAGTTCTCGTTACTCGGGAGTATTCCGTGCGCATTGCACTCGGGTCACATAACGCGAACGGCAAATCCGCAGTCCGCGTGCGCAAATGGCAATCAGTGAAGATGGCCGTCTCTTGCCATCACTGCACACAAAAATGCCGTTTCATTGCTCACAAGAAACTGAGGAAATACAGGCCGTAAGTCGTGAGAACCTTTGATGCCGTCTAAAACAAACCTTAGTGAGTTATTGTTTCAGTTATTGAGTTGACACGTTGAGCAAATTCACCAAAAATCCCACCCATATTCCACCATCTTCGTACAAATCACATGACACTTGACAGGAGTACGAGCACACTCCCCATTTGTTGGGAATGGGGAGAGCATACTCTCACTGACCCGAGTGTCGTTATTCTTGCTGTTCACGCGCGCAGCTCAGGAGTATAACTCGTGTTAACACGAGTACACGCCCGAACGCAGCCCTATAGTGTAGGCGCCTTGATGGTGTTTCTCCTGATATAAAGTGCGCGGTACAAATCGAATATCATTTTATCCACATGACCCAACTTATCCGGGTTGGCTGAAATATTGTATAACCATGGATGATTGTTTCCTTCCTTCCTCGTATAACTGTTTTCGCATAAAAAAAGGACCCAATAATCAACATGTGTATGCAGCATGGTTTATTTCGGAAATTTAAAAAACGCCGAGTATACACACGCCGTTTATACAAACGCCGTTTGTACAAAGATAGCAGTTTTCTAAATCCGGTAATTTATAGTATTTTGGGAGGTATTTTATGATATTTAGGTTAGAACGGAATCCATTTTCTGGGGGGAAAAATGAATAGACTCCTTTAACACTATTGTTGAAATTGCCATGCCCAAGTTTATTATCGTCGACCCACACGGTATATGTGCACTCATCGTACAACCAAATCTGTCGTCGTTTAAATAACATCACATTTCGCATGCAACCCGCTATCATTATTCGGCTCGTCTTTTTCTACATATTCATTAACCTGATCATGCCTCGTAAAGTACAAGTCTCTTCCCCTTTATAGACTGACAGCTGCATATTATTTAACATCCTGAGATTTCAGGGAATTTCTACTCTGCAAAGCGACGTGACAATACCCTGAGGAAATACACGCAAATCTGTGGAGCGAGCCGGCTGTTGTCTTGAGCCAACTCACGCCCGAGTAATTTTGATGTAATTTAATCAATTCGGTCATGTTATGCCGAAAAGAAACAATTTCTATACTTTCCAGAAATTCTATTGGGTTCTGTTCCTTATGACTGTCCCATTCCTACCAAACTTTCAAACGACAAACCTTATTTACTCCGCAGTTTTCCAAATTAATAACAGGGATGCATGCTGATGAATGTAATGGAACGGATTCCCCAGTATGCTTTAAATAGCAGCCAATCGCCGACGCGGACAACGGCCAGCATTACCGAGTACATGTATCACATGCGTGCACGGCGTTTACAACTACGCGCGTGACATTTGAATGCCTGCAATCGTGCTGCACAATGCACTGCAAGCGTCCTGATTGGTCCAGCCGAGGCGACAGGATTTCTGTCGCTAGTCCCACCGCCAAATGGGGCCTTTTTCAACAGGGCCATGTACGCTAGGAGTGAGGGAGTGCGTTAAAGGGGCACTGTTGCAAGAGGATGATTATTTAAATACCAATACATCATCTGCATGCAGTGACCCAGAATTATACGTCATGAGTTGATCGACAAGAAAGAGCTTACTAAAAGTGTTGATAGCAATGCAATGGTATACAAATATTGACTGCTCATGAGGGTGATGGTGCAAACTATCGTCCCGAGGTTATTTTGAGACGGCAGGCCTGCTATTTTCCCGAGGCCGTAGGCCGAGGGAAAATAGCAGGCCTGCCGTCTCAAAATAACCGAGGGACGATAGTTTGCTCCATAACCCGAATAAAGAGCAGTCAATATTTGTTTTATATACCTCATACATTGATTTTATGTGTCAAAATTATTGGTATTTTTGACCTATGACGCAGAGGTCAAACAATAGTACTTTTTCAGTTGCCCAAAATTGTACTATCCTTTGACCTATGACGCAAAGGTCAAACAATAGTACTTTTTTTAGTTGCCGTCGGAAATGGTTAAACTATTCCATGTCAGGTGATCTGCTTTTAACCAATCAGTTAACGAGACTCAATGTATGAGGTATATAATAACAAACACCACATCATTTTCCCGTGTGTAAAATGGTACCTTTGTGGGAGAAATTGCCAACTGAATTTAATAGTGTGTTTTTTAATCGTTTGCAAACTATTTTTTTTTTTACCATGATTAATTTCTTCCTCCATGACTCATTCAACACAAAAACCGTGCCTGGAATTGTAAGGTTGTCTGAAGTATTACCGCATCTATGTGGCTCAACTTTCTACAAGGCAGTTTTATATCAAGAATTCAACGTTATTCTTTATGTAATGCTGATATTTTTAGAATTCCCACGTTTCGACCCTATACCAGTATCTTTTTTCAAAGGCAAAATGCACTAGGACATACAGAAAACAGCACACTAAAACACGATGCTAAGGTAAACACTAAGGGAGGCAATCATGCAGAAAGAGGGGTGAGTTAACAAAGCTGAGGCGGGTTCAACAGCACAATACCAAAATACACATGGCAGCGTCGGCATGCTGCAACCGAAACGGCTTGTTGAACGACTGCATCCCAAAACGTACGGTCAAACATGGCTACTGTAGGCAACGCGGTTTGCAAAGCACTACGGCTGCACGCTTAACGCAAAGATTCTGACAATTAAATTGCAAATAAAAACTGCTAACTCAACCGGTAGTGGTCTTCCACAGTCGAAGAATAAACAGTTCGAAATTCGTCTCGACACGCTGAATGTTGAATTCTTATGAAGCAAAATATTGATTTGAAACCCTGAGGCCG
Source organism: Henricia sp. BOLD:AAB3569 (assembly GCA_037783545.1). NCBI lineage: Eukaryota > Metazoa > Echinodermata > Asteroidea > Spinulosida > Echinasteridae > Henricia > Henricia sp. BOLD:AAB3569. Next base: position 1,686,461 of record JBBELK010000386.1, on the reverse strand, counting down.
AAGTCACAATTTATCCGTCTGCCATCTTGGTATGGAAAGCGTACCACGTTCGAGTTGGGATTGTCGGGATGCAATACGTATTGGGAATACCGTGCGTTCGGTTGCGTTCAACATTTTCGGTATGCAATACCGGCGTCCGCCATCTTGGTATGGAAAGCGTACCACGTTCGAGTTGGGATTGTTGGGATGCAATACGTATTGGGAATACCGTGCGTTCGGTTGCGTTCAACGTTTTCGGTATGCAATACCGGCGTACGTATTGTGCTATTGAACGCGCCCCTCGGTTGTTACGCTGCATCATGCCTGCCTGGGATAGAAAGCTACAGGGAATTCCTAGACATTTATTTGATCATGGTTGAGCTCTCGGCGCATTCAATTATAAGGACTTATAAAGCAACTTACTGTTTTAAGATTATTTTATGAAATTGTTGTTTTAAGATTGTTTTATTACTATGCATTCGATGTGAAGATCAACATATCAAGAGTTAGACACACGGAAGTCTAAAAAAATGACGTCAAAAACAAGATGGCTGCCCCCTGAGCAGAAGATGGCAACATTTTCTTCATTTTATTTATTGAAACAATAGATTTTAAGGTGGCTTTCCCATTTATTGTGTTTAGGCGCTTACAAAAGCGATACGGTGATAATTAAAGATATAGTATACATGATGTGATTGAAGATATGCATGATTAAAACCAACCTGAGCAAAAACCAGCTCCGTGATTTGGGGCGAAGTGGTTTGGGGGCGAAATGGCACTTGGGCGAAATGGTTTTGGAGCGAATTGAATTTGTCTCATGAGACGAAAACTAATTGTTTTACTAATTTAAAGAACGCTGAATGACGCAATAGGGCGACATTTCGGCAAGACTCTCGCCGGAGACCACCGAAATTTCGGCAAGAATCACTCAAAATGACACCTTATTTTTTTACCCAAAGCTTCCACTGATGGTCACAGACCTAAGAGAGACAGTTCCAGACCTAATAAAAATGGTTCTCGATTTTTAAAAAATGGTTTTTGACCTAAACAAATTAATTTTAAACTCAAAAATATTAGGGCGACACCAAAATGTCGCCCTATTGAGCACGTCGCCCTAATATACCTTTTTTACACACGATTTGTCGCCCTATCCTACAATTCATAGTTTTTACTCAAAGACTATTATAAATTCTCTTTGGCATGAATATAGAAAAGAGAATTACTATCTCATTGAAAGTGTGAGATACGCATGGCATTTGATATGCAAAGTTGAGGTGCAATGAGGCGAGGCACGGGGTGTGGGTATATAAGGGCGTGGAATGCTTTTGGTGGCATTCGCAGTCGCCACGCCACACAAGATCGCTTCAGTAATTTTTAAGTTTTACATAAATGTATTAATCGTTCAAACAGCAGAGACCCTGGAGTTCCATTCGTTCAATGTTCATAGCTCGACCGCCTTCGGGGGTCAGATGGGAATTTCCCAGAGTTTTTGCCACAAGAAATAGGTTTTATCTCTGGTTTTTCGCCTGTCTCGGGGTCGTAAAGTTTGATAATTATTAAGCCAGGTTGGCCAGTTATTTTTTACGACAAAACACAAGAGAAGTGTTATTACAAGTGTATAGAGTTAAGGAATGCTATACATGTATTTTGAAGATATTTATTTCATAAAATGTGTTATGACGCTCAGAAGGGCGCGGTTGACTGCTACACATGCAAGAGTAAAACAGTATTATAATTTATATACAAATTGTGTTTTATTTGTGGTTTTTTTGCTGGGGTTGTCGGGGCTTGAAATGAGATTAGCACTTCAGACAAAACCATTTCAGGGGAAGTTTTCTATACGGTCATCATGTTTATATTGTGTAAGTTAGGCGTAAATCTGTGAACTTGACATTTCTGATTTTCGAGATACTAATCATGTATATACAGCCTTTAAAACCATTACCATTCCCTGACTGGTTTCCGGAAGTTTGACCCGCCGCGAGAGTACACGGTCTATTTCGGTATCATTTTCGAGAGTCACGTGAAAAACGCGAACATCGTTTGACAAAATAATATGACTAGCAGTCATTACACAACATCAAATGAAAGTCAATACTATATAATCTAACGTTTAAAACGGACTAAAGCTAATAAAACACATTCGAAATTCGAAACCTCGTGACAATGAACATACATCAGGGGGATTTTTCGTCTCCGTCTCCATGTGGTTTACATGGAGCCGGAGCCTGAGCCCAAGTCGAGATTTGGAAAAAGGCCCATGTATGAGTCATTTTCAACCACGTTTCTGCCGCACTTGTTTTTATCATGAGGCAACATATGTTGATTGGAAAAGGCAAACCAGTTCTTTATACAGGTGGCTGAGTCATCATTTAATACATATAATTTACCACGGTGACCATGATAGATAAATGAATGACACAAAACAAACATTTTTCCTGGCAATTATTTTCTTTAAATATTTCGATACCAACATTTACACGCTGTCGTTTCACCGGTATCGGAGCCGTGTATAGGGAGTTGCGACAATGAACGTTTAGAACGCCATTTTGTGTCCAACGCGCAGTTGTGTAAGCATATGGACATGTATACATTGTGCGTGCGTAAATCTTTTTGCATTATCGTGAGGAAATTCTAGTTTAATCATTAGTGTAATGCTCTGTACACATTCTTTATCAAATGTCGATTAAAATGATGGTAATATTTTTGAGATAGGGCCTAGATTCCTCCAAAAATGCAAAAAAAAGAATTCAATGGCATGGCTATAATTGGGGAAAACTGGGTTGAGTAGGCATTGTCTGGTCGCTTTCCAGTCTGTTGATTCTGGCTTGCCATATTTTTCTCCTCGCTTTATTTGCAGTGGAAATCGAAACATCAGTCTGTTTCTGATCGTTTTGTACAACCCAAGCGCTGCACCTAGAGTCATCTTGCCAGCAGAGGAACACCATGCGGCACGCGGCCGCATGCACAAATTGTATACTTAATTGCACGAAATGATGCCGACGGACACAAAATGGCGTCCCGTGCCCCCAAAAGTTGGGACCTCATTGTCGCAACTCTCTCTATAGGGGCGTTCGAGATGCTTACACCGTGTAACACCAACTTACACCGGAGCGTTAGCCATCACGTGATACACGAGTCTGCCCCGGTGGCAGCCACCACTGCCCGAGCTCGCGGGCGGGTCGCGTAATTTTGTTTTTACACCACTGCGAGGGAAAAATGAGGGGTTTTGTACCCCTTTAGCGTCTTGAGAGGAGACTATATAATAGGCTAGGGTTAGAGTTTATAAAGCCCCACCGGCAACAACATTTGACATGTGTTCCCAGAATTCAAAGCGAAACCCCGTGTTGTTCGTTTTCCATCTTCTGGGGGCTTTCCCGGTGTAAACCCCCTGTTACACAGTGTAAGCATCTCGAACGCCCTATAGACTAATCCGACGAATGAAAACTGCGGTGTATCTCCAAGGTATTTACATGACGTCACAATAGAAATACACCGCAGTAACAATAGAATAACCACAAGAGGGCGGGCTCACTAAATGTTGCTCGGATTACACTACATGTATATTAAAACGGCACAGACTTATAAACCTATAGACCACCAGGTGCTATTCAAAACTACACGGCATTTCGTGATTTGAGCGGCGCCCGACTAAAACAAAACTATGGGCAAATTCACCTCTTGGTATAGGGATTTTACGCACAGTCAAACTCAAAAAATCAATTTTAACAAAAAAAACTTATGTACTAACTATGTTTCATGGAAATTAAAAATTGTTCGGTTTCTGTGTGAACATGGAGGAAGAAAGGTGTGAATAATGAAAAATTAAGGGATTTTTAGAGAATTATTTTTTTTAAATTTCAACCCTCGCGTGCGCTTTCAGTCCGCTTTGCGAGCGTCGTGCGTCCATCGCCCATACTTCATAGGAGCACGTAGAATACGCACGGCGTACGCGTGTTTTGGAATAGCCGCGAGCGCTTTGAACCCGCGCGGTTAGCTCATGCAGCCCTTTGTGTCGTCATTTGCTCATACTTTTCCAAATCACGATTTTCAATGCACGATTTTTGGTCTATAGGTTTATAGGTCTGTGTAATACGGCTCTGACCGGTATCTTTGACTAGCGCCCTCTTGCGTTCAGGTTTATCTAGCTTTATGATCCGTTTTCGATATGTCTGTCTTCATTACCGGCTTAGGTCTGGTGCATCTCGGAAATATGCTTGGTTTTAAAGAAATATGCTTCAATACCATGTTGAATTTTTACCCCTGCTGATCGTATTTATGTAAACCAAGAAGATATCAAGCAAGTAAACCACGCACTGAGAAGACATACTTTACAAACAACCGCAAAGACCGCGCCTAAAGCCGAATACCACAATTTCGAAAACGGCTATATTTTCACCAATCACACTGACTGGCGCCCTCTTGCGTTCAAATTTGTCCAGTTTTATGGTCAGGTGTCGCGTGTAAATTTTACCGCCATGTAAATTTATCCGGGATGACCAAATTTGGTCATCTACGTAATGCAACGTCATGCGCACTGCATAACAAAAGTGCACCGCTTCGTGCTGTGACGAATCTTCCGGCCCAGCATGTATAGTGTACACTACGTGCGGTAGCATGCACGTATGTACACACATACATATTTGCACGTGGCGCATCTCAATCTTTTCAGCGCGAAACTCATACTCACTGACTACTGTATAGGCTAGGTACGTGTGAAAAAAGGTTGCACGCATGTACACGAAAGGGTAGTAATGCTCACACAGCCTATGCAGACGTACATACGTGAACATGTTTTGTTTTTGTACAGCGCTATACATGCCGTTCGTATTGAGTATCCGGAAGTACAAGTGTGAGCACGCACGGAATGAAATACATTCACCGCTACGTGCTGGAAATTCCTATTGCGTCATCCGGAAGAATTTACATGGCGGTAACATTTACACGCGACACCGGTTTCAAAATGACTGACTAGTCTTCCGATGTGTAAAACCTAAAATTCATGCTGGTCAGAACATGGAGGCCAGAATGACCAGTAGATTAGAGAACTCTACTGGTCCTGCTGAAAATTTATACTGGTTAATGTCAGATTTATTTCTGAGAGCTGTGAGTGTCAGAAGCATTGTCCACCGGTGCTTTTAAAAATGGCACCGAGATACTGCGACACTTTCTGGTTTAAAGTCATTGAGTGCAGGATGGATGGGATTGCTTTTTGATCAACGCTACGCTGGGGCATGGCTGGAGAGATCGGAGAAAGAAATGTAGTTTAATATCTGAAAATGTCTAAAGCAATCAGGAATTGTTCGTGGTAACCAGGAATACTTCGCATTATATTTGTCTCTTTATGTGAACAGATCAAGCTTGGGCAAGCAGGCTTTAGGGCTACAGTGTTTAGGTTCACTTTTGCTTACCCTGGCCGGCTTGGACTGTTTTGTCCTAGTTCACTCCTGTCTATTTTTCTCTGCATTTTTCGGTATTACATCGTAAATTGCGCTTTCTTATGTAACTTTTGTTTATTGTTCACAGCATGTAATTTGTGTGCTCTTGTTTTTTTGTTGATGTATTGGCCGAATAAATAATAATAATAATAATAATAAATGTTTACTGGGCATCAGAGAATGTTTCCATGAGTCAGGAAATGTTTTCACTGGTCCATCGGACCAGCGTCTTTGACAGATCTAGTGGTCCTTCTGATTTTTGTTTACTGGTCTAGTACCACAGGACCAGTGTTAATTTCAACCCCTGTGAAGTGGTATTCTCCCCTGCCATAGAAAAAAACTTTGTCTCATAATGAGCATTAAACCATTCAAATCTGTCAAAGGGAATTAATCAGATTAAATTAAAAAGCCGGATGTCAAAACATCGAGCGCGCTGTCACTCAAATATTCAGGTTAATGAACTAGGACTAAATGAGGATCATGTGACTTTCATCAGTACAGCATCGTTGACAACAGCAGATTTTATTGGTCTGAAAATGAGAAATTCCATAAAGAGCGAAACATCTTTTATTTGTGTCCTGATTTTTATCTCACAACTTCTGTTTTCAGTCGCATAAACCTTTAAATGCACAATGGCTTTTCAGCAATGTGGGCGCGCCAAATTCGTGCCACGAAATACGCAGCTCCATAGCAAAGGCATGGAGCTGTGTATTTCGTGGCACGAATTTGACGCGTGCGCATTGCTAATGAGCCTCTGCCCTTAAAGGAGCGTGTCCAGATCAAATTTGAGCCCCACATTTTCCCCATCGGTTTTTAGATTTTGATCATACCGTATCATTTGTCATATTTTTCTCATTACCATTCTGAAATTTGGCGCTCTCACTCCGTATATTTTAAAGGATATCGTAAAATAAATACTGATGTTTTGTGTAGTAATTACCTAGTTTCATAATACAGTGCAGTGATGATTACATCATGGAGCTATTTTTGCTTCCGCATCCAAATTGGGGATTTCAAATTTCATGTTTTCTCCCCATGGATAGTATTTTAGGAAGGTATTTTATATGATTGTTGGGTTGGAACGAAATATATTTTCTGGAAAAATCTGAACAAGCTCCATTAATTGTTCGTATTTTGTCTTTGTGTGTTGCAGGTTAATCATCGTAAGACGATATCTCTTAATAATAGGAATGGCCTACGCTATGCGCTGCGTGACTATGACAGTGACGTCGCTGCCCATACCAAGCACCGAATTACACTGCGGCAAAAGGGTAAGATAGGCTGTTATGCCCAACTTGTGATTTGTCCCAAGTCTGGATGATGACAAGTACTCCCTCAGGTTTTCCCCAAGACCTCTGACACACCGGGCAGATGCTCTACCAGCTGAGTTATGAGGCACAGTGGTATACTCCCTCAGGTTTCCCCCAAGACCTCTGACACATTGGGTAGATGCTCTACCAGCTGAGCTATGAGGCACAGTGGTATACTCCATCAGGTTTTCCCAAAGACTTGACACACCGGGCAGATGCTCTACTAGCTGAGCTATGAGGCACAGTGGTATTCTCCCTCAGGTTTCCCCCCAAGACCTCTGACACACCGGGCAGATGCTCTACCAGCTGAGCTATGAGGCACAGTGGTATACTCCATCAGGTTTTCCCCAAGACTTGACACACCGGGCAGATGCTCTACCAGCTGAGCTATGAGGCACAGTGGTATACCCCCTCAGGTTTTCCCCAAGACCTCTGCCACACCAGGCAGATGCTCTACCAGCTGAGCTATGGGGCACAGTGGTATACTCCCTTAGGTTTTCCCCAAGACCTCTGCCACACCGGGCAGATGCTCTACCAGCTGAGCTATGAGGCATAGTGGTATACTCCCTCAGGTTTTCCCCCAAGAATTCCCCAGGAATTCTGTAATTTTTGCATCCATGAACTTCCAGAATGACCGGATAATTCCTGGAATTTCTTTAAAAAATAGAATTATGATTCCAATTTCTCACCTTACTTGGATTCGACTAAAGTGATGTGAAAATAAAGTTCCTTTCCACTCCTTATCCTTTTACAGATGTTCGACAGTGTTTGGAGCAAGCTAGGCCGTGCAATAGGTCCAACTATAGGTTTTGGAATGGCTGTGGTCGGACAGAGAGGAGACTTGTGTGGAGACTATATGTACAGCGGACACACGATATCCATTATGAACCTATGCTTGTTCTTCACAGAATGTAAGTTGTTTGTTCTATGTGTAAAAAAAAAAAGATTTTTGATCGTTCTCACTAGAGAAATCACTTTGTTCGACGATGATTCGACGAAGAGATTTCCTGATGTAAACGCACGCCTCTTCATTTGACGAAGATTATAATCTCTTTGTTCGATGAAGAGATCGCTTTATTCAACGAAGCAAATTTGTAATGTGAATGCTCACCCTTCGTTTAATGAAGCGATTTGGCAGGCCTAGTTGCACAAGCGCGTCGTGCGTTGTTTTTTATGCTTCACTCAAAAACCACACAGCCCTGAAGCTCGACGCTTGAAGCTCAATGCTTGGCGCTCGATGCATCCCACAGCTTCATTCAATCTTCGTTAGCAGTCGCCTAATGTGAACGGTACCGCTCTTCATTCGATCTCCGTTTGATCTTAGTTAAGCGAGATGTGAATGCACGCTTCATTAAAGGACATCTTTAGTCAAATGATTTAGTTGGCAGATTTCCTATAAAAATCATATTTCCCTACCTATCCCCACTCAAATCAGAAGATGTAAATGCGCCGATCCTCTGTAAAAACGCAAAATAGTGCGCGTAAAAGCATCTCATGGGCGCCGCCATCTTGCATTGTCCTATTTTGATCAACCAATCAAATCACTTTGTGAAACTGATGACGTCACATTGCGCAACTGCCTGAATCACCAGCAAGCAAAATGCCGAAATTTGCGGCTTTCGTACGTGGAAATAATTCCGGGCATTCTCAATTACGGGAACAGGATGAAACTTGGGATGAGAACAGGATGTTTTGCAATTATAAGCGCCAAATGTTATGAAAAAGCCAGGGAATCTAAAGTCCAACTACAGCTAAATCCCAGGAAAATTTGATCAGCCACGCGCACTGTGATTCCAATTTATGCGCATGCGATGCCACACGCGATGCCGCAGGTTCTCCATGCCGCGTGGCACGCGATATGGCCCGTGCTCGGCCACACTCGTCTACGCGCACTGCGCGTACACATTTTTCACAACTCGCGTGCGCGCAGTCGACCCTGTGGCACAAACCAAGTTGCGCAGTGTGACGTCATCTCCGACTGGAAAATGGCGGCTTACACGGTAAGTTAAAAAACTGCTCATTTCTTTTAAAAACCAAGTGCAGATGATGAAAACGTTTTATATAGATAAAGAAGTATGTCTTACGGTGGTATCTGCAAAAACTAACTCTCTTGACTGAAGATATCCTTTAACTAATGATGATACGAACGAACGAAGCGATTTCTCGTAATTTTTGTCCTCACTAAAAACAATGCATAGTTCCGACCTGTCAATCAACCGAACCCGCCGACCAATCACAACAGAGCTAGCAGATGTCACCCACATAGGTTAAAGTGCACTGTACGTTCACAACAACATGATCACGCGATATGTTCTGCCGGCCCCATACAATTTGTACAGTGTTGTATGCGACGATCCGGGTGAATTTTTGGTTTCAAGGCCGGTGGTTTCGTTGTTCAAAGATACGAAGGCTATATTTCGTGATGATATGATATCCCTGTATTACTGGCCCTTTACTCAGTGTGTTCTAAGATAACTGTTGACCCTGAAACATGAATACCTTTGAGTTTTCTTCAATGAATCTGTGCTTTCCGTTGAAAGTCCCATTGCTTTGTGCATTGTGTGTCGCCATTTTTGACAATAGCGTGTGAGCCATAGCAACAATGTCCAAGGGGGCGGGGTTAAATGGGAAAAATCGGAACTATGCATTCTGATTTCCCTAAATGATTTGTGTCAATTCATTTCATTTCAGACACGCCAAGCAAATATCATCTATTACATTTCCTGATGTGTTTGGGAGCCGGTACTTGCCTAGTCCTGGTCGTCCTATCGCGAGAGCACTACACCGTCGACGTTCTAATTGCCATGATCATATGTAGTCTGCTGTTCATGTACTACCACAACATGGTAAACACAAGAATTCATCTGCAACGCGAAACCAACAGAGTCCGAGTCTGGTTCCCTTTCTTTTACTACATGGAAGGTAAAGTAGATGGTATGGTGCCAAACGAGTATGAGTGGCCATTTAGGTGCCCGTCTATTTCGTGGCTGCGGTGTCCCAAACTTTTGTTTCGAAGTAAGTCCGGGTTACTAGATTGACCACAGTTTTTCGCATTTAGGGTAGTTCGTCGCGTGCAGCGAGCTTTTAAGCCTCCCTCGGGTCGACCCGGTAATCCCTTGCGCCGCGACGGAACACTCGGCATCAAGCAAAAAAGTAACACTCGGGTCGCAAAACTGAACAAATCGTGTGAGTATCGCTGAACAAGCGGAAACTCGACGCAAAATAATCGCAACTATCCTCGTGTCACGCACGATGGCTTCTAATTGGCTTTTCTTTATAGAACTTGGCATTGACGATCAGTATCGTCATGTCGCAAAAGTTGAACATGTATAACTCTTGCGATTTGTTTGCGCCGCCTGATGCCAATTGTCGTAATGCCGTCAGAGCTACACACAGGTCTCAACTTAGAAAACAATCGACTATTTTGGGCATAGCTCAGGCACAGCTTGGTCCTAAAAAGTCAGTTGACGACTGTTTTGTTGTCAACTGACAAGGTCGACCTAAGGGGCGGCTTAAGAGGTCGTAAACTGAGATTTTCTGTCCGAATGCGAAATACAGATCCAAGGTACGACATGATGTATCAACCCTTTAAATATATTGTAAATATGTCGTTTGGTAAAATGTTGCTAGACGAAACCAGTGTGTAAGCTTGTGCTGACAAATTTTGCCATCTATATATCACAGACAAAAATATTGCGGTATTCGATGTTACAGTAAACTCTCGTTATAACGCCCCCTGAGCTCTTCCCGATATAAAGCTTTTTCTTAGTCCTAAGCGTTATTCTCTTCATTGTTTATGCGTTGGTTATAGCGCTGTCTGGATATAAAGCTCTAATTATTGTGGTCCCTTGAAGAGCGCTATATTGTTGATGCCCCCCTAACGTGGCGTATTTTACTTTCCGTTCTCTCTTGGTGCAATAAACAATCTGATGCACTTGGCATTAAAAGGATATCAAGTTCTTAAGTACTTTCATAAATTCTAAAACTAAAATACGGAGACCGAGAAGAATCATTCATTTACGAGAAATTCACCAGAATCTGAAGGTAGCGGCATTCGCTTCAGGTTGACATGACGTCATACATGTCATAATAGCTAGGCATTTCACGTGAATAAAATTGTGTCTATCGGCGTTGTGTTCTGTACGCACGGTGCGTGCATGCAAATGGTCGTCACGGGTCACCGTAGCATGGTTTTAAACATTTCAGCCAATCGGCGTCGACTGCGCCACGTTAGGGCACGCTCAGACGATTTTCCGTGAGTAAACTTTTGCGGCATCGGTCGCAGTTTTTCCATTATTTGTATCATTTGTACTTGGCCAAAATAAGTGAATGGCTGTTTTTCTGGAAGGGATATAATTCTGGATTAAGCTGTAAAAGCCTGAACCTCGTCTGCTGATGGATTTTGCTGCAATGTGATTGGATTTCCAGTGAGTTGTCAAAGTGCGCCACGTTAGGGAACATCACTATGAGGGTTTACTGTATTGCAATGATTTCACACCAAAAATACAATCTTTTGTTGTTGATATTATGTTGTCTATCGGCACAAGCTTTGAGTGATTTTTGGTGGTCATTTCTTTATTTCTTGAGTGAAAGTAGTTAAAGTCTAGCGTACATGTACATCTACCTTGCAACTGGAAGCAACTACTGGCAACTGAAAAAAATCCCTGTTTGCGCGAGATGCTCATGTTCTACTTCCTGGCAACTATAGTTGTATCCAGTTGCGGTCAGTTTTGTCAATGTACGCGTAGTTGCAACTATAGTTGCTGCCAGTAGCACACGTGCATCTGATCATGTGCGCGCACATCGACAACAACTGATCAGTTGAGTTGCTTCCAGTTGCAAGGTCAATGTACTCTAGGCTTTACCGAGTTGCCGTGTCAATGTGCGCACTCTGGAAATGTAGACATGGCTAGATGCTCCCAGTTGCCGCTAGTTGCGCAACTAATCAGTTGCTGTCGATGAGCGCGCTACGCACACATCGACAGCAACTGATCAGTGGAGTTGCTTCCAGTTGCATAGTCAATGTACGCTAGGCTTTACCGAGTTGCCGTGTCGATGTGCGCACTCTGGATATGTAGACATGGCTAGATACTCCCAGTTGTCGCTAGTTGCGCAACTAATCAGTTGCTGTCGATGTGCGCGCTACGCACACATCGACAGCAACTGATCAGTGGAGTTGCTTCCAGTTGCATAGTCAATGTACGCTAGGCTTTACCGAGTTGCCGTGTCGATGTGCGCACTCTGGATATGTAGACATGGCTAGATACTCCCAGTTGTCGCTAGTTGCGCAACTGATCAGTTGCTGTCGATGTGCGCGCTACGCACACATCGACAGCAACTGATCAGTTGAGTTGCTTCCAGTTGTAAGGTCGATGTATGATGAAATGTAACAATAGATAGAGTACATACATATACCCCATTGACTATATCTTGCAATTATGTAGCCAATGGTATTAAACTGTGTACCTAGATAGGACCGTGCATTGTACACACGTGGTACAAAGCATTTTGGGTCATATTTACAGTTGTGCATGCGTATGGACACTGCCCCGTTTGGTGCATTGTACCAAAAAGTACCACGCTCCATTGGTTAAATAGACCGTATCGAATAGCCGCCATCTTGTAGGGCAACTTTTGATATTTTAATTGGTCAACAATGTAAGCACAAAATGTGCAACCATGCATGTCTTCACGGACCAAAGAAACTGACCTATAAGATAGCAGCTATTCGATACGGTCTGTTGAAATCATTTTGTGAAATGTGCTTGGGAGCCAAATTTAACAAGTTTAGGGAACCCAAGTTTCGGCCCAAGTTACATTATACAGTTTGAAGTGCATATAAATTATGTACTGAAGTTTTCTTGCCTTACAAGTTACATGTAGATTGAAGATGCTTGATTTCAAGCAAATTCCACGAAATGAATTCAAGGCAATAGAGCTGGCGTACATTTTGGTGCAAATAAAGCACATGACGGCCTGCGTGGTCGTTTTTCGCATGCGCGATTTCTCCAAATGGGTATACAGAGCGTCCCAAATAAATGGCCAGAATCTGTGTTCCCCGGGATCCTGATGGGGAAGAATCTTACGTGAAAAATAGTATTTATTGCATCAAAATCAGTCAAGTGAATCAAAAGTTGTCTCATTTTTGGTGCAGCAAAGTCACACGCTAGTTCATGAACCAGATCTGATTGGTTTAGGATTAGCCAATAGGCAGCCACTCCTAGCTGAGGGCTGACCTAGTTGCACCAAAAATGTTAATTCGCTTGACTGGTTTCGAGAAGTAGGGACTATTTGTTATGTAAGAAGATTCCCTATCAGGGGATCCGGGGAAACCTAGATTCTCAGGTTGCCTGGTTTGATCTGGACATATTTGTTTGGGACACCCTGCATTGATTTTGCATAAATGTCGCATTTACTCTTCTCTTGAATGTACAGTGTAAATGGTATCATAATCTTAGATGTGTATTTACACAATCTTACAATCAATGTATGTATACTACCTCAATTAAAGGCCAAGGCTCGTCAGCAATGCCGCGTGCCAAATTCGTGACACGAAATACGCAGCTCTATAGCAAAGGCATGGAGCTGCTTATTCCGTGGCACGAATTTGGCGCGTGTGCATTGCTGACGAGCCTGTGCCTTTAAGGTAATCGATGTAACAGTACAAAACTATAGAATACATTAGACCCAGTAACTGGGTCGTTGGCTCCTTTTTTGACGATTTTGTTTTTTTCTTTTCATCTAATGACCCAGGGGTCAATTTCACCAAACTCTTCGTAAGTTAAGGTCCATAATAAGGCTTGCGATGGATCCTAGAGCTGTGATGGATCGTGGCTACGATGGGTGCTGCGGTGGATTTCACCAAACCTATCGTAAGCGCGATGCGTTCGATTATCGATTAAGGATATTTGCATATTTACTCTGAGGCTGTTTGCTGTGCTGAATTATGTTTTTAATAAAACGGTCGTTGGCTACACGAGTTCAAAAGGTCCCCGTGTCCGTTCTGCATAGTGCAAGCGCGCGCGTTAAATTTGGCGCGCAGATTGCGGGACGCGTAGCAATACATTTTGTGCAGTCACCAAGCGCGTGGGCGTTTTGTTTTTCGCGTTTTTAAGTCGCGCGTAGGACGCGTGTAGAACACGTTAGCATCATTCAAATTTGTATTCCATGTACACGTACAAGATGTTGTGGCCGACGTAGACAATGGATGGCCAACAGCTAGCTGCAGCGCGCGGCAGCAGCCGCAGCATAGCTTCCGTGTTTTTGCATGCAGTAAAAACGTCGACACTGAACAGTTTTAAAGTTGTCACCTGCTAAAATCGTATGTGTAGAATTTAAAAATGTTATCTCGTTTATTATCGCTTAACATATAATCTATCAAGGGTGACAATCAGTTTTTTGGGGAGCCAGAGTTCGTTTCGTCTTCCAAAAACGGCAAAAACCACGACCATCGTTGGTCAAAAAGTACGCTACGATGACCCATTGCCTCATCGTAGCTTACGGTGCGTTGCCATGGCAGATATGCATCGGTACACTCATCGCAAGTTTCTTGAAATTGATCTTAGGACGCAACACGAGTTACGGAGCGGTAACCCATCGCATCTTGAGTTACGAAGGATCGTAAACATTAGTTTCACTGACGCCAAGTTCTTAGAGTGGCGTGGTGTCGACATTGGCCAAAGACTTTGGTCCAAGGACTTGAGTCTTGCCTACGAAGTGCATTTCTGGTGACTATTACATGAAGGACGGAAGAATGCTATTTGGCTTGCGTTGGGGAGAATAAATATTAGTTAGGGTTTGCTTTGCCCCGCCGGACGTAACTTGATTAGCACTCTATACTCGTTGGTTCCCCGAGACACTATGAGAAAACCTTCATAGCATACTCTGGTAGGACTCGAACCTACAACCTCCTACATACTAGGCAGACATCTTGCAGGATGTTATAGGCTTGAGTCCCACTCGAGCACGCTATGAAGTTTATCTTATAGTATCTCGGGGAAGCAATGATGAGTATACAGTAATTAATCAAGTTACGTCGGGCAGGCCAAATATTTGTCCACAATTTTGTTCACAACTAGGAATGCGCATGCTCGCAGCGCGTATGTGAGTAAAGAAATAACCAACAAACAAGTGCTTAAAAATAATTAATATGGCGACGTACAATGGAAAACACGTCCATGACGTGCACAATACTCATCCGCCATGTTGGATGTATTTAAGCTCGACTGGGAGTTTGCAATTAAGTTCGACGTCTGAAGCCACTGCCGCGCTAACGTCGTGCCCAGTTGAATTTAATCCGACACGGCGTAAGCGCGACGTTTGAAGCAGGCCTTAGTCTTACCATGAGGAACAGAGAATTTGTTGGAGTTTCTGAGATCCTTCTGATGGCCCTCACTTCGGGTTGGCGGGAGCCAACTGCTGAAGTGTTAGAATTCAATTAGTTATTCAAAATTATTCAATTAATTATTCAAAATTATTCAATTAGTTATTCAAAATTATCCTTTTGTCTCACAAATCTTGATATAATGAATGCAATCACCTATTATGAAACGACCAAACCTGGGATGAGAGAAAACCATATGGGCCTTTACCAGGATTCACACCTGAGACCTCTGACTCACCGGGCAGATGCTCTACCAGCTGAGCCATAAGCCACATTGGTATACTCTCTCAAGTTTCCCCAAGACCTCCGACTCACCGGGCAGATGCTAAGCTGTGAGGCACAGTGGTATATTTTCTCAGGTTTCACTAAAGACCTCTGACACCCGGGACAGAGATGCTCTACCAGCTGAGCTATTAGGCACAGTGGTATACTCCCTCAGGTGTTTCTGAAAAACCTCTGACACACCAGGCTGATGCTCCACCAGCTAAGCTGTGAGGCACAGTGGTATATTTTCTCAGGTTTCACCAAAGACCTCTGACACCCGAGACAGAGATGCTCTACCAGCTGAGCTATTAGGCACAGTGGTATACTCCCTCGGGTTTCCCCCCCAAGACCTCTGACACACTAGGTAGATGCTCTACCAGCTGAGCTATGAGGTACAGTGATATACTCCCTCGGGTTTCCCCCCAAGATCTCTGACACACTAGGCAGATGCTCTACCAGCTGAGCTATGAGGTACAGTGATATACTCCCTCGGGTTTCCCCCCAAGACCTCTGACACACTAGGCAAATGCTCTACCAGCTGAGCTATGAGGTACAGTGATATACCCCCTCAGGTTTCCCTTAAGACCTCTGACACAGCGGGCAGATGCTCTGCCAGCTGAGCTATGGGCACAGAGCTATATATAGGAACTAGAGTGAGCACTTATCACGTGACCCCGTGCCCTCAAGGGTGCGTGGACGCCATTTTGTTAGTGGGCAAAAAGTACGTGCTAATGTATTGACGACATGCGTATTTTCAGCTTTAATTTTATTTTAAGATTAATGCTTTCAGCGATAGGGGTGCAGAAAGATGTGGTTGCTAACTACAATCATCCTGACTGTCGGATCATTGTTTATATTTTATATTTTACTTTAAAAGATTGAAACTTTAGTTAGGCCAAACACTTTTCTTTCTCCATGGGCCAAACAACATTCAAAATCGTCGCCCGGGTAGTGTACAAGATTTGGGGAGTTGATCAGAATTTTTTTTAATGACTTATCTAGCATTAGAATGTGCAGATTTGATGGAAAAACTCTAAATTTGGAGTGGGAAATTTTAAAATTTTGTTTCAGACAGGCGTATGCGAGCCGCGCGCACACTTAAGATCGACGTCTGAAACCAAGTCGCTGTTCAGTCGTTCTGACTGACTGGAACAGTCGATCTTTCGACTTCTGGCGAACCAAGTCGCTCCAAATTGTTTCATACGTCGAACTTAATTCAAATTTCTGGGATAATTTAGTTCAGCGCGACCGTAAGGTGCAGGATTTCCCGGTGAAACCGACTGCCTGAGGGAACAACTACCGTTCTACCGTTCACCATGCATTAAGTATAGCATAACCTAGCATTTTCAAGAGAAAAACTGTATTTTTTTCATTTCTAAAATCACGTTTCTAACAAAATTCGCACTTTTTGTAACATTATTATGCCATAATTAGTGGCAGAGGTGTACGTTTATACCTTCCTAGGTACAGTAGAAAAAGGTCACTCATGACTGGCGTTAAACAGCGAATAAATCATTTAAAAACCCATTTATAGCTGCCGCGCCGTTGACTGCAGTGGATACATCCGGGTATTTATCAATTATTTTGACCACTAACAAAATGGCGGACGCGGTCCCAGGGCGGCACGCCCGGGTACCGCGCACAGGCACGGGGTCACGTGATAAGTGCGCACTCTAGTTCTTATATATAGCTCCATGGCTATGGGGCACAGTGGTATACTCCCTCAGGTTTCCCCCAAGACCTCTGACACACTAGGCAGATGCTCTACCAGCTGAGCTATATGAGGCACAGTGATAATACATGTACTCCCTCAGGTATTCACTATGCTTCCTCACGAATTAACTACGCAAAAACATAAACAAGTCCAGAAATTATATTTGATGTTTAAACATTTGTTTTAACGGTAACTGAGAGATTTCAAATTGTCTTAGAAAGTTTAGAAACCGTGTCTTCTTTTGTAGTAAAATGTGCAAAAGAAAAAGCATTACTCGGCGTAATAAAATGGCTCTAAAAGACGAGGTTTTACGTGCCAATTTAATCATAATTATAACCGAAGAAAGGTTATGGCGATAAACTAAAGGCAGTATACATGATTGGTATCTCGAAAATCAGAAATGTTCACAGATGTACGCCTAATTTACACATGATGACTGTAGAAAACTTCCCCTGAAATGGTTTTGTCTGAAGTGCTATATAGTCTTTGAGAAATGAGTAAAACAATTAGTTTTCGTCTCATGAGACAAATTAAATTCGCCTCAAAACCATTTCGCCCAAGTGCCATTTCGCCCTGTGCACGAAGTGGTTTTGGGGCGAAGTGGCATTTGGGCGATGTAGTGTTTGGACGAAGTGATTTGGGGCGAAATGGCACTCGGGCGAAGTGGTTTAGGGGCGAAATTACTGCAAACCCTTTTTTGACTGTTTTCTCAAAAGTTAGACGAAGTACAGAGCTGGTTTTTGCTCAGGTTGGTTTTAATCATGCATATCTTCAATCACACAGGGGGATAAAACTATTTGTAACAGTTTACCAATCATGTATATGTCTTTAAAACTCCTTACAAATCTTTAACAAATAAGTTAAATGTCTTCAGCATGGCCGAGCGGTGTGGCGTGTTGAATCCAAGATCGTGGCGTGTTGAATCTACAGATCGTGGGTTCGAATCCCACCCCGGCTCGTCCATGGTGCGTGTGCCCTTGGGCAAGTCACCTTGCCACGAATTGCCTCTCCCACCCAGGAGGAAATTCACTACCTGTGAGGGTAGTGAAAGCTGATGTGTTTGATTAGTTCCTGGGGAGTTGAGCAGGATTAAGGAATGATATTACTGAGCCCAATGCAGAAAGCGCATTGAGAGTTCCGTCGGTTCTAAAATGTGCTATATAAGAACTGCCTATTATTAGTATTCCTTTTCTTGATCATTAATCACAATATTGTTCTTTAGCTAATATTGAATTTTTATCGAATCTTAAAGTACTAAATTTTCTTGCTAATTCTGATAAACTTTTGTGCATGTTGAAATTGTGTGTATGATATGAACGTTGTTGAACATTGTACATTGAATGTTGGTAACCGTTTTCAGTGTTATAATATGCAGATTTTGAAGTTTAAATTGTTGTGTTTATACCGTCCATAATTTGTAAATGTTAATGATTTTACAAATGAATGTGACAAGAATTATAATATACTAAATGTCGGGTGGTACATGGTGTTATGCCTTATTTTATTGTATTTCGCATTGACGTTCGTATATCCCCAACCCCCAAATTATTGCTGGCACATTTTGGTCGTATCTAACGTTTCGTCCAGAAACGCATTAGCCTTTTAGAAGTATGGCGGAACAAAAGGAGAGGGCGCAATTTCATTTGGGTATGAATTTTGTTATCAATTGTATTTCTTTCCAAAAACTTGATTAACATGTTGTAATTATAATACATAGACAGAATTATCAATAAAATTAATAAGTGTAAAGTGAAAAACTGAGTTATTTTGCATTTTAGTCGATTTTATACCCACTGCAAAGTGCGCCCTCCTATTGTGTCCGCCATACTTCAAAAAGGCTAATGGCTGGAGGGCTCACAGAGTGACGTCAGTTGCCGTGGTAATTAAGTCCTAACATTCGCTGGTAATCTGAAGCGTCCATTGCTAAAACGCAGGGAAACAGTTCACTGGTTTTAGTGCAGATCTAGGCCTTTTTCCAACACTGCCAACAAATATTCAGCAATTTTTTAATTTCTGTATCCATTAACAATCAGAATCGCCAGTATTTCCCATCCTGAGATCTCAGGGAATTTCCACTCTGCTAAGCGACGTTACAATACCCTGAGGAAATCCCCGCAAATCTGTGGAGTAAGCCGGCTGTTGTGTTCAGCCAACACACGACCGAGTTGATTTGATGTAATTTAATCAATTCGGTCATGTTATGCCGAAAAGAAACGATTTTTATACTTTCCAGAAATTGTATTGGGTTCTGTTCTTTACTGTCCTATTCCTACCAAAATTTCCGGCGACGATCTTAATTTACTTCGCAGTTTTTAAAATTAATAACGGGGATGCATGCTGACGAATGTAATGGAACGGATTCCCCAGTAGGCCTATGCTTTAAATAGCAGCCAATCGCCGACGCGGACACGGCCAGCATTACCGAGTACATGTATCACATGCATGCACGGTGTTTACAATCTGCGCGCGTTACATTTGAATGCCTGCAATGCATTGCCAAGCGTCCTGATTGGTCCAGAGAGGCGACAGATTGTCCCTAGCGAAATGGGGCCGGTTTCAACAGGGCCTCGGTACGCACGATCGGGGAGTGCGTTAAAGGGGTACTGTTTTAAGAGGATGGATACTTCCTGGAAGTATACAAAACAAAATCTCCCCCATAACAATTGAGAGAATTATCGGCTACGATTTTTGAATTGATTTCTTAACCAAAGCTTTGTCCAACGCAACGGAAAGGTCGAATTATTACTCAGTATGATTATATGAAATTGATCATTTTAAAATTCAGGAGTAATATGGACATTGATAGGTCCGCTTCTTGAGGAAATCTCATTCACAAGCACATTTTAATTTTAAAAATGTGGCATGAATATTAATAAAGCCCCGTGTCTCGACCAATCGGATCTCTACGTCCAATTCTGGTAGCAAACTCCAGAGCCCGTGTATAAAGTGAAGACAGGTTTCTCAAGTCGGTAACAAGAGGTCGGCTAGACTTGTTCCCAGTCCATTCGCGTCTACGCTGCTGTGGTTTACGAACCAACCGGTCACGTTACCGACTTGACAGACTTGACATCAAGTCTATGGCACACCCAGCTTGAAGCCCCAATACATCATTTGCAGTTACTTTAATACATGTAGGCCTGTCATGATGCCGGGAGCGTCCACATGGGTGTGTTTAGCGTGGGGTGTAGGAGCGACATTCCACGCGTTTTTCTATTTAATTAGAGGTCGACAAACTTGTTTTACTGCAGCACAATTTCCCGCAACCTTGGGGAATTCCAACTTCGTTCACTGAGCCTCCCAGAGATATGCGTCACATATCAACTTGTGGCATTTGTTTACAAACGCATCCGCTGACCTACATATAGCGTATATACAATGGACGGATGCAGAACATTATGCAAGAATTGTTATGGCGAGCATAGGCTATTTTATCACAGAAAAGACGATACATATACTTTGTCTAGATCGCTCCCCGGTCCACAACATTCTTGTATTCAAGTGACACATATACCTGAGTAAAAACAGGCTAACTAATTCTCTCTGGAGAAACATGGCGGATGGTTCCTTCAGTCGGGGATCACTATCAATCCATTGTATTATACAGATCAGTGAATGCAGCATTTGGTCACGTGATACAAACTTTCCATAAAAGGGCATTCCATAAAAACGGGACACAGTGTCCCCCCTTACGTCGTAACACTTCTGAAGTTGATTTAAAAAAAATAATTACCGGACTTCAGAGAACGATTACCTCGGCGTATAAAGAATATGTGACCTCGTGAATCGAACACCACCTTTATCTGTTGATACTACCCAAAACATAACGAGAACGCTTCAATAAACATGTGCGATCTTGTACATGCAAATGTGACATTTTGAAACTTTCATTTAAAAGTCAGCTCAGTAGGCCTACCTCATCTTCTTTCCGAGAAAACAATGAACAACTGTGTCCATGCTTTCATGAAATTGTGCGAAGCCTCTGTACTATTTAGGCTAGTCCCCTGCATGGAAAACGGGACCATAATACAACGGTAGACAGGGGTCTGGTTTCGGTCACACGAGGGCACGTGTGTGAATAAAATGCACACACATTTATATAATACAGATTACATGATTAGACAACTAAAAACAGGAACGACGGCATTACTGAAGAATAATGTTGATAAACTGCCTTGTAGAAATTTCAGCAACATAGATGCAGTAATACTTCAGAAAACCTGAAAAGTCCATGCATGTTTTTATGTTGAATGGTTAAAGAAAATTGTCTGCAGACAATTTTCTTAAAAAAACAAAAGCACCTTCAGTTGGCAATTTCTTCCACAAAGGTACCATTCTACACAGGGACAAATCATGTGATGTTATGTTGCTTTCAACACTTTAGCCGCTGCTGAAGCTCTATAGTTGGAACGCACCCACGTTTCTGCATAAATACAATTACACACGTTGTATGGAGTTGCAGACGAAATGTTATATGGCACGCCAAATAACTCAACACTGATAATTTAACGTGAGAAAGTGCGCATGCGGGATGTTTTACATGTAATTCAATGGGGAAGTGCCCAAAACCATGCAAATGAGGTGCCCAAAACTATGCAAATGAGGTGCCCAAAACTATGCTAATGAAAGGTGCGGTTATGCGCGTCCTGGCTCCGAAGGAACAATTGATAGGTGCATAATTATTCTGTGGATGGATGGAACACGTGCGTGGTGTGCCCGCGACGGGTTACGTGAAATGTTACCACCTTTTCCCCCAATTTGTTGCAAGGAATTTTTTAAAATGTTGACGCATATTTTTGCAAGTGTTGCGCAAGAAAAAAAAGGGTTGGCATGTCATGTTGATAGGCTGTTTGAAACTAGCATGTCGTGCTTTTGTTGGCAAGTTTTTAAAAATGATAAGACTTGTTTTTTAGGGTTGGCGTTGAATTATCGTTTAATTTGGCGTGCCATAATGTTATGCATACTGGCCTTTTTCCAAATCTCGACTTGGGCTCAGGCTCAGGCTCCGTCTCCATGTGAACCACATGGAGATGGAGACAGAGATGGAGACGAAGCCGCCGTTGCATTTTGCAGTTTTCAGTTCGGGTTATCCCATTATAGCTAGAGAGACGGCTTATACAACTCTATGGTTCATCCCATCATTTCTTCCCGGCCCTTGGAAGGAAACGTATAACACATGCGGTTAGTGTGGGCCGCGCCGCCGTCCAAGATGGTTATCTCATACTTAGGAATGTCACTTTAGATTTTGTGTCGTAGAAAAGCCATGTTTACTCTGTCCATGTATTTCGACACCACGATGAAGTCTACGACGTACAGCAACGGTGTGGCAGAAAAAGAAATGGCCAACGGTACAGCTGTGATAGAAATATGCGAACAAAATCACCTAAATCATGGACACGAACAACAGCACCGTGGGAATGGATTTTTACTCAACGGGAGTTTGTCAAATGGAGTTGGAAAGCATGGAGTTCATAAGCAGATTAATGGAGTCATTCTTGACTCGGCCATCAAAAAAATCGCCATTGAAATCGCCGAGGCGTCGGCTCTGCAGGCCTCCCAACCACCCAAGCTCGAACCGGAGCCGCTTAAGACACTTTTGACCCTCGTTTTTTGCATGTTTGTGTCTTTCTTGTCCGCCTTTACGATGACTTACACGCACGACCGGACGCCTGACCCTAACAGTGCCCCACCCCTCCCCGATGTCGTCTTCGATCTTGTGCCGCGGTTGGAGTGGTCTTTTCTGGCCTGTGAAATCGGGATGCTGCTCATGATCGCCGCAAATTTTATGAATGTAGCGTTACACAAACACAGGTAAGAAGATTTTGAACTAAAAATTAATATTGAAGTCTCGGCAAAGAATCGAGAAGTTGATCATGGCTTCGGACCTCGTGTACAAAAACATACGAGACGGGCTGAATTTTTTTGGGAATTTTTTTTATGTATACATTGAACACGGATTTGGGTAAATTTATATGTTGGAATCGATAGCTTATTCAATTCTAAGATATACTTCCCACTGACACTTCCGTCGCAAATGTTGCATTTCTGAGATAAATAAATGATAAAATTACTGCATAAAGTAATGCACAAAATGACGTGGCGAGCGGTCTGTGCGACAACAGAGAGCGCTGCGCGCGCGCGCGCGCGCGTGAATGGTTATCTTGTGCACTAACTTTATACAGAAAAGCAACATTTGCGACAAAAGTGCAAGTGGGAAGTATATCTTAAAATTACATTAAATGTGTTGATTCCAGGAGGTAATTTCCTCAAAATCTTTGTTCAATGTATACGAAAAAAATACTTTTTTTTGTATTTCCTCACAAAATCTTAAATTTGTCTCACTCCTAAATGTGGGTTTTTCTATCAAATCTGCACTTAACATACTTGATGGGAAAATTCTGATAAACTTTCCAACTCTTACCGCCACGAAATCTACCGAACGCTACTCGGACAAGTTTCGGGGCATTAAATCTGCAATTATGATCACTAACTTTGACAATAGACCTCATCGCAAATACTGCTTGGGTGAGTTTGCACAAAAGCAAAACTGTATTTTGTGGCATTGTGGGAAGGAAAATGGGGCAAAGTCTGCCCCGATCACCTTCCCACAAACAATACATTGCTGCTTTTGTGAAAACTCACCCAAGTGGTATTTGCGATAAGGTCTATTGATTAGCCTACTTGACCATGGCTTAACTCTTTGAACCCTAAATGTCACATTTGTGACTTCCCCGTGAACAAGTAATAACCCGATGAGCCACTGTGACTTTTAAGTGATGTCTTCATAACTGTCTTGACAAAAGAGGGCCCTAAGCCAATCGAAGTGGCTGTAATACAGCAGGGTCATGGTGTCATTGTGCATAAATAATTTAGGGTTCAAAGGGTCAAGACCTTGTGCACAAAACATATGAGAAATTATACAAAATTTGTATTCTCTAAGAAAACCTTTGATTTTTCCCATTCCTAAATTTTGGGATTCCTATCAAATTTGCCTTACTGATGCTTGATTAAATATTTAAAGAAAGATACACTATTATTATTATCAACCTCTCAATTCCTATTGCAGATTTCACGGAAACCCCAAATTTAGAAGTGAAAAAGTTGAAGGGTTTCTTATGAAACTAAGGTATTTTTTTGGTGTACATTGAACAAAGATTTGAATGAAAATTACGTGTACCTCCTTGAATCAATAGATCATCCAATTCTAAGATATACTTCCCACTTGCACTTCTGTCGGAAATGTTGCATTTTTGAGATGAATAAATGATAAAATTACCGCATAAAGTAATGCAAACAATTACAGCGCGAGCGGTCCGTGCGTAAGTGCGACAACAGAGGGCGCTGCGCGCGCACGAATGGTTATCTTGCGCACTAACTGACTGCAAATGTTCCTTTTTCTACAGAAAAGGAACATTTGCGACAAAAGTGCAAGTGGGAAGTATCTTACAATTAGATTATCTGTTGATTTCAGGAGGTAATTTTTCTCATTACCATTCTGAATTTTTATACTCTCAATCCCTTTATTTTCAAGGATATTGTGAAAAACAACCGATGTTTTGTAAACTAATTTATCCATTCCATAAAGCAGTGCAATGAGTGAACAACCTTTTTGCTTCCACTTCCAAATTGGAGATTGCAAATTTCCTGTTTTCTTTCCATGGGTAGTATTTTGGGGAAGTATTTGATATGATTGTCAAAAAGAAATCTTTTTTCTGGGGAAAATCTGAACAAGCTAACATAATATGTACATTGTAATATTTGTAAATCTAGGGCATATTGTCCAAGCACAAATGCACAGCCAGCCATGCATGTCCCATTTAATTTATGATGGAGCCAAAGGTTATAAAAATATAGCACGCTCCATTACATGTATGCACCTGTCAATTGTAATCCTAGCCCTGGGGCACCCAGGACTTTGGAGAAAGTAGCGACATACATGTAGCCAGGGGATGTCCAAAAAAATGTGCCCCGCTACCCGGGACAATAGACAATAGCGGGGACTTGGGCCCGCATGTCGGGGCCGGGATTGTGCGGGGACGTTGCGGGAGTATCACGCTGGGCCACTTGGACATCCCCGGCCCAGTCCCCGCTAATCCCAGATCCCCCATGGCCGGGATTACAATTGACTGTGCATTAACAATCACTTCTGACATAAGAAAGATAAATGGTTGTGTGGAACATGATCCTAAAAAGATAATAATTTTGAAGATAATACCCTGTCCCAAAACCACTTCGTGCACAGGCCGTGGTTCAGGGCGAAGTGGTTTTGGGGCGAAATGACTGCAAACCATTTTTTGACTGTTTTCTCAAAGGTTAGACGAAGTACGGAGCTGGTTTTTGCTCAGGTTGGTTTTAATCATGCATATCTTCAATCACACAGGGGGATAAAACTTTTTGTAAAGGTTTACCAATCATGTATACTGTCTTTAGGCAGATGTCAATTTTAGAAAACATATGGGTACATTATTTATTAGCGTTGTGGGAAAACCTGAGTACTGTTTGTTTTTGTAGGTATTATAGCCCCAGTCACATGTTTGTTATCTGTCAAAAATACCACACCTGTGTCCACTTAAAGGAGTGTTTGTATTTTTCCACAGTCAATTTCTTTGACATACAAGATTTTAGGTCCAAGTTCATGTCAAGTGTCTTAATGTTATCTTTAAATTATCCAGCTAAACCAGGAAATAACTTTTACCCCAAGGAGTAAGAAAATAGTTCTACAACATACATTTCTGAAAATCATGTGTACAAATTTTCCCTTTTATATGTATGTGTAACAAAGACAGACAAAAATGTCACAATTGGTCTGTCCACGTTACATACATACGGTACGTATAAAGGGATATTTGTACATATAAGCTTTTCAGAAATGTATGTTGTGGCAGCATTTTCTTACCTTTTTGGGCAAAAGTTATCTCCTGAGAATTATGTACAAGAAAAATTCTTTAAGTTTGAGATAAACTAAAGACAACTGAAATACTATGGGAAGAAAACAGGAAATTTGGAATCTCCTATTTGGATGTGGAACCAAAAAGGTTGGTGTAGGCCTAATCACTGCTTTAGGGAACAGATAAATTAGTTTACAAAACATTGGTGTTTTTTTGACAATATTATCCTTGAAAATATATAGTTGGACAGCACAGAATTTCAGAATGGTAATGAGAAAAATATGACAAATGATATGGTATCAAAATCTCAACACCCATGGGGAAAATGAGGGGTACAAAATGTGATCTGGACACGCTCCTTTTTTAAAAGTAGTGTATTTTATATGATTGTTAGATTAGAATGAAATCCATTTTCTGGGAAAATCTGAACACACTCCTGATCCTTTAACATGTTGTTGTGCACCTCCACAGTAGACCAAACAGTGCATGCTTATGGTGAAAGGGGTTAGCCTCCAGGTGTTTTCGTGACTCACCTGGGCATGTTTTGCCCCAGTCACATGTTTGTTATCTGTCAAAAATACCACACCTGTGTCCACTTAAAGGAGTGTTTGTATTTTTCCACAGTCAATTTCTTTGACATACAAGATTTTAGGTCCAAGTTCATGTCAAGTGTCTTAATGTTATCTTTAAATTATCCAGCTAAACCAGGAAATAACTTTTACCCCAAGGAGTAAGAAAATAGTTCTACAACATACATTTCTGAAAATCATGTGTACAAATTTTCCCTTTTATATGTATGTGTAACAAAGACAGACAAAAATGTCACAATTGGTCTGTCCACGTTACATACATACGGTACGTATAAAGGGATATTTGTACATATAAGCTTTTCAGAAATGTATGTTGTGGCAGCATTTTCTTACCTTTTTGGGCAAAAGTTATCTCCTGAGAATTATGTACAAGAAAAGTTCTTTAAGTTTGAGATAAACTAAAGACATCTGAAATACTATGGGAAGAAAACAGGAAATTTGGAATCTCCTATTTGGATGTGGAACCAAAAAGGTTGGTGTAGGCCTAATCACTGCTTTAGGGAACAGATAAATTAGTTTACAAAACATTGGTGTTTTTTTGACAATATTATCCTTGAAAATATATAGTTGGACAGCACAGAATTTCAGAATGGTAATGAGAAAAATATGACAAATGATATGGTATCAAAATCTCAACACCCATGGGGAAAATGAGGGGTACAAAATGTGATCTGGACACGCTCCTTTTTTAAAAGTAGTGTATTTTATATGATTGTTAGATTAGAATGAAATCCATTTTCTGGGAAAATCTGAACACACTCCTGATCCTTTAACATGTTGTTGTGCACCTCCACAGTAGACCAAACAGTGCATGCTTATGGTGAAAGGGGTTAGCCTCCAGGTGTTTTCGTGACTCACCCGGGCATGTTTTGCCCTGTCTGGCTGTAAGCCTGCATTCGGATAGTAAGACCTTATTATGAATGGAAAAATAATCCCCACAATTGTACAACAGCTGTGCCTTGGTATATCAGCACTGTGTACGGTAGGTTTTCTCATGAGGATATTATTATTTGCGTAATTGTAGTGCGTTGCCCTACGGTAGCCACATGAAATACGGATTACATGTACAAGATCGAAAAACTGGTACAAACGCTGTTATCTCCATACATGTAGGCGTGTTTCTATTGAGACTCATTTACCGGAAAAGACGGAAAATGTGCTCAGTAGAAACAGGTCTTACCCATTATTTTCCGGTAAAAGGCGGGGAGAATTTTCCCCGGCAAATTTCCTTCACGAGGAAGGAAAATGCGTGGGTTATCATGCATGGGTAAAAAATTTCAAAATGGTTTCGTATACAGGAAAATCGTTCTTTATAACTTTATAGAATGACCCATACGTGTATGTGTCCGTTTTCAATACTGGAGAGACCTTTTCCTCCAGGATTATATCTCTGTACAATGTCATTCATCTTCTCTCAAAACAAAAGAAATATCTTAAGATAGATCTAAGGAGATAACTTCAGCTAAAAAACTGCAACGAATAGTGCCACAACATACCTTCCTGAAAGCCCTGTGTGCAAATTTCCAATATACCGTATGTACATGTAAGGACACCAAAAAAAGTCACAAAATATGTGTCCTATGGTATGTTACATACGTTAAATAGGAAATTTGTACACTACACAGGGTTTTCAGAAAGGTATGTTGTCGCACTATTTGTTGCTTGTTATCTTCTTACAATCTTACTCTTAGATCTGTCTTAAGATATTTCTTTTGTTTTGAGAGAAGATAACTGGCTTTGCACAGAGTTATGATCCTGGTGAAAAGTCTCTCCAGTATTGAAAACAGACTTATGCGAATTGTCACGCCCCACTAACTAAAATTGCATGGCCTTGCGTGCACGCCATGCATCAAATACTAACTTGATCTCAAGTACCCCTACAATATGCATACAACATCTGTACACATACAGGGCAACGACTTAAGTCGGCTAATCTCAGCAACCAGATCCCCTTAGGGGATCATACGAAAGAAGAAGACATACATGTATTGTACATTTGTTTGACCACCATTGACACCATACTAATTGAATGGCCTTTTGTATTCAGAAAAATGAACCTTATCACAAAACAAAGTTAAGGACTGTTCAATTGAAGTACATATGAAATGACTCATTGGAATTTCATATCGCAATTTTGATTTATCCTCAAGTGGCCTGTATATCAAGTGGAGTAGCCAAATGACTTTTATACAAGGTCATATCTAATCCTGACATAAATACAGATTACATGATTGTGAAACCTTTAGAAACGAGAACAGCAGCATTAAGGTCCGTTACACTCGATTCGCCTTTGCCGAATCGAACTCCGCAATTTCCAAAAAGGGGAGTTGATTGGCCGGGTAGGCAACTACATACATGTGTACTCTATTCAGTTTAATACAGTCATTACACAAAAAAACACCTACATTTGTATTTTGAGGTAGTAAATGTCTTCCTGAACAAATGTGACCTATCAAAGCCAAAAATTTAAGGGAGGTCAATTTTAGGGTTTTGTAATATTTAGAAAGAGTAACTCTTATTCTATTTGATTCCAAAATGTTAGCGTCATCCAACAATTAAAAACATTATTTTCAGACCAATTTTGATAACTTTCTTTGTACCTCGTAACAAATTTTATTTGAAGATTTGTAAGACGATCATTTGTCAACTCATTATCAAAAAAAGAGAATGACATATGACTGTTGTCCTGTCCCCAGGGTCCTATAAGTTACCAGTAAGTGTGAACATTTCCAGCCTTGTTTGTCATCCAATCAGGTTTATTATTTGGCATCTGCCAACACACATATACTGGTACTACTTAAAAGTAAAGTACATAATAAACATGGTAAACTGTTACAAAGGGCGCTCATTTCCAATCGTGAATCGTGATTAATAGCCCATGTTGATAAAACTGTCCTGTAGAAATTTCAGCCACATACATGTAGAGGCAGTTTACATTGTACTTCAGAAAACTTTAAAAATCCATGCATGGCTTTTGTGTTGAGTTGAATAGCAAAAGTCTTTTGCAAAAGACATTTTATAGAAAACCACCATTAGTTGATAATTTCTCGCACAAAATACCATTTTGGACAGAAATAAATTCATATGGTATCATAATTACATACTACATAACTCTAAAAGAGTAAGATTTTTATTGTCAACTCATGAACAAAATTGGGGTCACTGCAAATGACGTACCATTAGGCCTACTCCACTACTTACAGGAAATGACTTTATTGCGGAGATATATGTACGCCAGAACTTCCTTCATACGTTGGCATGGTATTAAACTTTGCTTACAGGGAAATTATACAAAACAGGAAACTTCCATTGGGTCATTGTGAGTCAGTGATACCCGGTACGTGTACATGTAGATACGGAGCGTGATCCAATTCCGTCCGGACGGAAATCAAGAGACAAATTATGCCTTTGCTTAGTCGACAACAAATGAAAACTAAAGTGAACCGGTTTGTTTACCTTCTACTGAAGTTAATACACACACCCAGTTTATCACATGTTGAAATTGACTTTACAGTTTTATGCGGAGGTTGTTTTTATGCGGGAGGGACAGATAATCAATAAAATTGACCAAAAATGCCATTTTTTTACATGCATTTTCAACTAGTGGTAAAAGGCTTATAGTAGGCCTGTAAAATATTTAAAATAATTTACAAACAGTTCCACATTTTTTTGGTAACACATAGTTTTTGAATATATTCTTTACAAAAATGTTTATCAACGTACGTGGGACACAATGCAAGTTTCACAAACCTTTATACGATTAGATTTCAAGTTATTATGACCATTTTATTTCTGGTAATGTATAGTTTTGCTCACCCTCTTTAACCTAACTATAGGTCTACATGTGATTAATTCAAACATTTTACATTTATACCGGTACTGTTGAAAATTCAATAAGCGTTTATTATTTACTTAAGCATTGATTTATTTCGTAAAATGCTCTCACCTACCGGTATAATTCTGACGGAGTCTGTCGCAATTATATTGATAAAACGCCTTGACACGCTTGAGCCGACAAGAAAAACCTGTGTTGATAGCATATGTAGAAGCACCACATGATTTTGTTCAAGTGTAAAATGGTATACCTTTGTGGGAGAAATTGCCTACCGTATGCAGCTTCGTAGTTCCAAAAATTCTCTGAGAAAATATATATACATGTAATAAAACCATGTTGCTTGACTTTCAGGTCTAAAATATTTACATGTGGGTCGATCATTCTATAAATTTTGGGTCCAACGTGTGACATTTTTCTGTCCCCGTTACACGACATACTGCTATTTGCCATACAAGTATCATAAATAATGCCTTCAAAACATGTTTTTATGAATTGTACTTTAAGTAATCACTCTTTGAAATAGAGAGCATTTAAAGAATATGTCCTGAATTTACAAACTACAACATTTTACAAGATGTCAGATGTAACAGGGACAGAACAATTTGACCCCAAATTTGTAGAATGACCCATGTACGTTCTGTTCGTCATATATCACACATACTGAGTATACACTAATCATCATAATTCATGTATTTGCACGGGTAGTCGGACTGATCCGAAATATATTACCGGTACACGTAGCAAGAAAAGCCTGCCCTTTTGCCAGGTTTGCTGTGACATTTGAGATTCAGTGTGCGTGTACATGTATTAACATGTATATCCCCTGAGAACCCAGACATACTGCATTTCACAAAAAACACATGCACTGTGATCAATTTATTTGCATAACTACGTATAAATTATGTCACGCCCTGTTAAATCTAAACAAACATTCACTTTCTTGTCCTTTTTTGGTTGTATTCTACAGTGCGAGTATACGTGTATAGCTTTTAAAAGTACTTGTTGTGTTTTATTGTACCAATACTTATATGAGATGTTTCGACATGTATTTTTGATAAATTCTTCTGTGTCTTTTGCACCGTGTTTACACTCGAATCGGCAAAGGTGGATACAGATCCAGCATTTTTATTGCGACCACAAAACTGAACATTTGCCGCGTTTACACTACACCCCAAATCGCTTAAACTCGCTTCAGAAACCGCAAAAGTCACCACTAAATGTAACTGCAGCGCATGCGTGAGCTGTTACTGTTGCTGCACTATAGTGCCAGATTGGTCAATTAAATCTACTACACTGTATAGTTTGTTTTCACTCACACTGTATAGAAAAAGTGACATTTAAAGACCAATGTACATGTATAATACATGGTTTCTGTGCTAAAGGTATGGACCGGATTACTTTTTACAACATCTGGCATGCATGGTGCCTGATCACCATTGAAATGAAACGACCAAACTTGGGATTAGAGAAAAATCGTCAGGCACCATGCCAGATGTTGTGTTTGTTACTTTGCCCAGTTGCGCTACCGTGCAACACCGAGAGAAGAATTGGGCCTATATGGAAAACCTGAGGGGGTATACCAACTGTGCCTTATAGCTCAGCTGGTAGAGTGTCTGCCTAGTGAGTCAGAGGTCTCGGGTTCGAATCCTGATAAGGCCCTTAAGATTTTTCTCTCAACCCAAGTTTGGATGTGAAAGGAAAATGTACGTATACATGTATATGTTTGTACACTAGACGCGATTCACGTGGAACATGCGAAGGCTAATTAATTGGATATGCATGAACTGCCCTAGGCCTGACTGTCGCACTCATGACACTAAACACAACGTTTAATTCACTTCACGCACCAGTGATAGGCATAAATTAAAGCCCTGCTACATCATTTGCAGTTACCTAAAATTTTACTTCACAAGTTGACAAGAAAACCCCAAGTGTTAATAACAATGGTAACAAACACCGCACGATTTTTGTTCACGTGTAAAATGGTACCATTGTGGGAGAAATTGCAAACTGAAAGTGGTTTTTTTTTTTTTAAAGTCAGCAGACAACCTTTTTACAATGAATGCATTCATACACAAAAACCCATGCATGTATTTTTCAGTGTTACTGCATCTATGCGGCTGAAATGTCTCTTGTAGGGCAGTTTGTCTACATTATTCTTGAGTAAATATAATGCTGTTGTTCCTGTTGCACTGTTTCATCTAGCCACCCGTCTTTTGGACGGGCAGTGTGTGATTTTAGACAGGCACTTTGCGAAATGGACAATAAAACATGACAGGTAGAATTTGTCATGTGAGCATTAAAAATGACAGGTGGATTTTTTGTTTAAAATGTATACATACTTGAGCGACTAAATTGCATTTTTGTTTAGAATGAAAACACAAAGGTACCTCGTAATCTGTGCGGCAGGCCGCCGCGACCAGCCAGCCGGCCAGCTGGCCGGCTGTGATATGCTCGCGAGTTGCGAATTTTCTTTGACATGTTGTACACGTATGTGTGCCTTACGTGACCACATGAGCACATCACTTGTATCACGATTTCCAACTTGCCCAGTGTCGGTAACCGCTTTATAAATGCATTTGTGCACACTTGTATGTAACTGTACCTATATAAGTGTACCTAAGTTGGACAGGCAGTTTTGGAAATCCTAGATGAAACCCTGTCCTTAAATGTTTTCCAATCATGTAATCGTTCTTTAATGCAATGCCATTTAGAAAGCATTAGCGCATTTTTTTCATGAGGTACATTTGTAATTTTGCAAGTTGTGCAATTGCAAATGCACTGTCAATTCTCCTTACTTCGCCCGTACGTTTCTTGCTAATAATACCATACATGTGTAGATACGTACATGTAGTTTCACGTAGGCATATAACCAATAGACTTATTACATAATGACGTCACGGTTGACATTTTGCTTAGAACTCTCGGGACAACAACTAAAATACTCGTTGAAGTCTCATCTTTTCAATTCTGTTCAATTTTCTAGGGGAAGTCCGTCACTGTTATTCACTAATTTCCACTTGATATAACACTATACCTCTGCAAGAGCGAAAATGTTCAAACAGACCAGCGTCCATTTTTGGAAAAGTCCCATACGTTACTTGGCAAAATAGGGCCACTTTTACGAGCTAATTTGTCAAAATTACTAACAGTTAGTGCTGTAACAAAGATGGGCTTGGGTGGTTTGGTTTGGTTCAGCAGAAGTTCGAAAACAAATTCCCGAACATTGATTCGGTTCGGCATTTATTACCTTTTAATGTTACCAAAAACACAACTCGGGGTTTTGCAATCATCACTGGCAGGTTCTTTTCTCCTTTTTTTTCTGACTTTTTGCAACTAAATTTGACGAATTTCTTCCACAAACAAGTTGGCGTTTTCTTATTAACCAGCAAAGAATTAACAGCCATTGATTGGAGTGTTTTGTGACCACTTTTGTGATGCATTCACGTCTTGTACCTCGCTGACATCCAATTATTACCTCGCCGATAATGGTTCATTGAACTTTCACTAGTCTCCGGTCATTAATGATTGTTGTTGTTTCACATGCCATACAAGTTTTTTTTCCCACTCCAATGTTCAGTTCAATGCCCCACCCTCGCCAGATCATTACTTGCATTGAGTCTTTCCGTGGTAAAGGGGGCATTTTGGCAACACAGACCATATAATTGTCATGAAATAAGTTTGTTGTTCTGAAGAGATAACTTACATTATTATTTCTTTCTGGTATTCATACCAAGGATTCCTCAATAGTGCTCATTGCACTGTCCCATGAAGTGGGGTACCGTGGCCGAGCGGTTTAGGTCATTGACTCGCAATCATAGGTGAAAACTTGGGGTTGCAGGTTCGAACCTCCCCACGGCTACGGTACCTGTGTCCTTGGGCAAGGCACTCAACCACACTTGCTCCATCCTTCGGAAGGGATGTAAAGCCGTTGGTCCAGTGTGTTAAGTAATGAAAACGCACTCTAAAGATCCCAGAGCATTCTTTCGTAAAGAGCAAGGGGGATCATCCCCGGTTTCTCTGGCCATTCTAATTCTAATTCTTCATGGGTTTCCTCACGCTTGCGAGTGACAGTGCAATGAGCACTATTGAGGAATCCTTGGTATGAATACCAGAAAGAAATAATAATAATAAAAATAAAAAAAAGAATTAGAATTATAAATGGCCAGGGACACCGGGGAATCCCCTTGCTCTTCACGAAAGAATGCTCTGGGATCTTTAGAGTGCGTTACCATTACCAAACACACTGGACCAACGGCTTTACATCCCTTCCGAAGGATGGAGCAAGTGTGGTCGAGTGCCTTGCCCAAGGGCACAGGTACCGCAGCCGGATTCGAACCAGCAACCCCAAGTTTTCACCCATGATTGCGAGTCAATGGCCCTAACCACTCGGCCACGGTACCCCACTAACCACTCGGCCACGGTACATATACATGTAGGCCCCAAAAGGGTTTCAAATAGTGTGATAACATGCCTTTCTAAAAATCCTGTGTACAATTTTCCAATATACGCTCGTAAAAATACATGTAAAAATTGAGGGCATACAAAATATTCATGAGCTCGCACAAGATCTCTTCCTGCAATTAGCACCCTTTAATGAGACTTTCCAGAATTGTCCTCAACCAACCCATTGACTCATTCATTCCGTGGAACACTGCGGGGGATTTGGCAAAGTTTGTCGACCTTGCGTTGTGAGGTGGCTGACCGCCATGCATGTCCTGTCTGGCTGTGAGAACCACACTAAATGAAATGCCATTGGTAATTGGACCAAACTCTTTGCAATGTCACACTCTTTTGTTTTTTGGCAAATGTCTTTGCAAATGTTTCCGATGTCACACATTTTTTTAGCAGTTTTCTTTGGAAACATTTGTAATATCGCAAATTTTGTGATAAATCTTTGCAAATATTTTAGATGTCATACGTATCTTTGCAAATATCTTTGCAAGTACATGTACATGTACCGGTATGTATTTGTGATGTCGTACATTTTGTCGCATCCTTTGTTGTATGCTTGGCATACATAGCTAAAAAAAATGTGCGACATCGCAAATTTGCAAAGATATCTGTGATGTGCGATGCCCCTTGTACGCGACCACAGATCAGTTAGACTGATCTGATGAAATTTCGCTTCAGGCTGTCTACTATTCACATACATGTATTATATACAGCTGGGTGCAACAAACCCTAGCACAATAGTAGGCCAGGGCCTAGGTGAATTGCTACCGTTAAAACCCTTTTGGCGTTTTCAATAGCTTTCACCAAAACTGTCAACTTGGTGCAAAATTCTCTTTACTTCATGTAGTTCATTGTTCGTCTTACTTCCTTGTTAGTTTTTCGATGCTAGATTTATACAATAAATAAATTTACAATCACTTAGAAACGAACATATTTATCCAGTTCCATTAAAGGGCCCTTATTTGGGATTTTTATCGATTAAATCTATACTATAAAACTAATATACTCAGTTACATTCATAAAAATCCTATTTGAAGCTTGTTTTGGGGGTTAAAACAAAGGTTTTTAGTTTTTATGCCAATGCGAATATGCATACTCATGACCAAGGTCATGATGTCACAAGAGGCAAACACAGGAAAATCACATCCCCTGGCGGAACAAGGCTTATTTATTCATCCTTTATCAGGATTTGTATTTCCTGGACATTCATTTACATACAATTCATTCCAGATTTCTTAAAGCTTTTCCAAAAGTCCCATGTCTATGACTTTGTGTAAAAAGTGCCCAAAGGAATGGGTTTCATGAAATACATGTAGATTGTCACGTACATGTACCGGTATACTTAAGAAAAATGTTGAGAAACTGCTTAGAAACCCCAAAACCATTTGCATGATGCAATGATCAAAAGTCTACCCACTTGCAGTTATTAAACGGAAAATTGCTGGTTTGTTTTCGTAACATTCCCATGAAATCACGATAACCTTCTGTGCAAGCCGATAACTTTGATAAACTGAAAGATTTTCTTCCATTTTCATTTGAGATAATCTCTTAAGGTGCTCGACAACAGCCTGACCTTAAAGTTTTCTATACAAAAATAGATCACAATCAAACACCTGGCAAGATTGTGTTTTTTTTACAATTTTAAAGGTGAGTCTCATGAAAACAGGACAAATTCTCCTTACAAGGGGGTAAGGGGGGAGGGGAGCACATGCTCCCCTACATTTCCAATGCCAACCCCACCCCCCACAACAAAGTTTTTAAAAAGGGAATTTTTGAAAATGATATACCTAGCTGTAAGTGACTGGATGTTTGGTAAGGGAGTTTATGCCCTGATTATACATTCATGCTTATAAATCTTGATGACGGCCGTGTGCATGAGTGTCAGCACCCATACTGAACATACATAGCCGTTTTCTGATCATATTTTAATTTTTTTAAGGTGGGGCAAAACGTCTACCATTAAGGTTCTGTCTTTTTGTGTTGCAGATTAATTGTCATACGACGATTTCTCTTCATTATCGGCATTGCCTATTCCATGCGATGCCTTACAATGATCGTCACGTCTCTATCGCTAACGGGCTATCACGTTCACTGTGGCAAAAAGGTAAGTTGTATTTATAACATGAACATCTGCGAAATTCTGTACATTCTTTCGTCATGAGTCAGATCATTATTTTCCAGCGTGTGAGCAGATTTGCAGTACACAAGGTTTGACACGAAGATCAGGCATCCAAAGTCGAGACTTGCTCTTAAAGACTTGGGACTTGAATTGAGGCTTGCTCTCAAAGATTTGGGACTTGAATCGAGACTTGTCCTTGAAGACTTGGGACTTGAATTGAGACTTGCTCATAAAAACTTGGGAATTGAATCAAGATTTTCTTTTAAAGACTTGGATCGAGATTTGCCTTTAAATATTTGAGAATTAAATTGAGACTTGATCTTCAAGACTTGGGACTTTAATTGAGACTTGCTCTTAAAGACTTTGGACTTGAATTGAGACTTGCTCTTAAAGACTTGGGACTTGAATTGAGACTTGATCTTAAAGACTTGGGACTTTAATTGAGACTTGATCTTAAAGACTTGGGACTTTAATTGAGACTTGATCTTAAAGACTTGGGACTTTAATTGAGACTTGCTCTTAAAGACTTGGGACTTGAATTAAGACTTGCTCTTAAAGACTTGGGACTTGAATATAGACTTGCTCTTAAAGACTTGGGACTTGAATTAAGACTTGCTCTTAAAGACTTGGGACTTGAATTGAGACTTGCTCTTAAAGACTTGGGACTTTAATCGAGACTTGCTCTTAAAGACTTGGGACTTGAATTGAGACTTGCTCTTAAAGACTTGGGACTTGAATTGAGACTTGATCTTAAAGACTTGGGACTTTAATTGAGACTTGATCTTAAAGACTTGGGACTTTAATTGAGACTTGATCTTAAAGACTTGGGACTTTAATTGAG
Source organism: Henricia sp. BOLD:AAB3569 (assembly GCA_037783545.1). Taxonomy (NCBI): domain Eukaryota; kingdom Metazoa; phylum Echinodermata; class Asteroidea; order Spinulosida; family Echinasteridae; genus Henricia; species Henricia sp. BOLD:AAB3569. The sequence continues at coordinate 1,648,648 of JBBELK010000386.1, read as the reverse complement.
ACTTGATCTTAAAGACTTGGGACTTTAATTGAGACTTGATCTTAAAGACTTGGGACTTTAATTGAGACTTGATCTTAAAGACTTGTGACTTTAATTGAGACTTGATCTTAAAGACTTGGGACTTTAATTGAGACTTGATCTTAAAGACTTGGGACTTTAATTGAGACTTGATCTTAAAGACTTGGGACTTTAATTGAGACTTGATCTTAAAGACTTGTGACTTTAATTGAGACTTGCTCTTAAAGACTTGGGACTTGAATTGAGACTTGCTCTTAAAGACTGGTCTTGAATTGAGACTTGCTCTTAAAGACTTGGGACTTGAATTGAGACTTGCTCTTAAAGACTTGGGACTTGAATTGAGACTTGCTCTTAAAGACTGGTCTTGAATTGAGACTTGCTCTTAAAGACTGGACTTGAATTAAGACTTGATCTTAAAGACTTGGGACTTGAATTGAGACTTGCTCTTAAAGACTGGACTTGAATTGATAGTTGCTCTTAAAGACTTGGGTCTTGAATTGAGACTTGATCTTAAAGACTTGGGACTTGAATTGAGACTTGATCTTAAAGACTTGGACTTGAATTGAGACTTGATCTTAAAGACTTGGGACTTGTATTGGGGCTTGCTCTTAAAGACGTTACCTTGATCGCATCACATTTTTCGTAACATTGTTCAGAAAAAAAATCGTTCAAAATTGTGTTACAGATGTTTGACAGCGTTTGGAGCAAACTAGGCCGCGCTGTGGCCCCATCAATTGGTCTAGGGATGACGGTAACAGGACAAAGGAACGACATGTGCGGAGACTACATGTACAGTGGACACACGGTCTCCATAATGAGTCTGTGCCTTTTCTTCACCGAGTGTAAGTTACATCATTTTCACTGAAGACGTGCAGTTAAAGGCACCCTTGTTTTGTATACTAAAACAGACCGTCTGGGTTTGGAAAATCTAGGTCTATTCGCTGGCAGAGTGTGACGTCATTTTCCGCGTGGACGCGCTCACTTCTTTGACAACGGTTCATGCTACTCGCATGGCAACGCGTTTCTCCATTCGTTTTGCACAGGAGCCACAAAGGGAACATTTTCTGTTGAGTTTTTCTGTTACAAACATCACAAAATAAAACGGTATAGTAGCGTATCACTATGAGAGTAGGTATGAGCAAACCATTGCAAGTCATTATGGTATTTATTCTTTAATATTTTCTTCTAAAAGAATAATAGTAAAATACACTGCGCAAACACAATGGATGTAAAACGTGAGCGTTAACCAGTAACCATAGTTACGGTCCAGCTCCCGCAATGTGACGTCATGACTCTGACAGCGAATCTTTTTCTTGGTGCTTAAAGCTGCACCAGCCTTGTTTTTTGGCTTTATTTTGAAACAGAAATTTGTGGTTTTCAAAATTTTGGCTACAAAACCGTAATGGTAATTTTTCTTGTACGCAAACATATGGGGTCTGTCAGACAATATGGGTTTGCCTTGAAAAACCTGGGTCCAGCTTTTGCCCGCACTTAAAGGTGCACCCACCATGTTTTTTGTCTTTGTCTGAAAGAACTTGTGGAGTTCGAAAATTTGTGGCCCAAAAAACTGAATGTTATTTGTTTTGCATACAAACACATGGGGCCTGCCAGACAATCTGGGCTTGACTTACTAGTAGGAAAAATGTGTCAAAAATTCACTGGGGGCTTAAAGGTGCACTGACCTTGTTTTTTGGCTCTATTTAAAAGGGGAATTTGTGCAGTTAAGAAAAAGGGGGGGGGGGGGGGGTGGGGAAATGGCATTCTTTCTGTACACAGACACATGGGGTCCAGCCAGACCGTCTGGACTTGCCTTGGAAAATCTGGCTAAGTTTTCACAGGGGCTTTAAAGGTACCTGTACGCCAACATTTTGTTGTTGTCTGTCTGAACAGGGAACTTGTGGAGTAATTGAAACTTCTAGAGTAATTAAAACAGTGCATCAGTGCAGCGTTAATAATTCTCTGCTTGTCTAACGATAAATTGTGCGCACTTATCATTCCAGACACGCCCAGTAGATGCCGTCTACTACACTTCGTGATGTGGCTAACGGCCGGAGCGTCACTTTTCTTCATCATCGCTGCGCATGAGCACTACACGGTCGACGTTTTGATCGCAATGATCGTGACGAGTCTAATTTTTCTGTACTACCACACGCTGGCCAACACAAGGGCGCATGTACACCGTGACGTAAACAGAGTCCGAGTCTGGTTCCCTTTCTTTTACTACATGGAATGCAAAGTAGACGGCGTGGTGCCAAACGAATACGAGTGGCCGCTTCGGTGTCCGACTATCACGTGGTCGCGGTGTCCCAAGCTGGCGTATCGAAGTAAGTCCGGGCTGGTTGATTGACAACACGCTTTTTGGTGTAAAATAGTTTACTGTGTGTACCTAGTATTAAGAGGTTGTAAGCGAAAAAAGAGGTTTTATATTAAAGTATAAACATTAAAGGGCCCCTGAAATGGTATCAGTAAAATTACTAAATTAGGCTCATTATTTGCAATATGGGGCCGTCCATAAAGTACGTACGCACGCATGAAGGAGAGGAAGTGGTGTTGTAACCAATACGTACACCCAACGTTAAAGCACACACATTTTGCGTACAGGGGGAGAGGGTGGGGGGTCCAAAAAGTCGGCGTTTCGTGCGTACGTACTTTATGGATGGCCTCTACACATGCATGTGCATAGTTATTATTGGACATGAAAACAACCTTTGTTACATTATCATTTTTCTTGGCCAAGAGAGGGTGCTGTCTGGGCAAAGAGAGAGCGCTGTCTGGGCCAAGAGAGGGAGCTATTTGTGTGATGTAACTTAAAGAACCAACCAGTCGAAAGTGTAAAAGGAAAACAAGTTGGAATTAAACGGGTTGTGGCAAACTGCTGCAGTTTTTACCCTCAGCTTTTTTCTTGACTGAGAACAGAGATCAAATAATACTTGAAATAACAAAAAAGAGTCACAAAAACTGGTAAAAACAGGATCTTTTCCCTACAAACCAATGAAAAATGTGACATCACAACTTAGCTCACGAATATGAAAATTCACATTCGCACAAAAACCAAAATCGTGTAATTTCACCTTAAAATATGCCTACCAAGTTAGTTTTTATGATGACTATTAAGAGAAAAAACTATCTTGCGTAAATTAAAGTGATTAAAAGTCCATTTCAGGGGCTCTTTAACAACTGCCTTAAATCGTACAGAAACAAAAGTGGCTTATATCGCTCAATAAATCTTGCGGTTCGGTAAATGATGCTTAGACTAAATCACTGTTTAATATTCTAGATTTATTTAGTCGAAGCTGACAACTGCACCACATGATTTAAAAGGGAAAGTAAACTCTCATTATAGAGCTCTTTAATGGACCAAACTGAAGCAAGCCTTGAACCTAGAGTGCAATAAACAGTAGGGGACTAATGCTAGATTGAGCGACGCTTCTGTCTGCTCGATTGGGACACATTCGCCACTACATGTACCGTGCTTGTTAGAAAACATTTGATTGGCTGAATACTAGTCTGTTGTCAAGCCCATAGCCAATAGAAGTCCATGTTATATCCTAACCCTGTGAATTGTGCCTTGGGAATTTAGAGAGTGCCGATTGAATCCAGTGATCGCCGATGTGTTGCGCTAATTAGCGGCGGATAATTGGACTTGGGATGAAAATAAAAGATGTGCTAAAGTAGGGGACTGTGAAAATCTATTCTTTGGAACATTATTCAACGATCTACCGTAGCATTTTACATTATGTCATGTAGATTATTCACACTTCTGCCTTGAAGTTGGCAGTTACAATTTCAGACGAGTTTTGAGGTCGAAAGCATCGCTGGATTGAGCGACGTCGCTCAGTTCAGCGACGCATTAACATATTTATGCAGCCATTGCGTCGCTCAATTGAGCGACGTTGCCGCGTCGCTCAATTGAGGGTTGGTCCCCTACTGATAAAGACCAGACTTAACAAAAAAATAGAACCTTATATCAGGAGCATATAATGACAGTTTACTGTAGCAATTATAGAACATTGCTACGTGAAATATTTGAAAATGGACAGATTTTGTGTTTTTGTGCTCGTAGAAGTCTTGTCACAAAACTTGACCATTATATTTTCGGATTTTTGCAAAATATATATAATACGGTATATTTAAATTACTAACAACTCTGCACAATGCATTTTGGGATTGTTGAGGCAATGAAGTTTAACATTACTTTTAGAGATTTTCTGACGCCATAGTTTGGCTGTGATTGGAATCAAAGTAATGTCAAATCGGAGCTTTCTTCCCTAATGTACATGTATTACAAACTTCCGCACAGCACATTTAGTATACTGTAAAAGCTGAAATATTCGCGGTGGTTTTATTTTCGCGCATTTCGCGCACCAGACAGAGCCCGCGAAAATATTGTTTGCAATAATTGTGGCGATCCCTGAAACAAAACATAATTTCCATCTGCGAAAATAACAACAATGTCAGTGATGTTGAAATGCGCGAAAATATCTGTACGCGAAAATATTGGCTTTTACAGTAGTGCATTTAGTGCATAACAAAACTGTGTACCATGTTAATTCACGTGCTTATAAATAAATGTACTGCAACATAAGATATATTTGTCAATTACGCTTTATGAAATTATGCAACAGCAAAAAATGTAAATTGTTTTGCTGAATTCTAGTGGTGCTTGGATCTTAAAGGTGTTGGATTCCTGACGTCATACATTGTATGTGGACACATTTACAAAATGTGTTTTGGCCGAATGTTCAAATCTGCCATGTTTGTTTTTCACATGTTAAACTTGTCGGACATGTAACATGTCTACCTTAGATCAAATAAAAGTGTTAGTTTCTCGTCCCTATTTGTAAAAGTTATATTTTTCTTTTGTTTTCTTTTTGGCTATTCCGACACAGTCGGAACAAACAGCCTTTGTTTTCGTTTTGATTTAATTTTAAATTTTTTTTAATTTTTGTCCTGCCTATTTTTTCAGACGCTTTTTCGGGCACTTGCGCAATGACAATTGACTTTAAACTTCACATGCACATTGGTCACTACATGGTCTAGTACACAGTACTAATGATGCCACGATGATGTCATCAGGTGTCGGATTAAAGGGCATGGAATTAAATAAATTCAATATTAAAAATTTGACGAGAAACTAGTACTTTGCACTATAACAAAAAAAAATCTATATTTTGGAATTCTTTGTGATTGCTTTGAAGTTGCGAAAATGTACCACATGTGGCGATTTTCGATATGAGCATAGCATTTTATAAAACAAAAACTAAATCTGCGTGAATGATCATGTTGATTGTTGAGACGAAATTTTGGTAATTTTGTCAAATGTTATGAAACGAACACGCAGATTTTCTTATTTATTGTAAAGTTTAGAAAAGATCCCGTGTATCAGTATGTGGATCATAATCAGTATGCTACATGTAGCACGGCACGCCCACAATTTTTTTCTCCAAACGACATACATGTAGCATAGTCAATAATTTGTTGCTTTCTGATTGGTACATTATTAGATATGAATATTCATACTCTGTATATAGCGCCCTCAAGGTGGTGTTTAAACCAAAAATCAAAGGCTTTGGACAATGGACTTCATCCGAGTGAGGTTATACCAAAAACGTTTCAGTATTTAAGGAAAAAAATTTGAAAGTTTGGTTTGAAGAAGACATGCCATAACGTTTGGAAATAAAAAGAAAAGAAAAGATTGCGACATTCAGCGAACAGACGAACAAAATTACTTTTATATTTTTAAGTAGATTAATTATTCCGAATGTTATTTTTTGTACGGTTTTTGGTAATAGTTGTAATTGTGTAAACACAAATTGTGTATAACCGTTTGCCTGTTGTGTGTTTGTATATGCCTCCAATCATGGACCTTCATTGGAATACACACCTGCAAACCGTGGACCTTCGACGGTTGTAAAACTGGTTCCCAAAACTATATAGGTTTGAGAACCAATTATAATTATTATTGGTTCTCAAACCTATATAGGTTTGAGAACCAATTATAGGAAAAGATTTCTTTAATGACACCTAACTTAATTTTACCTTTATAAATAGGTTTCACAAACCATTATAGGTTAGGTCACAAACCGTTTACGTTTAAATTTCATCTCTCTAGCTTTAGGTAAAATGAAGTTAGGTGTCATTAAAGAAATTCTTCCCTACAGTAAAGTAAGGTCCATGATTGCCGGCAAAAAATTACAAGTATGGGTGCGTTTGTTTGTATCACAATGTATAGTTTACGTGCACTGCATGAATATTTCAACATATACATTGTACACAGGCCATGATTTTGGCTCGTTACGTATACATCCGATTGTATCCGGTTATTGTTGGGCAATAACCACTTTTGGTATCGATACTATCCAAAATAAACACCGACACAGTTTTGGTATCGAAATATTGGTTATTTCTATAAAGTCCTTGAGATTGGTTTAAAGGAGAGATGTACTCAAGAAACAAGAGACATTGTGTTATAACAAGTGCAACTCGATCGTCGATACGAGACAAAGAACAAGAAATTTGACCCACTGAAAAACAGATACATATACTTTACAAAGAATGGCCTATGGGCGCCGTATACTGCGGGGCGAAGAACGATGGTTTTGCATACGACTTTTTCGTGTATTGCCATTGAAAAAAATTCCTTTTTCTTTGAGAATTACATGTATTGATCCTAAAGCTCCATGCTTTAAAGGCTTAAAAAAATTTGTAAAGACTACCATTTAAAGGGAGGTAGTATACTTATTTGGTAAAGTGTTAAAAACGGCATGATTTCTACTGGTAATTGAAAGCATAGGTCGAGAAAACTACCTTGCAGAAATTTCAGCCACATAGATGCAGTAATACTTCAGAAAACCTGAAAAAAATCCAAGTACGGTTTTTGTGCATCTTTGGAGATTCGAATAGTTTTGTCATTTTTGTCATGAATGGGGGCATTTTAGACGAAATAATTTCACAGGATGATTTAGTGTTTAGGGATTATTTAACCAAGAAAAATACATTTGAAGGACGTAAGTATTTCTGGTTTACTGTTTGTAAACTTCCAAAAAGTTCCAATATTGTGCGTGTTTTTTGACATTCCAACTTGGGCCAAAATCGATTAGATGCGCATCAATTTATAGGCTGAACTGATTCGGGTGGTTCGAAATACAGTACGTATGGGCGGGGCTAGCGGCATATTTTGGCGCACGATATGTGATAGATATGTGTCAAATATACAAGGTATTTTCAATATTGCCTCGCTTTCTAAATAGTTTACTTGAACCTCCAAATTTGTTTAATCTTTTCAAATTCCAATCTGAATGTTGTGTATAAATGAACGCACGTTCCAATGTTGAAATACTAATAATAAAACGCGCGATTTAACTTAATAATTTTCAAGGCAGTTTTGCCTCATCTTTAATTTAATCTCTGTAAAAGAGGCTGAATATGTTTTTAAAACGGCTGGCTGTACTATCAAAAAAAATCGCAAAGAACTAATTGTTTTTTTTTTAATTCATCATCGTCTACTAAATATAGTTTCTATACCGGTAAAATGCTATCTTGCCAATGTACATTGAATTTAAAAAAGGCTGAAAACAAACAGATGATTTGATTGGCTCAAAGTTGTGCCGATGCCTCTTCGTTCACGCGCTATTATTAGCCAATCAGAGGATATGTTAGACTACTCTGGCTGAATTTTTCTATTGGTGCCATTGTTAAAATTATTTGTAAATATTCTTACATTTCTGTCAGTATTTATGGAGTATTTTTTTTCACATTCAGACTGACACTTATACTTTGGTGCACTTAATTAGTGGTTATTATGTTTGGAAATTGGAATATTGTTAATCTATATGATTATTTGTAAATATTAAATTACTTCCCGTCATGACATACTGTGGCTGTTTCACGCGTCGGCCATCTTAGTACTCCCAATGCCTTGCCTAGACTGCTCCCCTGTCCATACGAGCGCTTGCATATATCCCACATGTAGACTAGTGACGATACTGTAACCAGTCTAGTCAACTTTTATTAGGGTATTTTTTTCGTATACATTGAACAAAGATTTTAAGGAAATTACCTCCTGGAATCAACACATAATGTAATTTTAAGATATACTTCCCACTTGCACTTTTGTCGCAAATGTTGCTTTTCTGTAGAAAAATCACGTTTTCTTCCTCAAAAATTGCCTTCAGTTAGTGCACAAGATAACCATTCACGCGCGCGCACAGCGCCCTCTGTTGTCGCGTTTACGCACAGACCGCGCGCCACGTCATTTTGTGCATTACTTTATGCAGTAATTTTATCATTTATTTATCTCAGAAATGCAACATTTGCGACGGAAGTGTCAGTGGGAAGTATATCTTAGAATTGAATAAGCTATCGATTCCAACATATAAATTTACCCAAATCCGTGTTCAATGTATATGAAAAAAATACCTTTATTAGATATACACAGTAAAGGGGCCATTGCTTTGGTCCGTTTTTATCCGTTTTGCGTGCGTTGCGTAGGCGCTGCGCTCGTCCGTCTGTAATCGGTCTATGGAGCGATTCATACGCAAACGCAACGTACACATGAGATGGATGAAAAACAGACCCTTATTAGGTTTAATAGGTGCATTATATGTAAATCGCGTGCGGACCAAACTTAAGGAGCCCTTTTAAACAGTTGTCGTCAGGTCAACATATGTCGGCAAAAGTAATGTTGGATCATGTTTGCAAAAACAAAAACTGCAAGTTTCAAATGTAATGATGTATCATGTTTATTATGTAAAATATATAGCGGAAAATGGGTACAGTGAGCGTGATCCAATTGCGTCCCTCACGCCGGAAATCAAGAGACAAATGCTTTTTCTTAGTCAACAACAAATGAAAACTAAAGTGAACCTGTTAGTTTACCTTCTGCTGATGTTAACCCACTTATCACATGTTGAAATTGACTTTACAGTTTTATGCGGAGGTTGTTTTTATGCGTAAGGGACAGATAATCAATCAAATTGACAAAAAAGGAATTTCTTTTTACATGCATTTTCAACTATTTCTTGAAAATGTGATGGCACAGTGTGCCTAGTCAAATTTCATTTTTGTAATATGATTGTAAAATATGGACATTTCTTTACAGATCGTAGTATTATTTTGATTAATTTAAGAAATTTTGCAATCTTCATCCAGTGTTTACTAGTTTTGAATCGCGCTCTAGTATTTTGTATTGTACATGTAGTTCGTTCTTGTAAGTTATTGTTTGTTATATATATACATGTAACTGCACGCAGTGCACAAGTGTCATTACCATTTCGATATATGTAACTTTGCGCATAACGCGTGTCTGGAAAACATTCCAGGCTATATAGACCCTACATGTATGCACGGGCGGCCATGACGGAGGCCAGTCACATAGTCACCATGCATCGTTCATAGGCACTTTATGAATGTATTGGCACATCATTTTAGATATAAAAACCTGCCCCCTGTCATGGCCACCGATGCAACGGGTCTATTAAACTAAAAGTATTATGAATCAGTATTACGGTATTAATAAAAATCGGTACAAAATCATTTCGTTTGTCCATTGTGGTTATTTTATAACGAGTAACTATATATAGACCGTGTAAGTCTCGTGGTGGGTTAGACTTCCGGGGACCAGTTTAGAGAATGAGAAGAATGATAAGTGAATAAGAATAATTTCACCAAAAACACTTAATCAGGATTCCCTAAAGACCTTTAACTACTTAACTTAAGATACCATGACAAACCTAACTCGCCCAGTCAAAGACTTTGGGAAAGGATTGGAACGAACGGTAAATGTCAACATTCACATGATGATAAGACAGAATAACAAAACTGGTAACTGTAAAGAGCGCCACCAAGTGATTCCACCAGTAATATGATAGAGCGCCCTCTCTTTCTGAAATTCAGATTCAACACTTCTCATTCATCCTCCTCATTCACTTCTCATTCTTCTCATTCACTTCTCATTCTTCTCATTCACAGTTGAATCTGAATTTCAGAAAGAGAGGGCGCTCTATCAGATTACTGGTGGAATCACTTGGTGGCGCTCTTTAGAAGAATGAGAAGTGAATGAGAAGGATGAATGAGGCTGGATCTGAATTAGTGGCTTTGGCTGTGGCTATGGCTGTTGCTATGCTGTTGCTATGTGCGGACAATGACAGTCCTTAGAAACAGCATAGCAACAGCCACAGCCACAGCCAAAGCCACTATTTCGGATCCAGCCTGAGAAGTGTTGAATCTGAATTTCAGAAAGAGAGGGCGCTATATCAAATTACTGGTGGAATCTTCTTTAGACTGGTTCCCGTCCACATATTCCACACATGAGAATATAAGGACAGGTAAAGTGCGCTTTATCTTGATCTGTAATTGGTCGTCTTTGCGCGTGCGCATTGACATTGTGTTTTTTATATTTAAAAATTGGCCAAGCCCTTTGTTTTAGGCAATGTACTTTATTTACCAAAAATAAATAATAATAACCACGTGACGGGCAGAATTCTGCCCGTCATGGATGCCCTTTACCGATCCCTATATTTTCGCAATAAGCGAACAAATCTATAGGGATCGGGAACCAATCTACACACGTACGTACGTACACAGACGACGACGACGGAAAATCTTAAAACGGCGTGAACGTCTGTTAGCAATAGCGCCACCAAGAGTTGAAATCTTGAAAGTCTGTAATAGATCATGGCCGGTTCGTTTGTGAAAACTGCGAGGATTTTATCAAGTAGAATTCTGCCGTGTGTTTCAAGGGTCGCTGTTCCTCTACAAGGTGTCCATGCAAGACAACAGGGCACGTATGTTGATATCGATGACAACATTTCGGGGTTAAATGACGATCAGAGACAGGTAAACTAGAGTGCCCAGTTTCCGGACGTACAGTAACTTAACGTTGACTACCCCCATGTGGCCAAATACTACACGGGCTCCGTATGCTTGGCCACAGGGGCGTGTATAAACCATTCGCGAACAACTCCGACCACGATTGCTTTTAAATCAGACAGTTTCAGAAGCCATAACTCACATTTAGTCTTAGTTCAACACGCCGTCACATTTTGTGCTAAACTAAACTCGATGACGTCACAAATTTCCAAGTCCCTAGCTTTGTAGAACCGTAAAAATGTTGACAGTTTTGGACAGCCCCTTCACCGATGTTTGTAGACAGAATAATTCTGTCCCTACGGATTTCCCGTAGGGACAGAAGGTACCTCTTTCATACAGTGGATTGTTGTCATTTTGCCTCCAAATTAGAATCACACCCAAAAATTTCCTGCTAGTTGTGTCCTGCAGTGGTTTCAGATGTCCACGATTGGAAAATGATTGAAAGAAAATACTTACAACACCGTTTTTGAAGCAAAAATGTTCTCCCAAATGCAAACTGACCGACAGATTTCCTCGTTGACGTGTTAATAATTCTGGAGTTGAGAACCAGCCGGAACCTAGCACGAAACTCGGGCCGGAATTTACGGCTTCCGGAAATGCTCGAAAGGTCGATGGAAAGTTAGGCGCAATTCTACGCACAGATGCCGCGCTTTTCAAATGATTTTGTAAAATCGTAAAAAGGAAAAATTCCACAATTTTTTTCTTCTAATCGGTAAAGAATATCCTCAAGTTTATTTTATAAGCGCCCCGAAAGATTTGGTCATGGAAAAACTTCGATGTTTGATGAGTCATTTAAAAAAATAAAAATCTAATTAACTTTCAACTCTTACCAGATGTTGATCATTAAAAATTATTTTTCTTTAAAATGACTTATCAAGCGTCAGCTGATCAGAAAGTGCAGACTTGATAGAAAAACTCAAGGAAAGATTTTACTTTCGTACACTTTTAATCCTATGAATAAAGGGCTATGGACCTGGTCTAAAAATGTTTTTATTGCACTCTTCACAGCTTCGTGAAACGGTCTTCCGGTTCTTTCAAGATGAACTCGCTCCAAAGGCTGCTGAGATTGACGCCAAGAACACATTTGATGGCCAAAGGGTAAACAAAAACCGCTTTAAAGGTCCTATGTATCATTTGCAAGATAAAACTTTTTACAGATTGGTGAAATAAGACTTTTAGAGTGTAACATATCTAAGGAAGAATGTTGGTAAACTAGCCTCAAGACATTTTAACTACTTGCATGTAGATGCATTAATGCTTCAAAAAAAGTGAATGGTAAAAACTCCTGTGCATTGGACTTTTTTAGAAAACCACCTTCGTTTGTCAATTTCCAGCATGAAAAACCATTTTGGACGGAAAACATTCATGTGGTGTTTGTTACTATTGCTATCAACACTTTGAGTAAGGTTTTTCTTGTCAACTCATGAGAAACAAAATTCAGTTATTGAAAATGATACAATGGGCCTTTAAAGTCTGTAGAGCAATTCCACGGTTAGTAACTTTACATATTTAGCAATTTACTGGAGTTCTATCCTCTGTTATATCAACACGCAAGCTTGTCAGTTCTTAATTTTGGTACCATCAATGCATCTCACCAACATCTACTGGACAGTAATAAATAAAATCAGTTAGCCCCATTTTGTGAATTGTAATAAATATTTTAATCTTGGTTAGTAACGTTACACAAAAAGGTCATGGAAAAATGCATCTCTTGAAACAAAGCGTTTCCTCAAATGGGACACAACTGAAACCAACCGTTATATTTCTTTCATTGCTTGTTTTATACTGGCGTGTGTTTCTGTAATTGCCAAGTCACACTAGACAGAATGATTCTGTCCCTATGGGATTTCCCGTAGGGACAGAAGGAACCCCTTTCATAAAGTGGATTGTTGTCATTATGCCTCAATTAGAATCACACCCAAACATTTCAAGCTGGTTGTGTCCTGTAGTGGTTTTAGATATTCTTGATTAGAAGACAAATAAAAATGTACACTCAATGACCTTAAACTATAAAGTGTTGTCAGTGCCATTTTGAAAAGCACCAGTGGACCACCACGTTTTCAGCAGGACCAATTCAGGTTAATTTTGACCCCTGTTTGTATATGTTTTGTTGTTAGGACAGCTAGGAGTAAAACAAACCCAAATTATTTGGCATTTTAAAAAGTATATTAAAATTTCCCAACAGGAATTCTGGAAAAGAATGGGTGAAATGGGTCTGCTTGGGTTGACTGTTCCAGGTACGTCAATTAGCTAAAAAATGTTCGTAGAAAAAGGGTGAAAGGGGTCAATAGTCTGTAATTTTATTACAACGAATTGTCACTATATTTTGGGTCTGTGTGCATATATTGCGTATATTACAGAGGATTATGGTGGAACAGGAGGCACGTATCTAGACCATTGCATCATTATGGAAGAGATGTCGAGGGCTTCGGGTGCAGTTGCACTAAGCTACGGTGCTCATTCCAATCTCTGCATCAACCAGCTGGTACGCAATGGCACTGAAGAACAGAAACGCAAATACCTTCCAAAGGTAAATGGTGGTCTGTGTTCTAGACAAAATACAGTAAAGGGAAGATATCGGTATTGGAATATATTTTATACCAAGTCGAAAGTGGCAGATTCTGGAAGATATTTTTCGTTACAGAGACACGTAAGGTTTTTAAATTCGTTCACTTATGTAAATTTATTTTTTAATCCTTTTACCCAAACATGGACAGTGCAACTTGACTGTTTCTCACTGTGTTTGCATTACCAGCTAATTACAGGTGAACATATGGGTGCCCTGGCCATGAGTGAAGCCAACAGTGGTTCTGATGTTGTGTCTATGAAACTCAAAGCAGAACTCAAAGGTAATCAAACTGTTTTTAAAATGTCTTAAAGCAGTTGGTCCAGATCCCATTTTAACTCAACCCCCCACCTCCCTCATTTTTCCCATGGGTGTTGATATTTTGATGCCATATCATTTGTATATTTTCAAGGATCTCGCGTAAAAAAAACACCTATGAAACTAATTTATCTGGTTACATAAAGCCTTTTTGCTTCCACATCCAAATTCCCTGGCAGAGTGTGACGTCAATTTCCGCGCGGACAAGTGCCATTTCGTCCCCAAACCACTTCGCTCGAGTGCCATTTCGCCCCAAATCACTTCGTCCAAACACTACATCGCCCAAATGCTATTTCGCCCCAAAACCACTTCGTGCACAGGCTGTTGTTCAGGGCGAAATGGTTCAGGGCGAAATGGTTCAGGACGAAGTGCTTTTTAGGCGAAATTACTGCAAACCCTTTTTTCAAAAGTTAGACGAAGTACGAAGCTGGTTTTTGCTCAGGTTGGTTTTAATCATGAATATCTTCAATCACACAGGGGGATAAAACTATTTGTAACAGTTTACTAATCATGTATACTATCTTTAAGTATGCAAAGTTTGGAAATGTTTGTGTTTACCATGTTTGTTTTACTCATTTGTTTTTTGTTTACGTCTGGTGCAGGGGACCATTATGTGCTGAACGGTACCAAGTTCTGGATTACCAATGGTCCAGATGCTGATGTACTGATTGTCTATGCCAAGACGGATTTCACAGCCGAGAGCAAGCACGGAATTACAACATTTATCATCGAAAAGGTAAGGGGCCCGTACCAAGTTGTCAACATTTTCACGGGGGAGGGGTGTTGAAGGCTGCGTAGAACTTTACATGCACTGTAAAATGTGGACATTTCATGGATTTTGAACTAATTTGAGACCTTTAAAGTTTGCCACATTATATACCTCAAGGTCACCACATTTGAACATTATTTGTGCAGTACAGTGTATTAAACACATGTGTCCCACTCTCACAAACGGCGTAAACCTACAGCATACAGTACCGGCCAAAAGTTTGAGTACAATTGTTGAAAACTATGTATTTGCAATTTGTCTGTAAGATTGACACTCATTACGTAGAGTAATCACAGCTTGCCCTTTTCTTTACTCAACTGGGGTCCTTTTGCCATTTTACTACAGTTGTGTATGCAAGAAAGGCAAATATAGATAGGTATCTGATAGTGGTCAAGAACTGACTGGTGCCAATACTGTGCATTTAGCTAGTACAAAGTGATTTTGGACACGCTCTAGGGACCTCAGAAAATCATAATACAATATTGTATTCATTGTATACTTCTTAAAACTTTTGTGACCTTCAGAGGCTACTTTTTTTAAAGATGAAGCCAGAGGTGGCTATTTTGATGAATGAAAGATAAAGGGACATTTCTGAAGTTTCAAGGACATTTCTATGACATGCATTCAATATATTGGTTGCATAATGTGTTTTTTGTACTGGGCATAAAATGCTGTAAAATTTTACTAAACATAGTTTCCAACTTTTGGCCGGTACTGTATATATTGTAGAAATCATTATAGTAATCATTATTTCATGTAAGTAAAAAAATGCACACCAATAAATAAATTTATCGTTTAATGTTCAGGATTTTGAGGGGTTCAGCGCATCCCCCAAGTTGGATAAACTAGGCATGCGTGGCTCCAATACAGGCGAGTTGGTGTTCGACAACTGCAAAGTACCAGGTATGCTGTAACAGACAGATTAATTAGAGGCTGTTTACACTTGCGACTTCTAACCCCGGGTCACATTTAACTGAAGTACAAATTACCAATGTTAATGGCCTGAGCCAAATTTGTATTTACTCCGCAGTTTTTCAAATTAATAACAGGGATGCATGATGACAAACGTGAATAACGGATTCCCCTATGCTTTAAATACATGTAGCTGCCAATCGCCGACGCGGACACAGCGAGCGCTACCGAGTATTACACTGTACTGGGTCTTTCTATAAATTAGGGGTCCCCCGTTACACCTGATATGTTATTTTTGGTACAGAAATCATTAAAGTGGCTTTTAAACAATTTTGTATGAATTGTACTTTATGTACTCACTCTTTGAGATGGAAAGTCTTTTAAAAATGGGTCCTGAATTTACAAAAACAAGATGTAAAATGTAACGGGGGACACCAACATTGGACCCCTAATTTATAGAAACTCTACTGTGTTAACTTACATGCACATTCTGCGTGCATGTATTTGAACGCCCGCAATGTACTGCCAAGTGTCCTAAAAACATCAACCGGCCCTAGTAAAACATTCCTTTGCGTGACTCGACTACAACCCTGCTCTGGATCCACGCATCTCTCAAATAGCCATAACAGATGCAAAGCTCAGGGAGGCACTTCAGGCAGAGTGGCACACCCTGCCCCGGCGGCTCTTACAGAGGCTGGTCTAGTCAGCCTTGTCACAAGAGATAGACATACTGGTTACTGATCAATAAAATGTTATCGATCTTTTGGTGTCAGTATATTTTGGCATTTCCTTCTTTGGACCGTATATATTTTCTCGTGCTGAATCAACTCATACATTCAACAAGACACATCTTTTTATTCAGTATTACCAGACTTGATGCTCTTGATGATGCTCTTTGGTTTTAATGTATCTTTGTTATCTATGTACATGTATATATGTATATTATCACTTTGGTTTGTACTGTAAAGCGCCTGGAGGCCCTGGCATTTGGCGCTATATAAGATTGCTATTATTATTATTATTATTATTATTATTATTATTATTATTCTTCTTAATGTTTCTTTTTGTTTCATGTAGTTGAGAATGTTATGGGGCCTTTGAACAAGGGAGTGTACATTTTGATGAGTGGTCTGGACATCGAGAGATTAGTACTGTCGGGCGGACCAGTTGGGTAAGTGTAGGAGGTACAGGAAATTTATCACTAACATACGAATCCACTAATTGTAGACTCTTTCGCAAAGTAGGGGGAGGGGGAGGGGAGGAAGGGGAGGGGAGGGAGGGGGGAGGGATTGCATAGTTCCGATTTTGCCAAGTTAACCCCGTTTTTATTTAGCGGTGTCTTCCTTCGTGCAGGTGGTACCGCAAAAAAAACCGCCGGTACCGCTTTCAGTGCTGGCAGTTAGATTTGTGTGTCTTCCCTTAATCACTCGAATGGCGGGTTAGATAGTCATACAGTGGGTGACTGAGGAAACTATTGTCGGTCCAATGTGGAGTAAAGTGTCTTGTCCAAGGACACAACACAGTTGCAGTGGTCTTGTACCAATTAATTAATTAATTAATTGATATATTACCTCATTTTGTTCAGGTTGATGCAGGCATGCATGGATGTTGCCATTCCCTACTTAATGACCAGAACGGCTTTTGGAAAGCCCATTGGGGAATTTCAGGTAAATAATTATCTAATATGTTATATTGAGACCTGTATTTTGCAAAATTTGTAAAAAAGGGAAATAACTTTAGGTGAATGATACCCTGAAACATGGATGGCATCAGGATTGAATGTTCAGCATGCCCTGAAGTATTATAAATTGTTTGTGACTTGACTCGCACCCTCTTGAGTTCGAGCACCGATTTGCAAAACATAGCGACTTGCATGTGAAGCGTTATCAATTACGGTTTGTTTTGCCCTTACCCAATGTAACTTGGTTAGCACCGTCTGCTCAGTGCTTCCCGAGACACTTCATAGCATGCTCAGGTAGGACTCGAACCCACGACAATGGTCAATCCACAGGTCTTGGCTTCGAATCCCATCCCGGCTTGTCCATGGTGCGTGTGCTCTTGGGCAAGGCACTTTGCCATAAACTGCTTCTCTCCACCCAGAAGGAAATAGGTACCTGTGAGGGTAGAGAAAGCTAATGTGTTTGATTAGCACGGGACTGTATACTCCCCAGGGAGCTGAGAAGGATTAAGGAATAATATTACTGAGCCCAATGACCAGGGGTAATAATGCAGAAAGCGCATTGAGAGATCCGTCGGATCTGTAATGCGCTATATAAGAACTGTCTATTATTATTATTATTATTATTATTATAGCTTTGCTGGTAGAGCATCTGCCTGATGAATCAGAGGTCTCAATTTTTCTCTTGTCCCAAGTTTGGCTTTTTCTTTAAGAAAGGCCAGGGCTAAGTCTAGTTTTTTTCTTTATTCCTCCTTCAGTTGATGCAGGGCAAAATGGCCGACATGTACACGCGGCTCAACGTCTGCCGATCGTACTTATACAACGTGGCCAGGGCAGCCGATAAGGGATTCATCAGTGCCAAGGACTGCGCGGCCGTCATCCTGTACACGGCCGAGAATGCTACACAAATGGCGTTGGATGCTTTACAATGCTTGGGTGAGGAAACATTGCTTATCTGGGGCTTTCTATAAATTAGGGGTCCAAAAGTGTGACATTTAGTGTTCCCCGTTACACCTGATATGTGTTATTTTTCGTACAAAAATCATTAAAATGGCTTTTAAACCATTTTGTATGAATTGTACTTTTTTTTTTTTTTTTTTTTGAGATGGAAAATATTTAAAGAATGTGTCCTGAATTTACAAAGCAAGATGTAAAATGTAACGGGGGACACCAACACTGGACCCCTAATTTATAGAAAGACCCATCTACACTGGTTCCCGAACCAGATAAACTTAAATATGAGGACTGGTACTGGAAGCCATTTTTTAGTCAGAAACATGCCTAATCAAATTTTGCTGATGGTTCCTGCTACTGGTGTCGGGATCGTTGGTGAAGTGAAATGCATTGCAATGCACGGTTGAGGAGTGCCGTCGGTGTTCGCCCGTTATCTGGAAATGATTGAATCCACAAGACCGAATTGAAGAGTGGGAAAGAATGCTCTGGGATCTTTAGAGTGTGTTACCAATTACCTAACACACTAACCAACGGCTTTACATCCCTTCCGAAGGATGGAGCAAGTGTGGTTGAGTGCCTTGCCCAAGGGCACGGGTCGGGACCAATTTTTGTCTCAAAATCAGTCCAAAGACCAAATTGACATGGTCTGCCTCTTGGGCACTTGTTATCACTTGTTAAAACCATCTATTCCTTTGGACGCGATAATATTTATGAGATGCACCAAGCCTGAGTTAAAGACAAAGCTATCCGTTTTGGAAACAGCTGTGGGCTTAGACCTACTAGTCTTGTTTCCAGACTTGATCTCAGTCTTAGCCATTCATGGCATTTTGGCTCCTGACCAACTGAAGACCATTTTAGTCTCGGTGGATAAAATGCAAACTCCTAAAATAATTTGTTTTCAGAAATGGAAATTCTACTTAATGTTTTAAAATTGCTCTTTACTTTTTACTCATTTTTGCTTTTAGGCGGAAATGGTTACATCAACGACTACCCAACTGGCCGGCTTTTAAGAGATGCTAAACTGTACGAGATTGGGGCGGGGACCAGTGAAATTAGAAGGCTTGTTATTGGTCGAGCATTGAATGAAGAGTATAAGTAACAATGAATATTTATAATATGCAAATTATACTATAAATATTCATTGCACTAATTTGGCAGTGATGTCACCAATGGATGTGTATTCAACTTGGACCGAGTTAGTATTTTCAAGACTCCCTCCCTCCCCCCAAAATACTACTTATCAACATGTTTTTGTCACTACCATGAAACGTCAACATTTTACGCTTTGTCGAACTGTGAAAATGTTGATAACTTTGGGCAGCCCCTTAACAGAAAAGTTTTATTTTTCAAAACATTTTGTCAGCAAGCTAGCTAGCTACTCACCAGACACAATGGGTGAGGACACAATTCTGTGTGTGTTACGTGTTAGTGTTAACAGATCTGTTACCTTAATTGGAATTGTGACCCCAGAACAAACACCGTGTTAACAGGACGTGTTAGTGTTGAAAGTCGTGTGCAGAACCGCAACTTGCAGTTTATGAGTGAGTTCGCAATTCTCTGTGTTAGTGTTACACGTCCCAAACACCATGTTAACATAGACTTAACACAGTATTTGTTCTGAGGTCACAATTGTGATTAAGTGTACAGATCTGTTAACACTAATGCGTAACACAGAATTATGACTTCGCCCTGTGTACAGTGTAGAGAAATAACATGGTGTTAACACCGTGTTAACAGATCTGTTAACATGGTGTTAACCTGGACATTCAATTAGAGGTCGAGATTAATGCCGTGTTAACAGATCTGTTACTAACATGTAACACACAAAGAATTTTTACCTCACCTAATGGCAGATGATGCAACACTATAGTTTGGATGACGGGAACTTATGTGGTGTTTTATTAAACAAATAGGATTGTTTACAATTCGTGCAATAGAACAAATAATTTCATTCGCGGTAGGACATTACATTTATCACCTCATGAAATTATTCGTACTATTTCACTCATAAATATTCATTATTTGTATACTATCCTCTCTCAAATCATGTTATATTTGTAAAATATTCGATTAATATTTTAATAATGATTTTTAGGTTTGCAAGATGCCATATATGGACAAAGTAATTATAGATATGATAGTTGTTGACGTCACACGTATGGCAAACCAAAGCAAAAATAATTCAACACAGAAAATTTTGCCATCAACCCTGAAAACAGTCTCAACATTTGTAAAAACTTGCCAACAAAAGCACGGTATGACAGTTTAAAACAGTCTACCAACATTTAACCGGTAACAAATGTTTCAGGGTTGTTGGAAGTTGAAACAAAATTAAACATATATGATATGAAAGTTATTTTCTCACTCCGTTTGTTATTCTCTTTAGGTTTGCCATAAAGGAATGTTTTGAGCTGTACACAGTGCCGCTTGTTCTTTCCATGATTAACTTGTTACAGGACTAAATAAAACACAGTTTGACAGTTTAAAACAGTTTACCAACATTTAAAAGTCGACCCTTTTTTTCTTGCGCAACATTTGCGAAAAAATGCGTCAACATTAAATTATCAGTGTTGAATTATTTTTAGCTTTGGCGTGCCATAGTATGGAAACAGTAATGGCGGATAGCAACTGTTGTCAAGCCAAGTGAAACCCAAGAATAATTTCATTTTTATATAATTTCAACACAATATGTGTGCTAGTCGATGCAAGTGTATATAATTTAGGCAATGAATACATTTCACGGTTTACCCTTAAATATAGTCGCACGTGGTCACATTTTATACCCGAAATCCTGCTAGCGCTATCCCCCAGTCTCCCTAAAAAATGAAATCCATTTATGCAGTTTTCGAAGCTAATTTTTAGGCAAAATTGAAGTTCTGGCGAATATTTGTGAGCGTACTAGCAGTCGAGGTCAAATATTTAAGGAATATCATCTGTGGGTCCAAAGCAACATTTTCTGCAATCGTCGTTTGAAATTTTGGTAGGAATGGGACAGTCATAAGAAACAGAACCCAATACAATTTCTGGAAATTATAGAAATCGTTTCTTTTCGGCATAACATGACATAATTGATTTAACTACATCAAAATGACAGCCGGCTTACTCCACAGATTTGCCTGGATTTCCTCAGGGTATTGTAACGTCGCTTGGCAGAGTGGAAATTCCCTGAGATTTTAGGATACCTTTTGAGGGTGTTGAGAATTTTTCTCTGTTTCTGATTGGTTCAAATAAATATGAATATGAATATTCTCTATACAGCGCCCTCAGCTGGGAGTTGTTAAAAAAGGAAGAAAACGACTAGGTTTAGCGAGTTGATTGGTAGCTAGTCTAGTGGTAAAAGAGTTGCCAGTTCGAATCTGCTCGCGCTAGCTCTTACACAATTTTTGTTATAGGCCTAGGCTCGTCAGCAATGCGCGCCAAATTCGTGCCACGAAATACGCAGCTCCAGCCTTTGTTATGGATCTGCGTATTTCGTGGCACGAATTTGGCGCGCGCACATGCTGACGATCAGCTGGGCCTTTAAATGAGGACTGAAGACCTTAGCACTTTCTAACTCTCGAAACACAGCGTTGTGTTAAAGTTGCACTGCCCGTGTTTTGGCCGATTTGGGCGTTAAATTTTTTTTTTTTAAAGATAAATAGGTATTTTTCTAGAATAGAAAAAGTTATCAGCTTTCATTTGGTATCAAGAACGCAAAAATCCGTCAAGGATTAATGCCAGTCGATTAAAAACAAGAAATGATTAAAAGGCTGGCAGGTCATTTAATCGACAGGGTTATGACGTAAATGTACATGTGCGCGTACATGTGTACATTGTACACATACTATGTACATATGAGCGTACGCGCACATGTACAACATGTGAAGCACGTTTCAAGAAAAAGGCTTGTATCGCCAATTCCCGACGTCGGAAATTTAAGTTTTTTGATATTTTTCGTTACAGAGACACGTAAGCTTTCTAAATTCGTTCGCTTGTGTAAATTATTTTTTTAAATCCTTTCAACGAAACACGGGCAATGCAACTTTAAATGACGGCTATCAACAAATTATATGCTTTATGCAACACATACGCATGTGGATACTGGTTAGGCCAATCAGGAGCACGATGTGCCCTCGACTCTCCTTGTGAAAAAAAATATGCTGGCCGGAACGCAAGGGGCTAGACTGGTTCCCGTCCACATATTCCACACAGGAAAATATAAGGACAGGTAAAGGGCGCTTCATCTTGATCTGTAATTGGTCGACTTTGCGCGTGCGCATTGTGTTTTTTATATTTAAAAATTGGCCAAGCCCTTTGCTTTAGGCAATGTACTTTATTTACATAATTGGATATGTTCGACAAGCACGGCCAAGTTACAAATGTCAATGCAAAATCTGCGCACTTACTAAAAAAATAATAATAATAATAACCACGTGACGGGCAGAATTCTGCCCGTCATGGCCGCCCTTTACCGATCCCTATATTTTCGCAATAAGCGAACCAATCTATAGGGATCGGGAACCAATCTAGCAAGGGGCACGCAAAGAACATTGTGGGTTTTTTTTAGACGTGGGATAATAATACGTGGACTTGAAACCAGTCTGATAGACGTCACTCGAAGTTGCTAGAGATGTTTCCGGAACTTAAAGGAGCATGACCAGAGTTTCTGGAAAACATTCGCGATTTCCAGTAAAAAATTGAACAAAACTATCGTCGGTCTTCAGTGATAAACGTTGATACTGGAAAATTAGTTTACAAATAATCGGTGGATTTTCGACGGTATCCTCGGAAATATGCGGCCTAGAAGCGCGGGAGTTTCAGTTTCGTAATCAGAAAAATATAACGGATGTTATGATATAAAAATCTCATGACCCATAAGAAAAGTCCCGGGGAGTTATGGGTAAAAAAAAGTGATCTGGTCACACTCCTTTAAGTTAGGGCCTTTTTCAAAATCTCGGCTTCGTTTTCGTCTCCGGCTCCGTCTCCATTCCGCCATCTTGAAGCCGCATACCAAACTTCGGCTCGGCTTCAGGCTTCATTTTGAGGCTTCGTTTTGGGCCAAATGAGGCTCCAAAACGAAGTCAACTAAAGAGGTGACTTCGGTCGGCTTCGTGACGTCATGAACTGGAAAATCACGTGACAGCAACAGAAACTTTGTGAACTTTTGCAGGTTTGCCGCCGACAAAACTCGTCTGCTGGCGCTTAAAAAAAGTCGGTGAAAAAGCGTGGTAGGCCTACTACTAGGCCCGACTAGTGTTCCAAACGGTTTTTGGTTTGGCTTTGCTAAAGTGAACCCGGAGGCGGTTGGCGCCGGAGCCGCATGAAGCCGGAGCCTGAAGACGGAGTCAAGATTTAGAAAAGGGCCATTCCACATTTTAAAAAACAGTGCACATGTAGTCTGGTACCCGGACCAATATTGTTTCGACTCATAGAGTTGTATAAGGCCTTACGGCTTATACAACTCTATGTTTCGACAAGACTGATTTTAAGGTCCGGAACCGCCAATTCCGCCATTTTGAAACAGGAGGAATTCCTCCTTTTTTCGAAGGTTCCCGAAGTTACCCGAATGCACGTCCGGTCGTTATCGTTAATCGTCGGGTACGATTCATGGACAGTGTTTCGCCGCGTGTTTATTTTACGATGATGCAGACAAGGTTTGAATTTGAATTTTGATGATTTAATGGGCATGTGTTTTATTTGTTAAAAAAAATTAACGGTTATGCGCTCCCATTTGGGCTATTTTAATCACCACAGCAGCCGGTCCTCATATTCAGTCGTTGTATGTGAAATATGTAGAGCGGGAACCAGTCTAAGTTTACATGTATATGAGGTCCGGAAACCAGTCTAAACTCTTAATCTTGAGGGCGCTGAACAAAATCGACTAGTAAAAAGCTGCACTCAATCACTGCACTCAGTCTTGATCAAGTGGTGTAAACAAACGCACGTGTTTGTTCTCTTTGCTTTTTTGGACTTTGAACAAGATTCTCAATCTCGTCTGCTAACACCAAAGACAACAACATTAAGTTGGCACGATCGATTTTGCTTCCATTCGTTCATCTTCGTCAACGACGTCGCGTTCCTACTCTCCAGGATAAAGTCGGCGCCTGTGCACTGCAGTTTCGCAGCCTGTCTAGATCTAGTCAGAATCAGGTACGTTGTCGTTGATGTTATTTTTCAGACCTTGTGCACAAAACATATCGGTTTGAAATTTTCAAAGTGCTTTTTAAGAAAATCTTTCATTTTTCCCACTTCTACATTAATGTGTGTTTTTCTATCAAATCTGCACTTAACTGCATGGTACGTGCTTGATCATGTTGATAAGTTAAATTTTAAGGTCATGATCAATTTCTCAAGTCTTACCGTCATTTTAAGGAGGAAATAGTGATGTCCAACTTGGACATTTTTACCCACATTTGGAGAAAAAAAATTTTGCCAGCATGCCCATCATTCAGTTCACCTCACGTATTAAAGTTATTATTAGATTTTAAACACGTATCTAATGTTCTTCAGTAAGGGGCCGTCAAAAGTTGTCAAAATTTTCACAACATTCCCTCCCCCCGAAATACTACTTATCAACATTTTTTGTCACTACCAAGTACCATGAAATGTCAACATTTTACAGTGCATGTCTTGTAAAGTCATACACTGCCCTCGACCCCCTCCCCCTTCTATGCTTTGTATAGAACCGCCAAAATTTTTGCAACTTTGGAAGGCACATCCTTGATGAAAGTTTAATTCAGGAAAAGATGACACTATTCTCAATAAGTGTGGAAGATTGCAGAAGTTTTCAAGTATAGGGAAGCCACCCCATGCACCAAAAATAACAAGGGCTGAAAGGGAAACTTGTCAACTAGCTGGGAGGTTGACAAACAAATTGCCTCTAGTGTCTCTACATATGGAACGAGCAAATGCAGTAAAGTTGTTTTTAAGAAACACATACATGTATAGTGATCATGAAAAACAAAACAATAAAATTACAATTTCTTCCATTATAATAACAATTATCTGTTTCTTTATTTGACAGGTCGAATGCACCCCCACGATTTGTGCCATGCATGACCAAGACGAAGAAGGGACTGAATATAACGGGAAGGAGGTATGAGCAACAGTTTTACTTTTGTAGACCAATATGTTTTAGCCAGAGCGGTGTCTGTATGCATTTCTGACACACATTAACTAAGAAAGCATTGACTTATGCATCATGTTTAAAGTAGCCCAGAGGTGTTCAAAGTAGCCAAGGGGTTGTCCAAAGTAATCAGAGGCTGTCCAATGTAGTCCAGGCTTTTAATGGAAGACACACAAGTCCAACGGCTACATGATGACAGCGGTACTTTAAAAATAATAGCGGTACCAGTCAAAATAACAGCGGTATCGCTTTCATTACCGGCTTTTATTTTTGTGTGTCTTCCCTAAAGTAGCCCATTGAGTGTCCAAAGTAGACAAGGTGATATCCAAAGTATCCCAGGGGGTGTCCAAAGTAACAGAAAGGGTGTCCAAAGTAGCTCACGGGGTGTCCAAAGTGGCCCAGAGGGTGTCCAAAGTAGCTCACGGGGTGTCCAAAGTAACAGAAAGGGTGTCCAAAGTAGCTCACGGGGTGTCCAAAGTGGCCCAGAGGGTGTCCAAAGTGGCCCACTGGGTGTCCAAAGTGGCCCACAGGGTGTCCAATGTAGCCCAGGAGGTTTCAAAAGTAGCCCAAGGGTGTCTAAAATAGCCAACTAGGGGTGTCCAAAGTAGCCCATGGGATGTCCAAAGTAGCTCACGGGGTGTCCAAAAAGTAGCTGACTGGGTGTCCAAAGTAGCTCACGAGGTATCTAAAATATATATAAAAATATTTTGTTACTTTCAAAATGGTTATACTAGTAACCACTTGATGCCTGGATTATTTTTGACAAAAAAATACCACTTGTTTGAAGAAAAAAAGGCAAATGTGATTGTCCAGAAGTTAACACTAGGTCAAGTGCCACAAATACTGACTCTTGAGAGTCATTTCTGCATTTATTGTATGAATCTTCTCACCAAAAGATTATACTTTTGCAACACTCCGAGGTGGCCGCAATGAAGTGAAATTTGCTAAACTGACAGGCCGTCTACAGCTGTCAAATTCAAATTAAAAACACGGTGTATACAATTGAATGGTGGACAATAGGTTTACACGTCAACCTTGGAAGACGGTGGCAAAGCTGGCATTTTTAACTCGTCAACCACCCCTGTGACTATACATTGCCAAAATGACACATCCTCCTGCATCAAGTGGTTAATGTGAAACTTTTAAATCAGAAGGCCCTGACTGATTCTTAATGTTTGATTCATTTTGTAAAATTTGAATACACTGACAGTCAATGAAAATGCATCACCCTTATTTGTTTTGAAATGATGCCTCTGCAATTTTGTGATGTATAATGCATTCAGCTGTATTCATTGAGTCTTGACACATTAGTCTAAGTACTCTTTTCACAACATTTATTAAAATATTTTCAAATCTTAGGGGTAATTCGCTTTTATTGAATGTGCATCAATCATAGGGAAACAAAACACATTAAAGCACGTGGCATTGTTTTGTTTTTTTAAAGAAGTTGGCAGCTTTCCAGCGGAAAGTTGTTATAGCCAACATCATGGCATCGACAACAAGTGTTGCAGCTCACCCCACACAGGCCATTCAGTTTGATGACTAAACAAACTTGCCTTTCTGAGGAAAATGACACATTCTATTACTGTGGGAACTGTTAAAGTTGTTCAACCAGGTCTCCTTGGACCTGAAAGAAATCACTGAAACGGAACAGTGTTGATTCCAAAGTGCCTCTAGTGCCTGTCATCCACAAGTTATCTTTGTATTCAATAGACCTGCTTTGATCAAAATTTATGTTTATGTTTCTTTTGGTTATATATGATGGAAGTCATATGAGAGATGTTTACTTTTGCAGAATGTTCCTTATTATGGTGTTCGTTATAGCAATTTTCCACTGTAATGTGTTTGAAAAAGTGTTAATTTTAAAGTAGATCTTCAATTAAAAATACATTCTGCCTCAACATTTTTCTGCCTCAACTACTGAAATGCATAATCTCTGTGATAAATTTATCCTGCTAACTTTTGGACATCTTTTCACGTTGAATAATTTTTGAGGTCTTTTTTATGGCTTCATCTCTGGCAGAATGCACCTTTAAAAGTTTGTATTTTTTCATGTATGATCATTTGCCCCATTATAAATTGTGTTTCTATCACAATTGTGTTATTGCTTGCCATGTTGGCTCGTTTTATTGTATTGTAATTTTGTCAACATTTTGCTTTTTTTTTTACAGAGCTCGTAAGGGGACTCAATTCCAAAAACATTTTTTATTTTGTTCCCTTAAAAATACGTTTGTGCCGTCGAAATAGGTTTTGTTTCCTCAAAATTTGGAGGGAACGAAGTAATATTTTGAGGAAACAAAAAGTATTTCGAGAGAACAAACTTTATTTCGATCAGGGAATGAAATAAAAAATGTTTTTGGAATTGAGTTCCCTGACGGGATCTGCACTTTTAGCTCTTTTTTACATTTCTATTTGTCATTTTTAGTCAATTTATTGTAATTTTCTTTTCATCCTTCG
The DNA here is from genome assembly GCA_037783545.1 of Henricia sp. BOLD:AAB3569. Lineage (NCBI taxonomy): Eukaryota > Metazoa > Echinodermata > Asteroidea > Spinulosida > Echinasteridae > Henricia > Henricia sp. BOLD:AAB3569. The sequence goes on along the minus strand of JBBELK010000386.1, from coordinate 1,621,002 downwards.
CCCTTTAATAGCCAATTTATTGTAATTTTGTAATTGTTAGCCTTTTGAGCCCATTTATTGTAATTTTGTAATTTTGGTGCCCCATCATTTATTTTGTAATTTTTAGCGTTTTTAGCCCATTTATTTTAATTTTGTCATTTTGGCGCCCCATCGTTTATGGTAATTTTTTCATTTTTAGCTCATCTATTGTAGTTTTTTCATTTTTAGCATTTTTTCCGATAATTTGAAATTTTGTCTCTTTGGCGCGCCATCATTTGTACTCGCCATTATGTAGCTAAGTGTATTATGGTGCATGCGTGAGACCGTTAACTTGGTCCACATGCGCCAACAAAATAAAAAATATGGTGCACGAAAAAAACAAATTCTGCACCCTTCGCCCCCCAAAAAACTTGTCCTCCCCCTCCCACTCTCTCCACCTCTGTCTCCTCCCCTTGCTGCCTCCTCCACGTGTCGTCTCCCCTGCGTTGTCTCCTCCGCTGTCTTTATTCATGGGGTTAGTGGTTAGTACATATTATTATACACATCAATCATGGGGTTAGTATATCAATCATGGGGTTAGTATATCAATCATGGGGTTAGTATATGCTCGCCGCGGGAGTTGAACCGGGGTCCTCTGGTCTCGAGTCCTCTGCTCTCTCCACTAGACCACCGCGGTGACCACACCAGGTTAAGAATTTTGGACCTGATGAATATTAGAACGAGAATTTAGCATTAACTACACTCAAACGGGAGCACCGTAAAGGGCGCCCTCTCGTGATATGAAGAGCGCCCTCTTGTGACGTAAAGGAAAACAATCATAGTGAAAAATAAAATATGACTCAAAGAGGATTCGAACCCGCAATCTTTCTATTGATAGTCCCACGTCTTAACCACTAGACTACCAAGCGACTCGACAAACCCTATTTTTTTTCTCTATATATATATATAGAGAGTATGAATATTCATTTACAATGTACCAATCAGAAACCTCGATGAAAATCCATAGCAACTAAAGGACGACCTAGGTACCTTTCAAAATTGTCAACGTCCCGGACCGGGCTTTAAGATTTGTTTAGTCCTCCAACAAGTTAATCCTGAAAAAAAAAAAAGCGGCACTGTGTACAGCTCAAAACATTCCTGTATGGCAAACCTAAAGAGATTAACAAACGGAGCGAGAAAATAACTTTCGTATCTATGTTGATTTTTGTTTCAACTTCAAACAACCCCCTAATTAGTATTATTTGTTATCGGTTAAAATCCAGGGCCGGTAGTCTAGTCACAAATACAATACAACGTAATGGCTATGGTTTGTGCGGTGCAAACGTTGAGAGACACCTGTAGCCAATCAACTAGCCGGATTTTGGCGCATGCGCACTAAACGTTACTCTTTAACTCGGCCACCTTTTTAGAGAAATTGCTGGACTTTGGCCAAATCTTTTTATGATTCAGACTTTCTTCAAAATTGCAGAAAATGTGGTTATAGAGCCCAGAGCTGACACTCTTATCCTTGATTTTGACTGTTCACCCAACTAACTAAACAAAACTTGGGTGTTAAATTCACCACTCGATATCCATGTACAGATAGTCTAGCCACAAAAACAACGTTATGTCTATGGTTTGTGTATGCAAACGTTGAGAAACGGTAACAAACTCAACCAATCAAGTAGCTGATTTTTGGCGTACGGAGTGAGCAAATAACATTCATATCAGCTATATATGTTTAATTTTGTTTCAACCTCCAACAACCCTCAAACATTTGTTACCGGTTCAAATCCAGGGCCGGTAGTCCTAGTCACAAATACAACGTAATGGATATGGTTTGTGCGGTGCAATCGTTGAGAGACGACTGTAGCCAATCAACTAGCCGGATTTTGGCGCATGCGCACTAAGCGTTACTTTTTAACACGGCCACTTTTTGATCGAAATTGTTGGATTTTTGGTAACCCTAGCGTTTTATGTAAAAGGGCTACGGTAACCCTAGCTTTTTGTAAATCATTTTTTGCCAAAAATCGCAATTGTTCCAGTTGCAGCAATTATTCCAGTTGCAGCAATTGTTCCAGTTGCAGCAATTGTTCCAGTTGCAGCAATTGTTCCAGTTGCAGCAATTGTTCCAGTTGCAGCAATTATTCCAGTTGCAGCAATTATTCCAGTTGCAGCAATTGTTCCAGTTGCAGCAATTATTCCAGTTGCAGCAATTATTCCAGTTGCAGCAATTGTTCCAGTTGCAGCAATTGTTCCAGTTGCAGCAATTGTTCCAGTTGCAGCAATTGTTCCAGTTGCAGCAATTGTTCCAGTTGCAGCAATTGTTCCAGTTGCAGCAATTATTCCAGTTGCAGCAATTGTTCCAGTTGCAGCAATTGTTCCAGTTGCAGCAATTGTTCCAGTTGCAGCAATTGTTCCAGTTGCAGCAATTGTTCCAGTTGCAGCAATTGTTCCAGTTGCAGCAATTATTCCAGTTGCAGCAATTATTCCAGTTGCAGCAATTGTTCCAGTTGCAGCAATTGTTCCAGTTGCAGCAATTATTCCAGTTGCAGCAATTGTTCCAGTTGCAGCAATTGTTCCAGTTGCAGCAATTGTTCCAGTTGCAGCAATTATTCCAGTTGCAGCAATTATTCCAGTTGCAGCAATTATTCCAGTTGCAGCAATTGTTCCAGTTGCAGCAATTGTTCCAGTTGCAGCAATTGTTCCAGTTGCAGCAATTATTCCAGTTGCAGCAATTGTTCCAGTTGCAGCAATTGTTCCAGTTGCAGCAATTATTCCAGTTGCATCAATTGTTCCAGTTGCATCAATTGTTCCAGTTGCAGCAATTGTTCCAGTTGCAGCAATTGTTCCAGTTGCAGCAATTGTTCCAGTTGCAGCAATTATTCCAGTTGCAGCAATTATTCCAGTTGCAGCAATTGTTCCAGTTGCAGCAATTGTTCCAGTTGCAGCAATTGTTCCAGTTGCAGCAATTGTTCCAGTTGCAGCAATTATTCCAGTTGCAGCAATTGTTCCAGTTGCAGCAATTGTTCCAGTTGCAGCAATTGTTCCAGTTGCAGCAATTGTTCCAGTTGCAGCAATTGTTCCAGTTGCATCAATTATTCCAGTTGCATCAATTGTTCCAGTTGCATCAATTGTTCCAGTTGCAGCAATTGTTCCAGTTGCAGCAATTGTTCCAGTTGCATCAATTGTTCCAGTTGCATCAATTGTTCCAGTTGCAGCAATTGTTCCAGTTGCAGCAATTGTTCCAGTTGCATCAATTGTTCCAGTTGCATCAATTGTTCCAGTTGCATCAATTGTTCCAGTTGCAGCAATTGTTCCAGTCCAGCAATTTCTCTCAAAAAGTGGCCGTGTTAAAAAGTAACGCTTAGTGCGCATGCGCCAAAATCCGGCTAGTTGATTGGCTACAGTCGTCTCTCAACGATTGCACCGCACAAACCATATCCATTACGTTGTATTTGTGACTAGGACTACCGGCCCTGGATTTGAACCGGTAACAATTGTTTGAGTGTTGTTGGAAGTTGAAACAAAATTAAACATATATAGCTGATATGAAAGTTATTTGCTCACTCCGTACGCCAAAAATCAGCTACTTGATTGGTTGAGTTTCTTACCGTTTCTCAACGTTTGCATACACAAACCATAGACATAACGTTGTTTTTGTGGCTATACTATCTGTACATGGATATCGAGTGGTGAATTTAACACCCAAGTTTTGTTTAGTTAGTTGGGTGAACAGTCAAAATCAAGGATAAGAGTGTCAGCTCTGGGCTCTATAACCACATTTTCTGCAATTTTGAAGAAAGTCTGAATCATAAAAAGATTTGGCCAAAGTCCAGCAATTTCTCTAAAAAGGTGGCCGAGTTAAAGAGTAACGTTTAGTGCGCATGCGCCAAAATCCGGCTAGTTGATTGGCTACATGTGTCTCTCAACGTTTGCACCACACAAACCATAGCCATTACGTTGTATTGTATTTGTGACTAGACTACCGGCCCTGGATTTTAACCGATAACAAATATTACTAATTAGGGGGTTGTTTGAAGTTGAAACAAAAATCAACATAGATATGAAAGTTATTTTCTCGCTCCGTTTGTTAATCTCTTTAGGTTTGCCATACAGGAATGTTTTGAGCTGTACACAGTGCCGCTTGTTTTTTTTTCAGGATTAACTTGTTGGAGGAAAACAAATCTTAAAGCCCGGTCCGGGACGTTGACAATTTTGAAAGGTACCTAGGTAGTCCTTTAGTTGCTATGGATTTTCATCGAGGTTTCTGATTGGTACATTGTAAAATTAGGGTTTGTCGAGTCGCTTGGTAGTCTAGTGGTTAAGACGTGGGACTATCAATAGAAAGATTGCGGGTTCGAATCCTCTTTGAGTCATATTTTTTTTTTTTCACTATGATTGTTTTCCTTTACGTCACAAGAGGGCGCTCTTCATATCACGAGAGGGCGCCCTTTACGGTGCTCCCGTTTGAGTGTAGTTAATGCTAAATTCTCGTTCTAATATTCATCAGGTCCAAAATTCTTAACCTGGTGTGGTCACCGCGGTGGTCTAGTGGAGAGAGCAGAGGACTCGAGACCAGAGGACCCCGGTTCAACTCCCGCGGCTAGCATATACTAACCCCATGATTGATTGATATACTAACCCCATGATTGATATACTAACCCCATGATTGATGTGTATATAATATGTACTAACCACTAACCCCATGAATAAAGACAGCGGAGGAGACAACGCAGGGGAGACGACACGTGGAGGAGGCAGCAAGGGGAGGAGACAGAGGTGGAGAGAGTGGGAGGGGGAGGACAAGTTTTTTGGGGGGCGAATGGTGCAGAATTTGTTTTTTTCGTGCACCATATTTTTTATTTTGTTGGCGCATGTGGACCAAGTTAACGGTCTCACGCATGCACCATAATACACTTAGCTACATAATGGCGAGTACAAATGATGGCGCGCCAAAGAGACAAAATTTTAAAATATCGGAAAAAATGCTAAAAATGAAAAAACTACAATAGATGAGCTAAAAATGACAAAATTACCATAAACGATGGGGCGCCAAAATGACAAAATTAAAATAAATGGGCTAAAAACGCTAAAAATTACAAAATAAATGATGGGGCACCAAAATTACAAAATTACAATAAATGGGCTCAAAAGGCTAACAATTACAAAATTACAATAAATTGGCTATTAAAGGGCGAAGGATGAAAAGAAAATTACAATAAATTGACTAAAAATGACAAATAGAAATGTAAAAAAGAGCTAAAAGTGCAGATCCCGTCAGGGAACTCAATTCCAAAAACATTTTTTATTTCATTCCCTGATCGAAATAAAGTTTGTTCTCTCGAAATACTTTTTGTTTCCTCAAAATATTACTTCGTTAATAAAAAATGTTTTTGGAATTGAGTCCCCTTAATTACGAGCTCTGTAAAAAAAAAGCAGAATGTTGACAAAATTACAATACAATAAAATGAGCCAACATGGCAAGCAATAACACAATTGTGATAGAAACACAATTTATAATGGGGCAAAAGACTACACATGATAAAATAAAAACTTTTAAAGGTGCATTCTGCCAGAGATTAAGCCATAAAAAGGACCTCTAAATTGTTAAATGTGAAAAGATGGTCCAATCGTAAGCAGGAAATTTTGATCAGAACAGGTCTATTGAATACAAAGAGAACTTGTGGATGACAGGCACTAGTAAGGCACTTTGGAATCAACACTGTTCCGTTTTAGTGATTTCTTTCAGGTCCAAGGAGACCTGGTTGAACAACTTTACCGGTTCCCACAGTAATAAAATGTACCATTTTCTGTTTCTGGGAGAATCCTATTGTCAAGGGCCCTCAGAAAGGCAAGTTTGTTTGGTCATCCACCTGAATGACCTGTGTGGGGTGAGCTGCAACACTTGTTGTCGATGCCATGATGTTGGCTATAGCAACTTTCCGCTGGAAGGCTACCAACTTCTTTAAAGAAAACAAACAAACAATGCCACATGCTTTAATGTGGTTTTTTGCCTATGATTGATGCACATGTATACTGACAGTCAATGAAAATGAATTACCCTTAAGATTTGAAAATATTTTAATAAATGTTGTGAAAAGAAATAAGAAACAAAGTCATAAGAAGCATGACACTCACTGGTCTGAGTACTCAGAATATTGTGTCAAGACTCAATGAATACAGCTGAATGCATTATACATCACAAAATTGCCAAGGCATATTTATTTCCAAACAAATAAGGGTGATGCATTTTCATTGACTGTCAGTGTATTCAAATTTCACAGAATGATTCAAACATCAAGAATCAGTCAGGGCCTTCTGATTTAAAAGTTTCACATTAACCACTTGATGCAGGAGGATGTGTCATTATGGCAATGTATAGTCACAGGGGTGGTTGACGAGTTAAAATGCCAGCTTTGCCACCGTCTTCCAGGGTTGACGTGTAAACCTATTGTCCACCATTCAATTGTATACACCGTGTTTTTAATTTGAATTTGACAGCTGTGGACGGCCTGTCAGTTTAGCAAATCTCACTTCATTGCGGCAATCTCGGAGTGTTGCAAAAGTATAATCTTTTGGTGAGAAGATTCATACAATAAATGCAGAAATGACTCTCAAGAGTCAGTATTTGTGGCTTTTGACCTGGTCTTAACTTCTGGCCAATCACATTTGCCTTTTTTTTCCAAACAAGTGGTACTTTTGCCAAAAATAATCCCGGCGTCAAGTGGTTACTAGTATAACCATTTTGAAAGTAACACTCGACCAAAGAAGTTCTGTCACCAGTAAGACATTTGTAGATATTTATTATGAAATTGGATTTAATGTAGGAAAATAATATACCAAATTTTAGCTGAACATATCACTGAAAGGAATAGAGCTCAACGGACTCCATGATGGCAAGCTTCACGGAACAGGAATGCAACAAAGGAGTGTGGGGTCAGAATGAAAAACACTAAAAAACAACGATGTCAACTTTATTGCACTCAAGCAAGGGGAGTTACAGTTCAGTATTTTGCTTCCACCATACCTAATGTAATGGCACGATTCAGATTGGACAATTTAACCATTTTGATTCGGATGTTTTTGACAAGACATTGATAAATCCAAACTCACTTAAAAATTTCCTAATTGTCTACACACAAATTGCCCAAATCACAAGTTGCATTGTTCTTTGGTGTTTTTCATTCTGACCCCACACTCCTTTGTTGCATTCCTGTTCAGTGAAGCTTGCAATCATGATCTCTCTCGAGCTCTATTCTTTTGAGTGATATGTTCAGCTAAAATTTGATATATTATTTTCCTACATTAAATCCAATTTAATAATAAATATCTATAGACCTGATGCATGGCGGCCATGACAGAGGGCAGGTTTTCATATTCAAATGATGTGACAATAGACCCACAAAGTGCCTACTCGTGCATGACGCACTGTGACAATGTGACTGCCCTCTATCATAGGGTCTATAAATGTCTTACTGGTGACAGAACTTTTTTGGTCGAGTGTATATCCTGTAGCTAACATCAGGCTAATGTTACAACTACAGCCAATAGTTTTAGCCAGTTGTGTGTTTGGATATTATAGAATATAGTTGCATATGAGGTAAATTACAAACCCTTTGGACTGTTTTGCATCTAGTTTTCTTTGTCAACTGGGGTACTTGAAACATTCCCTTAGCTACCTTTCAACATCTTGAGTGGTGTGTCGATCCTTAGCTACTTTTGATAACCCCTAAGCTACTTTTTGACACCCCTGCTTCTGTTAATTGGGACATCATCTGGGCTACTTTAGACACCCTGTGAGCTACTTTGGAAACCCTTTCTGTTACTTTGGACACTGGGCTACTTTAGGAAAGATACACAAATCTAACCGCCGGTAAGGAAAGCGGTACCGCTGTTATTTTGACTGGTACCACTGTCATTACCAGTGGTTAGATTTGTGTGTCTTTCGTCATTAAACACCGTCTGGGCTACTTAATTAGGACAACCTCTGATTACTTTGGACAACTGCTTGGCTACTTTGAACACCTCTGGGATACTTTAAACACCCCTTAAAGTCAATGCTTTTTTTAGTGAATGTGTCAGAAATGCATACTACCCAGACACCGCTCTGGCTAAAACATATTGGTCTACAAAAGTAAAACTGTTGTTCATACCTCCCTCCCGTTATATTCAGTCCCTTCTTCGTCTTGATCATGCATGGCACAAATCCTGTCAAATAAAGAAACAGATAATTGTTATTATTATGGAAGAATTTTATTGTTTTGTTTTTCATGATCACTATACATGTATGTGTTTCTTAAAAACAACTTTACTGCATTTGCTTGTTCCATATGTAGAGACACTAGAGGCAATTTGTTTGTCAACCTCACAGCTATTTGACAAGTTTCCCTTTAAGCCCTTGTTATTTTTGGTGCATGAGGTGGTTTTCCTATACTTGAAAACTTCTGCAATCTCCCACACTTATTGAGAATAGTGTCAATCTTTTCCTGAATTAAACTTTCATCAAGGATGTGCCTTCCAAAGTTGCCAACATTTTTACGGTTCTACAAAGCATAGAAAGGGGGATGGGGGTCGAGGGCAGTGTATGACTTTACAATACACGCACTGTAAAATGTTGACATTTCATGGTAGTGACAAAAAATGTTGATAAGTATAGTATTTCGGGGGAAGGGAATGTTGTGAAAATGTTGACAATTTTGACGGCCCCTTACTTAAGAACATTTAAAAGATACGTGTTTATAGTATATACTTTAATACGTGAGGTGAACTGAATGGGCATGCTAGCCATTTTTTTTCAAATATGGGTAAGAATGTCTAAGTTGGACATTAATTTCCTCCTTAAAATGACGGTAAGAGTTGAGAAGTTGATCATGACTTTAAAATTACTTATCAAGCACCAGTTAAGTGCAGATTTGATAGAAAAACACAAATTTATTTAGGAGTGGGAAAAATGAAAGATTTTCTTAAAAAGCACTTGGAAAATTTCAGCCAATCTCATATGGTTTGTGCACAAGGTCTGAATCCATGATCAACTTCTAAATTTTTCCGTGTATAAAAATAACATCAACGACAACGTACGTACCTGATTCTGACTAGACCTGTAAACACTCGGCTAGGCTGCGAAACTGCAGTGCACAGGCGCCGCGACTTTATCCTGGAGAGTAGGAACGCGACGTCGTTGACGAAGATTAACGAATTAAGGCAAAATCGATCGTGCCAACTTGTTGTTGTCCTTGGTGTTAGCAGACGAGAATCTTGTTCAAAGTCCAAAAAAGCAAAGAGAACAAACACGTGCGTTTGTTTACACCACTTGATCAAGACTGAGTGCAGTGACTAGAGTGCAGCTTTTTACTAGTCGATTTTGTTTAGCGCCCTCAAGGTTAATAGTTTAGACTGGTTTCCGGACCTCATATACATGTACACAATATGGATGTGAAGTCTGGGGCCGGCTACTCAAATATTGCTCAGGTTTCACAGGACATTTTTGAAAAATTTACTTCGAGTTAACTACCGTACTGCTAATTGTATTGTTTACGGAGAGCTGGGTAGATTAGAGCTACAGCACACTGTTCATTTACGTATGTTTAATTATTGGATTCGTATTGTAACTAGTCCTAACAGTCTCTCTAACACAATGTATCGGCTTATGAGATCTTTATCTGACCAGAATATTGTTCAATCTAAGTGGATTACTTGCATGAAATCTCTATTAGATGACTCTGGTTTTTCAATGTTGAGGGAAGAAAATAACATTAACATTCCAGTTTTAAGAGTAGACTAAGTAAGTGCTAAAATTTATAGAAGACTTAAAGATATTGCCACCTATGACAGGCAGAGTGATATTGTAAATAATAGACTTTGATCTTTCTATAAATCTGTTAAAACAAGCTTAAATTTAGAAAATTATATTGTTGAACTTAATAACTCCTGTAGAACAACCCTAGCTCGTTTTCGTTGTGGACATCATCATCTACCTGCAACTGGATTCCGTTATATTTCATCCAACTCATCTAACAATGTCACTTTATTATGTCCTTTGTGTATGAAGTCCAGCTTTGTGATGAATTTCATTATGTTCTTATTTGCACTGCACTTAGCCATGAAAGATCGAGTTTGATTAAAACCATTCAACCATTCAATCGTTTTTTTAATGTGGAATATGAGTTCCGGAAACATCTCTAGCAACTTCGAGTGACGTCTATCAGACTGGTTTCAAGTCCACGTATTATTATCTCACGTCTAAAAAACCCCACAATGTTCTTTGCGTGCGCCTTCCGGCCAGCGTAATTTTTGTTTCCAGGATGGTTAAGGGAAGATTGCTCCTGATTGGCCTAACCACATGCATATATTGCATACTGAAGTGTTTTGTTGATAGCTGTCACTTAACACAACTGCGTGGGTTCGAGAGTTAGACCATGCCTATAGGTCTTTCCTCAATCAATGAAGAAAAAAATTACGAGAGAGGAGATTCGAACCCGCAATCTCTCGATTAATAGTCCCACGTCTTAACCACTAGGCTAACAAACGACTCGACAAACCCTTAAATTTTCTTTCTTATATCCCTTTTATTTAATAACTCTTGAGGGCGCTATATAGAAAATATGAATATTCATTTCAATGCACCAATCAAAAGCAGAGAATATTCTCAATGGCCTTTACCATCCTGGGAAAAAAAAATTACGCTTCCGGCGTGCGTATTTTTTCCCCAAGGAGGGTCGAGAGCACATCATGCTCCTGATTGGCTTAACCACATGCATAAAGCATGTAATTTGTTGATAGCTGTCAATTAACACAATTCTACGCTGTGTTTCGAGAGTTAGAAAGTGCTTAGGTCTTCCTCATTTAATGACAAAAATTATGTACGAGAGAAGATTCGAACCCGCAACTCTTGATTGATAGTCCTACGTTTTACCACTAGACTAGCTACCAATCAACTCGCTAAACCTACTCGTTTTCTTTCTTTTTTAACAACTCATGAGGGCGCTGTATAGAGAATATTAATATTCATATTCATTTGAACCAATCAGAAGCAGAGACAATTCTCAATACCCTCAAAAGGGTGCACCTATATGTAAATAGCAGAGATCCGAGCGCCGAGCTCATTAATATTTTGTATGCCGGCAAATTATTTTTTATTAGAGAGAGTTGCGAGCTGAATGAGTGTGGTCTTGTGTAGAATATGCATGGCCATCGCCGTGATGTGGGGTATTTTTTCTTCCAACTATAAATATTTTGGACAATGTATTATGTAGCTCCTAAAAGTGGCCCTATTTTGCCCAGTAACGTATGTGCCTTTGTTCCGAAAAGGACGCTGGTCTGTTTAGCAAATTTCACTGTTGCAGGGGTAGTTTTGTTTCAATTGGAAATTAGGGGGCCCGGGGGGGTGGGGGGGGGGGGGGGGGGGGGTTGCCCAGTGACCTCTTTTTGTTCCACCACATGTATAATCAGGGCTTAAAGGAACACGTTGCCTTCAGATTTCACGAAATCTCACGTTTGAGGGTGTTCCTTATACTTATTAAGAGTTGTTCTTGCAATAAAACACATTTAATGTGTTATAATTAGTGAATGGTAATTTAAAAAAACAAACACTGACCTCTGACCCCCACTACATGTCCCGCGAAATGTATACGTATTTCAAGCCGTCAATACGATCGTCCGGGTAGTGGACAAAATGCAGCGACGAACAGGAGTTAGGCTGTCGCCGTAGCCAGTGGTCAGGTAAACCTATCAGATGAACGCAAGGTACCATACCATTCTCCGCCTCCCGAGACATGTGTGAAATGTAAACCCATACACACACACACACACCGACTGGCTGTCAAAAAATGGATCGCAGCAGACGCGTCAAAAAATAAAAAACGAAAACCTCGCCAATCAGGGTAAGAATATTGTCATGGGACAAACCGATAGAAAGGACTTGGATGATTTATACCCAATGGTTATTGTAGACACGAATTAAAAAAACAGGCACATCACACGCAACGGAGGAAGGAAAAATAATTTCTTTCTCCAGGCTGGAAATAAGACTAATATAATTTCTCCGCCATTTATGGGAGTCAAGATTTTGACTCCCATAAATGGCGGAGCGTGCTGCTTCGAGAAATTACGCAAAATTGAAGCATTTCTGAGGCACGTTTGTGTGGATCATTATATTATACTTTTTAAACATCTTTCAGAACGTGCTCATTATACTTCAAACGCTTGTAATAGCCCAAAAACGCCCAATAAAGCGCAACCCGAAGGCAACGTGTTCCTTTAATCACACTCTCAGCAAACATCAAGTCAGTAGCTCTAGGTATATATTGTTTTCTTTTTTTTCTTCCCTTTTTGCAACTTTTCCTTGCCTTTTTGCAGCGCAATAAAAAAAACAATGTATCGGGATTTTTACCCCATTTGGAACCCATTTTGGCAGTTTTCTTAAATTTTGAAAAACATTCTATATTACATTTCCTGAGTGAGTAGTCCAGGTCATACGTAAATTTCAAGGATGATCATCTATGGGTTCGAAGCAACATTTCCTGCAATTATAAAGGAAATCTGAATCATAAACGTTTGGCTAAAATTGATAAATATTATAAGGGATTAGTCTAGTTAGTCCAGCAATCTTAGTTGGTCAAATATTTCCCTTTTTTTTTTTTAATTGAAGCCAAAAAACCTCGGTGTCGCAACGGAATGGAACAGAACAAGAATTATCACAAAACGAGGCATGAAATCTTATTACACATCAACATTTAATTAAACTACGTACTTAAAGAGCCCCTGAAATGGTATTTTAATAAATAAACTAGAGGTATGACGTTTGTTGTTACAAACGCCAGGTGATCGGGGTAAATGAACATTTTGTGATGAATTTCAGACGTTGTTATCACCTGTGGAATGGCAAAAATGGAAGTTCAGCAGCCGATTTCACGAAACTTTACTCAATTGCGCAAGTCCACTTACGCCATTACTTGCGCAATAACTTATGGCGTAGGTGGACTTGCGCAATTGCGTAAAGTTTTGTGAAATCGGCTGCTGTATACACTAATCCGGTAACTAATATCTCCTCCCTGCATATCCGCCATAGCTGGGGGTTGATAGCTTGCACCGTTTTGAGATATGAATTGTTGAAATAATAATCTTTGAAATCTTGTAATGTGACACCTGTGACGACATCATGACGTCACAATTTTGTGCACAAATTGTTGAACAATATGTTGAACATCAAGTTCTTAAATGTGGCGAAGGAATCATACCAATATCTGTTGTAGTTTTCAAGATCCAGCATTTTAAAACATCTCGGCTCCAAATTTGCGTAATTTGACACCACATTACGTAACCACCGTCCATGTCATGATGTCACCAATGGTATAGTCAAAAGGTCCACATGTGTGGAAACATTTCGTTCCGTAGAAATATGGTCAAATTCACTACCACTTTGAATCTATTTGCATTAAAAATCCTAAAAATTTGCACATTTTCGAAGAACTTTCGGTTTGGACCGGAAGTAGGCGTCACACAGGGGTCATGACATCGTATGATTTGTTCAGTTCATTTAGACTTATCATGTTGTGAAAGAATTGTTCAAGTATCTATAATTATAATTTAGGCAGTTTCAACCCTTTTATTTTAAAGCCCACATCGATTTAAAATCAGTGTCAATTGAAAGAGTGGTTATTGACTAGAAGAAATCTGTTTATTTTTTTCAAATCGGATTTTGCATTGCGAAGCTACAGTCGGTTTGGATAATTGAAAACAGGGTAAAAATTCATCGGCAGGTCAAAGGTTATCCTATGTTTTTCTTTATTTCTAATTTGGCACCGACAATGGTCACTGTGGCTTATACTTTTGGTTATATATCTTTGCTCAACTCTATCCTGGATGGCCCAAAGTTGGTACAAACAACAGTTATTAATATATGTACAAGGACAGATAATTAATTTATATTTTAAATACCTCATTTGCATAATAAATTAATAATTTATGCAAAAACGGTAAATTTTCAAGGGAAAACTCATTTTTCTCAAATTTATCTTAAGCAGGTTTGATTATTACAATGCATCTTGCATCATTTAATTAAAGTATTTACTTTAATTAAATGATGCAAGACATTGTAATAATCAAACCTGCTTAACTACAGATAATTAGTTTATATTGAAATCCCATAATTTGCATAATTTATGCAAAAATGTTGATTGTTAAGGGAACCTTATTTTTCTCCAATTAATGTTGAAAAATAGATTGATAAGAGATACTGATATAATCAAATCTGTCTATAGTCAAGATTGGGACTTGCATCAATAATTTAATTGACATAATCAATCACTGTATGTGTTAATTACCAAGCCAATACTATTTTGGAGAGGTGTGGATTGAGGGCAGCAAAAAAGAATGACAGGTAGCGCATCCACACACAAACTGTACAACTTTCCAAATTGCTTACAAAGTTACATTAAATACAAAACAGAGAAGAGAATGACGTATTATTCTTCAGAGATAAATAATTTATGTTTTGATCAAAACAAACGGATGTGGAGCCTAGAGGTTATATTTAAATCTTTACAAATAATAGTAATTACAGATGTTACTACGGGCAGGAGGCTCAACTATGGATGACGATTCTGCATCATCAAGGGACTCGTACTACCCTTTTTCATCTTGAGGCTCACTGGTGGTATGTCACAGGACGAGGACCACAGAAAAGCTGCAAAAATAATTGACAAAGAATAATATTACTCAACAAATTATTTGCCTTCATTTGTTAAGTAACAACTAAATATCTTTAATTGGTGTATCTGATATCACGTATTGTCTTTGAATGTTAATAAATTCAATATCAGTTACAAAATTGGCACACAATTTTGCACAGATTGACGTAAAACGCAGGTTTTCTAACGCTGCATCATTGCTTGTTTCACGGGAATTACGAGATCATCGCGTATGCAGTGGGCACACCACCGCCGTACGTCCCGGCCCTACACACGGCGTGGAACTCGGTCGTACGTCGGTGTGGACATTGCACGCGAGCGAAGTCTCGGATTCCTGCTCAACATGCCCTCCTAAAAGTACATTTTTGCGACAAATGGTAGGCCTTACGGACTTTTTGTCAGTATGGTAGGATTGTTTAATGTCTACTTTTGTATACATACCTTGTCGCTTGGTGATTCACGTTGATTATGGATCGCTTTATGGACGAGAAAAAATGTTTTTGATCGCAAAAGTTGCAACCCGCGGTCGATTTTGTACGCGAATGGACCCCAGGCTAGCTGGAAGCATACTCTTTTCCGATGATGACGTTTCTAAGCCAACCGGCCAATCAGAACGCGCAAATCTTTACCCGAAGTGTTCCGATCTTATTTAGCCCGATTCGTTTTAGCGTTGAAGTGTGTACCACTGACACGAACTCGCCGGAAGTTGTGTGTGCCCATAGGAATGTGCAGTAACCACGGGCGCTGTGTGTGGAGTATATGGGGCTCTCTGTTTACGATAACAGAAGTAGTCCGTCTGTGGAACAGTATTACGGTTCTTGAGATATGAATTTTGAAAATAATAACCTTTGAATTTTTGTAATTTGACACCTGATGACGTCATGATACTATACATGCTGGTGAAAGTCTGCCGTAGGGCCTATGTCTGTATCTAATTTACTAACGATTCAGCTTGGTTTGATGGGCATTGTTACTGGTAAGTGTAAAAACTGAGATTTCCGTTTTCGTTGAACTTTGACCTCCAATTGACCCCAGAAGGAAGGGTCAGATGAAAATGCCCACACAAAGAAAGTTGTAGCACAGAATGTCATCTATAAACCTGCCAAATACGAAGATCCTGGGTCACGTGGTTTTCGAGATGGAAGCATTTTAAAATATGCATATTTTGGTTTTTTGGGAGGTGTAATTTGATACTTAATGACGTCACGATGACGTCACGCTTGATGCCATCATAATATTAAACACGCTGGTGAAAGTCTGCTATAGGACCTATGCCTGTACTTAGTTTCTTAAAGATTCAGCTTGGTTTGATGGGCATTGTTGCTCAATAAGTGCAAAAATTGAGATTTTCGTTTTCGTTGAACTTTGACCTCAGATTGACCCCAGAAGAAAGGGTCAGATGAAAATGCCCACACGAAGAAAATTGTAGGCCATGATCTGATATATAGGCCTGTCAAATACGAAGATCATGGGTCACGTGGTTTTCCAGACGGAAGCATTTTAAAACATGCATATTTTGGTCATTTTTGGTTTGTAATTTGATACCTAATGACGTCACAATGACGTCACACTTGTATGCACATCTTCACATTGGGGTTGATGTTCCTACCAAGTTTTAAGTTGATAGCTTGAACCGTTTTGAAGAAAACCTCTGGAAACGTTTGAGTGGAAAAAGAAAAAAAAAAAAAAAAACTAGAGGTATGACGTTTGTTGTTACAAACGCCAGGTGATCGGGTTAAATGAACATTTTGTGATGAATTTCAGACGTTGTTATCACCTGTGGAATGGCAAAAATGGAAGTTCAGCAGCCGATTTCACGAAACTTTACGCAATTGCGCAAGTCCACTTACGCCATTACTTGCGCAATAACTTATGGCGTAAGTGGACTTGCGCAATTGCGTAAAGTTTCGTGAAATCGGCTGCTGTATACACTAATCCGGTAACTAATATCTCCTCCCTGCATATCCGCCATAGCTGGGGGTTGATAGCTTGCACCGTTTTGAGATATGAATTGTTGAAATAATAACCTTTGAAATCTTGTAATGTGACACCTGTGACGACATCATGACGTCACAATTTTGTGCACAAATTGTTCAACAATTTGATAAACATCAAGTTCTTAAATGTGGCGAAAGAATCATGCAAATATCTGCTGTAGTTCTCAAGATACAGCATTTTAAAACATCTCAGCTCCAAATTTGCGTGATTTGACACCACATTACGTAACCACCGTCCATGTAATGACGTCACCAATGGTATAGTCAAAAGGTCCACATGTGTGGAAACATTTCGTTCCGTAGAAATATGGTCAAAATCACTACCACTTTGAATCTATTTGCATTCAAAATGCTAAAAAATTGCACATTTTCGAACAACTTCCGGTTTGGACCGGAAGTAGGCGTCACACAGGGGTCATGACATCGTATGATTTGTTCAGTTCATTTAGACTTATCATGTTGTGAAATAATTGTTCAAGTATCTATTACGGTTCTTGAGATATGAATTTTGAAAATAATAACCTTTGAATTTTTGTAATTTGACACCTGTGACGATATCATGACGTCACAATGTTGTGCACAAATTGTTCAACAATTTGATAAACATCAAGTTCTTAGATGTGGCGAAAGAATCATGCAAATATCTGCTGTAGTTCTCAAGATACAGCATTTTAAAAAAATTCAGCTCCAAATTTGCGTATTTTGACGCCACATTACGTAACCACCGTCCATGTGATGACGTCACAAATGGTATAGTCAAAAAGTCTACATGTGTGGAAACATTTCGTTCCGTAGAAATATGGTCAAATTCACTACCACTTTGAATCTATTTGCATTCAAAACGCTTACAAAATGCACATTTTCGAACAACTTCCGGTTTGGACCGGAAGTAGGCGTCACACAGGGGTCATGACATCGTATGATTTGTTCAGTTCATTTAGACTTATCATGTTGTGAAAGAATTGTTCAAGTATCTATTACGGTTCTTGAGATATGAATTTTGGAAATAATAACCTTTGAATTTTTGTAATTTGACACCTGATGACGTCATGATTACGTCACACTTGATGCCATCGTGATACTATACATTCTGGTGAAAGTCTGCCGTAGGGCCTATGTCTGTATCTAATTTACTAACGATTCAGCTTGGTTTGATAGGCATTGTTGCTGGTAAGTGTAAAAACTGAGATTCTCAGTTTCGTTGAACTTTGACCTCCAATTGACCCCAGAAGGAAGGGTCAGATGAAAATGCCCACACAAAGAAAATTGTAGCACAGAATGTCATCTGTAAACCTGCCAAATACGAAGATCCTGGGTCACGTGGTTTTCAAGACGGAAGCATTTTAAAATATGCATATTTTGTTTTTTTGGGGGGTGTAATTTGATACTTGATGACGTCACGATGACGTCACGCTTGATGCCATCATAATATTATACACGCTGGTGAAAGTCTGCCATAGGACCTATGCCTGTACTTAGTTACTTAAAGATTCAGCTTGGTTTGATGGGCATTGTTGCTCAATAAGTGCAAAAATTGCGATTTTCGTTTTCGTTGAACTTTGACCTCAGATTGACCCCAGAAGGAAGGGTCAGATGAAAATGCCCACACGAAGAAAATCGTAGGCCATGATCTTATCTATAAGCCTGCTAAATACGAAAATCATGGGTCACGTGGTTTTCCAGACGGAAGCATTTTAAAACATGCATATTTTAGTCATTTTTGGGTTGTAATTTGATACCCAATGACGTCACAATGACGTCACCCTTGTATGCACACCTTCACATTGGGGTTGATGTTCCTACAAAGTTTCAAGTTGATAGCTTGAACCGTTTTGAAGAAAAGCTCTGGAAACGTTTGAGTGGAAAAAGAAAAAGAAAAAGAAAAAAAAAAAACTAGAGCTTCGCGTTTGTGTTTTTTACAAACGCAAGGTGATCGGGTGACATAAACATTGAAATGATGATGACGACACAGTTTTGAGATTGTTTGAAAACTTGAGTTGTTTGTTGTTGAAAAAAGTATTGGAATTCTCAAGACATAATGACTCTGACTATTCAACGCTAAAATTGTACTACTAGGTTTTCAGGCCAAAATTTATTCCTTGCCCCAAACACCCAAACTATATATCAAATGAAAGTTCTTGATGACAGAAATACAATGCTCTTTAAATGAAGAAAATCGGACAAGTACTTTTTGAGATATCCTGTTATATGTATTAAAATATCTATCATTCGATGAAGCCCGACCATACATTCACTGCGTATACCCCACAATGGCCCCAAAACGACATAATTTGAATGATTTTAGTAACATAAATCAGTATAACCTCTGCTATAATTGAAGTATTCTCATAAAACTTTCTGCATAAGGGTAATGTGGTATGGTCTTTCAGAAAAAGTATAAATTATTTTAATAAAATGAATGGTTGCCATGGAAACAAGCATTTTATTTTAATAAAATTAATGGTTGCCATGGAAACAAGCACATTTTCTCCAAAGAAAACAATATAATTTGACGTCTCCACAAACTTCAGATGAAATAACAGTTACTGGCAATGATATAGCTGAACAAGTGATAAATAAAGGCCAGTAACATTATTTGAGGTATTGTATTACTCATCTTCAAGGTCAAAAGTCAATTTAAAGAAGTGGAGGATGCGGATGCTAGTGTGATACTCCAGGTGGAGGGTTTTCCTGGTTTTCTTCTGGCTCGGCCATAGTCTTTAATCTTGATACTGGAAGTAGAGACAACAGGATAGTTTATTAAGTAGAGACAACAGGATAGTTTATTATACCATGCCCTCACTTAAGATTTAGTTAACTTTCTCCTTTTTTTTTCCTTTTCTTTTTTTAATGACCTGACTGAAACAATTAGGGCGGCTATGAGTATAACTTTTAAAAACTTGTAAGTTGTAGGCCTATTCTCTTTAATACTTAAAGTTTGGTTTGTATTTATTGTTTTAATTGTATTTACAGCTGATATAGTGAACAAAATAAAACATCAATTCGACAACCAAAAAAACAAATTCAATTTGAATTTTGATTACTTAGATCTGCAACTCCAGGAATGCGCAAAAAACACACCTCTAGTAATAATGGTATCGCCCAAAAAAAGGCATTGTGCATCCTATGTACGAACTACGATTGTACCATTTTTTTTAAATATGGGGAGGGTTATACCTTCCTTTCAAAATTTAACGGACAGGAGGCCTAAACAATTCGGCTAATTGTAATTCTGACGTCCCTAGAAATATATCCTGCATATATGTGAGATGTGTATTTTGTTATAAAATTACCAAAACAGCATGATTTTACGACTTAGTGGTTGACACAACCAGATTCCAACGACCGGGGTCACGCCATGCATCACGCCGTGCTTTCACGGGCGAGTGCCCCATTCAATAGGCCAACACACACACCTACAGCGTGGCGTTCGTTTCTATCAAAAGAGCTTTTGAAAGGGTATAGAAAATACGCTCTCCGTAAAAAAATAAACACATTTAACATTCCAAACTCGCACAAATAATTGTTAAGACATGTAAAATTCATTCAGTGAAACCTCCTACCTTTCAAAATGAAGATTTCACCTCAAGAAATTGAGTTTACTTTTCCCTTTTTCGTAACTTCGGTTGTAGACCACCTACCGATAACGAAGACGCAATGACGTGTACAGTACCTCTTCAGCTATTCAGGGAAACCATTTTCATGTACGTCACAAGTATTCGGATCCGCGGAAAGCACCCGAAGTGCATGCGCGCCCAGCCGAGCGGCAATTTTTATGGGCCGAATACTCGCGATCGCAACGCTTCGGGAAAAGCTGGTCGGGGCGAGAGTAGTTCATTCATAAAAGCCTGGGCTGTCGGTCATACCTCCGACGGCTGTTGTATGTACGTTAGTGAATGACTGAAACTCTAAGCTTTCTAATGAACTGTTGCTCGTTAGATTTGGACAGGTAAAAGTGGATGAATTTTTGAGATGAAAAATAGTAAGATTTTGGTGCGGGCTGTGCGCTGTGTGTGCATCTAGAATAAACTGACGCTCCAGTCAACTTGAGTTGCGGTCCACCATGTTTATTTTATTTCCAACACAGCAACGATTTCCAGCATGTCACATTCACAGTTTTCGGGGAGAAGACATATTTACTCTGGTCCGCCGACTAAGGCTAGCCGTACATAATTACACCCAAGATACAACAGCTAAGTCACCAAAAGTAAATGTCCTTGTGCTATCTAGTGTTTATTCAACTTTCCTGGCGATGATGCCACGGAAACTAGCAGTTTTACATCTTCAAAAGTCCAATTTTCTCGGTTGTAAATCAAGCCCTGCTTATTATGTCTCGTCTGTCTGACTTATTCACTACTCGCGCACGTACGTGTATATCATTGGCCGTGTAGCCCAGACATCCTCCTTAAAAATATACATAAATGACCTCTGACCCGAGACAGGCGCCTAGATACAAGTTTTATTATTAGAAGTCGAGCACTATATATGGGCGCAAATCGTCAGATTAGTGGAGGCTTGGTATAGCGCCCTCAAACGACTGAGTTAGCTTAATTATCAAGGGACCCAACAAATAATTTCTCCACATTACGTAACCACCGTGCACGTGATGACGTCATCAGTGGTATATATGTAGTCATAAAGTCCACATGTGAGGGAACATTTCGTTCCGTATAACTATGGTCAAATTCCCTACCACTTTGGCTCTATTTGCATTCAAAGTGCTAAAAAAGTGTACATTTTCGAACCTCTTCCGGTTTGGACCGCAGGTTTGGGTCACACAGGGGTCATGCCATAGTATGATTTGTTCAGTTCATTGCGACCTATCATGCTGTGAAAGAATTGTTCAAGTATCTATTACGATTCTTGAGATATGAATTTTTGAAATAATAACCATTTAATTTTTGTAATTTGACACCTGTGACGATATCATGACGTCACAATGTTGTGCACAAATTGTTCAACAATTTGATAAACGTCAAGTTCTTAAATGTGGCGAAAGAATCATGCAAATATCTGCTGTAGTTCTCAAGATACAGCATTTTAAAACAATTCAGCTCCAAATTTGCGTATTTTGACACCACATTACGTAACTACCGTCCATGTGATGACGTCACCAATGGTATAGTCAAAAAGTCCAAATGTGTGGAAACATTTCGTTCCGTAGAAATATGGTCAAATTCACTACCACTTTGAATCTATTTGCATTCAAAACGCTTACAAAAATGCACATTTTCGAACAACTTCCGGTTTGGACCGGAAGTAGGCGTCACACAGGGGTCATGACATTGTATGATTTGTTCAGTTCATTTAGACTGATCATGTTGTGAAAGAATTGTTCAAGTATCTATTACGGTTCTTGAGATATGAATTTTTGAAATAATAACCTTTGATTTTTTGTAATTTGACACCTGATGACGTCATGATTACGTCACACTTGATGCCATCATGATACTATGCATTCTGGTGGAAGTCTGCCGTAGGGCCTATGTCTGTATCTAATTTACTAACGATTCAGCTTGGTTTGATAGGCATTGTTGCTGGTAAGTGTAAAAACTGAGATTCTCAGTTTCGTTGAACTTTGACCTCCAATTGACCCCAGAAGGAAGGGTCAGATGAAAATGCCCACACAAAGAAAATTGTAGCACGGAATGTCATCTATAACCCTGCCAAATACGAAGATCCTGGGTCACGTGGTTTTCAAGACGGAAGCATTTTAAAATATGCATATTTTGGTTTTTTGGAGGGTGTAATTTGATACTTGATGACGTCACGATGACGTCACGCTTGATGCCATCATAATATTATACACGCTGGTGAAAGTCTGCCATAGGACCTATGCCTGTACCTAGTTACTTAAAGATTCAGCTTGGTTTGATGGGCATTGTTGCTCAATAAGTGCAAAAATTGAGATTTTCGTTTTCGTTGAACTTTGACCTCAGATTGACCCCAGAAGGAAGGGTCAGATGAAAATGCCCACACAAAGAAAATTGTTGGCCATGATCTGATATATAAGCCTGCCAAATACGAAGATCATGAGTCACGTGGTTTTCTAGACGGAAGCATTTTAAAACATGCATATTTTGGTCATTTTTTTGTTGTAATTTGATACCCGATGACGTCACGGTGACGTCACACTTGTATGCACACCTTCACATTGGGGTTGATGTTCCTACCAAGTTTCAAGTTGATAGCTTGAACCGTTTCGAAGAAAAGCTCTGGAAACGTTTGAGTGGAAAAAGAAGAAAAAAAAAAAAAAACTAGAGCTTCGCGTTTGTGTTTTTTACAAACGCAAGGTGATCGGGTGACATAAACATTGAAATGATGATGACGACACAGTTTTGAGATTGTTTGAAAACTTGAGTTGTTTGATGTTGAAAAAGTATTGGAATTCTCAAGACATGACTCTGACTATTCAACGCTAAAATTGTGTATCTGATGACGTCATAATTGTCAATCTCATCATAACGTTACTATTGTGTGCACAGATTGTTCAAGTATCTACTGAAGAACAAGTTTTGACATGTATATGTGGTGAAAGAATCTTTTCAATATCTATTACAGTTCTAAAGATGTTGTCATTTGAGATCATATTACTGTAGTATATCGCCGTGTGGGGAGTTGGGGTTCAATTGCATCTAGAATAAACTGACGCTCCAGTCAACTTGAGTTGCGGTCCACCATGTCCATTTTATTTCCAACACAGCAACGATTTCCAGCATGTCACATTCACAGTTTTCGGGGAGAAGACATATTTACTCTGGTCCGCCGACTAAGGCTAGCCGTACATAATTACACCCAAGATACAACAGCTAAGTCACCAAAAGTAAATGTCCTTGTGCTATCAAGTGTTCATTCAACTTTCCTGGCGATGATGCCACGGAAACTAGCAGTTTTACATCTTCAAAAGTCAAATTTTCTCGGTTGTAAATCAAGCCCTGCTTATTATGTCTTGTACGTCTGTCTGACTTATTCACTACACGCGCACGTACGTACGTGTATCATTGGCCGTGTGGCCCAGACATTCTCCTTAAAAAGATACATTATGACCTCGGACCCGAGACAGGCCGCCTAGATACAAGTTCTATTATTAGAAGTCGAGCACTATAAATGGGCGCAAATCGTCAGATTAGTGGAGGCTTGGCATAGCGCCCTCAAACGACTGAGTTAGCTTAATTATCAAGGGACCCAACAAATAATTTCTCCACATTACGTAACCACCGTACACGTGATGACGTCATCAGTGGTATATATGTAGTCATAAAGTCCACATGTGAGGGAACATTTCGTTCCGTAGAACTATGGTCAAATTCCCTACCACTTTGGCTCTATTTGCATTCAAAGTGCTAAAAAAGTGTACATTTTCGAACCTCTTCCGGTTTGGACCGGAGGTTTGGGTCACACAGGGGTCATGCCATTGTATGATTTGTTCAGTTCATTGCGACCTATCATGCTGTGAAAGAATTTTTCAAGTATCTATTACGATTCTTGAGATATGAATTTTTGAAATAATAACCATTTAATTTTTGTAATTTGACACCTGTGACGATATCATGACGTCACAATGTTGTGCACAAATTGTTTAACAATTTGATAAACATCAAGTTCTTAAATGTGGCGAAAGAATCATGCAAATATCTGCTGTAGTTCTCAAGATACAGCATTTTAAAACAATTCAGCTCCAAATTTGCGTATTTTGACACCACATTACGTAACTACCGTCCATGTGATGACGTCACCAATGGTATAGTCAAAAAGTCCACATGTGTGGAAACATTTCGTTCCGTAGAAATATGGTCAAATTCACTACCACTTTGAATCTATTTGCATTCAAAACGCTTTTTAAAAATGCACATTTTCGAACAACTTCCGGTTTGGACCGGAAGTAGGCGTCACACAGGGGTCATGACATTGTATGATTTGTTCAGTTCATTTAGACTTATCATGTTGTGAAAGAATTGTTCAAGTATCTATTACGGTTCTTGATATATGAATTTTGGAAATAATAACCTTTGAATTTTTGTAATTTGACACCTGATGACGTCATGATTACGTCACACTTGATGCCATCATGATACTATACATTCTGGTGAAAGTCTGCCGTAGGGCCTATGTCTGTATCTAATTTACTAACGATTCAGCTTGGTTTGATGGGCATTGTTGCTGGTAAGTGTAAAAACTGAGATTCTCAGTTTCGTTGAACTTTGACCTCCAATTGACCCCAGAAGGAAGGGTCAGATGAAAATGCCTACACAAAGAACATTGTAGCACAGAATGTCATCTATAAACCTGCCAAATACGAAGATCCTGGGTCACGTGGTTTTCAAGACGGAAGCATTTTAAAATATGCATATTTTAGTTTTTTGGGGGGTGTAATTTGATACTTGATGACGTCACGATGACGTCACGCTTGATGCCATCATAATATTATACACGCTGGTGAAAGTCTGCCATAGGACATATGCCTGTACTTAGTTACTTAAAGATTCAGCTTGGTTTGATGGGCATTGTTGCTCAATAAGTGCAAAAATTGAGATTTTCGTTTTCGTTGAAATTTGACCTCAAATTGACCCCAGAAGGAAGGGTCAGATGAAAATGCCCACACGAAGAAAATTGTAGGCCATGATCTTATATATAAGCCTGCTAAATACGAAAATCATGGGTCACGTGGTTTTCCAGACGGAAGCATTTTAAAACATGCATATTTTAGTCATTTTTGGGTTGTAATTTGACACCCGATGACGTCACAATGACGTCACACTTGTATGCACACCTTCACATTGGGGTTGATGTTCCTACAAAGTTTCAAGTTGATAGCTTGAACCGTTTTGAAGAAAAGCTCTGGAAACGTTTGAGTGGAAAAAGAAAAGGGAAAAAGAAAAAAAAAAAAAAAAGACAAAGAAATCGTACAATAGTAATAGGTGATCGGAATTAGTTCCGATCACCTAAAAAAAAAGACAAAGAAATCGTACGATATCAATAGGTGATCGGGTTGAGCCCGATCACCTAAAAAAAAAAAAGACAAAGAAATCGTACGAGAGTAATAGGTGATCGGGCTGTTGGCCCGATCACCTAATAAAGAAATCGTACGAGAGCAATAGGTGATCGGGCTGTTGGCCCGATCACCTAATTATATACTACTTCAATACTACTCCAGTCATAAAAACCCTACTTGTTGTTTTAGGGGTTAAATTCAAGTTTTTGATTTTTATGCTAATGAATTAACATATTCATGAGCAAAGTTGTGATGTCACATTATGCAAACACAGGAAAATCTCATTCAACTGTGCACAAAAGATTTCAGTATTTTCTTCAACTTGCTGAAACTTTTGTAACCCATGATTGTTTTGTGTTTTCGGTTTACATATTGCCTGCTGTAAGCCATGGAAAAAAACTAAGGCTGGAAACTGCAGCAATGTTCCACAATTCCAGTCTGAAGTTATGTTTTTTCTTTGCTTTTCTGCCGTGTTCCTAAAGTGACACGCCCCAAACAGCGCCCTCTTTCTTAGAGTTTCTGTGAAGAAATCTTAAAGGTTGAAGAAAAACGTCACCTTTTATTCATCCAAATCAACAGTAGTATTGTCTTTATAAACATTAAAGGCACAGGCTCGTCAGCAATGCGCGCCTGCCAAATGTGTGCCACGCAATACGCAGCTCCATAGCAAAGGCATGGAGCTGCGTGTTTCGAGCACGAATTTGGCGGGCGCGCATTGCTGACGAGCCTGTGCCTTTAAGTAATCCCTTATGTGCCGCAACAACATTACTATGCATAACATTATTTAGCATTTCAGGGGCCTTTTAAACAAACTACATAAACAATTAAAAGGGTATTTTTTCGTATATACATTGAACAAAGATTTAAATAAAATTACCTCCTAGAATCAACAGATCATCGAATTATAAGATATACTTCCCACTTGCACTTCTGTCGCAAATGTTGCATTTCTGAGATAAATAAATGATAAATTACTGCATAAAATTACAACCTATTCAAGTACTATAATATAAGAAGAATTGGTATTGACAATTAGCCCGAATGCCTCTGGCCAAACACATCTTATGTGTGACGGCCAGAGCGGTATAGACTTTCCCCAGCGGCCGGACTTGTTTTTTTACATATTTGTTACGAATTTGCTACATATACTTTGAGCGAGATTTTCCTCTCTCCCAGGACAGAGATTTCCAAAGTTAGGGTACCTACACATAGAGGAACTCATACCTTTCCCAAAACACGTTGTCTTATCCAGGGAATCTTTATCCGTCTGGCCAAGAGGCGACGATCATTCTGCAAGTTCCAGAAATACGTTCCTACACTGCCGTTTCAAAAATGGAGGCGGCCTTCTGGGCGTAGACTGGTTCCCGTCCACATATTCAACACAGGATAATATAAGGACATGTAAAGGCGCTTCATCTTGATCTGTAATTGGTCGTCTTTGCGCGTGCGCATTGTGTTTTTTATCTGCGCACTTACTAAAAATAAAATAAATAATAATAACCACGTGACGGGCAGAATTCTGCCCGTCGTGGCTGCCCTTTACCGATCCCTATATTTTCGAAATAAGCGAACCAATCTATAGGGATCGGGAACCAATCTATTCTGGGCGCTGCATTGGGCGCGTAGCGCGCCCAATGCTACGCGACCAAAACATCGGGCCGCTGGGAAAGGTCTACCGCTTTGGCCGTCACTGACAATATACCTAACAAACAAAAGAAAATTGATTTCATTCACGAACTTAAAAGTCCAATGTATCATTTGCAAGGTGAAACTTTTGATTCCTGGATTAAGGCCATACCATAGGCCTATCTGAAGAATGTAGCTAAATTTAGCCTGCAGAAATTTCAGCTAAAGCAATGATTCAGTAATCTTCAAAATCCATGCATGGTTTTTGTGTAAATGCTAAAAAATGAGTGTGCAAACTGAGTTTTAAAAAAATAAATTTTAGTTGTTAATTTCCAACAAGAAAGTTCCGATTTGGAGTTTTACAGTACGATTGCTATCAACAATTTGAGTTTTTATTTATTTTTCTTATTTACGTACAATTGTGTCACTGCCAATGATACAATGGGTCTTTAAGAATAAATGTTAATTAATCACATTTTATACAAACCAACGCAATATTTGGTGCTTTCCTGCTATGCGAAGTGGCCTTTTGAAATAATGTCCACTTCTTTCATATGAGGAATAAAGGCACATAACTGCCAGCAACAATTTAAGATCAATTATACCTATCGTAAAAAGCGCAAAATTTGGTAAAAAGCAAAAATATAGAAGTAATCACAAAACATAAAATCGCAATAACAAATAAATAGACTTGTTAGAGCAATCAAAATTAATATTTAAAAAAGCATAATAGACCGTACTGAATTATTGGGTTCACTGGGTTCAAAGGGTTGGCATGACTTTTAAATATGATAGACTGTTTCAAACCGGCATACCGTGCTTTTGTTGGCGAGTTTTTTAAAATGGTAGAACTATCAGTGTTGAATTATTTTTGCTTTGGCGTGCCATAGTATGGTCACGCGTATGGCACGCAAAAGCGAAAACTAAAGGGGAGTTTCAACACTAAAGGGGAGTTCACACTATCGCGGAAAAATCACACTGTTCCATTGGTTTGTACACAAACTGGTTTGCCGCTTGTGTGCGGCCTATCGCGACGCGCAAAACGTTTTGAGCTGGGTCAAAGTTCAAATTTGTTGAACTTTGACCGCGGTGCGCTGACCTTTCCAACGCGCAGCCAATGAGGTATCAGAGAAGCCCCAAGTTACCAGAGTGGAATTTTCTATTTTGGAATAATCGGCGATTGGGAGCTCATACAATGCGGTGAGCGCAGCGCGAAAGTGTGATATTTCCGCGATAGTGTGTATCCGCCTTGATAGTTCTACCATCAATCCTGAAAAACAAGTCTTAACATTTTTTTATAACTTTTATGCCGATTTCAAACAGTCTATCAACATTTAAAAGTCATGCCAACTTTTTTTTCTTGCGCAACATTTGCGAAAATATGCGTCAACATTTTTTAAAATATTATTTTCGCTTTGGCGTGGGGTGCCATAGTATGGACACAGTAATGGCGGATAGCAACCGGTTGACAAGCCAAGTGAAACCCAAGAATAGCTATTATCTGGTAAAGGGCAAATTTTGTTGTCTAACTTTGTCAACATTGTAAGCACAACATGCGCAACCATGCATGTCCTCACGAAATTAAGAAACTGCCCTACAAGACGGCAGCTATTCGATACGGTCTATAGCAGCCATTCCTATAAATGTATCTCTAAAAATTCAATTCCATTTAGACCTGAAACATAAAGACGCCACGCTTGGTTTACATACACATGTACATACTTTCCGATGGTCCTACATCGTCTGGTACCCTTAGACTCCCACGTATAATTGCACGCGAGTAAACAAACCATGCCGCCATTATGTGCCAGGTCTATTGTACACGTAGGCCTACGTGTACATGATTTAACCGATGGACAAAAAATGTTAAAGTTGTAAAAACGTGCATCTATGCAAAGATTGAAATTTAAATGAATGAACCATGAATTATATAACAACTTATGTCATTGTGCAAAATGTGTGCATGTCCTGTAAGGTGTATACAATCATTACAATGCAGTTTCCGTGTCTACTGCGTGTTGAAAAACGGCTACCACCAAATAAAATATCATTTCCATTCGATTTGATTTATTTGCTGTTTAATTTACCCAGTGAATTCAAAAGCGTAAGCCTACCTCCCTTGTCTGTAGAAGCTCACGACGTAATTTGCATAGGGTGACCTGCACGTGACTGGCTGATTTCTGCTACCTAATTCGGTAGCGATTATAAAGAAAAACATAAGAATTGCCTCGAAGTTCGGAAAAGGCCAAGTGAATGAGACACTCGGCGTGTGTAGACTCTACTCAAGTCACCAAATCGCCCAAATTCACGAGGCCTTGTCAAAAGGCTATATACCGCGCCCAAAGATTTTACAAAGAGTAGGAAGGGAGGGAGCCGAAGGCCGCGTTGGACTTTACATGCACTGTAAAATGTTGACATTTTATGGAGCTGACCATAAGTGCTCCTTGACACTGATGTTGAATTAAGATTATTTCGATATATTATTGCGACATTTGTTAAGAAAGGTATGCCCACAACATGAATTGTCAGTAGTTTGGGATAAGTAAGGTGGGAAATTTCTCTCAAATTGCCTAAGCAACTTGTTTCATAGAGTAATAAAAGGAGTCTTTCCTGTGCTTCCATTGTATACCTTGACCATTAATTACGGAACTCTGGTGGTAATATCTGCCATATTTTTCTTACAAACATTGAATGATAACGCTTAATGCTTGTTCTCAGACTTAAAATGCTTGCCTTATTTTCATGGTGCATCGCTTCATGGAGTAGTAATAGGTGTCTTTCCAGAAGCGCCATTGTATACCTCCACCATGTTCCACATCAGCCTGATGTTGATATATGCCATTGAGATGGGAGTTAAAGCAAGCGTGAAACCACCAAGCGCCCTTGTGCACAATTTATGTTATTTGCCAAATCATTATCATTGTGTCTTGCCATTAAATCTTCTGAACCAGCCGTACTAGCAGCATCATATAAACCAACGTGGAGTGTGTAATTCTTTCCTGAGATGGCAAACTTACCGTACCTGGCCCAAGCTGTGTTTCCTTCCCAGTTCCACAAGTCCGCAAAGCAAAAAGCCCACTTTTCGTTCATAAAACGAATTCGACTATTTTTTTTCTTTAACCATCTTTTCTTGCATCAGTTTTAAGGGTGTTTTTTATCATCCCAAATTTTCCCCAAATTTGGCTACTAATCCTAATCACTCCTCACTACACCCCAACTTGCCTAAATTTCATTGTGCTTTGCTTCAAAGAGTGATAATAACTCCATTTCCAGTCATACCACTGTATGCCTTGGGACTCAGCAACCTTACTGTGATAGTAATACTTGCCATTGAGGTGAGCTCTTGCACATGCCTTAAACCACCAGGCACCCTCCTTGTGTACTGCACAGTTTGCACGTTCATAGATGTCATTTTTACGATCCTTAGTGGTGAAATGGTATATGTCCTGTTCTGTCATTGAATCGCCAGCTGTACTGTGAGCTTTGTACCAGCCAACGTGGAGCCTGTACTTTTCTCCGGAGATGGCAAACTTACCGTACTTGGCCCAAGCTGTGTTTCCTTCCCAGTCCCACAAGTCCACTCGCAGCTGCCATTGTCCTGTCTGAGTCAGGATGCGCAGAGCTTCATTCCCAAGCCAAAACTCACCAGACAGATTGCCAAAGCCATGCTTGTATTCATCCCAAGTACGGTAGAAGTCAACCGAGCCATCTTGACGCCTCTGAAAGACGATCCATCCTCCCCCATCAGTCTTCATGTCACAGTAGACCTGTAAGCCATTGGTCAGTCCAGCAGGATATATGGTGTAGATGCCATTGTCACGGTGACCAGCTGTTAGCAGCTCCTGACAGCTGGTGTACTTTACAGAGTCTGCAACCGATAAGAAAGGCCCTGTCACGATTAGATTATGGCAGTTTTATGGAGTCACACGGTCTAGGATTTCATGCCAGGACGGATCCAGATGGAGATCTGCGCAGATCTAAGGTGAACTCGATTATTTCGTGCCGATACTGACCGATATCTGTGATATCTGGGATACCTCTCACGAGGTGGTTTAGCGGGAGATCCAAAACGAGGACGTAATTTTTGCAAAGACTTTCGGGTGAAGTAAATCTTGTCGTTAACATGCTCGGTGCCAACGCATAATACAAACAAATTGAGGATGTTCATTTATTTACGATGAATTTCATGGGCATTTGGTTAAGAAATTTGACAAATTGAGGTACGACGAGAAAAATAACTATGATCGTTTTCTATGTAAATAAGTGACAAAAACAATTCTGAATTGAATTGAATTGAATGTGCCATAGGTGTGGTGGTTCATAAACGCATAAGATATTCTTCTAAAATAGAGTGATGCATTAACAAAGTATGAATCCCACAATTTTAGCTAATGAAACTTAACAAAATGACGTACAGACAAATAAAAATGAAATTTCAGGCCCAAAAAAAATGGGTAAAACGACAAACGTAAAAACATTTCTTGAAAGCTACTGATAGGTATGTTCTTAGTCCCTGCCTGATTCCGTGGGTTTTCCCCGTACACGTTGGTGTGTGCAGGGTTTTCCTCCCACCTCTAAAACTGAGAATTTCTTCCTGTTCTCTCGCATTTCGTGGCCAAGCTGAAGAACCTTCTTGGTGGCTACAGGGCAAAAACCAACGACTTAAGTCGGCTAATCTCAGCAACCAGATCCCTTTAGGGGAACATACGAAAGAAAAAGAGGGTATACGTAACAAATGTGAAAAAAAAAATTTGCAAGCGATTATTGGCCTACCTGGGCACGATAGAACACGGCGAACCTCTGGCGCGTCCAAGGATTTCACAAGGTTGTCGTGCCGACGTGATGCGCCGATTGGCCGGGCTACTTGGTGGGCGTTGAATCCGCCTAAGTGAAGCTCAGTGCATCGGCACGGTTCGCGAACTGGGACAACCCACTCAGTACCCGTGGCAGGAGCGAAATCCTGCCCCATGAAACAAATCGAGTCTTGTAGAGGAAAGAATAAAATATAGCCCGTTGTCAAACTAAAGACTATACATGTAACACGATTTGAAAACTTTTACAAAACATTAAAGGAGCGTGACCAGATCACATTTTGTCCCTCACATTTTCCCCATGGGTTTTTACATTTTGATACCATATGATTTGTCATATTTTTCCCACCATCATTCTAAAATCCGTATACTTCTAGGGATATCATTTTTTAAAAATCCACCGACGTTTAGTAAGCTGTAGTAGTAATTAGCCTACACCAACCTTTTTGCTTCAGTTCCACATCGAAATTTGGGATTGCAAATTTCCTGTTTGCTTCCCATAGATGGTATTTTGGGGATGTAATGTATTTTATATGACTGTTAGGTTAGAACAAAATCCATTTTTGGAAAAAAATCTGGTCACGCTCCTTTAAAGTTAGTATAGGCCTACATGATTGGTATCTCGAAAATCAGAAATGTTCACAGATTTACGCCTAACTTACACAATATAAACATGATGACTGTTAAGGCTTTTACTGTTTTTTTAGCATGGTGCGCACGCGTGTCTTTGCGTGCGCGTTTCTTTGCGCGTCGCGTTTCTTCGCGGCGCGGCGTTTTGCTCTCTGTGCGTTCTGCGCTATCTATTGTTCTTTTGTATAACAATAAATTCCCCTGTTTTGAAATTAGGTTATTAATTTGGCCTTGGTCTAGCTGAAACAACAGAGTTAAGCCCGCCGCACACCTTTGCGATTTACCGGCCCATCGGACACCGGACCATCGGATCCGGAAAAATCAAACAAGTTTGATTTGCTCCGGTCTATAGCGTACGGTCAAACCGGCCCGAATTGTTTCAGCGCACGTATTTTTCCGGTAAGTGATCCGATGATCCGACTATCCGGTAAATCGCAAAGGTGTGCGGCGGGCTTTAGTCAACGTCACTCATTATTTGAAGTTAGCCTGCTACCAGAAGGCCCAGCAAAGTCGTAAGTGTAACTAATCATTTAAATGTTTGTAAATTGACAAAATTACTTCCTCATTGATTTATTGTAAATATTCTTATGGCTAACGATATGCTGATCTGTATGTTTTCTGTTTGTTTGTTACACAGATTAAACCTAAGTTAACACCGGTATATGGTGGAGTTTATGACGAGCGTAAATTATTGGTAGCAACCGCAATCACTGGCGGCAGAACTTCTACAATGACTGTAGAAAATTTCCCCTGAAATGGTTTTGTCTGAAGTGCTATAGTCTTTGAGAAATGGGTTAAATAATTATTTTTCGTATGATGAGACGAAAATAAAATTCGCCTAAAAACCATTTCGCCCCCAAGCCACTTTACCCGAGTGTCATTTCGCCCCAAATCACTTCGTCCAAACACTTTGACCAAATTGTTGCCCGAATTATTTTATATGGATGTGAAGCCTGGGGCCGGCTACTCAAATATTGCTCAGGTTATTATTATTTTATTATTATTATTTCTTTCTGGTATTCATACCAAGGATTCCTCAATAGTGCTCATTGCACTGTCACTCGCAAGCGTGAGGAAACCCATGAATAATTAGAATTAGAAATGCATGGCTAGAGACACCGGGGATGATCCCCCTTGCTCTTCACGAAAGAATGCTCTGGGATCTTTAGAGTGCGTTTCCATTACCTAACACACTGGACCAACGGCTTTACATCCCTTCCGAAGGATGGAGCAAGTGTGGTTGAGTGCCTTGCCCAAGGGCACAGGTACCGTAGCCGTGGGGAGGTTCGAACCTGCAACTCCAAGTTTTCACCTATGACTGCGAGTCAACGACCTAAACCGCTCGGCCACGGTACCCCAGGTTGAAAGTTTTCACAGGAAAGTTTTGAAAAATTTACTTCGAGTTAACTACCGTACTGCTAATTGACTTATTGTTTACGGAGAGCTGGGTAGATTAGAGCTACAGCACACTGTTCATTTACGTATGTTTAATTTTTGGATTCGTATTGTAACTAGTCCTAACAGTCTCTCTAACACAATGTATCGCCTTATGAGATCATTATCTGACCAGAATATTGTTCAATCTAAGTGGATTACTTGCATGAAATCTTTATTAGATGACACTGGTTTTTCAATGTTGTGGGAAGAAAATAACATTAACACTTGTTATAGACTAAGTATTAAAGTGCTTAAATTTATAGAAGACTTAAAGATATTGCCACCCATGACAAGCAGAGTGATATTGTAAATAATAGACTTTGTTCTTTCTATAAATCTGTTAAAACAAACTTAAATTTAGAAAATTATATTGTTAAACTGAATAACTCCTGTAGAACAACCCCAGCTCGTTTACGTTGTGGACATCATCATTTACCTGCAACTGGATTCCGTTATATTTCATCCAACTCATCTAACAATGTCACTTTATTATGTCCTTTGTGTATGAAGTCCAGCTCTGTGATGAATTTCATTATGTTCTTATTTGCACTGCACTTAGCCATGAGAGATCGAGTTTGGTTAAGAATGTTTACTGGACTAGGCCAAACAAAAAGAAATTGGGTTTGCTTTTTAACATAACCAGCTCCCATCAACTGTATAACCTTGCAAAATTTATAAAGATTATTTTATCCAAGTTCCCATAATAACTTGTATTGTATCTACAGTCTTCTCTGGTTACTCCCCATTTAACTTATTTCGTTTATTTGTAAATATGTTTTTCTTATTAATTAACATACTTATTATCATGTAATTTATACTGGCTCTCATACCCCTCTGGGGTCGCAGAGATGAATAAACCATTCAAACCATTCAACTACATAGCCCAAATGCTACTTCGCCCCAAAACTACTTCGTGCACAGGCCGTGGTTCAGGGCAAAGTGGTTCAGGGCAAAGTGGTTTGGGGCGAACTTACTGCAAACACTTTTTTGACTGTTTTTTTCAAGTACGGAGCTGGTTTTTGCTCAGGTTGGTTTTAATCATGCATATCTTAAATCACACAGGGCGATAAAACTATTTGTAACAGTTTACCAATCATGTATACTATCTTCAATCACACAGGGCGATAAAACTATTTGTAACAGTTTACCAATCATGTATACTATCTTCAATCACACAGGGCGATAAAACTATTTGTAACGGTTTACCAATCATGTATACTATCTTTAACAGCACCATTACATTGTAGAAATTTAACAAAACTTACAAAAATACATATGCGTGGTTTTTGTGTTAAATGAATGGTAAAAACAACACGTTGCGTTGGCAATTTCGCCAACAAAGGTACATTTTACAAGGGAAAACGCCAGGTGGTGTTTGTTACATTTGCTATGAACACGGAAAGAGCTAAGTTTAGTTGATCAGCAGCCGATTTCACGAAACTTTACGCAATTGCGCAAGTCCACTTACGCCATAAGTTATTGCGCAAGTAATGGCGTAAGTGGACTTGCGCAATTGCGTAAAGTTTCGTGAAATCGGCTGCAGGGCTTCAGACCTTGTGTACAAAACATTATGAGACAGGCTGAAAATTTGTTCTCACAAAATCTTAAATTTGTTTAAGCAAAAAATATTAAGTGTTTCCATCAAATATTCACTTATGCTTGATGGGTCATTTTAAAGAAACAATCTCAGCAAACTTTCAACTCTTCGCTTTAAGAATCGTTGGTAAGAATTTATAATCTTTGAAGAAAACGAACATGCACGAGTGTCTGTATTGAGCTCGTGCCAATGACGTCATTTTGGGAGTCAAATAATGCGCGCACGCACATCGCTTCCACAATGACTCAGCTTTATTTGACTCCCAAAATGGCGTAATCGCACGTGTTCGAAGGGGGTCAATAAATAGTGAAAGTAAATTAAATTCTTACCTGAGAAAACTCCACACGACAGCACAGTAAGCAATACCGATGGTATAATGCAGCGATAGGTGAACATGTTGCCTTCGAACTCGATGTTTGGTAAAAGCCACAAAAAGCCAAACTCTCGGACAATGAGTGAATCGATTGCCCGAATCTGGATTTCAGATGGTTTCGCCTGCGCTGCAAATACTCTCCTTTCTTCTAACTAAAGCGTTGATATGCTCAAATGAAAAATGGGAAACTTAACGAAGGTTTGACGTAACCTTTATGGTTCCATGGCAATTGCCGTTGCTAACTAAAACACACCAACAGCAACACACGAAGCGGGCTTTTTCAGTGGTCGTTACTTTGACAAGTGAAGGACGAAAAATTCCCACTTAAACAAATGAAGGAAAGTTCAATGGGGAATCTACCGATCCATTACCGAAATGAGGAGTCGCGTATTGTATGTATTGTTTGGTTATAGTAAGGAATGCCGCACATCCAAAGAACCAAAAAAACACACGCCGAGTACTGTCTAGAACTAATGCGCCTATCAATTGTTTCCCCCACCCCTCCCCCCCCCCCCCCCCCCCCCCCGGCTACCCCACCTAAGAGGTGGGGATTGTCACTTTTTGCGTGACAAAATCCCCACCCCTGGGGCAACATTTAGGTGACAAAAATCCCCACCCTCGGGTGCAAAACATGTGAAAAAAATGCACAGATAATGGGCCAAATGCCCCACCCTGGGACATGAAAAATGTGACCAAACTCCCACCTAGGGGGTGGGGTAGCGCGGGGGAGGGGGGGGGGGGGAGGGGTGGGGGAAACAATTGATAGGTGCATAACAAATTACACTGGCTGTTGAACACACGGCAAGGAAAGCCATTTTTTGGTAAGGAGTCAAGAGACTTCAATTTCGATAATGATCAGAAGCAAACGGGTAAGCACTTTCGAACCACCAAAATGACATCGCATTTGATATGCATGATCAATTCCAGATGTCATGTGAATTTGCATAACCGACTGGCGGTACAGTTTTTCCGTTTTTTCCCCACAATGACTGCACGTGTTGTGCATAATTATGCACATGATCCCACCGATCTCCGTGCGAGGCTTGTACAAAAATTCCCTTGGATCTTGAACGAGTTTTCTTATTAATTTTGTTGTCTAATCACGATATTATGACATAATATATTTTTGCTATTATGACCGTACGAAAGGGGGAATGCTGTGCCGCTATTATGGACCTCGTGACAGTGGGTGCGCGCGCATGCCGAACCCTCAAAACCGATTTGAAATTCAGCGACAAATTGGTGCATTTAAAGAAACAATTATTAAATGCTGTTTGCATTTGGCTTTGGCAAATCATTTATCGAGTCAATCAAAATCGATTCTATGTTGGGCATCACAATTGTGATACCATCTTTTGGAGGAGTCGATTCCATGAAGTACCCGGCGATTCCATGAAGTACCCGGCGATTCCATGAAGTACCCGGCGATTCTGCATGGGTTGAATCTTTGAACGTTGAATCTTTTGTATCAGTTGGCCGGGAAGATTTGTTTTTTTTATTTTAGTGCTAACTTTTGCCAAGTTGAAAATATAGAATCGAATCAAAGTGCAAAAGGAATCGATTAAAAAAGTTGGAATCGCCAAGCCTATAACGTTTGGATATATAATAGGCTCGTAAATGTGGACATCATGATGTGAGTAACTGTGATGTAAAATAACAAGTACATAAATTGCGCATGCGCACATTACACTGCTTGCCAGGTTGACAAAAAACTGTGCTACGTTGATTATATTTGACTGAGAAAAAAATCTTTATTCAACATCGAATACCTTAAAATACAATTTGTTTATGTTGTTTACATTTTCACACAAAGAAGTCAAAGTAAAACTGAAGTGGCCAATGTATCATTTGCAAATTATTAAAAGACAAAATTCACCAACACTTGATCATATTAAGAAGGCAGTGTTAAACTAGAGGTATGACGTTTGTTGTTACAAACGCCAGGTGATCGGGTTAAATGAACATTTTGTGATGAATTTCAGACGTTGTTATCACCTGTGGAATGGCAAAAATGGAAGTTCAGCAGCCGATTTCACGAAACTTTACGCAATTGCGCAAGTCCACTTACGCCATTACTTGCGCAATAACTTATGGCGTAAGTGGACTTGCGCAATTGCGTAAAGTTTCGTGAAATCGGCTGCTGTATACACTAATCCGGTAACTAATATCTCCTCCCTGCATATCCGCCATAGCTGGGGGTTGATAGCTTGCACCGTTTTGAGATATGAATTGTTGAAATAATAACCTTTGAAATCTTGTAATGTGACACCTGTGACGACATCATGACGTCACAATTTTGTGCACAAATTGTTCAACAATTTGATAAACATCAAGTTCTTAAATGTGGCGAAAGAATCATGCAAATATCTGCTGTAGTTCTCAAGATACAGCATTTTAAAACATCTCAGCTCCAAATTTGCGTGATTTGACACCACATTACGTAACCACCGTCCATGTAATGACGTCACCAATGGTATAGTCAAAAGGTCCACATGTGTGGAAACATTTCGTTCCGTAGAAATATGGTCAAATTCACTACCACTTTGAATCTATTTGCATTCAAAATGCTAAAAAATTGCACATTTTCGAACAACTTCCGGTTTGGACCGGAAGTAGGCGTCACACAGGGGTCATGACATCGTATGATTTGTTCAGTTCATTTAGACTTATCATGTTGTGAAAGAATTGTTCAAGTATCTATTACGGTTCTTGAGATATGAATTTTGAAAATAATAACCTTTGAATTTTTGTAATTTGACACCTGTGACGATATCATGACGTCACAATGTTGTGCACAAATTGTTCAACAATTTGATAAACATCAAGTTCTTAGATGTGGCGAAAGAATCATGCAAATATCTGCTGTAGTTCTCAAGATACAGCATTTTAAAACAATTCAGCTCCAAATTTGCGTATTTTGACGCCACATTACGTAACCACCGTCCATGTGATGACGTCACAAATGGTATAGTCAAAAAGTCTACATGTGTGGAAACATTTCGTTCCGTAGAAATATGGTCAAATTCACTACCACTTTGAATCTATTTGCATTCAAAACGCTTACAAAATGCACATTTTCGAACAACTTCCGGTTTGGACCGGAAGTAGGCGTCACACAGGGGTCATGACATCGTATGATTTGTTCAGTTCATTTAGACTTATCATGTTGTGAAAGAATTGTTCAAGTATCTATTACGGTTCTTGAGATATGAATTTTGGAAATAATAACCTTTGAATTTTTGTAATTTGACACCTGATGACGTCATGATTACGTCACACTTGATGCCATCGTGATACTATACATTCTGGTGAAAGTCTGCCGTAGGGCCTATGTCTGTATCTAATTTACTAACGATTCAGCTTGGTTTGATAGGCATTGTTGCTGGTAAGTGTAAAAACTGAGATTCTCAGTTTCGTTGAACTTTGACCTCCAATTGACCCCAGAAGGAAGGGTCAGATGAAAATGCCCACACAAAGAAAATTGTAGCACAGAATGTCATCTGTAAACCTGCCAAATACGAAGATCCTGGGTCACGTGGTTTTCAAGACGGAAGCATTTTAAACTAGAGCTTCGCGTTTGTGTTTTTTACAAACGCAAGGTGATCGGGTGACATAAACATTGAAATGATGATGACGACAGAGTTTTTAGATTGTTTGAAAGCTTGAGTTGTTTGATGTTGAAAAAGTATTTGAATTCTCAAGACATGACTCTGACTATTCAACGCTAAAATTGTGTATCTGATGACGTCATAATTGTCAATCTCATCATAACGTTACTATTGTGTGCACAGATTGTTCAAGTATCTACTGAAGAACAAGTTTTGACATGTATATGTGGTGAAATAATCTTTTCAATATCTATTACAGTTCTAAAGATGTTGTCATTTTAGATCATATTACTGTAGT
Source organism: Henricia sp. BOLD:AAB3569 (assembly GCA_037783545.1). Lineage (NCBI taxonomy): Eukaryota > Metazoa > Echinodermata > Asteroidea > Spinulosida > Echinasteridae > Henricia > Henricia sp. BOLD:AAB3569. Next base: position 1,580,985 of record JBBELK010000386.1, on the reverse strand, counting down.
ATCGCCGTGTGGGGAGTTGGGGTTCAATTGCATCTAGAATAAACTGATGCTCCGGTCAACTTGAGTTGCGGTCCACCATGTCCATTTATTTCCAACACAGCAACGATTTTCAGCATGTCACATTCACAGTTTTCGGGGAGAAGACATATTTACTCTGGTCCGCGAGTAAGGCTAGCCGTACATAATTACACCCAAGATACAACAGCTAAGTCACCAAATGGAAATGTCCTTGTGCTATCAAGTGTTCATTCAACTTTCCTGGCGATGATGCCACGGAAACTAGCAGTTTTACATCTTCAAAAGTCCAATTTTCTCGGTTGTAAATCAAGCCCTGCTTATTATGTCTTGTCTGTCTGACTTATTCACTACACGCGCACGTACATCCTCCTTAAAAAGATACATTATGACCTCTGACCCGAGACAGGCCGCCTAGATACAAGTTCTATTGTTATAAGTCGAGCACTATATATGGGCGCAAATCGTCAGATTAGTGGAGGCTTGGCATAGCGCCCTCAAACGACTGAGTTAGCTTAATTATCAAGGGACCCAACAAATAATTTCTCCACATTACGTAACCACCGTGCACGTGATGACGTCATCAGTGGTATATATGTAGTCATAAAGTCCACATGTGAGGGAACATTTCGTTCCGTAGAACTATGGTCAAATTCCCTACCACTTTGGCTCTATTTGCATTCAAAGTGCTAAAAAAGTGTACATTTTTGAACGTCTTCCGGTTTGGACCGGAGGTTTGGATCACACAGGGGTCATGCCATTGTATGATTTGTTCAGTTCATTGCGACCTATCATGCTATGAAAGAATTGTTCAAGTATCTATTACGATTCTTGAGATATGAATTTTTGAAATAATAACCATTTAATTTTTGTAATTTGACACCTGTGACGATATCATGACGTCACAATGTGTACAAATTGTTCAACAATTTGATAAACATCATGTTCTTAAATGTGGCGAAAGAATCATGCAAATATCTGCTGTAGTTCTCAAGATACAGCATTTTTAAACAATTCAGCTCCAAATTTGCGTATTTTGACACCACATTATGTAACTACCGTCCATGTGATGACGTCACCAATGGTATAGTCAAGAAGTCCACATGTGTGGAAACATTTCGTTCCGTAGAAATATGGTCAAATTCACTACCACTTTGAATCTATTTGCATTCAAAACGCTTAAAAAATGCACATTTTCGAACAACTTCCGGTTTGGACCGGAAGTAGGCGTCACACAGGGGTCATGACATCGTATGATTTGTTCAGTTCATTTAGACTTATCATGTTGTGAAAGAATTGTTCAAGTATCTTATACGGTTCTTGAGATATGAATTTTGGAAATAATAACCTTTGAATTTTTGTATTTTGACACCTGATGACGTCATGATTACGTCACACTTGATGCCATCATGATACTATACATTCTGGTGAAAGTCTGCCGTAGGGCCTATGTCTGTATCTAATTTACTAACGATTCAGCTTGGTTTGATGGGCATTGTTGCTGGTAAGTGTAAAAACTGAGATTCTCAGTTTCGTTGAACTTTGACCTCCAATTGACCCCAGAAGGAAGGGTCAGATGACAATGCCCACACAAAGAAAATTGTAGAACAGAATGTCATCTATAAACCTGCCAAATACGAAGATCATGGGTCACGTGGTTTTCAAGACGGAAGCATTTTAAAATATGCATATTTTGGTTTTTTGGGGGGTGTAATTTGATACTTGATGACGTCACGATGACGTCACGCTTGATGCCATCATAATATTATACACGCTGGTGAAAGTCTGCCATAGGACCTATGCCTGTACCTAGTTACTTAAAGATTCAGCTTGGTTTGATGGGCATTGTTGCTCAATAAGTGCAAAAATTGAGATTTTCGTTTTCGTTGAACTTTGACCTCAGATTGACCCCAGAAGGAAGGGTCAGATGAAAATGCCCACACGAAGAAAATTGTAGGCCATGATCTGATATATAAGCCTGTCAAATACGAAGATCATGGGTCACGTGGTTTTCTAGACGGAAGCATTTTAAAACATGCATATTTTAGTCATATTTGGGTTGTAATTTGATACCCGATGACGTCACAATGACGTCACACTTCAGTGCACACCTTCACATTGGGATTGATGTTCCTACCAAGTTTCAAGTTGATAGCTTGAACCGTTTTGAAGAAAAGCTCTGGAAACGTTTGAGTGGAAAAAGAAGAAAAAAAAAAAAAAAAAACTAGAGCTTCGCGTTTGTGTTTTTTACAAACGCAAGGTGATCGGGCGGCATGAAAAGTGAAGTCACGATGTCGTCATTGCGTTTCATGTTGTTCAATAATTCAGTTGTTTGATATTGATAAGGAACCATTAAGTGTTTCAAATTTGTTGAGATATATATGATGTTTTTTTAACGATTGAAGAGTAAACTTTTGTGTATTTCAAAATTGCGTTTATTTGCATTTGTAAAACTTAAAGTACCTGTTAAAAATAACTTCATATTAGGTGGAAATTAAGGTTGGACAACTTCTTCATATTTATTTACACGTCAGGTAGTGTGAAAAAATAGAAATTTAGTTCAATTACTACACATACTTGCGACTTGAGAAATTGACGTTAAGTGTTTGCTCATGGATACAAGTGGCACAGGATTTGTTTAAATCCTAAGAAGCAAGGAAAATTGAAAAAATAGAGAAAAAAAATTAACCTGTAAATAATTTGTAAATTATTGAAACAATAAAATGAGAGTTGACATATGCATGCAGCTAACTGTTGTTTATTATATTGGTTCAGCAATATACATGTTTATGCTGTGCGTTCATCTTGTTCCCCATAGTAGGCCTTCGTGTCGGGTACGAGCAGTACGTGCGTCTGCCGTTGAGAATCAATAGGGACCATTAGAAATGGTATGCGTACGGGAAACGTGTGCGGCTCGCAAAAACTGGGTTATTATATCACAATTTTGCGTGGCTGTTCAAGAAATGTGCGAATCTGTACATGGTTATATTGATGTGAAAGTCACATTACCTATGTTGCGCGCTCTCTTGATCGCACAATGCCTGTGCCATTGTGATGCACACAATGAACAATTTGAAAACGGGAGCAAACTATTTTTTCTGCAAGCCTCGCTTTGGTTACGTTAGTTTTAAAAGAGCGAAAAGGAAGATGGCCGCGCGCCGTGATAAAGGTCTATAGGTTTATAGGTCTGTGCCAAGGACGTATATATCTGTGCTGACCGTAGACTTGTCATAGCGCCCTCACGAGGAAAAATGATTTTGATTGCGCATGCGTGCGAATAGAACTGACAAATGTATGACTGGTTGCAAGGCCACATATTGTGTAAACATTTGTTTTACTCTTTTGTGCGGTCGTACTATATGTGGCCATGGAATAATGAGGTCGGGATTTCGGAACCAGTCTAACGTGATGCGTGCAGATTTTGGGTAAGTGGGTTTTGTGTGAATTGTTGGAAATATTGGAAAATTTTGAGGTAATAATTGGGAATTGTTGAAAAGAAGTTATTCAGATTGGATAATGAAGGTGTAAAAGATGGGATTATTTTTTGTCATTTCAAGGAGATGTTGAAAATGATCATAAATTCCAATTTTTTTTTGTCGAGTGGGCTGCGGGTCGCCGCTCATAAAAAAAGTACACGTAGGCCTAGTATATAGGTAGTATTAAGGCCTAGTCTAATTTCATTGGACTGAGTTAGTAAGTAGGCCTACTACATGTAGTTACATACTGTGGTGAAGACTATGACTGCAGGCTTCTCCACAGCGGCGTTGTGATGAGCCTTTCGCAAACAACTTAGACAACAGGTGCATTAAAACCACGCTAGTGTAACCTTACTTATACACATTACATGTATGTATCCTTGTACTTTGTAGGGTTGCGTTCTTTTTGAAAAAATTCAGTGAGAATTTTACAAAAATTTCACCAAATTTGAGTTTGACACTCTATGCATCGAGTAGGCAATTGGTATTTTGTGAAAATTGTGGAACTTTGCAAAACCTTGCCAAAATACTAGCAAATAAAAAGATTGTTACCAACAAAATACATGGTATTTAACAAGAATTCTTGTCAAAATGAAGCATACAATATTGCAAGGCAAACTCAAGAATAGAGTGCTTTATATTTTGGCATATGTAGGCCTACATTGTGTATATCTCCCGGGTAAAAAAATATAATTTTTCATCCGGAATGTGGGAGACAAAGTTCCGCTGTCTTGAATAGCCCCCTGCAAATGTGGAATTCACACACGTTTTTATGAGGCACCGCAGAGGCAATGGGACATGTTGCTTTATGTTATTCTGAGAGTTCCGGAAGTTCCGTAGTTCCGCAAATTACCCACACCCCATTGAGTACTGTATATATTCACGGTACTGTGCATTATGCCGTTGAAGTTAAACGTGCATGCGCAGTACCGTTGGTACATACAGTATTCAATGCAAATGGTAAAATGTTGGTAAAATTCCACTGGATTTTCTTGAAAAGTAGACATCGCACAATACCCTACCTAATGTGCATCTGTTTTCAGCGAAGTAAGGTAACAATAGAGGCAGTTGCAGCTTCTGTATAGTTTTAATGCACCAAGTTGTTTGTGAAAGGCCCATCGTGATGCCACTGTGGCCAAGCCTGGAGTGCAGCATACTGGTAGTCTTGGCCACAGAATGGGACTACTCTTGATAAGGTGCCCCTCCCGCTAAAAAAAAAAGAACTATATTAATAGCATAGGTTGAAGTCTCCCAAAATGACGTGGCAGTTTTATTTATTTTTTGTTTGCTTTTTTGTTTATTGTTGGATTCCAAGCAATAAAGTCATGTTTTTTTATCAAAACAATAAACAGACGGTGTGTGCAGAGTTGAAAATGACGCACACTCTAATGCTAAATGTAGTTTTCTTTGTTTTGCCTAAGGTAAATAACTAAACATCACGAGAGGGCGCTGTGTAAAGTATGAAATTGGGCAAAGTGAAAAATTGTGCATGAGTTTGTGTATAAATAACCCCTTACAGGAATTTGAACAGAAAGGAAGTCACTTTAAACAAATACATGTGATCAAAGGGGATATACAAATGAAATCTGTGCCTTGTTATTCTGTTGGTTGCACATTCTGGCACTTTTTAGTCTGTGAACACCCTTTTCATGTAGTGACTGTTTCTCATTTTGCCTCAAAATTGGAATAACACAAAATAATATAGTTGTGTATTCTAGTGGTTTTAGATGTCCATGATTGGAAAATTATTAAGAGGAAAACTTACAACACTGGTTTTGAGGCAAAGATTTTCTCTCACGTGAATTTCTAATGAAGCTTTTTCTCTGCAGATTTTTCTCTCTTCATATGTAGAGTGGTGAGGGTGCTATAGCCACAGTCGGTACGTGCAACTTTGATCAAGTGACCATACTGTAGTTGACAAGAGTCCTTTGAATAATGGATAAATCCTGTTACAGTCGCTTGATCAAAGTTGTGCTATAGCTTGCTGGTTGTGACATACAGAGCCCCCACCGTCTGCATACCGACATAAAAAAATATGCGGACTGGATTTGACGTGAGAGAAAATCTTTGTGGGTTCATTACCATGCACGGACACCCAGGATTTTCATTTTAATGACATATAAACCAAGTAAAAATGATAGTTTGATGATGATGAAGGAAAATTAGGAGGGAAAGGTGTCATGAATTTATTGAGGAAAACTTTCAATTTGTGAAAGTTGTCCCGTGTGCATATGTGTCTGAGGGTGTCTGTGTATGGTAATCTTTCCATGTTTGCTTAAAAACGGTGTTGTCAGTATTCCTTTTTATTCTTTTCCAATCATGGACATCTAAAACCACTAGAGGACACAACCAGCTGGGAATTTTTTTGTGTAATTCCAATTTTGAGGCAAAATGACAACCAGCCACACTAGTGAGCCACTACACAAAAAGGGTGTGTTCTGTCTAGGCACTTTATGACCGAATGCCGTACATGGCTTTGTATACGGGTCTAGCATTGTGACTGGAGTGAAAACAAATTCGTTCATACTTAGATATGTGTACGTGTTGTGTCGACAACAATTTTGCTCCTTCGCTTGTTACCATGGCCATATTGTTGTTTTCAATTCAGATATAGCGGTTGTGATGTGGAAACAACCGACAGAATAGATGGTATTTAGTTTCATTCAGATTGAACACAGATTTCGGTAAATTTGTATATTGGAATTGATAGCTTATATAATTTTAAGATATACTTCTCACTTGTACTTCTGTCGGACATATTGCATTTCAGAAATAAATAAATGATCAAATTACTGCATAAAGTAATGCACAAAATTAAGACGTGAGCAGTCCGTGCGTAAGGACTGTACAACAACAGGGGGCGCTGCATGCGCGTGTGAATGGTTATCTTGTGTACAACTGTATGCAATTTTTTAAAAGAGAACATGTGATTTTTGTACAGAAAAGCAAAATTTGCAATAAAAGTGCGAGTGGGAAGTATATGTTAGAATTGAATGTTAATAATTTTAATATAAAAATTTACCAAAATCTGTATTCAAACTGAACGGAAAAAATACTGAATAAACATATATAAACCATGTTTGATGCTAAAAACACAAAATTAGGCTGGCAAAATGTCAAGACTAACAGTGGGGGAAAATTTAGAATTGCGTTGCATAGATTTTATGCATGGACTGCCTAGCAGTGGCCAGATATGGTATTCTAGGTCTACACATTTTAAAAAATATGTGTCTTGATGGGGGTATGTGCAGATTGTGACGTCTCATGATGCTTTGTGGTGTATTTGTGTCTCTTTGAAAACTTTGTGGTCTGATCAGCTCACCAAGTTGTTTTGAAAAGAAATCAATACAGTACAAAGCATCATAAGAAGTTGACATTTTAGGTCAAAGTGTGGGGAAAATGTTAAGTTTCTTGCACATAAATTGAGTTGGAATTTCTATTCTGGTTATTATTCAGAATGAATTGTTGCAGTCCTTGAGGTTGTATATGACAAAAAATGTGGTGCAAAACATCTCCATATTATGCAATTTAGAATTTTGAATAAAGTTGACAGAAAAGTTTATTTTATGTTGATGTGAAATGTTAGTGAGCACACTTTGGGTTAATAAATATAATACAAAATTTACAAATACAATACTATAATGTATAGCACAATAATTGACCTTGGAAAAATAAGAGAAGACCAATAAAGAGATTTTGTTGTATGTGGTATTTGATTAGTCTTAGTGTGTATATTTAAACCAATTACTACATGTACTTATGTGCATTTTGTAAGTTGTCTACATTTAGTACTCTGTGTTGAGTGTGTAACTTTGTAATGCCCCCACTGCCGCCGAATGGTGTCAACTTAGGGCAAGTAAAAAAGAAAAACATATTTCAGTGAGTATTTCTTTTTAGTGGTGGAGCAATGTTTAAAAAATAACCAACATGACAAATGTGTCTGTGAAGCTGCTCTTTTAGTTCTGTCATGTAAACAAAAAAGGTGTACACATCTTTTTTCCTCCAAAAGTGGGATAAGAAACAACAATTTTAGAAACAGTTAGCCATTTTGAGGTGTGGCATGTACAATAGGAGGGTGTACAATGTACTTTCATAAATTGAAAAAAAAAGAATAAATTCATTTTTAACACTTAACAGGTTAATCAATTTTTTGAAAAAAAACTTGGAAAAACTAAATTTGCCCTGTCTTGTTTTCAGGCATACAGTGTATACTTCTAAAATGCTAATAATAGTTTGGGCCAGCTTTAACTGTATCCGGTCCACACATGAAACTCTTGTCATTAACGGTCATGACTCAGTTGTGACTAATCTCAACTGTGAACGCATTTCAAAGTGGCTAAATCATGATGAGTAAAGTTAATTTTAGAAGTTGGCCAAGTCACAAAATGAAAATGTATCTTGCTCATGAATATGAATAGTTGTCTTTGCCCCCACATATACATTAATGTGTGAATGGAAATTTCATATTGAGTTGGTCATGTCACTTGGTCATTGCCAATCATGCCTATCATGTGTGAACGTGCCTATTGTTTGAAAAGTGTCAATAATTTGCAAAAGTTAATTTAAAATTTTTAATAATAAAATTAAGCTGTTATCAGTCATATTAGCATTATGATAGACATACAGCGCATTTCAGTATCAGTAAACAAAAACAAGATCTGACTTGCATTACACTTTATGGCATGTGTTTCTCTGTAGTTGGCCTTTCAAATAAAATGTGATGACTGTGCTGTAACAATATTTGATTATACATGTACATGTGGATACACTGCATGTCATCTAAAACAGGACAGATTTGAGTACAGGACTTTAAGTATAATACGATGTCACAGTTCAAAGTTAGGGGTACAATTGTATTTGGCTTTTGTGATGTGTATTGTATGGGCTAATTAGTGACAATTTCTATAGGCAAATTTGTTTCTACTAGATGTATACACATTGTACCTGCACAATCAACACTAAGTAATGAAGTAGACAGTTCACAGAATACAGGTTCCATAGTTTTTTGGCAATTGTGCTTATTGAAAAACAAGTGGTATGGACATTAATGAAAGAATTCATTAGGCTTGGAAATGTTTCATCTAAAATTCAGTATTTGTAATTAAAAGAAACGAGGAATACTGTTGTAAAATATCAAATATAAGGACAATTATAGGTGCCAAGGTTTTGTTTCTGTAAATTTTGTATAACAATAAAAGGTTGCTGTTATAACAAGCAAAATTTGAAAGTCTCAAAGGCATTAGATTTAACAATAACAAAGTACAATTAAATCTTGTTCATAGGATGCCATGGGAATTTTGCAGGTTATTTTTTTAAAGAGGAATCTTGTATTTTTCGTAATGAAACAAAGAATTGTGACCTAAAATTGTCCTTAGTATAACCATAAGGTTGTATTAAGTGTTCTTGTATTGTTTAATGTTTTTTTTTTTTCATTGCAGATTGCCGTTGTCATCACAGTCTTCAAGAGAGCGACGTTTACAAAAATAAGAACAAATCCTGTGAGTACAGGTACCTGATAAGAGTCAGGTTCGAGAGCACTAAAGAAATCCTGGGTGAAATCAGGTGCCTGTGAGAAGCCAGGTTGCATAACATTTGAACAAATCCTGTGTTAGAGCCAGGTCCCTGGGAGGAGCCAGGTTATATTTGAACAAATCCTGGGTGGAACCAGGTCCCTGGAAGGAGCCAGGTTACATTTGAACAAATCCTGGGTGGAGCCAGGTCCCTGGAAGGAGCCAGGTTATATTTGAACAAATCCTGGGTAGAGCCAGGTCCCTGGAAGGAGCCAGGTTATATTTGAACAAATCCTGGGTGGAGCCAGGTCCCTGGAAGGAGCCAGGTTACATTTGAACAAATCCTGGGTAGAGCCAGGTCCCTGGAAGGAGCCAGGCTATATTTGAACAAATCCTGGGTGGAACCAGGTCCCTGGAAGAAGCCAGGTTACATTTGAAAAAATCCTGGGTAGAACCAGGTCCCTGCAAGGAGTCGGGTTACATTTGAATAAATCCTGGGTGGAGCCAGGTCCCTGGAAGGAGCCAGGTTACAGAACATTTAAACAAATTCTTGGAACAGCCAGGTAGCTGGAAAGAACAAAAGTTTTATTGGAAGAATCTGATTCTGATAACAGCTGAAAATAATTATTGATAAATTTATCAAGAGAGAGCTGACGTGATTAGCAGATACAACTTAGAAAATTTAGAAACACAATTTTCAATGATGGAATACTTTGACACAGTTGAGTGTAGACAGTCGAAGGTAAAACCCTATGTTGATGAAAATGAAATTATGATGCTTTTTTATAAACAGGTATCAGTGCCAAAGAAGATCCAGATGAGGAGAGAAACTAAAGAATGTAGAAATAAGTTACTGGAGGAGAAACAAAAGAAAGTAAGTGCTCTCAAACGTACAAGAAAGAATGGATTATCAAGAGTTGGTAAGGTCAATGGTATTTCTTGGCTAAAAGAGCATGGTTGGAGAAAATATTGTGGAAAAGGCAAAGTTTTGGATTATGTGGAAGAGGAAATTCAGAGAAATGGTAGGAAAAGGCCATCAAGAAGGTACAAAAGGAAACTGAGAAGACAGGAATTTAAGAAATCACATAACATCAGAAAAGGTGGAAAGATAATTGAGAAGCGAATGATGAGCAAGGTGGAAAGACTACAAAATGACAAGTCACAGAAAAGGGTGTTTTCGCATACAAAGCGAAGTTTGCATAAAGTCACAAAGTGTCTGAAGAATATTCAGAAATCCACTAGCAAAAGAAAGAGATGTAAGATAAATGTTGAGAAGAAACATTGCCATGAAAAGAAAAGAGTGAAAAATAACTGTAAACCAAGCACAACACAAAAGTATGAAAGACAAAGTTCAGACATCAATGATGAAACCGCTGTTACTGTTACTGAGGAATGTTGGCTTTGTGACAAAGAGATTGGTTGCTATGAGGCAAAGGTACAGTGCAGTTGTAGTTTGTGGTATCATGTTAGCTGCATGGGATTTAATACATCGCACCGTGCACTGGCAAACAAATCAGTTGTGTGGATATGTTGCAAATGTCGAGAGAATAATTACAGTCAATCATTACATCATTACCTGGACATTCCTGTCACTATGACTTTGTATGAACAGACATTGGCAAATAGTTTGCAAGAAACTACGATGGATCAAGAGAAGTCTGGTACAGAAGAAAATAAAAGTTGTACAAAAGAGATTAGAACAAATCAGTTGCGATGTGCCAGAAAAATTATCAAGGCAAAGGCATATAGAAGAAACGAAGTAAAAGAAAATTCAAAAAAGCAAATGCAGTATCAATCACAGGACTTAACCAAGACTGACAAGAATGAGCATTGTATTGAACATGGCATAATGACTAAAACAAATATTTCATGTGGATCAAAACAATCTACATGTACATGTAGTAATGTCACAAATAAACACATGACGCTTACATGTGGTGTTCAGTCGAGGCAAACTGGTGGTTATTCTCTACGGAGCAAGAAAGAAGCTAAAGCAACACATGGTGCAAAAGAAAATGCAGAGGTTGAAACACAAAATAATGACAGCTTGAAGCCAGATCAAAATGTACAATATACTTTTCAAAGTAGAAGTCGAGTTTCACATGCCAATGCAGAGGTCAAAGAGAAAATCACATCGAAGAGGAAGCTACGAAATGTTACAAGTTCTTCTTCTGATGGAACATGTTCAGCTAAGAGAAAATTAACGTCAGTTGAAGTAAATGACAAGGAAACAACAATGCAAGCTGGAATAAAATGCTCACATAATTCAAAGTGTTCAGCATTACAAACATTTAATGTGCAGGGAAGTTACCATCAGGGTCATGCAAAGTTTGGTTTAAATTCTGGAAAACAGTGTGTTGCAAACAGTTTGTGCTCAATGATGTACAGTCAGGTAAAGGAATTGAAAGATTGGACATGTCATGATATGGATTTAGTACTGAATACTGGTGATGAGTTGTATGGCCATTTGTCACAAAGCTCTACTATGCATAATGACTTTTTGTTAATCAATGAATTGCCCAATGAACTGTGTGTGTTCAATCATCATTTTAGCATGATTTATCATGAGTCTGTCTGTGGTACTTTTGGAATGAACTTAAGTTTATTGGAATTTAATATGATAACATTGAATGATGCACTTGAGCAAACACTACAACAATACAATGCTTGCTTCATATGTTTCAAAGGAAATACATTTGCTGCTATTGCTGAAAGTGGTATATATTATATATTTGATTCCCATTCCAGAGATCATAACGGTTGCCAAGTAAGTGAAGGCAGGAGCTTGATAAAAAGTGCAGCAACCTTGCAAGATGTACACAGGTATTGTACTGATTTGGGTAGATCAATGAATGTAACTGACAATGATCAGTTTGAAATTACAGGTGTTATGATGGATAAAATAAATGAGAAAAGTGGAGGCAAAGTGAATGTACATGACAAGAAAAATCAAAGAAGCAAACAAGATGGAGAATTGAAAAATCAAAGAGTTGAAGATTTTGCAGGTATCAGTAATAATTTGTCAATGAATACTGGGGATGTTGAATGTGTAAATGAAGGTAGTGATGTTGAAATGACGGAAGTACCTCAAATGACTAGTTTTAAATTTGTTCCCCTAAGACATGAACATAAGTTTGCATTAAGTAGAAAAGTTGGAATTGCTCACATTACTTCAAATGACGATGAAATACCTCAGCAGTGTAACCATATGGGTCAGCCAGCTTGTACAAAGAACATCAGAGGTGATGGAAATTGTTTTTTCAGAGCCGTTTCCTATGCTATATCTGGATCTGAACGCAATCATATGAGACTACGATTGGCTGCTGTGAATCACTTATTGAAGTATGAGGACCAATACAAGTCTTTTTTGCCTGAAGAATTCACTAATGTTGAAGAGTATGTTTTAAAGAGGAAAGTTATGTGTTCTGGTGTGTGGGCAACAGAGATTGAAATTATGTCATTGGCACATTTTTTTGAAACAGACATATATACATACAGCAATAGATGGTTGATATTTTCAGGAAAAGTGAGTGAAGTGGGTACTGTGACATCTGATGCAGGAATTTACCTCGTCCATACAGAGCAGATACATTATGATGTGGTGTTATCAGTTAATGAGTTAATTATTAATAACTGCAATGCTTTGATTGAACCAATCCTGGACAATGGTGGGTGTTCCAAAGAAAATAATACCCATAAAACAGGGCAAGAGAGTTACAATGTGAAGTCGGATGTAAAAAGTGTAAGTAAAGACATTGCAGCTGGAAAAGGAGTAATTAAAAAGAGAAGGTGTCGTACAAATTTGCGTTCAAAGAGAAAAATTGACCGACAAAGAAAAAAAAAGAAAAATGACGATGAAGCAAATATGTCAAATTTGTTGGGATGTGTCGATGAAGACAATGTAAAGAGCACTGCAAAGAAATTATATGATAAACTCAATTATCATGGAAATCCTGTTTTTAAAAAACAGAAAAGTGACAGTGTAATGTCAAAATATCATACAGATGTTGATTACAAAAAAATGGTAACTGGGTCACAAAAACAAAAATATCATACGGATGCAGGTTATAAAAGTAAAAAAATTATCACACAGAAAGATAAATATCATGGAGATGCAAATTATAAGAGCAAAAAGATTCAGAGTGTAAAAGATAAATATCACCAAGATGCAAATTACAAGATGGAACACATGCAGAAACAGAAGGATAAATATCACGGAGATGCAAATTATAAGAGCAAAAAGATTCAGAGTGTAAAAGATAAATATCACCAAGATGCCAATTACAAGACGGAACACATGCAGAAACAGAAGGATAAATATCATGGAGATGCAAATTATAAGAGCAAAAAGATTCAGAGTTTAAAAGATAAATATCACCAAGATGCAAATTACAAGATGGAACACATGCAGAAACAGAAAGATAAATATCACGGAGATGCAAATTATAAGAGGAAAAAAATAGAAACTGTAAAAGCTAAATATCACGGAGACGCAAAATACAAACGAAAGATTATTGGTGCACAGAAAGGAAAGTATCATGGAGATGTGAATTACAAAAGACAGGTAATTAAAAGACAAAAAGGAAAGTATCACGGAGATGTGAATTACAAAAGACAGGTAATTGAAACCCAAAAAGGAAAGTATCACGGAGATGTAAATTACAAAAGAAAGGTAATTGAAACCCAAAAAGGAAAGTATCATGGAGATGTAAATTACAAAAGAAAGGTAATTCAAGCACAGAAAGGAAAGTATCATGGGAATAAAAGTTATAGACAAAAACAACGACAAGCAAGAAACACCAAATATCATAGGAATGCATATTACAGAAAGAAGTCAATCCAGGCAATAAAATTGATAAATAAAAATAAATACAATACAGATGACAACTACAGAAAGGATAAAGTTAAAATGTCGAAAGAAAGACAATTGAAAGTAAAGACTATGAAAACACACATACAAACTGTAATCGACAATTTTAAGAAGAAAACAGAAAGTGGTCCAGACTGTATTTGTGCTGTGTGTCAGAGATTGCTCTTTCAAAGTCAGGTAAAAAAATGTATTAAAGACAAATACAAATACTTTCAATATATTTGTGATCAGTATTTACATGAATGTAACGAAGATTGTAATATGCCATGTGATTTGGCTAGATCAAACAGAGGAACATTGTGGATTTGCTATACATGTCATAGAAAATTAATTGCTAACAGAGTACCAGCAGAAGCATGTATGAATAATCTCTGTTTGACAGACATTCCAGAAGAGTTGCAGAGACTGAATAGTTTAGAACAACATTTAATTGCAAGAAATATCGCATTCATGAAAATTGTAAATCGTCCAAAGGGTGGTCAGAAAGGAATTTATGGACCTTGTGTTTGTGTACCATCAAATACCACGGAGACAGTACAAAAACTACCTAGATGTGCAAATGACAATGACATGATACGCATCAAACTGAAACGAAAACTGTCATACAAGGGTTACCATGAGTATCAATATGTTAATAGATGGCATGTAGAACAAGCTTTGTTATATTTAAAAACTAATAATAAATGGTATCATGATATTGAAATAGAAGACGATTGGGCAAATCATGTTCCAGAATGCTTGAACGACCAAGACGAAGAGGTTGAAAATAATGTTGAAATAAAAAATGAAGATATAAGCATTAAAAATGAAGATGAAAGTGATGTTGAAGATGATGACGAGGATCGATTATGTGGGGTACAGCTTGACACTTGTCTGCAGCCAGCTAATGTAGGGCAAGAAGTTCTTGATCAGTATTTTGATGAAATTTTCTGTGTTGCTCCGTGTGAAGGTAATAATCCTGTAAGATTATTAATGGAAGAAGGGAATGAGGCAAAGTGTTTTCCAACATTATTTCCAACTGGAACACCAATTTTTAAGGATGAACGGAATGTCAGAATAACACTCGGTAGATATTTACATAATCGTTTGATGAATGCTGATCACAGATTTGCTCGAAATACAGACTACATTTTTTATGCTCAGTATTTGTCAGAAATACATCAAGTCATGTCTAGTGTTTCTATTGCTTTGCGTAAAGGATCTGCTAAAACTCGGGAAGGGAAGAGTCTAACATCAGCAATGCTTAACAATAAAGAAAAACTCAGAGATATGCTGAAATCTGACAAAGGATATAAGTTTTTGAAGCCTATAAGAGGAACACCGCCATACTGGCAATGTGCTCATAGAGATGTGTTAGCAATGATTACACAACTTGGACTTCCCACATGGTTTTGTTCATTCTCCTCTGCTGATATGAGATGGTCTGAAGTAATTGGTACAATAATGAAACAACAGGGAGACACTAGAAATGTTGATGAATTGGATTGGAATGACAAATGTTTGTTACTGAGGAGCAATCCTGTCACAGCAGCTCGAATGTTTGATAAGAGATTTCATGTGTTTTTGAAGGAAGTGATAATGTCAGAAGCTCGACCAATTGGCAAAGTGAAAGATTATTTTTATCGAGTTGAATTCCAACAAAGAGGGTCACCGCACACGCATTGTTTATTTTGGATTGAAGATGCTCCTAAACTGGACACTGATTCTGATGAAGACGTCATTGCCTTTATAGACAGATATATCTCCTGTAATTTGCCTTCTAAAGATGAGGATGAAGAATTACATGAAATTATCAGTAATGTACAGCTACATAGTAAAAAGCATTCAAAAAGCTGTAAAAAGAAGGGTACTGAATGTAGGTTTAACTTTCCGAGACCCCCATCTGAAAGAACCTTTATAATCAGACGTGGTGAAGCAACTGCTGAGACAAATGATTGCAGTGCTGATGATAGTGACATTGATAGCATGAGTCAGATATCAGATTTGGATGAAGTTAATAATGATGTTATTAATAAAGCTGAAGCAGAAGAATTATTAAAGAGTATTTGGAATAAAGTACAAAATCAAGAGAAACAGTATACATCTACCGAAGAACTGTTCACTGCTGCCGGGATCACTCAAAAAGAATTCGAAAAGGCTAATGAGCTATTGACTAAAAAACTTAGCATTGTGTTAAAGCGTAATCCCCAAGATGTCTGGGTAAATCAATACAATTCTCACTTGATACGAGCATGGAATGCAAATTTAGATATTCAGTACATCACAGACATTTTTGGCTGCGTGGCATATGTTGCATCGTACATGTCCAAAGCAGAACGTGAGATGGGAATGCTGTTGAGTCATGTTTCTAGTGAAGCACAGAAAGGAAATCTTGATGCAAAGCAAAGCATGAAGGAAGTTGGCTATGCATACTTGCAGAATCGGGAAGTGTCTGCTCAAGAGGCAGTGTATCGTGTGTGTAACTTAAGGTTAAAGGAATGTTCAAGAAAAGTAGAATTTATACCCCTTGGAGAAAATCCAATAAGAATGAGCTTACCTCTAAAGTTAATTCAAAATAAGTCAGAAGCTGATGATGAAGATATCTGGCTCCACAGTAAGATTGATAGATATAAAGCAAGGCCACAGTCGCATGATTTTGATGAAATGTGTCTGGCTTCATTTTGTTCAAATTACAGAATTTTATCCAATACAGAAGCACTAAAAGCTCGAAAAGCAAAAGTTAATTCTAATATTCATGAATTACAGAATGGTTTAGGATATATACGGAAGCGTACTCGTACTCAATGTGCAGTGATTAAATATCCCAGATTTTCCATTTCAAAGACTTCAGAGAAATACTACCAAAGTATCTTGCAGCTTTTCTTGCCTTATCGTATTGATGCACAATTAAAACCTTTGCACTTTGAAACGTTTGAGGAATTCTATAACATTGCAAGTGTTAAACTTCATGAAAGTGATAATCATACACAACGTGTAAGCTTAATTGTGGATACTAATCGTGAAAAATTTGAAGCTAGCATAGAATCTATGGAAGATGTTGAACAGTACTTGCACAAGTTTGGAGCACAGGAGGATGCATGGGCTTTAATTTCACCAGAGGTTGAATCAGAAAGAATTGAATGTGAAAATGAAAGAGGTCCAGTAAATGAAGGCAGTGAGGATGAGTATGATATTCCTGACCTAAAACGTAATGATAAAGAGGCAGAGCAAGGTATTGAATACCGTTCACGCAGAATAGCTGTGAATGAAGCTACGTGTTTAATGCGAATGTTAAATGCCAAACAAAAAGAAGTTTTCTACAAGATCAGAAGGTGGTGTTTAGATAAAGTAAACGGGAAAAAGCCAGAACCTTTCCACGTATTTGTAACAGGAGGAGCAGGTACAGGCAAGAGTCATTTGATTAAGTGTATTTACAGTGAAGCTGTGCGTATACTTGGACGATCAACGCATAATCCAGATGATGTCACAGTGTTACTAACTGCTCCCACTGGTGTTGCTGCACACAATATTAATGGTTTAACCCTGCATAGTGCTTTGTCAATTGGAATCAACATATCACTGCCTTATCAACCACTTGGTGATGAGAAAATGAGCACCTTGCGTAATGAATTAGGTCAGTTACAAATTATAATCATAGATGAAGTTTCAATGGTTGATCAAAAGATGCTGTGTTACATACATGGGCGACTTCGACAAATCAAACAAACAAGATTTCAAGATCCTTTTGGTAAAGTGAGTGTGATTGCAGTTGGTGATTTTTATCAATTGCCTCCTGTAAAAGGAAAATCATTACATCATAACACTGTTGAATCAGGATTGTGGCATGATAATTTCCAAAAAGTAGAACTGACGGAAATCATGAGACAAAAAGATCAGAAATTTACAGAAGTTCTAAATGAATTGAGAGTGAAAGTGAAGAAAGATAATTTAAATGATGAGACTATTGCAATTTTGCAAAGTCGTGAAACTGATGAAGACTGTTTTGATGCTATTCATATTTATCCAACAAATAAACAGGTTGACAACTACAATGTCCAAGTTTTGCATAAGATATGTGAAAATTGCATTTGTATAGAAGCAAAAGATTTTGAGAAAGATAGCAGTGGACGATTGAAATTAAAAGAAAAACCTCTGAAATCAAATCGTGGCAGTCTTTGCAGATCATTGTGGCTTGCTATTGGTGCAAGAGTTATGTTGACAAAAAATATTGATGTGTCAGATGGATTAGTAAATGGTGCATTTGGAACTGTTACTCATATTGAAATGTTGCCTGATCAATTGGACACCGAATATATCAAAGTAAGATTTGACAATGAAAATGTAGGCTCAAAACTTAAGAGACAGGTGGTGGCAATAAATGATACTGATTCGGTTTTAATTAAGATTCAAGAAGAATCTATTGGCAAGAAATGCACAAGGAGACAATTTCCGCTGAAACTTGCATGGGCATGTACAGTACATAAAGTACAAGGTATGACAGTGAGTAAAGCAGTAGTATGCCTGAATCGTACATTTGCAGCAGGTCAAGCATATGTTGGTTTAAGTCGTGTGACATCATTAAATGGACTTGTTATTGAGGGGTTTGATCCTAAATATGTGTATTGTGATAAATCAGTTACTGAAGCTTTGGATATCATGCCTGCATTTGTTACCAGTACTTTGCAGCAAAATATAACAGATACAATGACTAATGCATGTACTGTAGTAACCCTTCATAATGTACAAGGCTTAAGAGCACACGTTTTAGACATGGAATCCCAATGTGAAATAATGCAGTCTGATTTTATTTGCCTAACGGAGACATGGGTTGAATCTGAACAAGTAAGTCAGTTCCACATGGAAAATTTCAAGTGCTATCATCAAGTAAGAGGTATGTCATATAATGCGTCCATGAAACATTTGCAGGAACAGAGGCATGGTGGTGTTGCAGTGTTTGGCAAGAAAAGCAGATCTTTTAGTAGATTGAATATACCAGTACAGAATATTGAGTATATTGCATTTCATGTAATTTCTAACATATCAATTGTAATTGTTGTTATTTATCGACCATCATCATATGGCATTCAATATTTTGTTAACAATTTGATTAAGTTGGTTAGTGAAATAAATAAGATCAGCAACAGATGCATTGTCATGGGTGATTTTAATGACAATATCCTTGATAGGGAATCGTCAATTGAAATAGAAATGAAAGAGCAAGGATATAGCCAATGTGTAAAAGAGCCAACTACAGAGAATGGAACACTAATAGATCACATCTATGTACGGGGTTTGACTGATGTTGAAACATCTGTAATACCTACATATTATAGTTACCATGAAAGTGTTCAATTTCGTTACTAATCATCTATACGTTTTTACATAGCTGTCACATTAACTAAATGTATGTCAGGATTTCGTGCAGTGCAAGATGCAGCAACAAATATCAAAGTTGAAGCAATAATTTCTTTTAAATATTTGAAAAACTTTAAATAAAAGAGATAGTCAAGAAGAGATACTAGTGAAGAAGACACCCAAGATGAGAAATGCATGATTTTCAAAACAAAATATTTTGTTCAACACATCATTGATCTTGAAGCTTTGTCAGTTTTACAAATTAATGACTTAAAAAGTAATGACATCACACCAACAACGACATGTTTGGAAGTTATTCACCAGAGGGGTTAAAATAATGAAGAGCTTAATAATATTTAGAATGTGCAACAGGTCCACAGTCTGTATCCGATATAACTGACATTTATATTTTATATTTAGTTGATTTTACAGTTATACATGTATGATTTTGTTTTTATTTACTAGCTCAAAAACGCAATCAAGATAACCATATTCCTGCTTCTACTGAGGAACAACCAAAACACCAAAACTGTCCCAGAAAACCCCGCCCCTCCAGCCCATCAACACGGACATCAAACAAATGACCTTAAAATGAATTGAACTGGGAATTGTCTTGAACTGTAGCTGTCATAACTGCATCAATCAAGTGAGCTCATGCCATTTCATCTCCAGCTTATATTGGCTGGGGATTGTCTTTACTACCTGCCATGGATTACGCCATTCATCTGGGCTCATGACATTTGACATCACCAGGTTTTATTGACTGGGGATTGTCTTCAGTACCTGCCATGGACTACATCATTCAACCGAGCTCACGTCGTTTCAACTCCAGCTTGTATTGGCTCAGGATTGTCTTCAGTATTGGCATGGACTATGGCATTCATCTGAGCTCATGTCATTTCATATCCAGCTTGTATTGGCTGGGGATTGTCTTCAGTACCTGCCATGGACTATGCCATTCATCTGAGCTTATGCCATTTCATCTCCAGCTTGTATTGGCTGGGGATGGTCTTCAGTACCTGCCATGGACTATGCCATTCATCTGAGTTCATGCCATTTCATCTCCAGCTTGAATTAGCTAGGGATGGTCTTCAGTACCTGCCATGGACTATGCCATTCATCTGAGCTCATGCCATTTCATCTCCAGCTTGTATTGGCTGGGGATTGTCTTCAGTACCTGCCATGGACTATGCCATTCATCTGAGCTCATGCCATTTCATCTTCAGCTTGTATGCCATTCATCTGAGCTCATGCCATTTCATCTCCAGCTTGTATTGGCTGGGGATCATCTTCAGTACCTGCCATGGACTATGCCATTCATCTGAGCTTATGCCATTTCATCTCCAGCTTGTATTGGCTGGGTATTGTCTTCAGTACCTGCCATGGACTATGCCATTCATTTGAACTCATGCCATTTCATCTCCAGCTTGTATTGACTGGGGATGGTCTTCAGTACGTGCCATGGACTATGCCATTCATCTGAGCTCATGCCATTTCATCTCCAGCTTGTATTGGCTGGGGATGGTCTTCAGTACGTGCCATGGACTATGCCATTCATCTGAGCTCATGCCATTTCATCTCCAGGCTGTATTGGCTGACGATTGTCTTCAGTAGCTGCCATGGACTATGTAATTCATCTGAGCTCATGCCATTTCATCTCCAGCTTGTATTGGCTGGGGATGGTCTTCAGTACGTGCCATGGACTATGCCGTTCATCTGAGCTTATGCCATTTCATCTCCAGCTTGTATTGGCTGGGGATGGTCTTCAGTACCTGCCATGGACTATGCCATTCATCTGAGCTTATGCCATTTCATCTCCAGCTTGTATTGGCTGGGTATTGTCTTCAGTACCTGCCATGGACTATGCCATTCATTTGAACTCATGCCATTTCATCTCCAGCTTGTATTGGCTGGGGATGGTCTTCAGTACGTGCCATGGACTATGCCATTCATCTGAGCTCATGCCATTTCATCTCCAGCTTGTGTTGGCTGGGGATGGTCTTCAGTACGTGCCATGGACTATGCCATTCATCTGAGCTCATGCCATTTCATCTCCAGGCTGTATTGGCTGACGATTGTCTTCAGTAGCTGCCATGGACTATGTAATTCATCTGAGCTCATGCCATTTCATCTCCAGCTTGTATTGGCTGGGGATTGTCTTCAGTACCTGCCATGGACTATGCCATTCATCTGAGCTCATGCCATTTCATCTGCAGCTTGTATTAGCTGGGGATGGTCTTCAGTACCTGCCATGGACTATGCCATTCATCTGAGCTCATGCCATTTCATCTCCAGCTTGTATTGGCTGGGGATGGTCTTAAGTACCTGCCATGGACTATACCATTCATTTGAGCTCATGCCACTTCATCTCCAGCTTGTATTGGCTGGGGATGGTCTTCAGTACGTGCCATGGACTATGCCATTCATCTGAGCTCATGCCATTTCATCTCCAGCTTGTATTGGCTGGGGATGGTCTTCAGTACGTGCCATGGACTATGCCATTCATCTGAGCTGATGCCATTTCATCTCCAGCTTGTATTGGCTGGGGATGGTCTTCAGTACGTGCCATGGACTATGCCATTCATCTGAGCCCATGCCATTTCATCTCCGGCTTGTATTGGCTGGGGATGGTCTTCAGTACGTGCCATGGACTATGCCATTCATCTGAGCTCATGCCATTTCATCTCCAGCTTGTATTGGCTGGGGATGGTCTTCAGTACGTGCCATGGACTATGCCATTCATCTGAGCTGATGCCATTTCATCTCCAGCTTGTATTGGCTGGGGATGGTCTTCAGTACGTGCCATGGACTATGCCATTCATCTGAGCTGATGCCATTTCATCTCCAGGCTGTATTGGCTGACGATTGTCTTCAGTAGCTGCCATGGACTATGTCATTCATCTGAGCTCATGCCATTTCATCTCCAGGTTGTTATATTGGCTGGTAATTATCTTGAGGATTATTCATGGATGACAGTGTATGCAAGGGCACCTCAATTGTGAACATTATGGTGTATTTTAATGTTTAGTGCTTTGAATTATGTAAGTGATATACAATGTGCACGCTATGGCATAATGGTGTGTTGCATCAAACTCAAATTCCTGTGCCATAGAGCTGGAATGTAGGTTTAAATCCTGGCCACAGCCCACAGCCAATGATGACACTTGTGGCCCTTGAGCAAGTCTTTTTTTATTATTGCTTAAATATACAAAGATGTAATTTGATTGTCTTGAAAACAATTGGTTACCCTTCTCAGTCCCACTCATATCGTAAAGAGACTGTTAAATCCGGTTTTGTTTCGGTGTGCGGGTGTGTGTGAGAGGCGGATTTCTTTGGTTCAATGGGCAATATACGTACAAAATTGCAATCAACTAACAAAACAAGCTTTTTATACTTTCCATGTTAAAATATAAACAATATCTATTTTATTAACTCCAAAGGTTTCACTCCATTTACGCCCAGTTCTGTACTGACAGTCAATGAAAACAATTGGTTACCCCTCCCAGTCCCACTCACATCGTAAAGAAACTGGTAATTCCAGTTTTGTTTCGGTGTCTGTGTGTGAGAGAGAGGCGGATTTCTTTGGGTTTAATGGGCAATATACGTAACAAAATTGCAGTCGACTAACAAAACAAGATTTTTAATACTTTCTATGTTAAAATATAAACAATATGTAAAATAACTTTTTTATTCAGTTCCAAGGCTTCATTCCACTTATGCCCAGGAGCCAATTTCATAAAACATGTTAGCACTCGATTTTTGATTAAGCGGCCGATGGCATTTCATAAAAGAATTAAGCAGTCGTTTTTTGCTTAAAGCCCTTATTTATCAAGCCAAATCGCATGCTAATGCCGTCGCTTGAGCAAATTTTCGTGCTACGCTTAATCAAACATTTTGATTAAGCATAACATGTTTTATGAAATTGGCCCAAGATCTGTACTGACAGTCATGAAAACGCATCACCCTTAAGATTGGAAAATAGAACGTGTGAAAAAAATAAGAAATGCAAACACATTGAAGCGTGAAATTTACCAGTCTGAATACTCCGACTATTGTACCTAGACTTAATGAATACAGTGGAATGCATTATACATCACAAATTGCCAAGATACCGGTGATGCGTTTTTGTTGACTATCGGTATATTTATTTATAATACCTGTAACGTAATTAGGCAGTTCATACTTTTCAATTTTTAGTAAGATATAAGTGCTTATCATTTATGTCAAGTCAAGACAAAGCCAATTGTGCATTGCTGTATTATTTAATGCTATGTAATAGGTGGGGAAAAACACACAAAACTCATGCGAGAAATTAAGAAAAGCTCTTTGCAATTAATTTCCGTATCTTTTTGATTGTTTATTACTTGTAAATGGGCTATTTCACAATAAGTGGTCATTTGAGTAAATTACAGTATAACCCATCCTAGATAACTTTATCAGTGCAAATACATGTTATGAGTGATTTTATATGATGGGTAATATGAAGGACAAGCTACAAAACTATTTTTACATAATTCTACGAGTTATTCGTTTTGAATTTCTCTATTTACATGCACTTTTAACACCATTAATTTAAGTGGAATCATTTGTTGATGATGCATTATTGTGGTGAATTTGGTGATCAATCATGGATATATAGTGTTCAACAATATTGTGAAACTTGGGTTGGTGTAATTCGGTCGAAAAACGTTAATTTTATGAACATTTCAAAATAAAGTGGATTTCCTGTTAAATAAAATATGGTAATGTCCCCTCCAGGACAAGGTATTCATGACAATGGAATAGTTTGGAAATATGTACTCACAAGTATGTTTGTATCATCTACAGGACACATTTGATGGAGTAAATATGACAATTTGATCGTGGGAGAGATTTGAGTAAATATTATCAAGATCATATTCAGGGTTGTGGAAAATCCGTTAAACATTTGTCCTCTCCAGGACAGCAGTTAATTGTAATATAACATGTCAACCATGATTGAAATATTTTATGTTATGTTTGTAAAATTAACAGTACCATTCCTTCTAACAGGACATTGCATGGCATTACCATTTCAACATTTCGTCTGCTCATTATATTGTGATATTCTGTGTTTAACAAAATTTCCTCTCCAGACAACCAATTACAAATCATGATTTCATTGGAAAAAATAGACATGTTAACCATAATGCCACGCTCTGATATTTTAGGAATTTTTAGTATACATCCTGAAGTTTTTAGATCAACAGAGTTTTTCTGAGTTGGACAATTTTGAAATTTGACCCCCATTTGCCAGTGAGACTGAAAGTGTACACTTATTGTGAAATAGCCTAAATACGTAGTACTTAGTAATTTGTAGGATCCAACAGCAGTGAACCTCGAAATGTCAATGCTTTTTTAAAGAGCTCGTCCTAGGTTATTTGGTTATTTCATTTCACTTGTGGTTAGGCACCATACTAGACGTTGTGTTCACGTACTACTCGACTATTGATTGTCATTGCAATTAATCTTATCTGTGAATATTAAATAAGCATACATGTATTTGTTAAAATATGATTGGATTAAGATCATCTATTGTCCAACAGAACTGTAATCACAAATGAAATGGCTCTACAGTGAAACTTATAGTGGCCACCCTCGGGACCGTAAAAAAAGTGGCAACTATAAAGAGGTGGCCTTTTTATAGAGGTTGCTTAAGCATTATACACATGGCATTTGGGACCAAAGGTGGGTGGCCACTATATGTAGGTGGCCTGTTTATCAAGGTGGTCTCAATAGCAGGTTTCACTGTACTTCCATTAAATACACCGAAAAATAACTTCGTCTTCGACGGGAAGTAGAGATTAGTGGGACCAAGCATATAGCTTCTTAAATTAAAGACATGCTGTGAAATTGTTCAAATATTTATTAAATCAATTTTATTTTGTATTTTTGTTATTATAACACATGGGTTCTAATTCATAGAGCCAACTTAGAAACATTCCTAAATAAACATTCTTAACTCATGTTGTTAAAGATAGGACAAATTAGGTTTATTGTTCCTAAATCCACTTAAGAATGTGTTTAACTTTTGTCAAATAGGACCCATGTTACATCATGACACCAAACTTGTTTAATGAAATAAACTAAGAAACCTCATTTTTTATGACTCCAGTTTATAAAAGAGCTGTTATGATTGTTTGGAATACCTTGCAACGGCCAATCAGTTGCAGTCTTTAAAACTGGTAGTGTGCATTGTTTTGAATCGTTGAACATTGTCATGTCTCAAGAATCCTATAGTCCAGTTTCCAGACTGGAAAATTCCAACTATTCTGCTATGATCTTTAGGTCTTATAAAATGCTAAGAATGGTCACACAAGAGCCATGTCATTGTATGATTTGTTTAATTCATTAAGAACTATTATGTTGTGAAAGAAATGTGCATGTATCAATTATGGTTCTTGAGATATGAATTTTTGAAATGGTAAACTTTGATTTTTTTTTTATTTTACACATGACGTCACACTTGTGTGCACACCTAGAGATGAAGGTTGATGTTGTTCTTACCAAGTTTCACATTGATCTTATTTTATGACGATCCAGTAGGGATCGGCAGTAAGTTGCCTAGTAAGTGCAAAACTGAAATTGTTGTTTTCGCTGAACTCTGACCTTGAATTGACCCGCAGAAGGAAGGGTAAAATAAAAATGCTCACCAAAAGAAAATTGTAAGTCTGAATCTGATCAATGTGTGTGCCAAATATAAAGACCATGAGTCACTTGGTTTTCGAAACGGAAATGTTTTAAAATATGCTTATTTTCGTCATTTTTGGGCTGTAATTTGATACTTGATGACGTCACAATTATGCCACACTTGAGGCATTATGATATTATACATGCTGCTGAAATTCTGCCAAAGGGCTTATGCCTATATCTGGTTTCTTAAAGGCAGTATACACGATTGGTATCTCAAAAATCCGAAATGTTCACAGATTTACGCTTAATACAATATAAACATGATGACCATAGAAAACTTCCCCTGAAATGGTTTTGTCTAAAGTGCTAGTCTTTGAGAAATGAGTAAAACAATTAGTTTTCGTCTCATGAGACAAAAATTCAATTCACCGCAAAACCATTTCGCCCAAGTGCCATTTTACCCCAAATCACTTTGTCCAAACATCACCCAAATGTTACTTTGCCCTAAAACCACTTCGTGCACAGGCCGTGGTTCAGGGCGAAGTGGTTTTGGGGCGAACTGACTGCAAACCCTATTTTGACTGTTTTGAGCTGGTTTTTGGTCAGGTTGGTTTTAATTATGCATATCTTGAATCACACAGAGAAATAAAACTATTTGTAACATTAACAGTTTACCAATCATGTATACTATCTTTAAAGATCCAACTTGGTTTCATGAGCATAGTTGCTGAACGGTGCAAAAATTGAGATTTACGTCTTTATTACTTTACTTTATAACTTTGACCTCCAATTGGCTCCAGAAGGAAGGGTCAGATGGAAACGCACACACAAAGAAAATCGTAGCACAGATTTTCATCTATAAAAAGCCTGCCACAAATACGAAGATCCTGGGTCAGGTGGTTTTTGAGATGGAAGCATTTTACAACATGCATATTTTGGTTATTTTGGGGGTGTAATTTGATACCTGATGACGTCACAGTGACGTCACGCTTGATGTCATCATAATATTATACATACTGATGAAAGTCTGCCATAGGATATACGCCTGTACTTAATTTGTATTCAAGATTAAGCTTGGTTTGATGGACATTTCTGCTCAATACATGTAGGTGCACAAAAATTAGATTTTCGTTTTCGTTGAACTTTGAACTCCAATTGACCCCAGAAGGAAGGGTCATATGAAAACGCACACGCAAAGAAAATCGTAGCCCAGAATGTCATCTATAAGCCTGCCAAATACGAAGATCATGGGTCACGTGGTTTCCGAGAAGGAAGCATTTTAAAACATGCATATTTTGGTTATTTTGGAGGTGTAATTTGATACCTGATGACGTCACGATTACGTCACACGTGATGCCATCACGATATTATACATCCTGGTGAAAGTCTGCCATAGGACCTATGCCTGTACTTAGTTTCGTAAAGATTCATCTTGGTTTGATGGACATTGCTGCTCAATAAGTTATAAATCAAGCCCTGCTTATTATGTCTCGTCTGTCTGACTTATTCACTACTCGCGCATGTACGTGTATATCATTGGCCGTGTGGCCCAGACATTATGACCTCTGACCCGAGACAGGCCGCCTTGATGCAAGTTCTATTATTAGAAGTCGAGCACTATATATGGGCGCAAATCGTCAGATTAGTGGAGGCTTGGCATAGCGCCCTCAAACGACTGCGTTAGCTTAATTATCAAGGGTACCCAACAAATAATTTCTCCACATTACGTAACCACCGTGCACGTGATGACGTCATCAGTGGTATATATGTAGTCATAAAGTCCACATGTGAGGGAACATTTCGTTCCGTAGAACTATGGTCAAATTCCCTACCACTTTGGCTCTATTTGCATTCAAAGTGCTAAAAAAGTGTACATTTTCGAACCTCTTCCGGTTTGGACCGGAGGTTTGGGTCACACAGGGGTCATGCCATTGTATGATTTGTTCAGTTCATTGCGACCTATCATGCTGTGAAAGAATTGTTCAAGTATCTATTACGATTCTTGAGATATGAATTTTTGAAATAATAACCATTTAATTTTTGTAATTTGACACCTGTGACGATATCATGACGTCACAATGTTGTGCACAAATTGTTCAACAATTTGATAAACATCAAGTTCATAAATGTGGCAAAAGAATCATGCAAATATCTGCTGTAGTTCTCAAGATACAGCATTTTTAAACAATTCAGCTCCAAATTTGCGTATTTTGACACCACATTACGTAACTACCGTCCATGTGATGATGTCACCAATGGTATAGTCAAAAAGTCCACATGTGTGGAAACATTTCGTTCCGTAGAAATATGGTCAAATTCACTACCAC
Source organism: Henricia sp. BOLD:AAB3569 (assembly GCA_037783545.1). Classification (NCBI taxonomy): domain Eukaryota; kingdom Metazoa; phylum Echinodermata; class Asteroidea; order Spinulosida; family Echinasteridae; genus Henricia; species Henricia sp. BOLD:AAB3569. The sequence goes on along the minus strand of JBBELK010000386.1, from coordinate 1,552,802 downwards.
TTTGAATCTATTTGCATTCAAAACGCTTAAAAAATGCACATTTTCGAACAACTTCCGGTTTGGACCGGAAGTAGGCGTCACACAGGGGTCATGACATTGTATGATTTGTTCAGTTCATTTAGACTTATCATGTTGTGAAAGAATTGTTCAAGTATCTATTACGGTTCTTGAGATATGAATTTTGGAAATAATAACCTTTGAATTGTTGTAATTTGACACCTGATGACGTCATGATTACGTCACACTTGATGCCATCATGATACTATACATTCTGGTGAAAGTCTGCCGTAGGGCCTATGTCTGAATCTAATTTACTAACGATTCAGCTTGGTTTGATGGCATTGTTGCTGGTAAGTGTAAAAACTGAGATTCTCAGTTTCGTTGAACTTTGACCTCCAATTGACCCCAGAAGGAAGGGTCAGATGAAAATGCCCACACAAAGAAAATTGTAGCACAGAATGTCAGCTATAAACCTGCCAAATACGAAGATCCTGGGTCACTTGGTTTTCAAGACGGAAGCATTTTAAAATATGCATTTTTGGGGTTTTTTTGGGGTGTAATTTGATACTTGATGACGTCACGATGACGTCACGCTTGATGCCATCATAATATTAAACACGCTGGTGAAAGTCTGCCATAGGACCTATGCCTGTACTTAGTTACTTAAAGATTCAGCTTGGTTTGATGGGCATTGTTGCTCAATAAGTGCAAAAATTGAGATTTTCGTTTTCGTTGAACTTTGACCTCAGATTGACCCCAGAAGGAAGGGTCAGATGAAAATGCCCACACGAAGAAAATTGTACGCCATGATCTTATCTATAAGCCTGCTAAATACCAAAATCATGGGTCACGTGGTTTTCCAGACGGAAGCATTTTAAAACATGCATATTTTAGTCATTTTTGCGTTGTAATTTGATACCCAATGACGTCACAATGACGTCACACTTGTATGCACACCTTCACATTGGGGTTGATGTTCCCACAAAGTTTCAAGTTGATAGCTTGAACCGTTTTGAAGAAAAGCTCTGGAAACGTTTGAGTGGAAAAAGAAGAAAAAGAAAAAGAAAAAGAAAAAAAAAAAAAAAAAAAGACAAAGAAATCGTACAATAGTAATAGGTGATCGGAATGAGTTCCGATCACCTAAAAAAAAGAAATCGTACAATAGTAATAGGTGATCGGAATGAGTTCCGATCACCTAAATATGCATATTTTGTTTTTTTGGGGGGTGTAATTTGATACTTGATGACGTCACGATGACGTCACGCTTGATGCCATCATAATATTATACACGCTGGTGAAAGTCTGCCATAGGACCTATGCCTGTACTTAGTTACTTAAAGATTCAGCTTGGTTTGATGGGCATTGTTGCTCAATAAGTGCAAAAATTGCGATTTTCGTTTTCGTTGAACTTTGACCTCAGATTGACCCCAGAAGGAAGGGTCAGATGAAAATGCCCACACGAAGAAAATCGTAGGCCATGATCTTATCTATAAGCCTGCTAAATACGAAAATCATGGGTCACGTGGTTTTCCAGACGGAAGCATTTTAAAACATGCATATTTTAGTAATTTTTGGGTTGTAATTTGATACCCAATGACGTCACAATGACGTCACCCTTGTATGCACACCTTCACATTGGGGTTGATGTTCCTACAAAGTTTCAAGTTGATAGCTTGAACCGTTTTGAAGAAAAGCTCTGGAAACGTTTGAGTGGAAAAAGAAAAAGAAAAAGAAAAAAAAAAAAAAAAAAAAAAAAAGACAAAGAAATCGTACGAGAGTAATAGGTGATCGGGCTGTTGGCCCGATCACCTAATAAACTGCCTCTATAAAAACAAAAACATGTACCGAGAATTGTTTTTCTCAAATATACCTTTAATTATTTCTTTTCTAAAAAGATAACATCGGGCTAGATAACATCATTCGACAGTGAGTAGGCTACATGTAATATTTGCGTGTTTCGCATCGATAGCGTCTGGTGTACTGACGTACTTCCTTTCACATGCACACTTAGTATCCATTTGACCAGACTAGTCGTTTGCTTCCTGGTGCACGGAGCAGGTGTGAATAACCACGTAGCAACAACAGCGTAATATATGACTAAACTGCACCTCCATTTGAAAATGAAGAATTTGGGGTGCCAACCGTAAGGCAAAATATGTTACACGCTAGTCTAATTGGTACTGTAACATATTTCTGAAATACCTTTAATTCCAAGATTTTGGTCACTGCAAAATACAAATGATACAATGGGTCTTGTTGCAATAGCAAAAATCACATCACATTTTTTCCCAGTTAATATATATCCCTTTTACAATTAATATCTTTCATTGCATAATATTTCCCACCATCTTTAGTGAAGAAACACCAAACACATGAAAGCAAAATGATATACATGTAGTTCAATTGTATCCCCTAAACCACTCTTGATGCACCGTACTCACAATACGTTGGGGATATTGGTGCATGTAAGTTGAGTTGTCATGCAGATTGTCTAATCATACACAAAATCATTCAAGCGGAATGCGTGCCTACAATAGACAGCCGAAGTGTGACGTGCGTTGCCATTGTACTAATTGGCCGTCAAAAAAAAGTACCATTGCAAAGGCACAGGGACAAGGTTGAGTGATTTGTTTAGTTTAGAGCCAATTGCCAAGAAAACTAACAAAAGATGACGTGTTCACTTCGGCAGTCTATATCCCTAACTTAATGTGTAAACGAATTTCACATTAGTCCGTTTCGCGCACTTCCGCGTTGAAGCCGAGGTGTTTTTTTGGTGTCAAGTCGGCAGTACGCATGCGCTACAAGTTACACAGTAGGCCTACCGTACAGGCACGCGTGAGATTCTGGCCTACAATACTGGTCCTGGACCATAAGCCAAATTTTCTCATTTTTCTTTGACACATTTTAACACTCAAAACAAAGACTACCATTTTTGTCTGGCTCTTTAAATCTTCTAACTACTTTACCTTTTAAAACAAAGTAACGAGTATTGCACAAAATCTGTCACAAATTGGAATCGAACCAGGGACATTCATAACAGAAGTCTATCACTCTAACCACTACACCAAACGAACTCGCTGCAAGCTCATCACTTTTTAATGAATTCAACATAACCCCTTACCCCTACCCTAGTCTCTTCTCAAGACGTTCTCATATGGTCTGTAACAACGAATCATGCTCCAGGACCATTATTGTAGGCCATGCAGAATCTCATACATCATGCTACTGTACAGTGCTAGTGACAGCGCATGCTCTAATCTTCTGCGTGGCATGTATATGACTGATTGTACATTCACGTGTGTACATTAGTTCACTTCAAAGTTTGATAAAGAGGCTCTCTGTGTAAAAGCTAGATCGGTCCATAATTGGTTAATTTGGGATTTGTCAGAAAGGTGCACGGAATCCCTGCAACTTAGAGTTCATCGTTGGCAAAATGTCTCCATTTTTATGTTGCAATGACATTGGATAATTGAATTAACAATGCTGGGCTGCGTTCCAAACACGCGAACGTTGCCAACGTTCGCCACTGGTTACAGTGCGTTTGTGCACGCGTCTATGGAAGGCCGGGTACCAGTTGTTGGCAAACGTTGCAAACGTTTGCAATGTTCGCGTGTTTGGAACGCAGCCCAGGGCCCTATTTCATAAAACTATTTAGGAACATTCCTAATTAATTGTTCCTAAATCATTTAGGAACAATTTATTTGGGAAAATTCCTAACTTAGGCATATTAATTATCCTAAGTTAGGAACAATTCTAAGTTAGGAACAATGCACAAACTACAGACTACACATTGTATGACCGAGTTTGAACACTCTTTCTCTCCGTCTAGCAGGCCTATTTTCCCTGTCAAGTAGGCCTAGAGCCATAAACATAGCAAAATTGACATGTACACAGTTGACAAGCAAGCAAACTGAAGCAGTGTTTAATTTTCCCGCCAAATTGTCATGTGATACCTAACTTTAAGTCTGATTATGATCAGTCCTAAAGTTAGGAACAATTTCAACCAAGATAGGAATGATTTTTTACCTAAATTGCTTTATGAAATAGAACTTAGGAATGTTCCTAAAGTTAGGAACAATTTGGATTTAGGAATGATAAATCCTATTTAGGAATATTCCTAAAGTTTTATGCAATAGGGCCCTGGTCTCAAACTCAATTGTTCTTAAAAATAAGACTTTCTAAGTGGACTTCCCACCTGAGATGGCAAACTCACCGTACTCGGTCCACGCTGTGTTTCCACAGGTCCACTCGCAGCTGCAATTGTCCGCACTGAGTCAGGATGCGTAAAGCTTTATTCCCAAGCCAGAACTCACCAAACAGATTGCCAAAGCCATGCTTGTATTCATTCCAGGTGCGGTAGAAGTCAACCAAGCCATCTTGGCGCCTCTGAAAGACGATCCATCCTCCCCCATCGGTCTCCATGTCACAGTAGACCCGTAAGCCATTGGTCAGTCCAGCAGGATAGATGGTGTAGATGCCGTTGTCACAGTGACCAGCAGTTAACAACTCCTGACAGCTGGTGTACTTTCTTTGTCGACAAGAAAGATGTGGCCGTGTCGCCATCATTATAGTAGCTTCCTGGTAGTCGCCTGAAGTCACACGGGCTCTGCTTTCTTGTCACGTTGTTCAACTCGCAAAGATTGCCGCTTTCGTGAAACACGTAGATAAAAGACTCACACTTTGGGTCCATTGAGCATTCGCGGCCGCAGATTACAGGAGAAGAGGCAGTAACAGTTTGAAATGCGTGATTTTGTAGAATGTGGTTGTCAGCCAACTAAAATGTAGTCATGAAGGCTGCAGGACACCCGCTCTGGCAGAAACGTACCAGGAAAATAATAAACAAAGCAGAGATCATCTTGGATACTGGGAGAAGTGAACTGGTGAGGATCCAAACATTTGTTTGTATAGAACCTCTAACCGTCTACCGTTGTCAGCTTTTTTCTGCTATCTGACGAATTATAAGTTATTGCACTGCCAGTATACCGCCGGTTTTGCTGGGCTATATACTGCCGGTTGACCTATAGTTTACTGCTTGATTGTTTTGTTACAAGCTGCATGGTGGGAAAGATTTGGCCGGCGCTCAATGTGGGCCAAGTTAATGCATTATAACAAGTGTTGTCTAGCTGAGCAAACACATTTGTTGTTTCTCTTTGATCGCTGTGTTGTTTACCGTGTTCTGTTGTAAATAAGCCACGTCTTTTTGATTTGAAGTTGTGTCTCCGTTCTAGTCGTCAGAATAGAACCCATACAGTTAAGGTCTACGCTACAGTATTCCCTTCAAGCTATACTGGTGTCGGTGCTTACGCAAGATCAACTGGCATGGCCGTGATTGGATTAAGACGCTTTGTAACGGAATATGATGTCAGATAACGTCTGGTTTTTGACAGGTGCCTTCGATTACCGCTTGGTTTAATTAAGATCACGAGACGCGCTGGCACAGTGGTTGAAAGAGGAGGGCGGTCGTGTGCAGTATTAATATTTAGCGATGAAAAGAATTAATATCGTGAAGGTAGGCCTTGTCTTGTCAGTGTGTGTTTTTCATCTATTACCTCTATTGAGCTCGTGCCAATGACGTCATTTTGGGAGTAAAACAATGCCGCGTCGTTGTGGAAGCAATTTGCGTGCGCGTTGTGTGTGTCCATAGCGCGCGTAACGCGCTATGATGAGGCTCCCATTGGTGAACTAAACCGCGTTACGCCCACCGGAGACACACACAACGCGCACGCACATTGCTTCCACAATGACTCAGCATTATTTGACTTCCAAAATGGCATATTCGCACGTGTTCGAAAGGGGTCAATGTGACACGTAAAGCGTTTTCAAATCGTCGGATGGAACTAGAAGTATATAGGACAAAAATAAATGCATAAAGTTGATGAGTGCGTGGGTGTCTTGTCGGTACACTCCTTGCCGCACGCACGCTCGTTGTACCGCGCTATCGTGCCGCACGACCTCGTGACAGATCAAGTCAGTATTTCACCCCTAGACGCCGATATAATCTCATAACAGATATACAGTAGGTTGAATCTGTATTTGAGTTTTGCATTTTGTGTCAAAAACACAAAATCGCCACGTTTTACGAGTTTGAAGCGGCCGAGAGCTGCACTCCCCTGCATGCACTACCCCATGTACCGCGCGCAGTGAATTGTGGGGAACCGTAATTGACGTATTGGCACAGATGCTTTTTGTATCATGTATTTCAATTAACGCGTTGTTTTTACTGTTACCAAAAATAACTCGAGCAAAACACTGAAACTCTAATTTAAAAACGGAATCTGGCAAAACGTTAAACGGAAAATATGGGAGTCTGAAATGGCATTCCCAACTTAATTGTGGATGATTATTTGCAACTGGAATTGCGTGCATGTCACATTTCTAGAAATACTCTAGTACCAATTTTATTTACCTACAGACATCTTATAAATGTATCCAGGAAATTAATTAAAAACACAAACATTTTAGGGAAGAATATACCTTTAAGAGCCTTTATATCACACCTTGGCAGTGTGATATTGGACGCGAGCCAAAGATGTCATAATGATCCTTGCTGCCTCAATCCGGTTCGGACTGCATCACACGCGCGCGCGCGCTAATGATCCCCAGCGCTCATTAGTGGGCGTAGCCAATATTTACGAACCGACGAGGACTGCTACCGGTGCATATTTAGAAACATCAAATATTATGCTCATTGTTAAACAAACTTGGCGCGACATTTTCGAAACTAGAATTTGGGATAACTGCCGATACATTGTCATTACACAGATAATTTGCACTGAAACTGGCATGTTCAATTTCGCTTTCAATTGATTGTTATAGTTCCCTGAAATAACTTTCACATCCATTTTCTGTCCGCTAATTGTATTTATTCTAAGGTCACGTAGTTATTATTGGAGACATGCATATATGACAATACATTGGTGAATCAAGTATTTATATGTTAAAATATACACCCAACCAGATTCATTTAAGCTCCTCCCCTACAATTGTATTGGTCAAATTTTGATTCAATGCTCAGGGCGTGGCCATGTGGACTTAATGATTGGTCCATAACATTTCATTGCTCACTGTGATTTTGCTTGCTAACTTTTCTTCGTCTTCAAACTTAAATATTTAAACCAAAGACAAGACAGGGTGAAGAAACAGATTACTTTGTGTTAGACGAGATGATATAAGACCGTTTGAAAGGACGAACTTCAACTTTCACCAGCCACCCATGGGTTTTAGCCACGGGATGTTATGGAGGCCTAGCGATCTTATACTGTCGACAATCAACTCCAGCTATTTCATACTCTCTAACGACAGCCGTTCTTATATAGCGCTTTCTTGACAAAGTATCAAAGCGATGTTGCCGTTATTTCGCTGCCGTCAGGGAATCGTCAGAATCATCTCGCTTCGTCTATAGACGTGCTGCCCGGCCGTGGTGCACAACTTATCAGCATGCACTTATAGAGTGCATGTAACACTTCCCCTAACAGGTCCCGCAGTTATAACTTGGGTTGATGAGGCAATTGAGCGTCTTACCCAGGGACACAGACACGTTGGCCATGGTGGGGTTGTCTGACATGACTTGTGCTGGCTTCCGGAACGTAACTGTTGCTCCAAACTAAAAACATTCTTATAGCGTTTGAATGGTGAACTACAGTTTTGTGCTTCGTGGTACATGTTATTCATTTTTGATAGATTTTGCGTTATCAGCCAGCTGATGTACTGCGTTTTTGATGCTGGAATCAAGAATTGCAAAAAATTGCTCACAGTCCCGGGAAAATACTGGAACCACATTCTAGTAGTGGAAGGAAGACGCTACATACATCGTCCATAAGAAAGAAAACGCAGAATCTTGCAGAATCCAAAAACCAAATCCACGTTATACGTTGGAGAAGAATAAGATATGAGGTTTTTTGTTATGAAGGCTCAACAATTCGATCGTGACTTAGACTTGGAGGCAGTTCTGTGTGCATCTACTGGACGAAGTAACACCGTTATTTGTTGCTTTCTGTTTAAAGTCACATGCCATGTCAAGTTTGTTTACTTCACATAGCCAATTAAAAATTAACAATTATTAACACCGTGTGAATTCTACTTGTCCATTGGGCGCCATAGTCGACGGAGAGACACATGAGATCTCAGATGTATTCGATTTTCAAATAACCATGGAGACATAGACATATATAACTGAGAACTTTTGGATGTCAGTAAGATCCTAAAAGAGTCTCAATAGATGTACTTACCAAAGTTGGGATGAAAGAAAAATTCATCAGGATTTGATCCCGAGACCTTCGACTCACCGGACCAATGTTTTACCAACAGATATACAAGGCACAGTGGTATATACTCCCTCGCATTTTCCTTACGGACTTAATGACCATATGGATCGTAGGAGCACACTTTTTGATGACACCAGATTCCTTCCGTTCGATTTTCATCGGAACAAAATTATTCTTGGAGCATAGCATACAGTTGGTACTCGTTTGGTACTGTTATAGTACACAATTACAACAAGTACCAGTTGTGAAGACATAAGCTTCAACATTGTGACTTTCCGGCATGCACCGCACTTAATATTACACGAGGACGTAAAGGAGAGACTCCGGAAGGCAGCAGGTACCCTTCAACCACTAAAGGCCACCAGCCCGTTGCAGTAACCCTGATCGTATTTCTCTGTCAGCCCATTGGTTGCAAACGCGGTTTATACTGTGTCACTGCGCCAGAAATAGGATGATTGTCAGCTGTCATTATGCAACGTGACAAGAGAGTTAAACTGAAAGTTTATGCATGAATGAATGGGGCTTGGCTAGAAGCCCAGATTTCCCAGGATAGGCTTCACTGTTGAGTGAACTCAACATTAAAGGTGACTATAGAAGCTCAAACCGGGGGTTCAATTGAGGATTTTAGCGGAATTGACCCAAAGATGTTTTAGTAATTAAAAAAATACAAAAGTGTGTCGTCCGAAAGCACCTCTTGATAAACTAAAGTAAGTCAAACATGACGGTGTTTAAAACGACTGTGTATGGCAATGCATATATGACTGCAGAGGATTTGAATCTATTAGTGTGTACGTATTTGATGTGTTTTGTCTATGACAAGACCGACTGCAAAGTATCGGCAATGGTAACGAGCAGTTACAATTTTCCTCTAATTATCAGCTACGAAAACATCTCCAAATACTCCTTGGACGATCTCGTTAACGAACGCACCAAAAACGGCTATGAGAACCAACTGATTCCGTTTAGTCTAAATAACGCATTGGTTTCGGAGCATGACGCCCAGAATTTTGAGTTCGGCACCTTATCCGTGGTGGTGTTCGGTTACATTCTTCCGTTCATCGAAGCGTTCGGTATCATCGGATACCTGGCGTATTTCTTAACGGTATATCGTATCCCTGCCATGCGAAACATCACTAATTTCTACCTTGTCAATCTGGGCGTTTCCGATGTGATAATGTTGGCGACAGGCTACACGCTTCGCCAGTACCAGATTTTACACGCGAGCAGCGCGTTCGATACTACCAACCTTAGCCGCGCGTTCGTGACAGTAAATCTTCTGGCAACGCAATTCATCCGCTTTTCGTCTGTGTTTGTCGGGCTAGGCTCCTGCAGCCTGATAACCGTCGAACGATACTGGGCTATTTCGCGGCCGCTGCAGTATGTCCAAAGTAAAAAACGAGCTAGGATACTCGTGACTCTTACGTGGATTATATCGATAGCAATAAACGTCGGGTTCTACGCACAAAACGGTTTCGCGTTGGAAACAATCTGCTTCATTTATCCGAACGCGAGTCGTTACACTCACCTTACGGGATTAACCGAAGTGGTAACGGAAAATACCGCAAATGCTACAGCATTATTTGCCACTTATATCGTTTCCCATTGTGTATTCTTGCTTATTTTGGTAGCGAATGCAGTCTTATATGGTCTCATGGTTAAGCACATCCGAAAACAACCGCAAATCGCTTCTTCTGAGTCCCAAGTCCGAAATAGAAAGCGAAACCACGTGACCATAATGCTCCTTATCAACGGAGCAGTGTTCTTTGCGTGTTTTCTCCCAATAGCAATTGGGAGCATGATTACTACTTTAAAAAACCCGTGGTTCGAACCCTCGACAGACAATTACAACTTCATGAGGTCATGGAACTGTTTTATGGCCATACTTAAGTTACTAAATTCCGCCATTAACCCAGTGATATTTAATGCTGGCAGCGAGCGATACAGGGCCGCGTTTCTGGAGGCAGTCTGTTGCAAAAAGAAACAAAAAAGAACAAATAATATTGAACTGCGCGTTAGAATGAGAGAAAATCCGAATCACGCGGTTCCCAGCCAGGCATGCTGAGTTGGCGTGCTGCGCACCTTAAACATGACTTTATATTGCTATGGCGGAGTCGTGACGTCACATTGCGCTGGACCGTAACTATGGTTAATGGTTCACGCTCACGTTTTACATCCATTGTGTTTGTGCACAGTGTGTTTTACTATTATTCTTTTAGATGAAAATAGGGACCATAATTACTTGCAATGGTTTGCTCATACCTCTTCTCATACTGATACGCTATCCTGCCGCCTTATTTTGTGATATTTGTAACAGAAAAACTAAACAGAAAATGTTCCCCTTGTGGCTCATGTGCAAAATGAATGGAGAAACGCGTTGCCATGCAAGTAGCGTGAACCGTTGTCAAAGAAGTGACCGCGTCCACGCGGAAATTGACGCCCACTAAATCGGACCCAATATAATCGGACCCCTTTAAGGATTGTGCACTTTGCCCGATGTCTTTATTGACTTGCGTATATACGATTTTTTTTTTAAAACTCAATTTTCTAAAACAAATACTGATCCTTGATCAGAACATAAGTGAATTTGTGGATAACAAGGCACTGATTTACCAATCACTTTGGAATCGCTTTCAAGACTGTTCCTCTTCAGTGATTTCCTCCAGGTCCAAGCTGACCTGTTTGAAACTGATTCCCACAGTATTGAAATGCGACATTTTGGGAGAATCCTGCCGTTAAGGGCTATCAGAAAAGAAAAGAAACACCATTTGTTGGGTTTTCAACCTGATTGAATCTGCTGAACTCTTGAGCCACGCATCTCCCAAACAGCCCTATAAGTGCAGGAGTTCAGGGGGAACTTTAGCCTGAGTGGCGCACCCTGCCTAAGCGGCTCTTACGGAGTCAGCATTGACACAAGAAGAGGCCATGTTACTGACCAATAAAAGTATATTGTATGTTGATATTAATCTAAATCATTCGGTCAAAGCGTATAACTTTATTAAGCGTATCTGCTGTGTATATATAGGCCTAATCAAAGTACTGAATGCATATGGTTGAATGTCTGTAACTGATTTGAGCATTGCCTGGGAATATTTGTTCTGATTTTCACTTTCCTTTTATAATTGTAATTTTAATAATTTGTGCTGTGAAATAAAATACTACTTCCTGCTTTAACTTTCGGACTATGTTTCCGCCTGTCCTTCAGTTTAATTTCACTTCTTATGGAACTAAAACCCGTTTAGATACTAATAATATGTGACCGACCCTGGCAAAACCCGACGCTTCTCGGCATTTCCCATTACGTGATATGGGCCCACAACCTTAAAAAATGGCCTCTGGGACCAACTTGAAAATTTTGCAGAATCAACATCGGGATACATTCAAGATTTGTTTTGTTGTTTGTACTGTTTCAAAATTCCTCATATTATTGACAAAAAATTAAATAATCAACTAGTTTGTCAAACTTTAAAGACCAATAGCTCCATTTCACTTTAATTTCACTTTTTAGCTCCATCTTTAATTGGTCATAACTTCGCCAAAATTTATCAGAATTTCCTCAAACATGTTTTAAAAGATACCTTTTGTATGCACACTAAGCTGATACCAAAACTTAAATTTTGAATTTTCATCACAAGTGTTGGGTTTTGCTGGAGCCGGTCACAAATATTAAAGGTCGGGAGCTTGTTAACATTTTTCCAGAAAATGGATTTTGCTTTAACTCATGATAAGGTATCAAAATCTCAACATCATGAGGAAAATGTGGCCGTCAAAAATGTGATATGGACACGCTCCTTTAAGACCTGACCAATTTACCAAGGAGTTTGTGGTCGAGTCTCGCGCCACTTGGCTATCGTGGGGTTAGCCACAACACGGTCGAAGATGGCTTTTAGCTTGGGGAACTTCTCCAGTGAGTTTTGGAAGTAGAATTCAGTAAACTCCACCATGGAGACGAAATGCAGATCGGCCGCGGTCATCTGATGAAGAAAAAAAACGCGATCAAAATGTTGGAATCGACGCTTAATGCGTTACACTATGCTGATCGTCGGTGCTGATATTCAATTTTTGGGGGAAACGCCGAGTATCGTCAGGATACGTGTTGGATTCGTGTTGGATTTTTTAAAGACAATCGGAGAGTATCTTGGAGGTTCGTAGATGTTCTATTGTGTCCGCCATACGTCTAGGCTGGTTCCCGGACCAAAAGAATCCGGACTGATCTTTAGGTCTGGCAGCCGCCAGTATACATAGTCCGCCATATTGAAACAGGGGGAATTCCTCCTGTTTCCGAAGGTTTCCGAAGTTACCCGAATGCACGTCCGGACTTTATCGTTAATCGATTCGTCATTGTTTCGAGAATTTGCGTTGACGCCGCATGTTTATTTATGATGATGCAGACAAGGTTTGGATGTGATTTTTGATGCTATAATGGGTATGTGTAATATTTTAAGGTGATATATTAAAATTTTATTGGCCAAATATGGAATAACCCCTTTCAAATTGTTATACACTCGTGCCTTAGCGCGCGCAGCATGCTTTGAAAATTAACGGTTATGACGTCATACATGTACTACTATTTTAAACACTGTGGCAGCCGGTCCTCATATTCATTCGTTGTATTTGGAATATGTGGAACGGGAACCAGTCTACCATATTTTAAAAAGGCCAATGGTGTAAAATACCTTGTTTCCAACGAAGTAGTGACCAGCGTTCATGTGTTTCAAGTCCCGTAGTCGCTCCAGACGCGTGTAGATCAGTGGCACAACGACCTCGCGGAAGTCCGTGGTGTATTTGGCCTAAGCATGCAGTTAACGAGAATTGGAGAAAAATTTAATAAGGGCGTATTGGAAACACTTGACCTGCGTGACACAAGAACGGCGTTCTTGGGTTGACAGTTACAAATGCAAAAGTGTGTATACTATGGTGTTCAGCACCTGCCGTCTCGCGTCTCGCGTCTCGCGTCTCGCGTCTCGCGTCTCGCGTCTCGCGTCTCGCGTCTCGCGTCTCGCGTCTCGAACGGCGTTCTTGGGTTGACAGTTACAAATGCAAAAGTGTGTATACCGAGTGTGTAGGTACATCATTCTTTGACCGCAGCTCAAAACGCATTGCGCGTCGCGATAGGCCTATAGTATGGTGTTCAGCACCTGCCATCTCGCATCTCGAATCTCGCATCTCGCATCTCGCACGGCGTTCTTGGGTTGACAGTTACAAATGCAAAAGTGTGTATACCGAGTGTGTAGGTACATCATTCTTTGATCGCGTCGCGATAGGCCTATAGTATGGTGTTCAGCACCTGCCAATTTTCCGCGATAATGTGAACGCCGCTTGAGCATTCTCGCGCGTAAATCATGATGGGACGTGCGTGGCTTTCAGAAAAAAAGCGGTGTGTAAGGAAATTGTACATTACGGAGCCCGGGAAGGGACAGGGCGAGTAAAAATCCACCATAAATACATGTACGCACCTTCTCGGCCTCATTTATTGCATAGTAAATCTTGTCCCATGGTGGTACGATATCGTCAACAGTATCGATAACCATATCGATACACAGCACTTCAATTTCATCGTTGCTCAAGTAACCTATTTTAAAATAATGTAACCTATTTTAATTTAATGTTGGATTCACCCACCAGTCAGGCCGACCCTTGGAAATCTGGGCCTCAAGCCAAGCCCCATTCATTTATGCACCTTGCATAATATAAGATATCAATCATCCTACCTCTGGCCCAGTGACACAATGTAAACACAACTGTTTGCAACTAATAGCCTGATAGAGCAATAGCCCCATCTAGGTACACTGTAAACAATTGTGTTGAGTCACAGGTGTTTTTCTGTTGAAAAAGTCCAAATCGAACAGTAACTTTTACTGTTTTTGGAATTTGTTGTTATTGCACAAACGTTCTTTCGTCTGTGTACATTTTAAAAATATTGTTCTGCTTGATTACAGACGATTTGCCGTTAAATTACAGGTTTGTTCAGGAACAAGACACTTTGAATCTTCATCTGTTAAAATACAGCCATGTTACCGTTTAGTAACAGAGGATCTTCTGTTATCCCATCGATGTTCCCTGGTATGCGGCAGAAATTACGCGGCGTTGATAGCGAGTACCAGTACGTTGCATGCTGGGAAACACTGCAGTAAATTTAACTGCGCAGTGCGCTTTTTGTAGTTGTGCCGTTCGTACGAAATGACAGCTTTTGGTCGGCGTTATATGTCGAAATATGTAGTGGAGACTGTTCAGTTTAGTGCCGACTTGCTGCTCTACATGTCGTGAAAGGCAAGTCGGCATTTTCGTACATTTGTTGGTTTTTATTTGCGTGTTATTTGCCGTGCAATACTGCCTGCAGTGGAGATATACGGGAGCATGTAACCTGCCTCAAAGTGCGGGAATACAATAGATTCAGGCGGAAATTTCCCCTGAATTTATCGTATTTCTGTATTTCAATGGGTCGGGTTACATTTTTGGTATACTGTACACCCTGTTGAAACTTCACTGCACCCCGGCATGCAAATAAAAACTAGGAAATTGAGAGAAACACGCCGACTTATTTTCCATGAAGTGTGGTGCATCTACAACACACAAAAGTGAACTGTAAATAAGGGCAACAAGAAACAGTCGTCAATAACCTGGACTGCTTTGTTCAGTTACATAGAATCGTTTCTGTACAGAAGGCTTTGTTAAAGAACAAAACCATGCACGAAACGAACACTTGGTCGTCTGTTGAAAAACAGAAGAATCGTCTGTAAGTTTACAATTCCAAATAACAGTAGAGTCTACTGTATGCCATCCTGAGATCTCAGGGAATTTCTACTCTGCAAAGCGACGTGACAATACCCTGAGGAAATACACGCAAATCTGTGGAGCGAGCCGGCTGTTGTCTTGAGCCAACTCACGCCCGAGTCATTTTGATGTAATTTTATAAATTCGGTCATGTTATGCCGAAAAGAAACAATTTCTATACTTTCCAGAAATTGTATTGGGTTCCGTTTCTTATGACTGTCCCATTCCTACCAAACTTTCAAACGACGAACCTTATTTACTCCGCAGTTTTTCAAATTAATAACAGGGATGCATGCTGACGAATGTAATGGAACGGATTCCCCAATATGCTTTAAATAGCAGCCAATCGCCGACGCGGACAACGGCCAGCATTACCGAGTACAAGTATCACATGCATGCACAGTGTTTACAATTTTGTGCGCGTAACATTTGAATGCCTGCAATCGTGCTGCAATGCACAGCAAGCGTCCTGATTGGTCCAGCAGAGGCGACAAGATTTCTGTCGCTAGTCCCACCGCCAAATGATGGGGCCTTTTTCAACAGGGCCACTGTACGCAGGAGTTAGGGAGTGCGTTAAAGGGGCACTGTTGCAAGAGGATGACTGTATGCAAACAGAGAAAACAAAAAAGTAGAATGTACTGTTCAAAAACAGTATACGCTATGTAATGCCAATTGAATGTACTGTAAATTTTGAGTCCCCATATAATTTTATGTGCGGTTCTCCTTACCGTATTTTCTAGCCAGGTACATGATGATCGCTTTGCGTGAACTGCATCCTGTCGATTTCAAGTATTGGTAGTTGGAAAGTTGGCATGGCTGCATGTCAAAGGTCAAAGGTCAAAGGGTGGAATTTGATTGGTTAGAAGTTAACGACATAATTATTTTAGTAAATTATGCAATACCCGTAATACGCGCCAGTATTACCCTGTGTATACAGTCTACGGGACATGACAGAAAGTATTTTCAAATAAAAACATGGAATATTTCTCGGTATAAAAGAGTTGAGAAGTTGATCAGATTTTTTTTCTTTAAAAGGACTCGTCAAGCGTCGGTAATGCAGATCGATTTGATGGAAACATTTTAAGATTTTGTAAGGAAACACGCGGAAATTTGTTAGCCTGTCCCACATGTTTTGTACACAAAGACTGAAGCCATGATCAACTACTCAGGACTCATTTGGAAAGAATTTACAAATCGGACATCACATAAGCTCGCGTGCATTAAACCTATAGAATAACTAAGTAAAATCTTAATATTTTCCCTCTCCAACCTTTTTTAAAATTACATTGCAGGTTGGCGTATAGCGGTCCTTTCCACGCCTTCGACCTCTGTGACCCTGGTTCGAATCCCGGCCGGGTCAGTATGTGGATTGGGTTCTCACTTCTCAGCCTCTGCTTGATTCCGTGGGTTTTCTCCACACGTTGGTGGCAGGGATGTGATTGTTCCGGTTTTTTCCGGAACTTTCTTTTGTCTCATTGGTTTGTGACAAAGACTATTCCGGAAAAAACGGAACAAATCACATCCCTGTGGTGGGTGGGGTTTCCCTCTCACCTCTAAAACTGATAATTTCTTTCTGTTCTCTCGCACTTGGTGGCCAAGCTGAATAACCTCCTAGGTGGCTACAGGGCAACGACTTAATACGGCTAATATAATCCCAGCAACCAGATCACTTTAGGGGATCATACGAAATAAGAAGCCATTCTAATGGAAACAAATAGTGATGTCCGAGTACTAAATTCTTACTCTCAATTCTTTCCGGGTTTTTTTTGATCACCTAAATGTTGCCCCAGGGGTGGTGATTTTGTAGCCTGGGGGGTAGGGGAGGAGTGGACAATAATAATTTAATAGGTGGATAAAGCTAACAGTATACCGTATAGTTGAGGGCATAAAGGGCATTAGTTGCTAAAATGCCATAAAATAAAAGAACCACCATGACAACTTACTTGGTTTAACAGCAGGCCATTCCTCCATCTCATACCGCTTGTCCTCAAACATTTCCCCAGCGAGGTTAAAGATATAACGAATTGTCTCGGCTCTCGCCATTCCATTGAAGTAAACCAACTTGTAGTTCGGCATGATTTCCTGGGTGTCCTTCGTTGAACTCATGTAGTAATACTTTGGGTTATTGTCAATGATATGACTTTAAGCTAACAGTGTCATCGTAGAAAGTACATGTATAGACCCGTATCGAATAACTGACATCTTGTAATGTAATTTCGTTCGGTTGAACGGCGTGAATTAGAACGAAATTTAGTTCTCAATACGTTGGATCACTCCGCTATACGCGGATGTGGAATGATGTGAAAGGGCCAGCTAGGAGGTATAAAAGGGCCTACGGTTGTAAGGTCAGGCATCTGCTCCGACAGGCAACGCAACGATCACACCTATTTTTACACAATGGCAACTCATTCAAGCGATCAGGCACTTACCACGCCAGAACAGTTAATGCACGCTTTTCAAACGACAACAGCTGGATTGGAACGTGCATTCAAGGAATCGTGTGCCACATTGAAAAACGAGCTTTTTCAACACCAATCTCAAACAAAGGATGCACTATGCCAGCAAATCAAGCAGAATTCAAACAAGAAATGGCGTAAAGAAGGCAACAAGCGTCAGTTCGAATTTAACGCGGAGATTCTGGAAAGCCTTGCCGACGCTTCAGAAGCGATTAAGATTGGGGATCTCGCAGTTTGTGGTTCCCACATCAGCCAAGCTGTTAAACATCTGACCAATCGTCAAAAACTGATCCGCTTGGCAGACACCAGTGAGGCAGGATGGCAGACGGTACAAGAGTACGAGACGAACGAGCTAGCCTCGAACTCTGATGATGAACGCCGTATCAACAGGGCCGAGTCCAAGGCCCTGAAGAAGTTGAAGCTCAGGTCGAAGACAACCCGCGGCAGTGCTCGTTTTCGCCCCTTTTCCACTTCCCCGTTTCGTTTCTACAACAACCGATACGGCAACGGGCGTACAGCCACGGCCCAACATGGCGCCCAGCTCAGACCAGACATCAAGCATGGAGTCTGCTTCGCTTGCGGCACCAGTGGCCATTGGAGAAAGGAATGTCCTTTCGGTCGCCAACGAAGCTCCGCCCTCCCAACGCCGCCATACATCAACTCGGCCAAAGACACAAGGCCAACATAAAGGCGAGGATCGACAGAACCGGGAACACAAGATGTCGCAAAGGGACAACACTTTTCAAGATGAGTATTTAGAACCTATGTCAGATCATTTTGAATGGGAACAGGGCGATCAAGGCAAGCTTATCAAAGGCAGGTTAAAGGAAAATTTCAGTTTTTGGCAAAAAGTTTGCTTCAATGATTTTATTTTGGATACGATCAGAAGTGGCTACAAAATTCCATTCATTTCTTTACCAGAACCCTCCGTTACTTACAACAATAAATCTGCTATAACCAACGCTATTTTTGTAACAGAGGCCATTGAAAAGCTCCTACAGGAAGGTCGAATTCAAGTATGCGAACACAAACCTATTGTAGTTAACCCATTGTCAGTAACCACCCAGGCATCTGGTAAGAAAAGGTTAATTTTGGATCTCCGGAAAGTTAACCTGCACATTTGGAAGCAGTCGGTTAAATACGAGGATCTTAAAACAGCTCGCCTTTATCTTGAAAAGGGTACGTTCCTATTCAATTTTGATTTGAAAAGCGGTTACCACCACATAGAAGTATTCCACGAGCACACAGATTATCTTGGCTTTTCATGGGAATTCCAATCTTGTACAAAGTATTTCAAATTCCTCGTCTTACCTTTTGGCCTAAGTTCTGCCCCGTACATTTTCACTAAGGTTATGAGAGCTCTTGTTAAAAAATGGCGCTCGGAAGGCAAGAAAATCGTGGTTTATCTAGACGACGGTCTTGGAATCGGGAATTCAATGTTCGAAGCTAAAGCGCATGCGCAATCCATTCACGCGGACTTGGATAATGCGGGCTTCATTTCCAACGCAGAAAAATCGAATTGGGAGCCCAGTCAGGCCTGTCAATGGCTTGGTTTTGTACTTGACACGTTAGACGGTGTTGTACGGCCTGTACAATCGAAAACTGTACGTATTAAAGACCAAGTACAAAAAGCAAACGCAGTTAATTCAATGCAGGTTCGTGCCATGGCGAGCATAATAGGACAGATTATAGCTATGGCCCCAGCGCTTGGAAACATTACCAGACTAATGACCAGAGCTATGATATCCATAGTTCAGTCAGCAGCTTCATGGCATGACACAATAGAAATCACACATGAAGCTCACAGAGAACTGGAATTTTGGAACCAAAATATCCTACAATTGAAACCGGTTCCTATGAAAACAGATTTTTTCTTTCAAAGAGTCGTGTTCTCCGATGCCAGCGGCCTCGGTGCAGGAGGTTACATTGTGGAGGTAAATAATGCAATTTCACACGGTGCATGGGATAACTACCAAAAGTGTAAAAGTTCCACCTGGCGTGAGCTCCAAGCAGTACTAATCGTATTGGAAAGTTTTGTATCACTTTTAGCAGGTACTAGTGTGAAATGGTTTACTGACAGCCAAAATGTTGTACGCATTATTGAAACGGGTAGCGGTAACGGTGAATTACATGCAATTGCATATTCCATATATTGCTTGTGCATTGAGTACGGTATATCCTTGCATATCGATTGGATCCCTCGATCTTTAAACGAAAAGGCCGACTGCCTAAGTAGAATTGTAGATTATGATGACTGGGCTATTGCGCATCCGCTATTCATGAGGTTCGATTATATTTGGGGACCTCACACTATAGACAGGTTTGCGAACAACAACAACAACAAATTAGTTCGTTTCAATTCTCGCTTTTGGAATCCTGGTACAGAAGCAGTAGATGCTTTTACACAAAACTGGTTAGGAGAGAACAATTGGCTCGTGCCCCCAATTTCACTTATCGCAAAAACCATTCTCCACCTTAAAGCAAACAAGGCTGTAGGAACTTTAGTCGTTCCCCACTGGCCCTCTGCACCATTTTGGCCATTACTCAGCGTACCATCCTCACGCTGTTTTATTCCCCAAGTCATAGACTTCATCCAATTCCCAGCCTCGTGTGATTCATTTACGGTGGGTCAAAGTGGCCACCCACTTTTCAAGGAAAACTTCCCACAATTCTTAATGCTTGCATTGAGATTAGTGTTCAATTGATTGCAGAGCCATGAGAATACTGCATGGTTGGTGGCTGCAGAGCCATGAGAATACTGCATGGTGGAGGGCTGCAGAGCCATGAGAATACTGTATGGTGGAGGGCTGCAGAGCCATGAGAATACTATATACATATGGTTGGCTGCAGAGCCAGGAGAATACTAGCATGGTAATTGGCTACAAGCCAGGAGAGTCCTAACACGGTGGTTGGCTGTAGAGCCATGATAATACTGCATAGTATGAATGTTTTGCATAACGTGTGAAGTTTTTTTCCATGCATTCTGTACATATTTTTTCCCAGGTGCCCTGGCGGGATTTGTCAGATTCGCTGACTGACCCGGTCATGAAGTCTCTTTTCGACAAACTACCTGAGACGGTAACGAAGGACAGGGCTGACTCTACAGTGGCTCAGTACTCGAGCGGGTTTCAACGATGGAAAACATGGACACAAGAGAGAATGCAACCAGTGCCAGCTCTACCTGCTGAGCCGTTGGACGTGGCCATTTTCCTCCTCGGCATACTACAAACAGCTAACAGTTCATCACCAGTAGTAACAGCTTTCTATAGCATCCAATGGGCGCATCGTCTAGCGTTATTACCTTCGCCAACCGACCACAACCTACCCAAGTCAGTACTAGAAGCTGCCAAAAGAATCCTATCCAATCCACACAAGAGGAAAGAGCCTATTACACTTGAAACCTTACAAAATCTTTGTAAAAAGTACCCTCCTAGCTCGGTCGGTCTTTATAATTTAAGAACTTTAACAATCATCCTGATAGGTTTTGCTGGTTTCTTTAGGTTTAATGAAATTGCCCAGACAAAACGGTCAGACATTCTTTTGTTCAATACTCATGCCTCTATCTTCATAGAAAAGAGCAAAACGGACAAGTTTCGCGATGGTTCATGGGTAATAATAGGTCGATCCGGAGCATCTACCTGTCCCGTTACAGCATTGGAGAGATATTTACTTTTAGCGGACATCCCCGAAGACTCGCATGAATTTGTATTTCGTGCATTGACCTCCTCTAAGGCAAATACCAAACTGAGGAAAGCCAATGTACCAATTTCCTACTCCAGAGCGAGAGAACTTTTTATTTCTATGATCAAAGAAGTTGTGGATGATCACACCAAATATGGCCTACATAGCTTGAGGTCTGGTGGTGCAACCGTAGCAGCCAGAAGAGGAATTCCCGATAGGCTGCTCAAAAAACACGGTAGATGGGTGTCCGACACCGCTAAAGACACGTATATCAAAGAATCACTCTCGGACCGGCTCAAAGTTGCAGCAGCCTTAAGTTTGTGAATATAACTTGTTTATTATTATAATTAATATTATTATTATAAAAATTTGTTTTCCTCCTTTTGCAGCCCCGTTCTTTACCGCTGCATGCAGTGTCTGTCGGTGCCAACCCAATGTTGTAAAACAATTGGAGTGTTCTGGAGGTCATTGAGAAATGTAATTTCGTTCGGTTGAACGGCGTGAATTAGAACGAAATTTAGTTCTCAATACGTTGGATCACTCCGCTATACGCGGATGTGGAATGATGTGAAAGGGCCAGCTAGGAGGTATAAAAGGGCCTACGGTTGTAAGGTCAGGTATCTGCTCCGACAGGCAACGCAACGATCACACCTATTTTTAATTTACAAATGTGTATACTAATTCCTTGTAAATTTAGTCGTGCGGAGAACATTCTCCTGAGGTCAGCTTGACCCTTACTACGTTTATAGGCCGATCGTCCTTCGCCTTCCGACAGGTCGGCGCCAGCAGGGTTTTTTCCAGCTTTTTCTCAAGGGAGTTTTTTGTTTTTTGCTGGTTTTTTTACGCCCGCAAGCCCAGTACAATGTTCAGCTGAATGTTCTCTGCATTTTAATAGTTTTTTTCTTTCAACCTTGAGTAAACAAGGGTAACGATTTTAGCGCTTATGGAGTACAAGAAAGGCATTTATTTGCTAAGTTACTGGATGCAACATTCCAACTATATTTTGTATATATTGGACAATTAATTGTCTCCCATGTATGCAATCACTTGCATCCCATTTATTCAAGAATAAAAGAGGGTCATGTCAGCACTGTCATGCTGCATGCAGTGTCTGTCGGTGCCAACCCAATGTTGTAAAACAATTGGAGTGTTCTGGAGGTCATTGAGAAGGGAAGTTTCAGTGAGGACATGCATGGTTGCACATTTTGTGCAACCATGCAAAAGGTACCCCACACGATGGCAGCTATTCGATACGGTCTATACTGGTACGACAGCTGTGTCACAATGCTTCCGTTTGGCTTGCATGCAATGCATTATGTTTATGACTCCGTTTTCGACCAATCACATTGCTCATGAAAAATACAGCACACACTCTCCAATGGCTAACAAATTGAATGCGTTGAGAAATAGGATTGGCTAACGATAAAACAGTTAAACATGATTTTTTTTTTCCTGACATTTTGGTGTCAGCTCATAGCTTTGTGTACAAATAGTTAGGGATCAAAGATCAAGAATTCCTTTCAAACAGAGATAAGAAATCTCAACATGTCATGCACGCTAATTTAGCCGTATGCTTAGTAACATTTGCGGGTATATTTTGAGGCCAGAAAAGATTAAAGGCACAGTCTCGTCAGCAATGCGCGCGCGCCAAATTCGTGCCACGAAATACGCAGCTCCATGCCTTTGCTATGGAGCTGCGTATTTCGTGGCACGAATTTGGCCTAACGCGCGCATTGACGAGCCTTTATTAATATAGATAACAGGGTTGGACAACTGTTACAAACGATATTTCGCGCACCCCCCACCCACCATAACTTCAGCTAAAGAACGGCAACGAAGAGTGCCACAACATACCTTCCTGAAAGCCCTGTGTGCAAATTTCCTATATACCGTATGTAACAAGGACAATGAAAAATGTCACAAAGTATGTGTCCTATGTTACATACGTTAAATAGGAAATTTGTACACAAGGTTTTCAGAAAGGTATTTTGTTGCACTATTTGTTGCTTAAGTTATCTTCTTAGATCTGTCTTAAGATATTTCTTTTGTTTTAAGAGAATATAACTGGCATTGCATAGAGTTATGATCCTGGTGAAAAAGTCTCTCCAGTATTGAAAACAGACTTATATAGGCCTATATTTCTTTTTAAAACATAAAATAATCCACTCTATTAGCTCACCGCGGTTCGTTGACTGAGAAAACAGCAGTTTATTTTATTATAACACCGCACCATACTAAATAAAACTGCAAAAATCGAGCTACTATAAGAGAAACACTAAAAGTATCACAGCAACTAAAAGTTATCCCTATACGAATTCTCACACGGTGCTCCAAAAGTGTCATCGACTTTATTTGAAAATAGCGTGTCCAGATCGCATTTTGGAGCACCCCTCCCCCCATTT
The DNA here is from genome assembly GCA_037783545.1 of Henricia sp. BOLD:AAB3569. Lineage (NCBI taxonomy): Eukaryota > Metazoa > Echinodermata > Asteroidea > Spinulosida > Echinasteridae > Henricia > Henricia sp. BOLD:AAB3569. The sequence continues at coordinate 1,529,228 of JBBELK010000386.1, read as the reverse complement.
TTCCCTATATGGGTGTTGAGATTTTAATACCATATCATTTGTCATATTTTTCTCATTACCATTCTGAAATGTCACGCTCTCATTCCGTATATTTTCAAGGATATCGTAAGAAACTACTAATATTTTGTAAAATAATTTATCCGTTCCATAAAGCAGTGCAGTGATTACACCTTTTTGCTTCCACATCCAAATTGGAGATTGCAAATTTCCCGTTTTCTCTCCATGTATGGATAGTATTCTGGGGAGGTATTTTATAAATGTGATTGTTAGCTCAGAACGAAAACCATTTTCTATAAAAATCTGGACACGCTTCTTTCAATGAAGCGGTGGTTTAACTCGAGGGCCGCGGTCCACTCCGATGCGATCACCAAGGCGTAACTGGGCGGGACTTGCGCCACTTCGCTATGGCCGGGTTAGCCACAACGCGATCGAACACGGCTTTCAGTTTGGGAAACTTCGCCAAAGAGTTGGGAAAGTAGACATCGGCAGTCTCGGACATGGAAACGAAATGAATGTCGGCAGCCGTCAACTGAATGGAATAAGAATAATTCAGTACAGATAAGAGGCCTATAATTGAAAAACTGTTACAAACGGCGTTAATCTTCATGTATAATTAAAGATGCGTATGTGTAAAATCAACATGTGCCTTCTCACACACACGGAAAATTCTCCCCGCGAGCGGCAGGGAAACTCGGGAAATCTCGTGGGATAACTCGGGATGATTCGTGTAACTACTCGGGCACAACTCGTAACAACTCGTATCAAATCGTAGCAGCGCGCAACTCATGGCGAACATTTTAAACATGTTGGACCTAAACAAAATTATAAGTGGAACGGCCTTGAAAGCGATTATAAAGTGATTTGTCGATCAGTGCCTTGTTATCCACAAGTTTACTGCATTCAACAAACTTCTGTTCTGATCAAGATTTGATTTTTAAGAAAAATGTGGTTCTTGAAGAATATGTTTTATAATTATGTGGATAACCATCTAGCTCACATATCACATACATCATGGCGTTTCATATTATTACCCCTGGCCATTGGGCTCTTTATAGCATTATTGTACATGTGTAATGCTCTGCTAAGTGCAAGTTGAAAGTGGTTATGTAAGCTGCGTGGTGAGTGGGTACGCAGCTGCGCTCATGGTCGAGAGGTTTTGGGTTCGAGCCCCACTTGTGCCATTGTGTTTGTGTCCCTGGGCAAGACACTTAATTGCGTTTTCACTTTGAGAGGGTATAATACCTTGTTTCCTACGAAATAGTCTCCGGCGTTCATGTGCTTCAATTCTCTCAGTCTCTCTAGACGTGAGTAAACCAGCGGTACCTCAACTTCTTGAAAGTTCTTGGTGTGTTTTGCCTATAATAACAAGTGGACACAAATTGGAAAACACAAAGCACGATCGTCAACTTTTAACAGGACATTTTGCCCCCAAACGACGTACATGTAATTGTAAAGCCGTTTACAATATTTTGATTTATAATAGACCGTGTAAATGATGTATTGATAGCTTTCTCATGACGTCATGTTGTGTGTCAAACAATGCCGCGTCGTTGCGGAAGCAATGCGCGCGCGCGCCGCGTGTGTCCATAGCACGCGTAACGCGTTGTACTAAGGCGCCCATTGGTGAACTAAACCTAGACTGGTTCCCGCTCCACATATTACAACGACTGAATATGAGGACCGGCTACTGTCGTGTTTAAAATAGCACTTTGAGCATTACGTCATGCATTTATTTTTAGGAGCACATAACCGTTAATTTTCAAAGCGCGCGCGCTGCGCGATATGGCATGAGTGTACAACAATTTGACAGGGGTTATTCTATATTTGACCAATACAAACTTAATATATTAACCTTAAAATATTAAATATGCCCATTTTAATCATGTAGGCTAGCATCAAAAAGAAAATTCTAGAAAATTCAAACCTTGTCTGCATCACCGAGTGAGCTCCATATTGTACATGAGTTTTAATATGCTGTTGCAATCCCGTAACTATAGCCATTCAAACGGTTGTTTGTTTCTTCCTCCATGCCGTAACTATAGCCATTGCGTAGTTTTAAATCCGTGGCATCACCATAAATACACACGCAGCGGCACGCGTACGTGCACGCGATGTCAATTCAAATTCTCGAAACAATGACGAATTGTACCCGACGATTAACGGTAACGTCCGGACGACCGGACGTGCATTCGGGTAACTTCGGGAACCTTCGGAAAAAGGAGGAATTCCTCCTGTTTCAAAATGGCGAAATTGACGGCTGCCGGACCTTAAATTCAGTCTAGTCAAAGAATTTTTGGTCCGGGTACCAGACTAAACTAAACCGCGCTACGCCGACCAGAGACACACGCAACGCGCGCGCACATCACCTCCACAACGACTCAGCATTATTTGACTTACAAAATGGCGTATTCGCACGTGGTCGAATACTATCTATTACGAACCCTTTCTTCATCAGTAGTTGAAAAGAAGATCAGGTCAAACGGTGGTACCATGTCATCAGCAGTATCAACGACCATATCGATACGAAAAGCTTCAAGTTCATCGGTGCCATAGAAACCTACAATGTCATGCCATAAAAGCGAGTTTAGATACACGAATAACGCAAATGTGAACGCGAAATGGTTTGAGCACTGATCGTAATCTTTAGAAGGTTACAAAACCCAGGTTCGAATTTTGGTCACGGCGAAGAAGTTATCTTACCACGAAAGCCACATTTGTGGATTTTCGTTTTCGCTCCTCCAGGTAACGACCAAGTGCTCAAACATTTCGCGGTCAATCTGAGCGTGGGAATTTACAGTACACAAGCTTTATGCAGTCGTGTATATAAATGAAGCTGCTTTGCGAATATTTCGATGTCAATATAACTGTAAAAGAAATGTTCAAAATAATTTTGCTTAAACTGAAAATTGGCGTTTCTTTTGCTGCTCGGTATATTTGCCTTTTGTTAAAACAAAGGCAATTTGTGTTGAAACCAAGAAATACCAATTATTGAAGTCAGAAACGTCTTCCTGTGTTGCCATGGTTATTGGGTCTACACTAAAACCAGTGAACATTTTCCTTGCACTTTAGCAATGGACGTGTTAGATTACCAGCCAATGTTTAGGCCCAGTTGCCCAGTCAACCGACGTCACACTTTAGTAGTCTATTGTAGACATTGTTCTCCTTACCGTATTTTTTGGCCAGATGCATGATGATCGCTTTGCTCTGCAAGAACCGATTGCCATCAATTTCAAGCATCGGCAGTTGGAAAGTTGGTATAGCTGGAGGTCAAAGGTCAGATAATTATGCAATTTGATTGGTTAGAAGTTAGTGACAAAACCGCGGACATAGTCGGCTTTCAGACATAATGGATCGCACATAATATGCTTTCGGATACATTAATTTACCGATAATTAAATTATTTTGTTCTGTATAGATCATTTGGCCATGACAGAGGATAGGTTTTTATACAGGCATATTTTCATATTTATATTATGTCACAATAGATCCACAAAGTGCCTACTCGTGTATGACGCACTTTGACAATGTGACTGCTCCAAGTCAAACGGTCTATTTTGTATCGACTGCCGTGCACAATACCAATAAAGTATCGATTAATGGAATCGGATACAGTGCATAATCGATTAAAACGCTTTCGTTCGCACGGGAAGGTCTTCGATTCAAAACTATTTTTGGGAGCCGCAACTATTCATAGGCCGAGGAAAAATACAGTGTGCGAACGAGAGCATTTTAATCGATATTGCACTGTTTTTGATTCCATTAACTGAAATAATCTGTATTTGGTATCGATTCTCGTGCACGATACCAAATACAGAAATAAAGTATCGATTAATGGAATCGAATATAGTGCAAAATCGACCTTGTGCACAAAACATATGAGACTGGCTGAAAATTTTCCCGTGTTTTCTAAGAAAATCTTTGATTTGAAACACTTAAATTTGAAATTTTCAATCAAATTGGCACTCACTAATGCTTGATAACTTATTTTAAAGAAAAATATAAATGATCAATCTCTCAATTCTTACCAACAAGTTTTATCTGCAAATTATACAATAGGCCTTTAAACATAACTACGACGTATAGGCCTAGACCGTATCGAATAGCCGCCATATCGTTCCTTGAGGAAATGCATGGTTGCACATATTGTGCTTCCATTGTTGAACGGTTTAAGTGACAAAAGGTGCCCCACGAAATGGCGGCTATTCGATACGGTCTATAGCCAAAACTTACTCGGTTTAACAGCCGGCCATCCCTCCATCTCATACCGCTTGTCTTCAAACTTCTTCCCAGCCAGGTTAAAAATGTACCGAATTGACTCGGCTCTTCCTCGGCCGTTGAAGTAGGACAGCTTGTAATGCGACATGGTTGCTTCTCTTCGGCAGCCGAGAATTCAGAAGAATGTTTAATAACGAATGTTCAGGACCAACGCGGCGTGGCCCTGTACAGTGACTGTGCAGATTGTAAATCGCAAGTCACTGATCAAAGTTTATAATAGTGCATTCGTCTAGCCGGCTGTCCACAATGTGCAGTGGTTTATTTTGTGTACTTACGGTATAGCGGACTTTGTTACGCCCAAAGACCCAACAATAAGTTTGCGATGGCCTGACTATCTGAGGGCAGTCCAACTCATTGTTGGAAGATCCCTTATCAATAAGTTAAAGGAGCGTGACCAGATGTATTTTTCAAAAAAATGGTTTGTGTTCTATTAAAGGCCATTGTATCATTTGCAAAGTCCCGTGCACAGGACTTTTTTACCATTCACTTGTACACAAAACCCATACATAGATTTTCAAGGTTTTTTTAAGCATTGCTGCATCTATGTACATGTAGCTAAATTTTCTTGAGGCTACTTTACCAATATTCTTCCTTTATAGATATGTTACCTCTTATTCCACGAATCTGTAAAAAGTTGTAGGCACTTAACCACAATTGCTCCATCCTTCGGAAGTTTTGAGAAATCCTGTCTGCAGCAAGCACGTATGAAACCCCGCCATCTTTTCCCTCCCAATTACCAAGTAATAATAGTATACTGTACTGGAATGACGGGTTGCTGATACTGTTCTTTCACGGGACTGTGTTGTAGAATGACGGTTGCCGAGGCTGTTAAAGTATATATAATAGTCTGTTATATTACCTTCACTGTCATTTTACAGGAAATTCCTGGCGTCCTGGCTGCCAGAAATTTCCTGTAAAAATACAATTGTTTTTTTGTTTTGTTTACAGTGTACCCCAATGCATGTATAATAATAGCAGAAAAGTGTCCAAGGCTGGGCCAGGGTCATGTACAAAAGTGGCTGGCTAGCGCTGTACATGCAAGATATAGACCATTCATGCGAAATCAATTAATTGTTTATGCGTGCAACATACGCATAAATGGCTGGTGTCAGGATTCTTCACTTTTATTATTATTTTATTTTATTTAATTTTATTTATCACATCCAACAGCGGAGGGACCGCCAATTACAGGAATGGGAGCAAGTGTGGTTAAGTGCCTTGCTCAAGGGCACAGGTGCCACAACCCGTCACGGCCAGGAATCGAACCTATACATTCTAGTACTAGCACAGGACTAGACGCACTAGACCGCTCGGCCATAACACCCCACATTATTATATAATACAGTTTAGAAAGTGACACTATTATACGCTGTTGTTATGTGGTGCACGCCAATACCTATAGCAACCACAGTCTAATAGTCTGGTTGCTTTATATGCCATTCTCTGCCACAGTGAACACGGTGTTGATTCTATACTTCACATCTGCCGCGTGCACCACATAGCAACAATAAATTAGTCTGGTCCAGTGAATACTGAGTGTGCATGTGAAAGAGGTACGTCAATACACCAGACGCTATCCATGCGATACTATTATAGTACGTTAAAGGCCCAGTGGATCATTTGCAATGACCCCAAAAAGTAATCGACGCGTTTACAGGGGAAAAGTTCTGAAAGTAAAGATTGAATTAATAGCAACTATCCAATGAAAGGTTTTCGCTCAAAATTATATAATTTTACCAGAAAATAATCCGTAAAGATGAAATTATTTAGATCGTTTGCAAACGATTTACTTATTTTTGGTTGGCATCTACGCGGTCCAAAATGCATGGGCGCTGTGTACTCCGTGTGCGTGTTCCAACGCGATGCATTTTTATGGATCGCGCGCACACGCAGTATGTGCGCCACAGAGTGCATGACGCAAGCCACATAGTACCCGATCAAATGAGAACGAATATTTGAAACACCCCGCCAAGACCAGGAAAATGCATATGGATTTTCATGTTTTTTCTAAACGTGGTACATTTGACAAAGCTGAAATTTCTTAGGATGAGTTTGTTGATGTCTTTCTTTTGATTTATGATGGTTTTATTCGCAGAATCGCTCAAAAACAGATCATCTACAGGGCCTTTAAGGCACCATTTGTGCAAAAAAACTAGACGCGCCTCGTGTCTGTTTGACTTGCCTCTCGTACTGTGGCGAATAGTTACTAACAGCAACATCCGCAAGAGGCATGTCAAACACACAGTAGAGTGGCACTTACGGCGCTATAGAACGTATCGAATAGCTGCCTTAAATTTGTCAACAATTTGCAAGCACAAAATGTGCAACCATTCATATCCTCACTGAACAAAGAAACTGCCCTACAAGATGGCAGCTATTCGATCATCTTTGGCCCCCACCCCCTCCCCTGCCCTTGCCCCAATCTTGATATTGAAACTGGGGGCCAATGACACATCCGGACTCCGCCTTTCACCCCGCTAGCTTTAATTTAATTTCATCGAAGGTTTGCCGTGAACGTGTGAATCATTATGAGTTATGTTAACACCGGACACGCTGGGTGGATCTGTGTACGTGCATCGTACAGAGGTGTTAGGATGATAGTATACACTCACACTTAAAGGAGGTGTTCGGATTTTTTCAGAAAATAGATTTCGTTTAAATTTAAGAAAAATATAAAATACCTCCCCAAAATACTAAGAAATTCACAGTCTCTAATTGGCGTAATCACTGCACTGCTTTATTAGAACCAGATAAATTAGTTTACAAAACATCAATGAATGTTAATCTGAAAAATATGACAGAGGATAATAATATCAAAATCTCAACATCCATGGGAAAAATGGGGGGACGGGGGAGTGGGGGGGGGGGGGGGATAGATATAATAAAAGCTCCCTTTTTAACTTTAATACATGCCCCTATTGATCACGTTGAAATGACGTCACTTCCTACAAATCGCCACGTGCATCAGAATTTTTAGCGTATTTTCTTGTGATGCGCATTGGCTGCGCCGTAGTTCGAACACATTTCGAGCAACACGCGCGCGTGTTTGGAACATGTTCCAGCGTGTGCGTGCGCGTACTTGATGGCGTGTAATACGCAGTAGCATTTTTTCCTACGAAGATGGGTCTGTGAACGTGATCAATTCGTGGTCAAATAAACTCTGATACTGCACAAAATCATCACACGGCTGTGAAAAAATGCCTTGCTCATGGGCACAGCCAGAACCTGCAATCAGTAAACCAACTTTATTGCTTTGCAAAATCACTAAATCCGGCAGGTTTTAATTGGGCCTTTAGTATAAACCTAACTGTGTCACGGTATTTGCTACAGGGAATGTGATTAGGCCATCATACACTAAGTTCCTTCCCATAAAGTTCCCGTGTAGTTTTAGCCATCGGCTGTAAGTCCCACTTGGGAATCAAATCGGTTACGAAACTTAGAGCAAATCCATGATTTACGTTGAGTGACTGGGTGCCTAATAGTTGTGGACTTCTGCTTTTAAGTCCTCAACTTGTCTTGGTCCTTTTGCAAACTAATAAGACGTTCACGCCAGTTGATGCACTAGCTGTATGCATGTTATATAGTGTGAGTCAACAAAAAATATATATACACTTTTAAAATGACCTGTGTCATTACTGTACCAATACTTGAGATTTTTTGACATGTATTTTGGATAAGTTCTCTTGTCTCCTTTAGTAGCAGTTTAATTAAATGATGTTTCTTGCATGACCGCATATGAGGCAAGTAAGGGTGTCAGGTGGAATGTTTTCCAATCGTGTATTCTGTCTTTAAGTAGAAAACATGTGCTTGTGGTATTTAAATTGAATCTGGCGAACTTGGGTTCCATATGTACGAAGCGACTGCTCAAGTCTAGTTTTTACCCCTCACCAACGGGAACTGGGGGCTTCTTTCCCTGTCAAAAAAAAAGGAAACGCTTCTAATGAGTTCTGAACCCGAAAGGGAAGCTTTGCGTTAGTGCCCCTAGAAGACAAGCATCGCTTGCAACAAATTATAGGCAACTCCAGTAATTCACAGCACAATCTCGAAGCCCAACGTGATGGCATGCGGTTTGAACATTCCCGGAATGACACTGTTGTGGTTCGTTCTATGCAGCGCGGCGTTTCTGGTTCGTGTGCCGTACGCGTCTGGCTTTGAGCCTGGCCGAAATCGCTCGGGAAACCTCGGCGACGAAGAAACTTCGGCGAGGCCAAATGGTGCTGAATCCAGGGTGAGTACTAGTAAATAATTGATTTACAACTTTTGTGTAATGTTTAGTTTTGTCATGTTTGTTTCTGACATTATCTCAATCCCGTTGCAGATCTGGGGCTAATATCAATTTGCTGAGCATAGATTTTATTTGCTTTATGCAGGGTATTCAAAAAATTGTCCAGATTAAACCTGGCAACCTCGTAATCTATGTTACTCCGGATCCTGATAGGGAATCTTCTTACATTAAAAACAGTCTTTATTGCATCAAAATCAGTCGAGCGAATCAAAACTTATGTCATTTTTGGTGCAGCGAGGTCAGCCCTCAACTAGGAGTGACTGCCTTCTGACTCATCCTAAACTGGGTGGCCAGTTCTTGTCGTCAAATAATCATCTGGGTTGCACCAACAAATTACATAACTGATTTTGATGCAGTAAATTTCCTGTAAGAAGATTCCCTGTCAGGAGCCGGGGGAAATTTCCTATCCGGATTTTGAAGTTGGACATTTTTCGGGACAGTCTGTATATTGCCAAATGGGTTTCCGGCCCGAATCGTATGCCATGATTGTGTATTTGCTAATATTCGGCTAATGTTTCTATTATAAGAACGCAATTTGACATGCAATATTGGCTGGCAACCCATTTTAACCCATTTTGCAAAGCTGAGGAATTCTGTGCTAAGCAGATTTTTATGCTTAGCAGCGCCATGAAATTGGCCACTGGTATTCTGTGCCATCCGTTTTGCGCAGACATTGATCGCGATTGCAAATCCTATACAAACCCACTTGAAAAATGGCCAAAGACATGTTCCCAAGTTCCAATTAAACATGATTTTTATGACTGCAAATTAAAGGCACAGGCTCGTCAGCAATGCGCGCGCGCGCGCCAAATTCGTGCCACGAAATACGCAGCTCCATGCAAAGGCATGGAGCTGCGTATTTCGTGGCACGAAATTGGCGCGCGCCCATTGCTGACGAGCCTGTGCCTTTAACCCGGGTTTATAAATACCATTTTAAGTCGGTGCATGCTATGTGGCGGAGGAAGTTCGTGGGAGGTTACGGAGGTACCCGCCCCCACAAAACGTGCCACCCCGGTTGCTCTGCCCTACTTGAAATTTGAAATGAATGAATGGTAAATCCCAAATTACAATGTCCCAATAATTGTTTGGCGTGTGTAAAGTAAGTGGAGACGCGCCTCGCGTCTTTATTCCTATCTTTATGGCAGTTACTAAGGCTTGGCAGCGTTCACTGACTGCAAACCAGTATCGAGGGCACTCACAACCAAAGCTGATCAAATGACTTGGAAACTATATAGAAAAGGCAGCTGTTTAAACCCTGCGCTGCACTGAGTAAAAATCCATGTATCGTTGGCACCAAGGCGCTGTTTGCAACATATGAGGATTGGGCATGTACAAATATACATGTAATCATTTTGATACGCTTGGTGGCAGCAAACAGCCTTGTCATTTCCATTGTTACGTCACATCGAGCATGCGCACTTTAATAATAATAATAATAATAATGAAAATTTATAATGCGCCGGTATCCATCAAAAAAGATGCTCATGGCGCAGCGAGACACATTTAGCTTAAACGTTACGTAAGCAATGGACAAGGACCGGTTTGTTTGCTGCCATCACGTGTTTCAAAAGTCCCCCATTGGGTGAGCACAGTCATTGTTGTGTCTACCAGAGGTCTCTTGCCTTGGTCTTTTGATTTCTTACAGTAAAAGCCCCTGAATTGAATGACAAGCATTTGATGCCTAATGGACAGTGTGTCTTGTATATACTGCCAGACAGTCTGTTGCCCTGGTAAATCTGGGTCAAATTTTCACGATGTTTTTGGTTTTGTTGGTTTTGTCAAAGAGGAACTTGCCGAAAAACGTAAGAGTAATTAACAAACAAACAAGAGTGTTCAAAACGGTACGTCAGTGCAGCGCGGGGTTATAGAGGTCATTACATCATATACAAATAGAACATTTTTATGAACCTGAGGAACAACAGCATTACATAACTAAAGAATAACGTTGATAAAATGCCCTGTAGAAATTTCAGCAACATCGATGCAGTATATTACTTCAGAAACTCCATGCATGTTTTGTGTTGAATAAATGGTGATTTGTTTTTTAAAGAGACCTTAAGTTGGCAATTTCACCCACAAAGGTGTCATTTTACACGGGAAAAAAATAATGTGCCTATTAACACTTTTAGTCGGGTTTTTCTGGTCAGCTTGTGAAGAAAAGGTTTGGGTAACTGCAAACGATGTACTGGGGCCTTACTGATTGGTATCTCGAATAATATGAAATGTTCACAGATTTACACATAACTTACACGATATAAACATGATGACGGCAGAAAACCTCCCCTGAAATGGTTGTCTAAAGTGCTATAGTCTTTCAGAAATGAGCAAAACAATTATTTTTCGTCTCGCGAGACGTAAATTCAATTCGCCCCAAAACCATTTCGCCCAAGTGCCATTTCAGCCCACATCACTTCGTCCGAACACTACCTCGCCCAAATGCCACGTCGCCCCAAAACCACTTCGTGCACAGGCCGTGGTTCAGGGCGAAGTTGTTTTTTGGGTTTTTTTTACTGTTTTCTCAAAAGTTAGACGAAGTATGGAGCTGGTTTTTGCTCAGGTTGGTTTTAATCATGCATATCTTCAATCACACAGGGGGATAAAACTATTTTGTAACAGTTTACCAATCATGTATACTATCTTTAAGTCCGACAGTGCCCGTAAGTCCGCGGGTTACTTAAGTATAGCTGCGATGGCTACTTTGAACATTTGGAGGAACTAATTCAGATGCGTGTCAGTCAAGACTTCCCGCGGAAGAACTTCGTTAGGGGCACGGGAAACGGGGAAGGGGAAATACAATCAGGGGAGACCAAGGGACTCCCGGGCCGGCAAAACGAATTACCCCCGGTGGGTGTGAAGTCGGAATAGTGATAAACGTTTGGAAGGAAATGGTGTGTGGGAGGATTTTTCCTTAAAATGCACATAGTAGAAAAAAAACCCATCAAATGTTGACGGCCTGATGGTGTTTGATTACAGCACCAATACATCATTTGCAGTTGCCCACAATTTACTTCACGAGTTGACAAGAAAAAAACGACTAAAAGTGTTGATTGCAATGGTAACAAACTAACACCACACGGGTTTTTTATTTTGTCGTGTCAAGTGGACCATTTGTCGGAAAAATTATGAAATTTCTTTTCGTTATCGAACGACAGGTGCGCTCATTTGAGCTTTTGCGTAATGCTTTGTTACGCATCAACGCTCCTTCCTCTATAAGGAGTGCAGTTCGCTTTGTATCTTCTCGGTGTGAGCATTGAAACCATAATTGATGCATGCATTTGGTATATGTGACACATTATGAAGGAGCCGCGATTTTACAGATTAATATACGGTGTCTTAGTAATAATATATATGGTAAACACTGTACACTATATTATATTAGATGGGCCTTGGCTGGAGGCCCAGATTTACCAGGGCAAATTTGGGCTTCGGAGGGGACAACGATAGGGTTCAGCGATAGGCCTATGGTTCAGAAAAATACATGTATTCACTTACATGTATTCACGTGGGATTTACATTGGATTGTCACCGATTGAAAACGAAGCGAAAACTGCAACATTTGATTGACCAACAAATGGTTAATATTTAGCGTGCTGGAATCTATTGATTGCTTTCGATGACGTAAACATCCGGGAATGTGTGGTGGGCAACAGTCACGCGCGTACACGCGCGCGCCAATAGACGCACATGAACACGCGTAAAAAAACGTGCTGGAATCTATAGTTTTTTTCATGCGGTCTACAGTAATTTGTTTTCGCCTGATTTCAAGTTACCGACTAAACATTTTGATGTAATGTCATCCCCCACCTTCCCCAGTTCTGTAACCAGCCAAGGATATTCGTTTTACAACTTTGAACCATTGATGAACAAATTAAAAACGACAGATTGACCTGGAAGTTCCGTTCAATCTATCATTTTTCATTCGGAATGAAAAAGTAAACTCAACCCTTCCGCCATTGGACCTGTCAGTGTCTGTTACTCGTTAAAGTACTAACTGTTTACTGTAAAAATCTCACGCATTCGATTGGACGTCCTGTAATTTGTTACATCCCTGCTTGACCTCCAGTTAACCCCGTTTGATTTTAAAGCCCAACTTCCGTTCGGTTGTCTCTTCTCGAGTCGTTATTTGATTCTCCACAGAGACTCAATACCAGAATTGTACTTATATGTCCTCAGGACGCACCTGGGGATATGACTGGTCGTACTGGGAAAGAGGCTAGCTATTTGGCATACGGACTTAAAGAGACTCAACGTGAACTCCCTGAGGAAAGTACAGGAAAACTATTTCCGGGTAAGTTGGCCATAAATAGAAGATCTATGTTTCCTCCATCAAAATAAAAACCCACCACACGTGGTATAACCACCCTTTTTTTATCCCTTTTCGGCAGTTTTCGAAGCCAATTCCTATGAAAAATTGACATTTTGACCAAACAATTAAAAATGTTATCAAAATTTGAAATTTCATTTTCTAGGTGAGCAGTCAAGGTCAAATTCAAGAAATAACATCTATTGGGTCTAAGCAACATTTCCTGAAATTATCAGGAAAATCTGAATCATACATTTTTTTTCAAAAATGGACAAAAATTGCCTTTTAAAAAAATGTCTCATAAATGACTACTAACGAAAGTTGAGCCCATTTCGGCAGTTTTCGAAGCCAATTTCTATGAAAAATTGACATTTTGGCAAAAACAATAAAAAAATGTTATCAAAATTTGAAATTTCATTTTCTAGGTGGGCAGTTTTCGAAGCCAATTCCGAACACTAACCCTCATTCCCTAACCCTCACACTAACCCTCATTCCCTAACCCTCACACTGACCCTCATTCCCTAACCCTCATTCCCTAACCCTCATTGCTTAACTCTATTTTCCAAAATAGCCGAAACTGACGATGTGTGGTATTTTCGGAATCAGCGTCGAAAGGCGAGTTCAAAAATACCACATTGGACACCGTCCGACCAAAACTAAATACTGGTAATTTTTTCCAAAATGGCCGAAACTGACCATGTGTGGTATTATCGGAATCAGCGTCGAAAGGCGAGTTCAAAAATACCACATTGGACACCGTCCGACCAAAACTGAATAGTGGTCATTTTTTCCCAAAATGGCCGAAACTGACCATGTGTGGTATTTTCGGAATCAGCGTCGAAAGGCGAGTTCAAAAATACCACATTGGACACCGTCCGACCAAAACTGAATAGTGGTCATTTTTTCCCAAAATGGCCGAAACTGACCATGTGTGGTATTTTCGGAATCAGCGTCGAAAGGCGAGTTCAAAAATACCACATTGGACACCGTCCGACCAAAACTGAATAGTGGTCATTTTTTCCCAAAATGGCCGAAACTGACCATGTGTGGTATTTTCGGAATCAGCGTCGAAAGGCGAGTTCAAAAATACCACATTGGACACCGTCCGACCAAAACTTAATAGTGGGCATTTTTTTTCCAAAATGGCCGAAACTGACATGTGTGGTATTTTCGTAATCAGCGTCGACAGGCGAGTTCAAAAATACCACTTTGGACACCGTCCGACCAAAACTGAATAGTGGTAAGGTTTTTTTCAAAATGGCCGAAACTGACCATGTGTGGTATTTTCGAAACCAGCGTCGAAAGGCGAGTTCAAAAATACCACTTTGGACACCGTCCGACCAAAACTGAATAGTGGTAAGGTTTTTTTCAAAATGGCCGAAACTGACGATGTGTGGTATTTTCGGAACCAGCGTCGAAAGGCGAGTTCAAAAATACCACAGTAATACAGTATACCACAGTAACACTAACCCTCATTCCTTAACCCTAACACTAACCCTCATTCCCTAACCCTCATTCCCTAAAACGAACGACACAGGGTCTCGCTTTGAATTCTGGGAACACGTGGTCAAAGGTTGTACGCCGTTATCGCTTGAAGCCGGCGCCACGCACAAATAGTTGCCCTAAAGTACCCAAATAAACTTCGTCAATGCCCACAGACATCTACTGATTCAGCAAAATGTATTTACAGCCCTATTCCCTCCTATTTTGTGTCATAAATAAGTCTTTTTCTTTGTACTCACGTCGCGATTCCAAACTGTCCGCTATCGCGGTTACTAGGTGACGTCATTACACCTTGCTTTTAATACACCACAGACCCGCCCGCGAGCTCGGGCAGTGGTGGCTGCCACCGGGGCAGACTCGTGTAACACGTGATGGCTAAAAGAACGCTCCGGTGTAAGTTGGTGTTACCCGGTGTCAGCATCTCGAACGCCCCTCCTATAGATCGGTTCGCTTATTGCGAAAATATAGGGATCGGTAAAGGGCAGCCATGACGGGCAGAATTCTGCCCGTCACGTGGTTATTATTATTTATTTTTTGTAAATAAAGTACATTGCCTAAAACAAAGGGCTTGGCCAATTTTTAAATATAAAAAACACAATGCACACGCACAAAGACGACCAATTACAGATCAAGATAAAGCGCACTTTACCTGTCCTTATATTCTCATGTGTGGAATATGTGGACGGGAACCAGTCTAAAGAAGATTCCACCAGTAATTTGATATAGCGCCCTCTCTTTCTGAAATTCAGATTCAACACTTCTCATTCATCTTTCTCATTCACTTCTCATTCTTCTCATTCACTTCTCATTCACCGCTCACCCTTCTCATTCACTTCTCATTCTTCTCATTCACTGATCCTTCTCATTCTTAATATACTTCTCATTCACTTTCATTCATGGTACTTTTAACTTTACAATGCTGGAGAAATTCTGGCAAAAGCAATATTATGCAAGTGTTTCATTTTCCTATAACTGATATGTAATAATACAAATATTATGTTCAATTACGAAGATTTCTCTTTCCCCATTTTTACAGATGTAGCTCCGTCGCCATACAACTACAAGCAGGGCCACTCTCCTTCAGCACAAGCCCTAGTCATTAGAAGCAAGCGTCAAAACCCTAAACTGCACCTCCAGGATGACCCACCCAAGGCCCGCCTACCAGGCACGCCCTGGCTAGGCGGCCGACGATGTGGCAGGCCGCCGACCAACCCCACTGTGGTGGCTGGTATCGTAGGGGGCGCTGTTGCCTTCTTTTTGGTCGTTGTACTGACCATCGTGTACTGCTCCTACCGGAACCACCCACCGGCTGACGTCAGAAAGAAAATGGCGGAGATTTATGCCTACATGAGGGGACTGGAGGAGGGGTGGGTGGGTGTGGCCAATTCCCAGGTGGGCGTGGCCACCTCACGGGTGGGCGTTACCAACCCTCGGGTTGGCGTGGCCAACCCCCTGGTGGGCGTGGTCAACTCTCGAGTGGGCGTGTCCAATCATCAGATGGGCGTGTCCAATCATCAGATGGGTGTTGTCAACTTTCAGGTCGGCGTGGCTAACACGAGGACGGCCATTGAAAAAGTTCGTTGCCACGATAATTTAAAGAAGATGGACAGAGACCAATCGTTATTTTAACACTAAACATTTATTTTATTGAAAATACATAATTTCTGAACATGATGCACTTATATAGTGACATTTCGGGGCAAGTTCGATTGACCACTATAGTTAACCATTGTTCGACTATTTCCAACTGAACGCAGTTTAGTCAACGATGGTTAGTCGTGTCTTCTCTGGTTGACCATTTGGATTGGAACCAGCCCACATGGCACGGTCGTGCTGGTCACTGGTACCCATCAGGTATTGAGTTGATGCAGTGAAGAGTGATTAGTTGATGCAGTTGACTAACCAAAGGCGTTCGCACTTGCACCTGCGCATGCGTGTTTCCAGGATGACGTTTGACCAGTGGTTAACTCTAGTCGTGACTCGAACTTTCTCTATGCCGACATTCGGCTTTGCTGTATTTCTAAATCAATGTGCCCTCTGACGTCACAACAAACCTAGCCTTTTGGCAAGGCCTTGTGGCTTTGGGGTTATATTGTTTGGTAAATGTGGGACAATTGAGCGCCTTGAGCGGAGTATATAAAGGCCGAGCGAACGAACGTTATGCACGTTGAACCTCTCGGCGTGTGTAGACTCTACTCAAGTCACCAAATCGCCTAAATTCCCGGCGTCATGCGCGCGCATCATGTTTTGCATCAATTTTATTTAGGAATGAGGACGCATGTCAAATCGTCTTTGAATGTTGTGACCTTTTGCATCATTACCAAACCAAATTTATGCAAAACTGGATGCGTGCGCATAAACGATGATATTTTTTTAAACAGAGGGCGCTGTAGATATAAACAAAGATCTTTTTAATACCACAGAATATACCACTACAACAAATATTGCAGCGTTTTGAGGACTGAGGAATCGATTCCCCTCAAAAGACGGTATCGCGATTCCCTTATAATATTGACTTGTCAGGTACTACCTATAGACCCTTTGCACATGCGGCCATGACAGGGGGCAGGTTTTCATATTTAAATGATGTGACAATACCTCCACAAAGTGGCTATGTAAATAGAAAGCCTACGTAGATGCAAGGGTCCATTACAAGTCTATCACAAGTCTAGAGCCGATCAAATCACAAGTCCGTCACAAGTCAAGCACAAGTCCAGTAGGCCTATAACAAGAAGCAAAGGATGGACACTCACAAAAAGAATGCCTTTAGTTGGAGTTCATTTGAATAGCTCGTGACTTGAATTAAGACCCAGAGACTTGCGGTTAACTTGTGGAGGCTTGTGAGGACTTGTGATGGACTCGACTACAACCATCATGCCATGCGAAAGAAGCACATTTGGGGAATCGGCCCAGCTCCTACTCGTACATGATTAACGGTGACAATGAAACTCGAACCTACTGTGACCTAGACACACAAAATGAGATCATTCCACTTTCTCTATACCTAGAAGCGTAATTGTTATTACCGTACTATTACTTGGTTAAACACTTAGAAGGATACCTAAATTATTGTTCATTGAGACACTCCACTAACAACTAAATTGGCATTGAATACACCACTGCCTAATATTGTTAAATTTTAACAGTTAAGGCTGACCGAATTATTATCCAATAAAACACTGAAGAAAAATCAAATGACTGTATTATGACTATATTATCCAATAACAGTGAAGGATACACGAAATACACTTTTTCCTTACAACACTGAAGGATAACCAATTAAATTAGTGTTAATATAACTCTGATTAACAATTAAACGCGAAGGACTGTGGGCAGCTATCCACAATTAAATTTGCAAAGGCTCACCTACAAAGCTTGATGATTTTTTGTTCTAAATCCTGAAAATTATGGGGTTTTTTTTTTTTTTTTTTTTACATAAACATTATTTTTTCCTTTAGAAAGCGGTGAAGTGCTCTAGTGGTAGTAGCGACCGTTAAGATCAGACAATGCACAGCTATTAAACCGGCCACCAAGAACTTTCCCTTATTAGTGCACACTTTTTGTTTAGATTGCTATCACTATCCCGATCCTTTGTTGAAAAGTATTGTACATGGTATGTCATTGAATCGCCAGCTGTACTACGGTCATTATGAGAGCCAACGTGGAGTGTGTACTCCTCTGAAAAAGCGTCGTACTCACCCCCGCCCACCCCCTCCCCTTTCCCCCGCCCACCCCCTCCCCTTTCCCCCCTCCCCTTTCCCCCCTCCCCCTTCCCCCACCCCATTTCTACAAAGCCTCTAAGGGGACATCCTCAAATGGTATAGTTTTAGGGGTGTGTTTTTACGGGCTCCGTAGATTCTCCATTGTCGTAATCAATGATCAAAAAGTTACTGCGACGTAAGGCCTGCGCTTGATTGAATGTAATATGTAATCAACCTTGATATTGGAAACGGACACCGGGCGTTCGTGTTAAGTTGGCTGTTGAAAAATATCGTGTAATAAACTAATTATAACGTGTTCACTGAAATGAATGAGGTTACCAGTTCCGAAACAAACAACTTAACCAATTGACCCCTTTCGAACACGTGCAAATATGCCATTTTGGGAGTCAATTAATGCTGAGTCATTGTGAAAGCAATGTGCGTGCGCGTTGTGTGTGTCTCTGGTTGGCGTAACGCGGTTTAGTTCACCAATGGGAGCCTCAGCGTAGCGCGTTACGCGCGCTATGGACACACACAACGCGCACGCACATTGCTTCCACAACGACGCGGCAGTTTTACTCTCAAAATGACGTCATTGACACGAGCTCAATAGAACTAATTGCAATAGAAATCATTCTAACATAAATCGAGGCCACAGCATTCAATAAACAACAAATGACAAATCGAATGGTTTATTCTGATGGTTACAGAAAAACCAAAGGTGTCAACATTTTCATGGTTTTACAAAGAGTACGAAGGGGAGATGAGAGGCGGTCGAAGGCTGCACGACATTACAAACGCTGTAAAATTTTGACATTGGTACTGACATAAACATGTTGATAAGCAGTATTTCGGGTTGGGGTGGGGTCTTGAAAAATACTACTCTCTGCACAACTGTGAAAATGTTGACAAATTTAGACGGCCTCTTCCTGTATAATAAATCCACCACTTACATGTAACTAAATAGCCTGTCTTATTTTCATGCTGGACTTTTTCATAGAGTAAAAAATACCTTTCCATTCGAACCATAGCAAACCCTTAGTAGGCAGTGAGGAGTAGTAGCGGCCGTTTAGATCAGACAATGCACAGCTATAAAACCACCAAGAACTTTCCCTTATCAGTGCACAATTTTTTAGATTGCTATCATTATCCCGATTCTTTGTTGAGAAGTATTGTGCATTGTGGTATGTCATTGAATCGCCAGCTGTACTACGATCATTATAAGAGCCAACGTGAAGTGTGTACTTCTCGCCTGAGATGGCAAACTCACCGTACTCGGCCCAAGCTGTGTTTCCTTCCCAGTCCCACAAGTCCACTCGCAGCTGCCATAGTCCTGTCTGAGTCAGGATGCGTAGAGCTTCATTCCCAAGCCAGAACTCGCCAGACAAATCGCCAAAGCCACACTTGTATTCATCCCAGGTGCGGTAGAAGTCAACCGAGCCATCTTGACGCCTCTGAAGGACGATCCATCCTCTCCCATCAGTCTCCATGTCACAGTAGACCTGTAAGCCATTGGTCAGTCCAGTAGGATAGATGGTGTAGATGCCACTGTCATGATGACCAGCTGTTAGCAGCTCCTGACAGCTTGTGTACTCCGCAGAGTCTGCCGCTGATAAGAAAGGTGTGGCGGGCCTGTCGCCATCATAGTAAGTGCTTCCCGACAGTTTTGCGAAGTCACATGGGCGCTGTCTTCGAGTGTTATTGTTCAACTCGCAAATGTTCCCATTTGTGTGATAGTTGAAGGACACACACTTTGCGACCATGGAGCATTCACGGCCGCAGATTACAGGAGAAGAGTCAGTTATTGTTTTGAATGCATGGTTTTGTAGAATGTAGTTGTCACCCAAGTAGAATACAGACGTGGTATACTTAGGACACTCGTTCTGACAGGAACATGTCACAACAACCATAAAAATGGCTGCAGTTATACCCGGCAGACAAGAAAACCCCATCATTTTATTCTGTAACATTTTTCAGGGTATCCGACTGATCAAGTAGTCAAAATTTCCATCAGTTTTACTCTAGAAGCGCGTGTGGTCTAGTGGGTATGAAGCGGGACTCCCAATCAGAGGTTGGGGGTTCGAGCCCAACTTCGACCAACGTGTCTGTGTCCCTGGGCAAGGCACTTAATCCCAGTTGCCTCGTCAACCTAAGCGATATATGGGAAGCTGTTATGGGGAGTGCCACAATCTAACTGCTGATAGGGTTGTGCGCCTTGGCCGGGTTGCCACCTATTTGAAGCGAAATGGTTCTGGTG
This sequence comes from Henricia sp. BOLD:AAB3569, assembly GCA_037783545.1. Taxonomy (NCBI): domain Eukaryota; kingdom Metazoa; phylum Echinodermata; class Asteroidea; order Spinulosida; family Echinasteridae; genus Henricia; species Henricia sp. BOLD:AAB3569. Next base: position 1,508,904 of record JBBELK010000386.1, on the reverse strand, counting down.
ATTTCCTGACGGCAGCGGTAATAATGGCAACAGCCGCCTCGGAATATGTCTAGATGGCGCTTTACAAATGCTTGTATTATTATTATTATATTTCTGAAAGAACATTTGAACTGCTAATTCGATGGACGAGATGGGAGGACGGCACACGGCGCGTGCTTCGTGTCGGCATTCTTCGCATTAAACTGTTTGGTATTTTTATTACATGTCTACTCCTTTTTATTAGCTCGTGTTTAATATCAGCCACGACCTTCGATCATATTAGGGACCAAACGAAGGCAAGGCTTATATTCAGAAAGCGTAATGATGCATACACACAATTGCGTCGCTAGACCAGTTTGAATGGTGGGGGGTGGGGGGGGGGGGGGGGGAAGGGGAGGGAAAAGGGGAAGGGGAAGGGGGCGTGCTGGTGACAAGTTAAGCGCCCTCGCGCGCGGGACAACGCGTGCCGACATATTATAATGTATTGTAACCTATTACCATCTTCGTAATAGCATTGCCGATATAGCCGTGGAATTTTGATGAGCGGTGCTATATCACTTTAATTTCATACTATTTTGGGAAGACACCACCATGAATTTGCCGACAGTACCATGAATTTGCCGTCAACAATTAATAATGGGGGGGGGGGGGGGAACACCCCTCCCCCTACCTCCAACCTCCTGGGGAGCAATTGGCCAAGAAAACGTAACCGCTGGACTTATATTTAAAGTTTGAGAGGAAAACGTCTTAGGCTGTCCGCATTGGACTTAAAATGGGGAAGTACCCAGGTAAATTTCCGCCAAAAAAAATCCAATGCGGACAGGGCCTTATATACTCGTTATTTAGGTAACATTTTGGGTAACTGCAAATGTTGTAATGGGCTTTACATGTAGTACAAGCAATTGATGTGGGGCCAATTTCACAAAACTGTTTAGCAAAAAAATGGGCAGGGTTTATATTACATAAAATAATAGTAGAGGACGTGTTTTACACATTTCGGTTAATTTCAGAGAATTTGATAGTTGCGATTTGGTGTAATTGCACGTTTTCTTTTTTTATGTTAATGAGAATTTCCATATTCATGAGCAAAGCCGTGATGTCATCTCAGGAAAAACAGAGGAATTCTCCATAGACTTGTGTACAAAAGTTGGTGTCATTTTCAGTGGCTTCTTGATATCATGAACTACATAAGTTTACTGAGTTTGTTAGTATGTCATTTGCAACAATCCTAACAAGTCTGTTTGGGTCAAAAATGAATCAGTGGGCTACTGCTACTGTTTGAAATGTAATGTGCTTTCTTTGTTTTTCCACTGTGGGTTCCCTCCATGACCAGCAACAAACAGCGCCCTCGCCTGGCAAGACATTTTTGAAGTAGAGAAAATGTCACTTCTTTCTGAAATGAAAACAAATTTGAGTTTGCCCCTTTGTCTGCAACACTTTGATCTTTTTATATGTATAAAAACAGCTGGGTGATAATTTTCACCTCACAAAACCTTTTATCAAAAATGTGTGTGCTTTATAAAAGTGGGTTAATAATACTATTAAAATTGTATGTCAACTTGTGTTCTTAGCAAGAATAGCTGATATTCTTGTGAAAAACACAAGTTGACATGCAATTCCGACTATTAACCAATTTTTATAAAGCACACAAATTTTTAATTAAAGGGCCCCTTATTTAGGATTTTTATCAATGAAATCTATGCTTTAAAACCACTTTAGTCAGTTAAAGTCATAAAAATCCTATTTGGAGCTTGCTTTGGGGGTTAAAACAAAGGTTTTTAGTTTTTATGCTAATGAAAATATGCATATTCATGACCAAGGTCACGACGTCACAAGAGGCAAACACAGGAAAATCACATTGACCTGTGCACAAAAGATTCCACTTTTTTCTCAATTTTCCTGAAACTTTTGTAATCCATGGCTGTTTGAGTTTGTTTTACATGTTGCCTGCTGTAAGCCATGACAAAACTGGGGGTAGAAACTGCAGCAATTTGCCACAAGTCCAACTTGAAGTCTTATGTTTTTTTCTTAACTTTTCCCTTCTGTCTTCCTTATGTGATGCACTCAAAACAGCGCCCTCTGTCTGTGATTTATTGCAATGAAATCTTCAAAGTTGAAAAATGCCACCTTTTATTGATTTTACATCCAAACGAACAATAGTATGTCTTGCAGAACAAGTAATCCGTCATTATGAAGCAAGGCTTAGGCATAAAGTTGTTTAGGACGTCACAGGCCCTTTAAAGGAGTGTGACCAGATCACTTTTTTTTACCCATAACTCCCCGGGACTTACCTTATGGGTCATGAGATTTTTATATCATAACATTCGTTATATTTTTCTGATTACGAAACTGAAACTCCCGCGCTTCTAGGCCGCATATTTCCGAGGATATCGTCGAAAATCCACCGATTATTTGTAAACTAATTTTCCAGTATCAACGTTTATCCGCTGAAAGCATACTCGATAGTTTTGTTCAATTTTTTACTGGAAATTGCGAATGTTTTCGGTTTTTTGGGACATGGGAGGTGTGTATGGGAGTTACTTGATCATATTGGTAAGTTACATCGAAAACTATTTTCCAGAAACTCTGGTCACGCTCCTTTAAGCAAATAATTGGCCCGTGGCCGGTCGCGCGGTCACCACTTATTAATCACGGCGCCCTCAAGCGGGTAACGTATGCCAATCACATACCGGTATAGGTACGGTACGGTCGGTACAAAGTACACTACACGTGTACGTACGTACATACCGGTACGGTCACGTTTTTTCTGCATGCAAATAACAGCAATTCTAGCTTCTTTTTCTTCGTGTTATTTGAGATTTTCTTCAAAATTCGGTAACCAAATTGAGTAGTCTTTTAGTTCAGTTTGAAGTGCTCTTTATTCAGATAAAAATCACCGCGTCTGGAGTTGCTAATGCGAGCTATACAGGACCCTTTCAAGAACTTCCGAGAATATCGCCATCTACCATGTCTACCGTGTCTGCAGCAGCCACGAGCGCGGGCCATTCGCTGCGTTGGGACGGTGCAGCTGCTGCGTTGTTTTACGGTGTTTCATCGGGCTCCATGTCGTTCTGTAACAAACTTGTACTCAGCTCTTTTGGCTTCAATTTTCCCTATTTTCTTATACTGTCTCAGATGGTAAGTCATTATTCATTACCTGTATTTTAGGAACTATTTTCTGTTGTTTTGCTCATTTTACAGTAGGCCATATTAAAGGTACACACCTGCCTACTGTTTACATGATTTAGTGATGTAGCAGCATTGACAATACTTTTTTGATGGTCGTTGCGAAAAAATTTCATCAAAATATCCCGTAATTTACTAAAGAAGTGCAAAAATAACGAAAACGGTCAAAAGACGGGTTATACGCTTTACCAGCCGTTGCAACTACGCGAGAGCCTCACGACTTTGTCACAAACGATTCGCTCTTCTCCTGCTCAGGATATCTCCAATTTTCTGCTCACGATTTCACTGGACAGCCCGGACGACCGAATAGGAATTTCCGTTTTCTTTTGAGGAGTTGGCATCATGTTTTTTCTTCACGAACGTACGTGCACCGAAGCAACACGCCCTTCCGTGTGTGTGTGCACTGGGGCTATTTGCCGTGTACTGCGCGGGGCAAATTTCTACACTCCACGGTAGCCTGCCGTAGCACGCGCTCGCTCCCGTTCTCCGGACTCTCGAAACAAACAATTATGTTCGAATTTTCATACTAATGTTTAACTTTGTTTCATACCTGTATAAATAGTCTCTCTTTTGTGAATTACTTATATAAATATTGGGGGGAAATCAGAGTTGAATTTGGTGCAGTTCTGCAGTAACAAACTTTTATACGGCTGGAAATACAACTAACTCACAAGACCACTTGACTTTTCGGAACCAGAATTTGGTTCCGAAAAGTCACGTGACTTTGGATTTGTCAAAAGTGCTCAAAAACGGCTAAATTTGACGGCGTCTTTTCAGGATATATCTAATTTACTCTCGAATGCGCTTCAGAATAATGTATGGGTCTATTTCGAGCCCAAAATAGCCCAACAAAGAAGGTGTGTTCCTTTAATTTTTATTTATTTATTTTGGTAAGGGTGAAGAAGTTGAAACACTTAAATTTTTCAGCCTGTCTCATACGTGTTTTGTACGGTCCCTACTACGATCAACTACTCAAATCTTCCAAAAACGTTTATTTTCTTAATTTTTACAGATATTTACAGCAAGTATCTTCAGATTTCTGCATGCCTTTGGTTACGTTTCCCTTCCCGCAACCACCCTAGACAACCTCCGACTCTGCTGGCAACCCGCAATATTAAACCTGTTCCATTCCGTGTTGTCCCTCCATGCCCTAAGCGGCATGAACGTGGCTATGTACACTATACTCAAGCGTTGCGTGCCCCTTGTCAGCTTATTGTTACTACCGTGCCTGCCGCAGATGGGATTGCCGAGCTTGTCTGTTATTGGGTCTGTATTGTTGATGACAAGCGGATGCGTTTTCACAGGTTCGTTTTTAAGGCCGGATTCACACTAGGACTTTTCACGCGACCCGTGTAAATTTAACGCATGTCGCATTGAGAAAAATTGGCTTTGAGGGAATTTTGAGAGAAACAGTAGGACAAAAACATATTCCGCCCGAGTTAATTTTGTGGTTTTTGCTATGCGTCGTTTCTTTCCAAATTTCCTTCACGCTACGACATGTTTTAAATTAACATACGTCAATGTGTGAAAAGACTCGGTGTGAATCAAGACTTAGATTATTTTTTTTAATTTTTTTTATTATTATTTTTATTATTATTATTATAAAAACCTGCCCACAAACACTGCTGCAAGTACAAAAAATCTACATTAATGCGCCTTTCCATATATGTACATTTTAAGTCCGTTTTGTGCGACATTGCATTTGCGTCTGAATCGCACCATAGACCGAGACGGATGAGCATAGCGCAGGCTTAGAAATTCATTTTCAAAAGGGTATGGCAATTTTCTCTTAGTAAAGGGCACCTGAATGCAGAAATGGAAAATTTGTGTTAGACCTTTTAAAGGGTAACACGGCAAAAGCACGGCACCGATGGCAATTTGCCGTGGTGCCGTTATTTGAAGGCCTGGCAACGCATGCAAGACAGATGAAAAACGGACCAATGGAAAGGCGCCTTTGGTCTAAAATTGCGATGTGCAGCAAACAAATGTGATCATTTTAATTTTTAAGGTTTACTTTTGTTTTATATAACATCTCATAAACATGATAAAATTAGTTTAAAATGTTAAACTAATCTTTTAAATAAAACTCGTGGCACTTTACGCATGTTCAAATTCCCATTTAAATACTATAGAACATTTCCCTTGATCATCATCATAAAAATGTTGGATGGAGTTTTTGAAGAAAAGTATGATCGTGTATAAATTGGCCCTAACATTTGCCCCCTTTTTTGTGCTTTTACCGATACAGGACTCGGGGACTTGAGCTTTGACCTTGCATCGTACACGTTTGGAATCCTGAGCGTTTTCTCACAAGCATTATACCTAACTCTAGCGCAGAGGGTTGGTCTTCAAAACAACACCCTGTCCGCTGCAAGTATTGCCTACCTAAACAGCCTTAACTGTATTCCCCCGATGGTTTTCGCCACGGCTGCCAGCTCCGAATTCATGAAAGTGCTGGATTTTTCCCACCTGAGCACGCCCGGATTTTTACTTTTATTTTTCTTGGTTATATCCATGGGATGCCTTTTAAATTATTCCGTGTTTTTATGCACCACTTTAAATTCCGCGCTTACGACGAGCGTGGTCGGTGTCTTTAAAAGCTTGGTCGTTGTCGTAGTGGGGTTATTTACGTTCGGTGGTGTACATATAACGCCGCTTGGCGCTGGCGGAATCGGTCTGAACACAATTGGGAGTGGGTGGTATGTGTATGAAAAATACCAAAAAAAGAGCGTTGTTGTGGATACATATCACGCGACGAAGGATTTGGTTTCATCAAATTTAGCAAATGGTAGTTGTGTTTCCGATAATCATTGTACTGTAGAGAAAGAATCGAGTGAGCATTTAGGATATAATAAAGTTTGATTGCGAAGACTAAGCCTGTGCATTTGAGGGTAGAATTAGAACAGGGTATTCTATTACAGTAACGATCGGGTATCTGTTTAAAGATAGTATACATGATTGGTAAACTGTTACAAATAGTTTTATCCCCCTGTGTGATTGAAGATAGTATACATGATTGGTAAACTGTTACAAATAGTTTTATCCCCCTGTGTGATTGAAGATAGTATACATGATTGGTAAACTGTTACAAATAGTTTTATCCCCCTGTGTGATTGAAGATAGTATACATGATTGGTAAACTGTTACAAATAGTTTTATCCCCCTGTGTGATTGAAGATAGTATACATGATTGGTAAACTGTTACAAATAGTTTTATCCCCCTGTGTGATTGAAGATAGTATACATGATTGGTAAACTGTTACAAATAGTTTTATCCCCCTGTGTGATTGAAGATATGCATGATTAAAACCAACCTAAGCAAAAACCAGCTCCGTACTTCATTTAACTTTTGAGAAAACAGTCAAAAAAGGATTTGCTTAGCTTAGCTGGTAGGGTATCTGCCTGGTGAGGCAGAGGTCTTGGGTTCAAATCCCGATATGGCCCACGTGATTTCTCTCATCCCATGTTTGGTCATTTCGTTTCAATGGTGATTAGGCACGTACCATATTGTATTTGTCTTGTACATTTATGTACATGTATGTGGTTACATGTATTCCCGTTACTTACATGTGCATGGTAATATTTAACTCTAGAAAATATTTATTTTTCTGTAAGTTAATCATGCCACCGAGAACTGTAAATGTGGACAGCATATAAAGGGCATCTATTTATAAAATTAAGAATGAGTTTAGATTATGTCTAGATTTTACTGTTTAGAAAATTGATGTGTTTTTAACCACTTCGCAACGGGGAATTGCATATGCGGTTCTAAGTGTAAGTGTCTTGGGGGCTGTTATACAGAATTAGCCCATGAATTAGACCAGGGCGGAGCTGGAATCTTATCTTGGGGTCAAGTCAGTTTTTGGTTTTTGACATGTGACTTGACTCTGGAGAAAATGACTTGTGACTGGACTTGGGAAATAAGATTGATTTACAACTTGAAATAAAAACTAGTCATCAAGCCTCCAGCCCCAGAGACATACATGTATACTGCATAACCAAAACTGCTAGTGCAGTCTCCCGCTCCAGGGGAATAAATTTGAAAATGCCTAACCGAAGTGGTTAATAATAATTCTACCTCGGTAATTACATGTAGTTAAGGTGCTTTATGTAAATTGAATTCTGATTTTTTTTTTTTTCCTCAGCATGACATTTTAGTTGAATAGTTTTAAGTGAAAAATTGAATTATTGCTTTTCATGTTTAATGTGGTATATTTTTTTAATTTAATTAAAAAAACTGATTAGTTACAAAATTTACATGTAGAGCAAACTATTTTAATAATGAGTTCAGGAAAGTTAATTTAAACAATCAAAGCTTCACGCAAGATTTCTACTATTTGAATAGTGCATATTAATTTGCATATCATGAATATTCATACCAAGGCCGATGGTGGAAACTGCAATGCGGTTAATCTACATGTACTTTATTCTGGCAAGTAAACTTGTACTGATATGAAGCCAAAGTGTGACATTTTGATGCATTTGTAAAAATTGCTTGTTCAAGTTAACAAAATTGTTTAAAGAAATTTATGTGCAATTTCTAAATAATGTAGACAATTGATAGGTGCATAACAGTGAACATGAATGAATTTAACAGAACCCCAAAATGGGAAAAAACATGTTTTTGTCTATTCGCTTCAACTTTAAATACGAAACGTTGTGTTACTTTCACAAAGATTTTTACACAAATGTGCACGGAATTCTGATAGATAACAGACGAAATAGCTCCCTCAATTTAATATTTAAAAAAGTTATAAAATTTGCTGCAATTTGGCGAGGAAAAAAAAAGTTTCAACTCGGTGGAAACTATTGGACTTTAGGAAGTTAAGTGATTTTTTTTATATACACCAGCCAGTGTTGCAATTTGTTCAAGGTCGGACACAATTTTCATGTAAAAGAATCTTTCCACAGTAAAGGGGACATTTTGGCAACACAGACCATATTTTCCAGAAAATACCTTTGTCTGGTCTAAAAATAAAAGAAATAAGTTTCAGTTCTGAAGAGATAACTTGGGTCCAAAAAGGGTTACAAATAAATAGTGTGACAACATGCCTTTCTAAAAAGCCAGTGTTCGAATTTCCAATATACGCTCGTAACCAGGACGGCCTAACATGTATCTGTCCTGGTTAGGAGCATACAATGTTTATTATAAATTTGTACACAGGGTTTTTAAAAAGGCATGTTGTCACACTATTTGTAACCCTTTTTTGGGCCCAAGTTATCTCTTCAGAACAACTTAAACTTATTTCTTTTATTTTGAGACCAGACGAAGGTATTTTCTGGAAAATATAGTCTGTGTTACCAAAATGCCCCCTTTACCGTGGAAAGACTCGCATGTAACTTTCACCACATATCTAGCACTAAATGCAACTCCACCCATGGTTTCAATATGGTTTCCACTTGATAAAGCGATGTCACACATCACTTGAATTGAATACATGTTTTTTTTCAACCAGTAGCTCAACCAAACATTCTTGTTTTGTCATGTTTGTTCAGCATGTGTGCAAGGCCTCCCACAAGTGAACAATAGGTTTCGGTTGCCATAGGCGATAATCATAACCAATGAATTGCAGCTAGAAATTTTTTTTGCAAAAAGCGTGGGGAATTATGGTTGAGCAATTCTAGATAAGAACCATTCTTGGAAAATGATAGTTTTGTCATTCTGTTGAAAAGGTAAAAACAAAAAAAAAGAATTCCGTACTCAGACGTCAATATTTTTTCCTAAAAATGGCTAACGGTATTAAACAAGTGCAAATCTAATAGAAAAAATAACAAGATTTTACTTTTTAAAAAATAATTTTTTCTGAGTTGGCGCAGGAAGGTTTATGTGACGTCAGACTTGTAAATTATTTCCAATAAAATACCGCAGACAGTACTTTTTGTTTAAAGGCCATTACATTATTTGAAATGATCCAAAATTATCTATATAGCTGAAATTTCTGCAGGCTAGTTTACCAACTTTCGTCTTTTCATATATTATATCCCTTTTATCAGGAATCCGTAAAAAGTTTTATCTTGCAAACGATGTATTGGGCCTTCAAACAAAGAACAAAATGCACATTTTGTGATTTAGAGGAAAAAGACCAACTTCCAAGACTAGACTCTTTACTTTTTGTATAATTGGTTTTAATTGTTGTCAACTTCAGAATATGGGTAAGGTTGGCCTTTTAAACCACCACCTCCCCTACCCTTCCCCCACACCAACTGAAAACAAAGTTTTGAAAGCTCTATGTAGCACTGAAAAAGAAAAAAAATGTGTCGACTCCAAATTAGTGATGGGTTTAAATAATCCATCAAAAACACACAGAGTACGAGCAAGCCAGTAGATATCTACTGTAGATGAAATTCCCATTAGCCCGTTCTGCGCACTTCCGCATTGTAACCGAGGCTCTTTGTATCAAGTACGCATGCGCAACCACGTACAGTAACTGAGTGTGTGCTGTTATGTGTGGCATTTAGGAGTGATTGTGCGTTTACTTTAGTTGCTTAACACGAAGAGCCTCGTTATCAAACCCGGAAGTGCGCAGAACATTCTCAAATTAGTTAATTTGGGAATCGTCTATAGCTATTTTGAAAAATATTAATAGGTGCTTTTTAAGCATGCATTTGTACATGTACAACAAACAAAAGAATTCAAAACTTTTTTTCTCGAGTTTACTGCAAAAAATTAACAACAATTTTTTATTAAAATAGTATAAGAAGTAATGTGGACTCGATATCCAAACCAAAATACACAACTCATTGTAATTGTACATATTTACACGACGTAACTTGACAAGTTAGCCCCTAAATTAGCCCCTAAATTAAAAATAAAAATAAGTAAAAGCTTTATGCAGTCATGCAAAATGAAGGAGCGTATCCAGATCACATTTTTACCCAGCCATTTTTCCCATGGATGTCGAGAATTTGATTGATACCATATGATATTAATTGTCACGTTTCTCTCATTACCATTCTAAATTTTGCCTTCTCGATCAAGGATATCATCGAAAAACCACCGATGTTTTGTAAACTAATTTATCTGGTTCTATAAAGCAGAGCAGTGATTACACCAACCTTTTTGCTTCTACATCCAAATTGGAGATTGCAAATTTCCCGTTTTCTTCCCATGGATAGTTTTTATATGATTCTTAGGTTACAACGAAATCTGGTAACACGCTCCTTTAGTAAATGTTCAAATTTTGATTAAACTGGAAATTTACGTTCCTTTCGTTTCTCGGTATAGAAAGTACGGTACGACACTTGCTGATGGTTATTTAGAACTTGTATTCCATGGCAGTTTCCGAGTGTAGCGTCGGCATTGCTTCAGAGAGATTCTGGTCGAGTTTCTGGTAACCAGACTTGTCTCGGTTTCGCCGATTGGCGCCATTTCGTCCCTCGATAATGATGGCAATTATCTGCAAGATAAAATATGTAAGGTAAAATATAACTGTAGGGCTGTATCATCCATCCCAACCAAAACGAAGTTACTTGTGGAAGCGGACACCTTCATGTATCTTTGGATCATCCATCATATTGAGTGTGCCGACTCGAGTATAATTGACCTTTATCACGGTGCGGCCATCTTCCCTTTTCCCCTATTAAAATGAACGTAACCAAAGCGAGGCTTGCCGAAACAAAATAGTTTGGCCCCGTGTTGAAAATGTTCATTGTGTGCATCACAATGACATGCGCGCGGTGCGATCAAAAAAATGCGCAGCGCAGACAGTGAATCTCTCAAAACAACAACGGAAGATTGCATGCGCTATCGCGCAGACACGCACTGATCATGCCCGACACGTACACGTACTATGCAGTGGGGAACAAGACAAAGATGGACGCACCATGATAAAGGTATATAGTGGGTACCAACAAAGATACTATAGCGCTGTGTAGTTCATGCACGCGCAAAATGTAGGCTCGTAAAAAACAAATACGTTAGGAAAAGTCACAATAACAAGACTGAGAAATTAACACATTGTACAGTTTAAGTTATTCGTGAAATCACAGTATTGATTTACCCTGGTTTAATCTCCTTGTTGCTTGGGTTGATTCCAGCAAAGAAATCCTTGATTTATGTCACCATCGTAGCACTGATTTTTATCACTGGATCTGGAGACTACGTGTACATATTACATTTTGTTTTTTTATGGACATGTACATGTAGTGTCACGCATTATATGCGTGCACACAGGTGTGAACTCACTTCCCCAAGCGAATGTCCCATTGTTCCCTTTTTTGTTTGTTTTGTACACGAGCAAATCGAGGACGTTGGTAATCGTGGACAATATTGTTCTTTTTGTTAAACCTCCCCAAAACGTCCCCCATTGTTTGGGAGAACCCGCGCACGTGTGCACATGTGAAGTTATACATGTACATGTGACGACCCAATATGACGACCCCCAAAATAGAAAGTGCGCAGCCATGCGTGCAAACGGTGCAGGCCTAGAGGGGGTACTGGTATTGAGGTGCTCACGAAGGGGGGAAACCCCTATTTGATTGCGCACGATGTGGGGCATGTTTATGTATTTTGTTACACCGATACACTGGCGACCACGGTCCGTGCATGCCAAATGCAGTGTGTGCCTTTTCATTTGACACTTCTTAAAAACCGCAGGGAAGGAAATCGATGCCATTGCCGTCTTACACAAAGGATTTTGTATTGCATTTTGTTGAAATAGACCGAGAATAACATGCCGACTTGGGCGAAACGGCGACTTAGAAACAAACATTTCAATAGAAATGTATATCGACGATTGGAATTTTCGTCGGACAGCCGACTTAGGCGATTTGCCAACTTGTACAATGTCGACGGAGTTTACTGTAACATGTGTGTTTACGGTAACCCGACCTACCTGGAATTTTTGAGGCCAAATTACCGACCTCAAACAATTTTATTGCTAATTTTCAAGTTGATAAATTTAAATGAGAACTTTTTGCAATAATTTTCAACAAACATAACGTTTTTTACACTTGTACATGAACATGGTTAATAGTGTTAATAGTAAGTTTCAAACATTGCAAAACAACACGCAAATGCATGAACTGAAATGTAAAACAAAATGACAAAATAAAATGATTTTCCTACCTACCTACCTGGATTTTTTTTAGGCCGTTACCGTAAACGCACCATTTATTTTGTTTGGCCTAAATGGAAAAAAAAATCAATTCTTACCCTTTGCTTGTTGTGATACACAATGTACGTAGCCATGATGATAATAATAGCCATCAGCGAGTACGCCATGAAGTGACTGCCGGTTTCCTCTTCAGCCCGATTGCCGGAGGTACGCTCCACGTACTTGTACAATACTTCCTTCTTCTTCGCGGCTTTAGCACTTTCCAATTTGTCTTTGTCGTTCACCTTTTTATTGAAATTAATGTCAATTGCAATTTATAGGGCCAATGATTTTCTGTTTCAAAAATATGAAATTCCGTTTCAGATGACAGAAATTTGGTTTCATGTTGCCATGTGATCGTGTTGTGTACAACATTTGGTGGTGCGGCGTGCGTGCTCGCTGAAAATTTTTTTTTATGTCTTAATTTTTGGAAATGCTAACCATTTCGTACAAACAAATATACAAGGCTATTCCATCATCTTTATTTTGATACCTGTTTCCTTTTCTGAAAAGAAAGAGAAGTAAACAATGTTTTTGTGAAAAACAAATGAAAAAATAACTCATTCTGTTTCAAAAACTGGATTCTTTTTCAAGGGTCACATTCCAAGAATCCCGTACGTGTTCCACAGAAAATCATTGGCACTAAATTTACATGTCACAATTTTTGCTGAGAGTCACATAATATGCACACAGAAAATTAAAAAAACTAAACCTAAGAACGAAATTTCCAACAGAAATGCGTCAACTTTCTATGGTATTTATTATCAATGGGCCGAATACATGAAAACTAGCAACCGCTAATAAAAAAAGCACGGAGCAAAAGCATAAGCTCATCCAGCAGAAGAAAACGCAAAAGCAATTGCTTGAAAACATATTCCTAACCCTCTGCTTTGGCCGAGAGCTTTTTCTTAAGCTCTTAATTTTCTTAGCAAATGCTTAGGGTTCTGAACAACAGCAGCGCGAGTATTCTGTAAGGCGCATGCTTGGTTCGCCTTTAATTCTAAGCCGGGGATCCTTACTATTCTCATGTAGCCATTCAACATGCATGTTGTTTGTCGAAACAAAATACATGTAGTTAACGATAAGTTTATTTGTGATGTATATCTTAGCGAATAATCCTGCTTCTGTACATTTTTGACCTACATGTACATGTGTACACTGACCTTTTCTTAAAGGCCCTGTAGATGATCTGTTTTTGAGCGATTCTGCGACTAAAACCATTATAAATCAAAAGAAAGACCTCAACAAACTCATCCGAAGAAGTTTCAGCTTTGTCAAATGTACCACGTTTAAAAAAACCATGAAAATCCATATGCATTTTTCTGGTCTTGGCGGGGTGTTTCAAATATTCGTTCTCAGTTGATCGGGTACTATGTGGCTTGCGTCATGCACTCTGCGGCGCACATACTGCGTGTGCGCGCGATCCATAAAAATGCATCGCGTTGGAACACGCACACGGAGTACACAGCGCCCATGCATTTTGGACCGCGTAGAAGCGAACCAAAAATAAGTAAAGCGTTTGCAAACGATCTAAATAATTTCATCTTTACGGATTATTTTCTGGTAAAATTATATCATTTTGAGCGAAAACCTTTCAATGGATAGTTGCTATTAATTCAATCTTTACTTTCAGAACTTTTCCCCTGTAAACTCGTCGATTACTTTTTGGGGTCATTGCAAATGATCCACTGGGCCTTTAAGGTACATGTAGATACCGATTAATAAGGGTTAACAATGGTAAATCTTGTGTGATAAGCAAGAGCTTAAGATCCTATTTGGGGATCTTGAAACACTACAAGCAAATGCTTAGTGGCAAAAGCAAAAGCTTGTTTTTATGTGTTTTTAAGCAATTGCTAATCTGAGAAGCTTTTGCTTGGATGAAATTAGTTCTTGCTTATGCTTCAAAGTAAAGGCTTTTGCTTGGAGCAATTGCTTATTTTTAAGCATCAGAATGCAAGAAAGCCTAGAAAAGGCAATTTTGCTAGTTTTGATGTATTCGGCCCACTGTCTTGAAAGTTGATACATACCGGTACCTTAGCAGCTTGTTTTCCATGATCAGCGGGGATCTTGTCACGGTCCTCATAGAACTCTTCAATGAACTCCGAATCCGAATCACCCTGATAATTTGGTGTCCATCTGTTATTTTGTTGGTCTTCCTTGGACTCATAATTCTGGTCAGACTTGCTTGTTTCTTGTCCTTGCTGAGCCGCGTTGTCGCTGAACGGACGATTTTCATTTTCCCTGTCGCTCGTGGGTGGACCAGCATTCCCATTCGTCATCTCTGGGTATAGGTTCTCATTTTCCTTAGGTCCATCCTTTCCATGTGGACTGTTAGGGTCTATATTCATCTTTCTGTCAGAACCCGGCGCATCGTTCACGTCTGCCGTGTCTGAGGGCGTTTTCTTAAACTCTCCGTTCCTTGTGGGTGGACCAGCATTCCCATTCGTCGTCTCTGGATATCGGTTCTCATTTTCTTCAGGTCCATCCTTTCCACGTAGACTGTTAGGGTCTATATTCATCTTTCTGTCAGAACCCGGCGCATCGTTCACGTCTGCCGTGTCTGAGGGCATGTTCTTGAACTCTCCGTTCCTTGTGGGTGGACCAGCATTCCCATTCGTCATCCCTGGATATCGGTTCTCATTTTCGGCAGGTCCATCCTTTCCACGTGGACTGTTAGGGTCTATATTCATCTTTCTGTCAGAACCCGGCGCATCGTTCACGTCTGCCGTGTCTGAGGGCATGTTCTTAAACTCTCCGTTCCTTGTGGGTAGACCAGCATTCCCATTCGTCATCCCTGGATATCGGTTCTCTTTTTCTTTAGGTTCATCCTTTCCATGTGGACTGTTAGGGTCTATATTCATCTTTCTGTCAGAACCCGGCGCATCGTTCACGTCTGCCGTGTCTGAGGGCATGTTCTTGAACTCTCCTTTCTTTGTGGGTGGACCAGCATTCCCATTCGTCATCTCTGGGTATTGGTTCTCTTTTTCTTTAGGTTCATCCTTTCCACGTGGACTGTTGGGGTCTATATTAATCTTTCTGTCAGAACCCGGCGCATCTTTCAGGTCTGCGGTGTCTGAGGGCATGTTCTTAAACTCTCCGTTCCTTGTGGGTAGACCAGCATTCCCATTCGTCATCTCTGGGTATTGGTTCTCTTTTTCTTTAGGTTCATCCTTTCCACGTGGACTGTTGGGGTCTATATTCATCTTTCTGTCAGAACCCGGCGCATCTTTCAGGTCTGCGGTGTCTGAGGGCATGTTCTTGAACTCTCTGTTGCTTGTGGGTGGACCAGCATTCCCATTCGTCATCTCTGGGTATTGGTTCTCTTTTTCTTTAGGTTCATCCTTTCCACGTGGACTGTTAGGGTCTATATTCATCTTTCTGTCAGAACCCGGCGCATCTTTCAGGTCTGCGGTGTCTGAGGGCATGTTCTTAAACTCTCCGTTCCTTGTGGGTAGACCAGCATTCCCATTCGTCATCTCTGGGTATTGGTTCTCTTTTTCTTCAGGTCCATCCTTTCCACGTGGACTGTTAGGGTCTATATTCATCTTCCTGTCAGAACCCGTCGCATCGTTCACGTCTGACGTGCCTAAGGGCATGTTCTTAAACTCTCCGTTGCTTGTGGGTGGACCAGCATTCCCATTCGTCATCCCTGGATATTGGTTCTCTTTTTCTTTAGGTTCATCCTTTCCACGTGGACTGTTGGGGTCTATATTCATCTTTCTGTCAGAACCCGGCGCATCTTTCAGGTCTGCCGTGTCTGAGGGCATGTTCTTGAACTCTCCGTTCCTTGTGGGTGGACCATCATTCCCATTCGTCATCCCTGGATATTGGTTCTCTTTTTCTTTAGGTTCATCCTTTCCACGTGGACTGTTAGGGTCTATATTCATCTTTCCGTCAGAACCCGGCGCATCTTTCAGGTCTGCGGTGTCTGAGGGCATGTTCTTGAACTCTCCGTTCCTTGTGGGTGGACCAGCATTCCCATTCGTCATCTCTGGGTATTGGTTCTCTTTTTCTTTAGGTTCATCCTTTCCACGTGGACTGTTAGGGTCTATATTCATCTTTCCGTCAGAACCCGGCGCATCTTTCAGGTCTGCCGTGTCTGAGGGCATGTTCTTGAACTCTCCGTTCCTTGTGGGTGGACCAGCATTCCCATTCGTCGTCTCTGGGTATCGTTTCTCATTTTCTTCAGGTTCATTCTTTCCACGTGGACTGTTAGGGTCTATATTCATCTTTCCGTCAGAACCCGGCGCATCTTTCAGGTCTGCGGTGTCTGAGGGCATGTTCTTGAACTCTCCGTTCCTTGTGGGTGGACCAGCATTCCCATTCGTCATCTCTGGGTATTGGTTCTCTTTTTCTTTAGGTTCATCCTTTCCACGTGGACTGTTAGGGTCTATATTCATCTTTCTGTCAGAACCCGGCGCATCTTTCAGGTCTGCCGTGTCTGAGGGCATGTTCTTGAACTCTCCGTTCCTTGTGGGTGGACCAGCATTCCCATTCGTCGTCTCTGGGTATCGTTTCTCATTTTCTTCAGGTTCATTCTTTCCACGTGGACTGTTAGGGTCTATATTCATCTTTCTGTCAGAACCCGTCGCATCGTTCTTGTCTGTCGTGCCCGAGGGCGTTTTCTTAAACTCTCTGTTGCTTGTGGGTGGACCATCATTCCCATTCGTCATCTCTGGGTCTCGGTTCTCTTTTTCTTCAGGTCCATCCTTTCCACGTGGACTGTTAGGGTCTATATTCATCTTCCTGTCAGAACCCGTCGCTTCGTTCTTGTCTGTCGTGCCCAAGGGCGTTTTCTTAAACTCTCTGTTGCTTGTGGGTGGACCATCATTCCCATTCGTCATCTCTGGGTCTCGGTTCTCTTTTTCTTCAGGTCCATCCTTTCCACGTGGACTGTTAGGGTCTATATTCATCTTTCTGTCAGAACCCGTCGCATCGTTCTTGTCTGTCGTGCCCGAGGGCGTTTTCTTAAACTCTCTGTTGCTTGTGGGTGGACCATCATTCCCATTCGTCATCTCTGGGTCTCGGTTCTCTTTTTCTTCAGGTCCATCCTTTCCACGTGGACTGTTAGGGTCTATATTCATCTTTCTGTCAGAACCCGGCGCAATTTGTTCGCTGCCTTCCTCACTACTACTTCCATCGGCTTTCTTGATATCTGACTCGGCATCTTGCGGTCGAGCTAAAAATTAAAGGTTATTAAACATTTACTATGTACAGTTGAAGTCGGGTGTTTACATACATGTACACCACTACCATCATCACCCAAAATGATAAACATGACTACCCGAACCATTGCAAGGTGTGCAAAGCTATGTTTTAAGTACTGCAAGCACGTGAGGAATTTCACAAAATCACGACTTTAGTAAAGACTGTTACAAAAATGGTGACAACGCAAGTTTAAGCACACCAGTTTTAACACAGTTGTAAGTAAATTTCTGAATACAACTGTATGTTGGAGGGCCTATCAAATACTTCAAACTAAGCAAGAAATTACACAAACTAAACTCAGGTAGTTTTGAGATCAAGACCAAGACTGACACTCCAAAATCGAGATCAAGACTATGACGAGGGGTCGATTTCACGAAGCACTACGATTCTTTGTAACACCAGTTGCAATGGGTAAACCACCGTAACATGCGTCTCGAGTAATGCACCTGGGTCTGTCCACACTAAGGTGCACACTTTTGTGACTTTTTTCAAAAGTATATAAAAACTGTGAAGTTGTTTATGGTAATTTCTTTATTACATTCTGAGAACATACCAGGCCATGTAAGAATTGTGTCTATTCTCTAGTTTTCATTTTCAAAAATTACAACAATATCGTCGAATTAAAAAAAAATCAAGTTGAATTTAATTTGACAAGGCACAAGCACGACATTTGAAACGGGCCTTTGAGTCCATTCATAATCCTTCGTAAGGGATGTAAAGCCGTTGGTCCAGTGTGTTAGGTAATGGTAATGCACTCTAAAGATCCCACAGCATTATTTCATGAAGAGCAAGGGGATATTCCCCGGTGTCTCTGGCCATTTCTAATTCTAATTCTTCATGGGTTTCCTCACGCTTGCGAGTGACAGTGCAATGAGCACTATTGAGGAATCCTTGGTATGAAAGAAATAGGGTAAAAGTGGGGGTATTCGACCGGATAAGGTTCATTTGAGCATAACAGTTGCGTCTGAGGAGAAGCAAGGCAAAAGTTTTCGACAATCGCAAGTCTAGGTAACTGCCTTTCATTTGCATCAAGCCCGAAACTGGAGGACCGATGAATGATGTGCAGTTTGACCACCAAAATGAGGTGTAGATGATGTGGAATTCGACTACTGTGTTGGGTTATTCGTCCAGTGCCATTTGTACTGAATACATAGTAGTATTGATGGGACTTTGTTTGTTCGAAAATAAACGTACTTGAGTGGTAATTTTATTCTAATCGGCGCAATTTCATAGCGTGCTACTTGTGTGTGCATGCATTAGAAACACTTTAGGCCATCTATTGAAACATACAAATGATATTCAGAGGATAATTTTCCTGCATGCCAAGAAAATAAGAAATGAAAAATATTGGACCGTTCGGATCCGTTTGCGCGAGGCGCATGAAATAAAATTTTAAGTGCTTTGAAATTTTGAATTCTTTTCCGAGACGTGTGTGAATGTGTGTGTGTTGTTTGTAGTACTAGGCATAACAATTTCCTCAATTCCCGCACTTAAATGCCAGAAAAGGGACACAGTCACAGGATTTCCGACTCCACAAGAAAGACAAAGCCGAGTTATCATTCAATATACTCTCCAACTTTTACTACTGCACAGCTAACATACCGCAACACAACAACGAAGTCCCGTGTGCATCATAAGCACACCGCACAGGAAGCAAGAATTAGTAATACATGTACAATGTTATACAATGTAATACATTAACCCCAGGCGGCACGTGGCCAGACTCTTCTGGCACGCGCCAAAAGGATTGGCGCGTGCTAGCTCTAGCTCATACGCAAACTAGGTCAGTGCTCGGCAGAAGTTCTGCCTCCAGAGTCTGATTAAAGGCCCGGTCACAAGTGCAGATACGTGGTCGAATACTCAAACAGCAGTTTGATAAAATGATGTGGTATTCGACTAACCATTGTTTCAACCCAGGACAGTATTTTGGCCAGCAATTTTGTACTGGTCAACTCTGTAGCATACAAAAAGACACGAGGTTCATTACAAATTACCACTCCACCCGACAGACGTTCAAACCGACGTCACAAAGTAGCTCGTATTTCTTATTGGACCCCATAAGGCAACAACTTTAAATGACGAAGCTACTTTATTTCATGTTTTAGACTCATTTTATTTTGATTGCTTGGGGTATATTGAATCATTGACCATATCGCCATCGAGGGTTTAACTTAAACAAAATAGTAAACATAATAATTATGACAAAAAGTGGTTTTTATTATATTTATTACATTTTTAATTCATACTGGTCGAATTCCCCTACCGGTCGAATATACCCGCATCTACCCTAATAATAATAAAAATAATACCTGTGGTTGGAGCGCACTGACTGGACTGTAGTAGAGCACAAACCATCAGGAAAGCAGCCAACAATGCACAATGCAAACGGTGCCCCATTGTGCTACAGTGTAGTTGTCGTGTATTTCACTTCAGAATCGTTGTCTGCAAAAATACAAACAGAACTTTGCACATAAATTTTAGCTTTAGTTCATTAGAGGCTGTCCAAATGCCGTCAACATGTTCACGATTTTACAAAAAGAATACCAATTTAACAATTGTTGTCACATACAATCCGTGACATCATCACTGAAGTTTGCAAGTTTGATGGACTGCTGCGTGAAATTGCATTGTAAATCATGTCGTCTTTAGTTTCTGTCATTTAATCTGCTAGGCTGATTTCTTTTTGGTGCAGGTCTATTGGGGCTGGTTTTCTTTGTATTTGTGCCACATAACACGCAAATATCACCAAAATCAAATATGATTCAAATATATATACAGATATCAAAAATATGCGCATGCGCGAGAGCGGAGAGGTCAACACTAGACTGGTTCCACATCCTCAATTTACTTCCCTTCGTCGTAAGATGAAGGGAAGTAAATATGAGGACAGCGAACCAGTCTAGATTGTGTTGACCTCTCCGCTCTCATCTCGCGCATGCGCATATTTGATTTTTGGTCAAAGAGTCGGTATTTTATCGCACGGAAGGTCTCCAGCTTTCCCCACGATTTCACCGAAACTAGACGTCATCGGATCAATGCGTACTCTTCGGAATATTTGCAAACTGGGGTGAGCATGGTGAGTGCACCTATTGAGCAAATATCAGAGCCATGGGACAAATTTCATTTGCGTGAGTTTGCCACAGATTTGGGGTACATTAGGCAACAGGGCTGAGGGTTTTCCCGAAGCACTGCTCGCGGGGCGGGGCTAGCTTACGAATTACGCAGTGCTATTATAAAGTATTAAATACTACTATATTAAACGATTCGTGAAATCGGCTGCATGATCATGAGGACCATGGCCATGCGCAAAGGGGATTACGCTCTCGTAGCGTCCATACGACCATACGCCCCGTGAACATGAGATACCTACCTTTAACTTAAGTACAATCTGATAATCGTCGATTCCTGTTGTTTTCCTAAAACTATCCGCAGAAAAACTCTTTTTTCTTGCACTTTTTATCTGCAGTGCCAACGCGGCCGATATCGATGATGCGATGATCTTGAATTATGAAGCGCGCCCCCAATCGATTGTCACCAACCACACGGACTAGACTGGATTCAAGTTAGACTGGTTCCCGCTCCACATATTCCACATACAACGACTGAATATGAGGACCGGCTACTGTCGTGTTTAAAATAGCACTTTAAGCATTACGTCATGCATTTATTTTTAGAAGCACATAACCGTTAATTTTCAAAGCGCGCTGCGCGCTATATATGGCATGAAAGGGGTTATTCCATATTTGACCAATACAAATTTAATATATTAACCTTAAAATATTAAATATGCCCATTTTAATATACATGTAGGCTATAGCTTCAAAAAGAAAATTCAAACCTTGTCTGCATCACCCAGTGAGCTCCATATTGTAGATGTAGTTTTAATCTGTTGCAATCACTGACAGTCACTGCGTAGTTTTGAATCCGTGGCACATCACCATAAATACACACGCAGCAGCACGGCCGTACGTGCACGCGACGTCAATTCAAATTTTCTAAACAATGACGAAGTGTACCCGATGATTAACGGTAACGTCCGGACGACCGGACGTGCATTCGGGTAACTTCGGGAACCTTCGGAAAAAGGAGGAATTCCTCCTGTTTCAAAATGGCGAAATTGGCGGCTGCCGGACCTTAAATTCGGTCTAGTCAAAAGATTTTTGGTCCGGGTACCAGACTAGATTCAAGTCCGCATAATCCAAGGGTGGGACATTCAGGTTACTCCCGGGGGTAATTAACTAATTATACATGTAATTCGTGACATTTTAGGAAACAAGAAGAATGTTTTAATCACATAAACAGTGCACTGATGATATCAATTATTCTGATAGAGAATTATGGAAAAGACGCCAAACACTATCTCTTGTTCACTTCCCGTGTAAAGACTGGACACCAGTCTAGCCGCTTTTGCAGCACGTGCTTTCGTGGATGTGACCGCGTGATATGCATGTGACTCTGAAGACACACTCATTTGAAGTTGTTGTTGCGGATGTGTGGACGTGCCGTTTTGTGTTTATAGTCCTGTCTTAAAAGAGGCCGTGGGCTTATACAGTCCACAAAATGTGCCTTAAAATAGGGGTCAAAATAGTTTTACTTTCTTTCCTTGCGCTTGTGCCTAGCGTTGCGCTGGCAACATGCGGGTATACGGTAAGTTGCAACAGCGGGCAGGTGGGTCATGTGGGTAGGGATGGGTAGACTACCATTTCTGATTTAGTACCAATGCCCTACCCCTAGGCATGCCCTAGGCTAGACAGAATGATTCTGTCCCTACGGGATTTCCCGTAGGGACAGAAGGAACCCCTTTCATACAGTGGATTGTTGTAATTTTGCCTCGAAATTAGAATCACACCCAAACATTTCAAGCTGGTTGTGTCCTGTAGTGGTTTTAGATATTCTCGATTAGAAAACAAATAAAAACATCATCAAAAGGGTTAATTTTGTCCTCTTTCTTTTCCAAAAAAATTTAATTTCTTAGAGTTGCCATGAAACTGTGCCTGGTATGCTGAACGTACACTTGGTGCCACACACACACGATGACGTCGGCTGGCTTAAAACAGTCGACCAGTACTATTATGGAGGTGAGCCAAAATTAGGACCTACAGTGCACGTTGCTAGGGACAATGATGAATCACTCCAGCCTTGATGTGCTCTGAATTTCAAAGAGCACCGAGGCCAACTGGAGGGGCATCTTGGCCAACTTTGTTCCAAATGTGTACTGGTTATTGGGTGTGGGTGAAAAACGGACCCTCCGGATCCTTCCGGATCTTCCGGATCTTTTTCAAAAATGGCTATTTAATGAACAGAAAGTGCCTAGTTTGACTTCTTAATACGCTTTCATACCC
Source organism: Henricia sp. BOLD:AAB3569 (assembly GCA_037783545.1). Lineage (NCBI taxonomy): Eukaryota > Metazoa > Echinodermata > Asteroidea > Spinulosida > Echinasteridae > Henricia > Henricia sp. BOLD:AAB3569. The sequence goes on along the minus strand of JBBELK010000386.1, from coordinate 1,486,094 downwards.
TTTACCGCCATGTATAGGCCTTATTTTTAAAGATCCGGTGTGGAAAAACGACTAATTTCTTGTTTTTTTAGTGCCCTGCACTTCCTACGCCTATTTCTTCGAAAATTTCACTTTGTGGATAGTCGATGTGGTGTATGATTACAAATTGGTGCAATACATGGTGGTAAAAGGTATGTAAGCGTATTTAGAAGTCAAACTAGGTACTTTTTGTTCGTTAAATATCAATTTTTAACAAAGATCCGGAGGGTCCGACTTTCACAGACTGCCCTGGTAATATTAGTGTATTTGGTATTTTTCCCGTACACATTGAACAAAGATTCGAAGGAAGTTACCTCCTGGAATCAATAGATAATCTAATTCTAAAATATACTAGGGCCTACCAATGTTTTGTAAACTAGATTATCTGTTTCCATAAAGCAGTGCAGTATTACACCAACCTTTTGGCTTTCACATCAAAATTGGAGATTACAAATTTCCCCGTTTTCTTCGCATGGATAGTATTTTGGGGTGATATTTTACTATTTTATATAATTGCTACATTAAACCAATATTTCTGAACACTCTTCAAATGGGGTTCCAGATACCAACTGGTAAATGATATTTTGGGGGGTTGCGTGTTGCGGTATTAAATTTACCCGCCTACAATTCTTCTGCAGTTGACTAAAACCTTTTATCACGTTCATTTGTTTTCGTTTCCAGCGAAAAATTACATTCAGAATGCCGACGTGCGAAGCATTTTGGACACTGTCACGGAAGAGCTGGTGCTTAATCCCAAAAGGCGATTCAGCTACGTGGAAATGGCGTTCTTTGAAAGGTGGTGGAACGAACAGAAAGACAAGAAAAAATCCATAGTTAAACAGCTGGTCAATGCAGGTAATTTGTAACTTTTCTAATCAATTTTTTAATTATTTCCTTTCTATACTGATTTGGCACCATACAAAACATTGTGTTTGCCACTTCAATAAAATTGTTCTCGGGGAAAACCTGGGGGTGTATACCACTGTGCCTCATAGCTCAGCTGGTTGAGCACCTGTCTGGTATGGTTTGGGCGGAGTCGAGTAGAATCGATTCCACTGTGGGAATCGGAATCGTGATTTTCCCTCGAGTTTCCCTCGAGGGTTTGAAAGCAAAAAAATCCCTCTATGGAACGCCCTCCGTGTGGACATGCCTACTGATTTTACATTGCTAATAAATTACGCAAGGAAGATTAGCGATTCTTCATAACGTCCAAGCAAACTGCAAGTTAGATCATTGGACTAATTCGGTCAATCAGGTCGGTTGGAGTTTGTGAATGGAGGTTGGTGTATGAACGACGAGGCTTCCACCCACTATAATGCTATTATTGATCAGATGACTATCGGCTTGCAGTTCTTGAAGACGACGTTTGGCAAGTGTGGCCAGCCACACACTGCGTGGCAAATTGATCCATTTGGCCATTCCAGGGAATACGCTTCGCTCGTTGCTCAGGTATTTAAGTCCCAAGTCAAGTCAAACAGCCTTCGAGTCCCAAGTCAAGTCAAACTGCCTTCGAGTCCCAAGTCAAGTCAAACTGCCTTCGAGTCCCAAGTCAAGTCAAACTGCCTTCGAGTCCCAAGTCAAGTCAAACTGCCTTCGAGTCCCAAGTCAAGTCAAACTGCCTTCGAGTCCCAAGTCAAGTCAAACTGCCTTCGAGTCCCAAGTCAAGTCAAACTGCCTTCGAGTCCCAAGTCAAGTCAAACTGCCTTCGAGTCTCAAGTCAAGTCGAACTGCCTTCGAGTCTCAAGTCTCTACTCAAGTCGAACTGCCTTCGAGTCTCAAGTCTCTACTCAAGTCGAACTGCCTTCGAGTCTCAAGTCTCTACTCAAGTCGAACTGCCTTCGAGTCCCAAGTCTCTACTCAAGTCGAACTGCCTTCGAGTCTCAAGTCTCTACTCGAGTCGAACTGCCTTCGAGTGTCAAGTCAAGTCAAACTGCCTTCGAGTCCCAAGTCAAGTCAAACTGCCTTCGAGTCCCAAGTCAAGTCAAACTGCCTTCGAGTCCCAAGTCAAGTCAAACTGCCTTCGAGTCCCAAGTCAAGTCAAACTGCCTTCGAGTCCCAAGTCAAGTCAAACTGCCTTCGAGTCCCAAGTCTCTACTCAAGTCGAACTGCCTTCGAGTCTCAAGTCTCTACTCAAGTCGAACTGCCTTCGAGTCTCAAGTCTCTACTCAAGTCGAACTGCCTTCGAGTCTCAAGTCTCTACTCAAGTCGAACTGCCTTCGAGTCTCAAGTCTCTACTCAAGTCGAACTGCCTTCGAGTCTCAAGTCTCTACTCAAGTCTAACTGCCTTCGAGTCTCTAGTCTCTAGTCAAGTCAAACTGCCTTCGAGTCTCTAGTCTCTAGTCAAGTCAAACTGCCTTCGAGTCTCTAGTCTCTAGTCAAGTCAAACTGCCTTCGAGTCTCTAGTCTCTAGTCAAACTGCCTTCGAGTCTCTAGTCTCTAGTCAAGTCAAACTGCCTTCGAGTCTCAAGTCTCTAGTCAAGTCAAACTGCCTTCGAGTCTCAAGTCTCAAGTCAAGTCAAACTCGAGTCCGAAGTTCCATATTCCTCTCTCAATTCAAAACGGAACTAAAACTTGCTTCTCTAAATTCCCATTTTCAGATGGGATTTGACAGTCTCTACTTTGCTCGCTTGGACTACATTGACAAGAACACGCGTATCAAGCAGCGCAACATGGAACGTGTGTGGCACACCTCGCCGAGTCTTGGTCGAACATCAGACCTATTCTTTGGTGCCTTGTATTATCACTACGGCCCGCCACCAGGCTTCTGTTATGATATCTTCTGTAGTGATCCGCCTATTATGGTAATTTAAAATTTATCCTCGTTTTGACACGAGTCAACATTTGCTGGCGAACAAGGACTAACATTTGTCTGACGATGTTTGCCGACCGAAAGTTGGATGGTGTGGATGCCACTCCGGACAACGTCCAACATTATCTTACAAGTTGGATCATGTAGCTGTCGCCCAAATTTGTTTGAGCTTGTTGGATGAAACGGACCAATAACATATGTTAACTGTAGTCGAGATATGTTGGGTCTTGTAGACGAGCGCATCTATGCAATACCAACAAGTTCCAACTTCATGTCGGTCCACAAATGTTGGCTTGAGTACACAGGCCTTTTTATAATGCCATATTTTTCGATTTTTCTCTCATCCCAAGTTTGGTTGTTTTCATTTCAACAGTCATTAGACACCATACCAGATATTACGTTCGTTACTTTGCTCAGTTGTGCTCCCATGCAACACCAGGTGTAAAATTAGGTTCATAGGGAAAACCTAAGGGAGTATATCACTGTGCCTTATAGCTCACCTAGTAGAGCATTTGCCCGGTGAGTCAGAGGTTCTTGTGTTCGAATCCCAATAAGGCATTTATGATTTTTCTCTCGTCCCAATTCCAGCTAAAATTGGGTCTCATTTGGTTTATTATTGTATGCAGGATGATCCAAGTTTATTTGGCTACAACGTCGACGAACGAGTTGATCTATTTGTGAAACTTGCCAAAGGACAGGTAAGGGCCAACAATACTTGAACATTTTCAACAACTTTTGGTCCCTTTCTGTAGAGTACTAAGGCGAGAACAGAATCGCGATTCCACATTTTTGAGCAATCAATTCTTAGTAGGATTAGACTCCGAGTGATAGCTTGCCAACTTCAGAAATAGACTACTAAAGTGAAAACATCATCCTTTGTGTGTGAGGCGCCCTCCAAAGTTGTCAACATTTTTAGTGGGTAATATTTCTTGTTCTTTGCAATAAAATAATTTACGAGTTGTACTTTGTTTCTTGGGTATAATTCCCTTTAATATCAAAAAGATAATGTAATCGATAAACGTTGTCATGTTCCCATAGCCCCATAGGTTTGTTTGAAGATTGTCAACCTTGTTTGTCATCCAATCCCATGATGCATTAACAACGTCAACATGGTTTATTGTATTTTTTCTCGTCTTTTTCTTCAAAAGAATGAAACTTACGGCACTGATCACATCATGTTCACGATGGGTTCGGACTTTCAGTACAGCGATGCTAATGCTTGGTTTAAGAATCTGGACAAGCTCATTAAATACGTCAATCTAAAGGTATGGTAACCTTTGAGAAACAAACGTAGGATGAGAAAAAAACATTGTATTGGCCTCATCGGGATTCAAACCTAAGACCCCTTACTCACCAGCTGAGCTATAAGACGGTGGTATACGCCCTCGGGTTTCCCCAAGACCTTTGACCCACTGGGCAGATGCTCTACCAGCTGAGCTATAAGGCACAATGTTATACTCCCTCAGGTTTTCCCCCAAGACCTCTGACACACCGGGCAGATGCTGACCAGCTGAGCTATAAGGCACAGTGGTATACTCCCTCGGGTTTCCCCCGAGACCTCTGACTCACTGGGCAGATGCTCTACCAGCTGAGCTATGGGGCACATTGGTATACTCCCTCGGGTTTTCCCCCAAGAGCTCCGACTCACTGGGCAGATGCTCTACCAGCTGAACTATGGGGCACAGTGGTATACTCCCTCGGGTTTTCCCCCAAGACCAGGGCTCAAATTTCACGGCGGCCACGACGGCCATGGCCGCCGATGCCCCTCTTACTGACCTTGATGCCCCTCAAAAATTTGGCCCTTTCACGGCCAAAAATGCCCTGCCTTTTTTCGCCGATGGCCGTCGTGCCCCTTTTTTGCATCAAGATAAAATGGGCGATAAACGACACTCGAAGTGTACCGCGGTACGCGTACGGCCACGGGTATAAACTCTTCCAAAATTCCTGGAAACTGAACGAACATCATATCAACAAGCGAGAGCACAGCGCGCGCCATGTGACTCGACTATGCATAGCGCATGGCACGCAGTCGGTCGTGAATGCATAGCGCATGTACGGTACACGTGTACAGTATACATGTACTGCACTGCATTGATAAGCCACACAGCTCATACATCGTCTATGGTGGGTACCAGCGCATGGAAGGAAAAAAGTACATGAGCCGGCATTTGCATCATGCTTTCACTGGTATTCGTCAGGTACATGTACATGTACTGAGTATACCGCCCAGTTTTACCGGCGTGGCGTGCGTGGCGAAAACGTTTTGTCCAAACAAACTCGGCCCCAATTGCCTTGTGTACAAACTCGGCCCCAGACCAACTCGGCCCCAATTGCCCTGTGTACAAACTCGGCCCCAGACCAACTCGGCCCCAATTGCCCTGTGTACAAACTCGGCCCCAGACCAACTCGGCCCCAATTGCTTTGTGTACAAACTCGGCCCCAGACCAACTCGGCCCCAATTGCTTTGTGTACAAACTCGGCCCCAGACCAACTCGGCCCCAATTGCTTTGTGTACAAACTCGGCCCCAGACCAACTCGGCCCCAATTGCTTTGTGTACAAACTCGGCCCCAGACAAACTCGGCCCCAATTCATTTGTGTGTAAACTTTGCCACCAGACCTACTCGACTCCAAACAAACATTTGTTTTCATTGTTTTTTTTTGCCTTGTCACCCTTTTTCAAAACTAAAGTTGGCCTTAGTGCCCCGCCTTGTGGCCTCGGTGCCCTTTCTAATTTGCCTTCATGCAAGGCCAAAGTGGCCTTGCCCTAAAAACTGCGAAATTTGAGGCCTGCAAGACCTCTGACTCACTGGGCAGATGCTCTACCAGCTGAGCTATGAGGCACAATGTTATACTCCCTCGGGTTTCCCCTGAGACCTCTGACTCACCGGGCAGATGCTCTACCAACAGAGCTATAAGGCACAGTGGTATTTTCCCTCAGGTTTTCCCCAAGACATCTGACTCACTGGGCAAATGCTCTATCAACTGAGCCATAATGCACAGTGGTATACTCCCTCAGGTTTTCCCCAAGACCTCTGAAACACCAGGCAAATGCTCTATCAACTGAGCCATAAGGCACAGTGGTATACTCCCTCGGGTTTCCCCAAGACCTCCGACACACCAGGCAGATGCTCTACCAGCTAAGCTATGAGGCACAGTGGTATTATACTCTCTCAGGTTTTCCCCAAGACATCTGACTCACTGGGCAAATGCTCTACCAGCTGAGCTATAAAGCACAATGGTATACTCCACCAGAGAGAAAATTGGGTTCGTCTCGTTTCTTTTCATTGTGCGGCTGCAATCTATGTTTTCCATCATTTTATAATTTATTCCAGGTTAAGCGCAACATCAACAAATTGTACAGCAAAATGAAAATGTTCATACACTGCAAAAATGTCTTTCCTTAACTATCACTTGGCCCTCACTTTAAGTAGCCATTTTGGCCTTGTGAATGAATGAATGAAATTGTCATTTGTAAAGCGCAATTTCCAGTGAAGAACTGTTCAGATGCGCTGAAGAAAGTTACTCCATGAAGCTTGACCTGAACAATGTTGTTTTTAGTTCAGTGCGGAAATGCAGGAGTTTATTGGCATTTATACAATCGATGTCACATGAGAGCAGCTGGTTCCACAACCTTGGAGCGACACAGGAGATGGGCGATTTCCATAAAAAAAACCACAAATTTTCCCCAATCTCATTATTTTTCATTTTTCTCCATTCAGCAAAATGAAACCAAAGTCCATGCCCTATACTCCACCCCATCCTGCTACACAAAAAGCCTCAACCAAGTCGGCAAGACCTTTTCCACCAAATCGGATGACTTCTTCCCCTACGCAGACGAACCTCACGCCTTTTGGACTGGTTACTTCACCAGCCGGCCGGGTCTCAAGGGCTACGTACGGGAAACTAATAACTTGCTACAGGTAAGGGCTACCCTAATAGAAGACTGAAGTGAAAACGTCGCCTTTTGTGTGTTGCCAACTTTACTAGGTCTACACTAAAACCAGTGAACTGTTTCCCAGCGCTTTAGCAATGGACGTTTTGGGTTACCAGGGAATGTTTAGACCCAGTTATCTTAGCAACTGACATCACAATTTAGTAGTCTATATTGGGGAGTTTTAGATGACAAAGTGGACTGAGACGTGATGACATTATTTTTAAGGCTTTGCACACGTTCAAAACAGGAATCAAGAACGCATAAGTATGATTTCGGCATTCTCTTTGAAACGTTAACATGACGTCATCAGTCCACATAAATCTTAGTCCCTATAGACCGTATCAAATAGCTGCCATCTTGTGGGGCAGTTTCTTTGTTCCGTGAAAAAATGCACGGTTGCGCGTTTTGTGCTTGCATTGTTGACCAATTTAAATATCAGAATGGTCTATTGAAGGAGCGTGTCCAGATCACATTTCTGACTCCCTATTTTTCCAATTGGTGTTGAGATTTTGACACCATATCATGTCATATTTTTATCATCACCATTCTGAAATTTCACGCTCTCAATCCGTATATTTTCAAGGATATTGTTTAAAAAAATGATGTTTTGTAAACTAATTTATCTGGTTCCGTAAAGCAGTGCAGTGATTACACCAACCTTTTTACTTCCACATCCAAATTGGAGATTGCAAATTTCCTGTTTTTTTCCCATGGATAGTATTTTATTTTCTGTTATTTTGAATGGAGATCTGTGGTTTGTCATTTACAGGTTTGCAAGCAGCTGGAAGTGTGGGGATCAGTTCTACCAGATTTCAAGCTCAAAACGAGCTCGACCACCCTGCGTAAGTTGAATTTCAACATTTTCTGTCTATTCTGTCATTTTACCGCAACGGTGAGAATTTTGTTTTACCATGTTTTATTTTTTATTTATTTATTTTTGCATTTATTCAGGGAAGTATATGGGAGTGGCACAACATCATGATGCTGTCACGTAAGTTACTTCAACAGTCGTTGAAAAGTTTTCATTTTCCCTGCAATTGCAGGGTTCAACCCTACCCCAAAGGTGACTTAAAAAGGGCGAATCAGACCTGGTCTGATCCGCCTTTTTCAATTCACCTTTTGCGTTTACACTTAGCGCCTACCCTGCTTCAACTCCCCTTTTTGGAAATTCACTGTGGGCCTAAAATCTTACTGAAACTATGACCTTTATTGCTGTTGAAACTTTTGAAAACATTTTATAAATTGAATTTGTTTCCCTGCAACAAAAAATCCATCAATTGAGCTTGAATTCAAATCCCTTAATCCTCAATTTTAATTTTAGTGGAACGTCCAAACAGCAAGTTGCTGATGACTACGCTGAGAGGTTGTTTATTGGACGAACTGAATGTCAGGTTGGTGTAATCTAATTTTGATATTTTTGTCCTTTGTGAACAACTAGGGTTGTCTTGCCCTCTAATACTCGACGAAAGTTATTGTGACAAAAACTTTAAAACTGATTCAATGAATGTTGAATGTCATCAAATTCGTCTCTACGTTTTTTTATGGTTTTAACCAAGTTCTACAGATTTAGTTATGACTAGTGTTTTGCTCTCTTCAGATGTTCTGTGATGTTGGGATAACTAAAGCTAATTGTTATACCCCGTCTTGGAATACTGCAGTTTTATTGGTCCAGAACGGTCACATTTCCATGCGATAAAAACTCTTATATACCTCATGCGTAGATTCCTGTCATCTGATTGGTTAAAAGTGGGGGCATTGAATCGGCTAGACCCGGCGCGTATGCCAACTGGTCAATAGTCTTTGCCATGCCCCGGGCATAGTCATTTAGCGGGTTCCGGACGCGCGCATTACATGTGTTAGCATATAGCTAGCTGTGCACCAACTATGCAGCTGGGCATAGTCATTTAGCAGGTTCCGGACGCGCGCATTACATGTGTTAGCATAGCTATAGCTGTGCACCAACTATGCAGCTGTGCGCTTTACGTAAACATTCATCAGGACGGTAATGGCGGAATCTCGACGTCATTTTGTCGTCTGTCGTAGATGATAGTCCTTAAGAAAGTAAGAGAAGTGGCCTACAGTGAAAACTGTGTCAGGTGAAATGTGCTACTAAAGTGCCAGGTGATTATGCTACAAATGTTTGCTGTAAATATACAACTTTTCCGCCGTAGATCAGCTTCCGAAATCGAACGCGAAGGACCACTGTCATGACTGTATGATGTATCGTTACTTTTAACCAACCAGATGACAAAAATCTACACATTCGGTATATAAAACAAATATTGACTGCTGTTTATTCGGGTCATGGTTAAGATTATAGGCCCTCGGTGATCTCGAAGCCATGACTATGCCCCTCGGCTTCCGCCTCGGGGCATAGTCATGGCTTCGAGATCACCTTGGGCCTATAATCTTAACCATGCCCCTCATTGCAGTCAATATTCGTATAATATCACCCGCTGCCATAAGCAAATTTTAGTTCATATCGCCCATTTTGCCCTACCATGAAGCGATCTGCGTGCACGTTTTGCGCGTCCACAGCACGCGTGACGCGCTGTCCCGTTGGTAAAATAAACTGCGTGTTACGCCCACTGGAGACACGGACATTCCAGTATTCCACATGCTGTGCGCCAAAACAACAAACTCGTACGCGCGCCACTTTCGCAATGTTACACACACACACGTGGTAGTCCAGAGACGAGCGAAGGTGCAAATAACATTTGTGCAATTTTAACACCCTCGGGAGCTCATAGCATCCTCGGCTTTGCCGACCACACCAGTCAAAAATTGTTTAGTAGCATTCACAAAGTGTTACTTTGACATTACCTTTAAGATGCCGCAACTGTGTAGTAAACCTTGGATGTAGAATCCAACATCTGAACACAACCACTTTTTAATCGGTCTCGTTTCAACTCATTTTTCAGTCACTCATCGGCAGTGTACTTGGCAAGCTGATGGAAAAGAACACTTCTACTACGCTTCCACCCGAAGCCCAGTTCTGTGACTATCTCAACATCAGTGTATGCCCAATAACTGTGAATTCACCACAGGTATGTTCCGTTAGCCTTGGGAAATAAGGGCGTGTTTGTTTCGGACGGATCTAGATTCAGATCCGCGCAGATCCAAGGTGAACTCGTTCACTTTGCGCACATCCTAATCAAGATCTGTGATCTGTGGAATCCTTCTCGAGAGATGGTTCAGCGCTAGATCCAAAATGGCGACGTAAACATCGCAGAGATTTTGTGTGAGTAAAACCGTGTCGTTTCAGTTTTCAGAGGCAACACACGATACAAACAAATTTAGAATGCTTGTTTATTTACGACGAATGTCGTGGGAGAAATTTGGAACAGAAATTTGACAAATTTGGTAAATAAATTGCAATTCACGTGATTTGAGATCCGAGTTGAGAGCGGCTTCGTTTGTTTCTGCGCGGTAAAACAGATCGGGATCTGGATTCGGATCTGTCATGAAACAAACACGCCCTAAGGGAATTGATCACGTTCACAGACGCCATCTTTGTTGGAAAAATGCTACAGCATTTTAAACGCCATAAAGTACGCGCACGCACACGCTAGAACATGTTTCAAACACGCGCGTGTGTTGCTCGAAATTTGTTCGAAATACGGCGGAACCGATGCGCGTCACAAAAAATACGCTTAACATCATGATGCACGTGACAATTTGTTTGAAGTGACGTAATTTGAACGTGATCAATAGATGCATTTTTGACTAGTCTTAAACCTTATATTTAAAGAAGCGTGTTCAGATTTCTTCCAGAAAAAGGATTTCGTTCTAACCTAACAATCATATAAAATACCTCCCCAAAATATCATCCATGGGAAGAAAACAGGAAATTTGCAATCTCCAATTTGGATGTGGAAGCAAAAAGGTTGGTGTAATTACTGCACTGCTTTATGGAACCAGATAAATTAGTTTACAAAACATCGTCTTTTTTTGTCTATTCATTGTCTCATCATTTAAATATAAAAACCTGCCCCCTGTCATGGCCGCCGGTACAAAGGATCTATACGTAATCTTATGTGTAATTTTGATCATTTCAGTTTACAATAACGGCCTACAATCCCATTGCACGTCAAGTGATGTCATTTGTGCGGGTACCAGTGAATATCAACTACAGTGTTACAGGGCCTGACGGGAAACCGGTAACCAGCCAGGTTGGTGTAATACATGCAGATGTTTAATGTTCAAAAAGAAAATTGTGAAAATATAAATGAGCAAGAATTATATTTGCATGCAATTTATTTTAAATTCTTGAATTTAAAATTTGTGAATTTAATATTCTGGGTAACTGCAATGATGTATTAGTGCTTTAATATTCCAATGTTGGGAACCCATGTGCTCAAGCAGGGACTTACACATACTGACGCAAACAGGGCCACAGAAGTGGAAGGCAAGTGAAGTACCACTAACCCGTAATGTGGTTTCTGTTATATCTAGATACAAGAAGTAACGCTCGGCACGAAGCAAGTACGCAGAAATCGCGGCAACGCGTCCCACGAGCTGTTATTCCCGGTTACCCTACCCCCTCTGGGCTTCAACACGTACGTGGTACAAGACTTACAAAATGGTAAGAATATTTTTATTTGTTTATGTATATTCAGAAGATAGTTGGGGTGACACTCAATATGAATTTCACACCAAACTAAAAGGTAACTGGTCACATATTGTCTAAATTTTCAGGCCTCTTGATCTCCACGATAGTCTCAGGGAGAGAATTCCAGAGTCGAGTATAGTATGGCGTAAAGGATCGCTGATGACTTGCAGTTCTGGATACCACCTGTCTTTGAGTCATCGGATGAGCATGAACAGAACTACGCAGTAATAGTGTGGTTTTGCTCACAAGGGTGGGGCATTTACCATGGGCTGCTTGGTGAATGATGGACAAGCCAGCAACGTCTCGACGGAGTTGCAGAGGCACCAGGGGGATGTCGGGGAACAAACATCCTGTGACATTTCCTCTCGAAAGTATCAAGGGACCGAAGTACATACTGTTCGTGTACAAATCTTGTTCGTGCGGTACGGGCCGGTATTCACAAAATGACTTAAGTCATTTAATTTAAGTGTCCTGCTTAAATATAAGCGGGGACAATAAAGCAGTACAGTCGCACGATAATTTGATGTCACGTGATCCGGAATACGATCGATCATTGCTAAGTCGTCGTTTTTCTCCAGTATCGAAACAATCTTGTATAGGGACTTACAAGCTAATACTACTAATCAATTATATTTTTCTCCAGGTAAGACCACACCGTCACCGAGCCACACCAAAGTTTACACCCCAACAGCAGATGAAACCATAGAAAACCAGGTAAATTGTTATCTCAGCATTCCCATTTGCAAGATGCATTGTTTAAAGATAGTATACATGATTGGTAAACTGTTACAAATAGTTTTATCCCCCTGTGTGATTGAAGATATGCATGACTAAAACCAACCTGAGCAAAAACTAGCTCCGTACTTCGTCTAACTTTTGAGAAAACAGTCAAAAATGGGTTTCCAGTCATTTCGCCCCAAAACTACTTCGCCCTGAACCATTTCGCCCTGAACCACGGCCTGTGCACGAAGTGGTTTTGGGGCAAAGTAGCATTTGGTGGTGCTGTGTTTGGACGAAGTGATTTGGGGCGAATTTAATTTTTCGTCTCAAAAGACAAAAACTAATTGTTTTACTCATTTCTCAAAGACTCTATAGCACTTTAGACAAAACCGTTTCAGGGGAAGTTTTCTACGGTCATCATGTTTATATTGTGTAAGTTAGGCGTAAATCTGTGAACATTTCTGATTTTCGAGATACCAATGATGTATACTGCCTTGAACAAAAGGTGATTTATCATGGAATATAATCACTCTTAAAGAATTGAATTTGCATGAGTGTTCCATACTGCACCATAACTATCTCTGCCCCCTATTGCGGACAGACATAAAATATCCCCACCACCTATTGAGGCTGCGCGTGCCTGCTTTTGAAGGTAGAAAATGCCCCCCTAACCCACAAAATTTGAACGCACTCGCATAAACGATGCGGGGTAACTATTCAAAGAATATCGTCACAGCATTTCCGATTCCCAAAGTGGTGCCCAGAGTCTCATTCGCCGCAATGTTGACAGGATATATGGCTCTTTATTTAGAAAGGAAAACGTGAGAGGGATTTATTGCAGGAGTGTGCAATATGAAAGGGGCGTATTTGCTCTTTTGCGGGTTCACGCAGACCCCCTTTTGAAGGCACATGGGTTAAAACCGGCATACAGAGTGACCCCCTGGGGTCTCGAGTAATGTGCATCTCGAGTTACGCAGGATTGTAGCGATTCGTGAAATCGACCCCTGGATTCTGTAATAAAATACGCCCTTGCGTACATTTTAATCTTTCTTACAGTTTCTCAGTTTGACGTTTGACGGGAGGACCGGCCTTCTAAAAGCCATGACGGACAAGCGGTCCAAAAATACGGTTGCCGTCAAACAGTCCTTCTATTGGTACCAGAGCAGCACAGGAACACTGTTTTCAGGGCAAGCATCCGGTGCTTACATCTTCCGACCCGCTCACGACACGCCTACTCCGCTTTTTACAGGCTCGTCAGTTAGCATGAAAGTTGTGAAGGTAATTTTTACTTAAATGGGTGTATTTGGCCCATACATGACACGGTATATGCACAATATACTAAGTGCTTATCCCAAGTACATGCTATGTATTTAATTAATTATTTCTGGTATTGAAACCAAGGATTCCTCAAAAGTGCCCGAGGCACTGTAACTCATAAGCCTGAAGAAACCTGTGAAGAGAAGACGTCGAAATGCTCATTTTTAGAGGTGGGAGGGAAAACCTCTACGTATAGGGGTAAACCCATGGAATCAAGCAGGGACTGAGAACCCGATCCACATACTGACCCGGACGGGATTCGAACCAGGGCCACAGAGGTGGAAGGCGAGGAAAGTATCATTTACTAACCCAATTCCCCTAAACTCACAACGTGCTGGGGTGGGACTTGAACCCACGACCTTCATACTAGGCAGATGGAAATTTAAATTTGTTCTGCGTTTACAGGGTCCTGTTGTTACTGAAGTGCAACAACATTTTCAGCCTTGGTTAAGTCAAGTCATCCGACTGTACACAAATAAGGAATATGCAGAATTGGAGTGGACTGTGGGCCCCATTCCAATCAAGTAAGTCATGTAGTTTTCACAGTCTTTCACTTGTCCCAAGGCAAACTGCCTTTGAGTCCCAAGGCAAACTGCCTTTGAGTCCCAAGGCAAACTGCCTTTGAGTCCCAAGTCAAACTGCCTTTGAGTCCCAAGGCAAACTGCCTTTGAGTCCCAAGGCAAACTGCCTTTGAGTCCCAAGGCAAACTGCCTTTGAGTCCCAAGGCAAACTGCCTTTGAGTCCCAAGTCAAACTGTCTTTGAGTCCCAAGTCAAACTGTCTTTGAGTCCCAAGTCAAACTGTCTTTGAGTCCCAAGTCAAACTGCCTTTGAGTCCCAAGTCAAACTGCCTTTGAGTCCCAAGTCAAACTGCCTTTGAGTCCCAAGTCAAACTGCCTTTGAGTCCCAAGTCAAACTGCCTTTGAGTCCCAAGTCAAACTGCCTTTGAGTCCCAAGTCAAACTGCCTTTGAGTCCCAAGTCAAACTGCCTTTGAGTCCCAAGTCAAACTGCCTTTGAGTCCCAAGTCAAACTGCCTTTGAGTCCCAAGTCAAACTGCCTTTGAGTCCCAAGTCAAACTGCCTTTGAGTCCCAAGTCAAACTGCCTTTGAGTCCCGAGTCAAACTGCCTTTGAGTCCCGAGTCAAACTGCCTTTGAGTCCCGAGTCAAACTGCCTTTGAGTCCCGAGTCAAACTGCCTTTGAGTCCCGAGTCAAACTGCCTTTGAGTCCCGAGTCAAACTGCCTTTGAGTGCCGAGTCAAACTGCCTTCGAGTGCCGAGTCAAACTGCCTTCGAGTGCCGAGTCAAACTGCCTTTGAGTCCCGAGTCAAACTGCCTTTGAGTGCCGAGTCAAACTGCCTTCGAGTGCCGAGTCAAACTGCCTTCGAGTGCCGAGTCAAACTGCCCTCGAGTCCCAAGTCAAAACTGCCTTTGAGTCCCAAGTCAAGTCAAAACTGCCTTCATAAATATAATATTCAAGTAAATTTGAAAAGCCTAGCAAATTAGCAACAATTACGATAAAAAATTCCCTCTCAACTTGCTCGCAAATTTCGTATGACTTTTTTTTCTCATTGTTTTCTTTTTTTCTAACTTTTTGTACAGGGATGATTTGGGAAAGGAGATAATAACTCGGTTTGACACAGATCTGGAAACGAATCATACATTCTATACTGATGCAAATGGCCGACAGATCCTGAAAAGAATGTAAGTTTGGCTGATTGGGCCCTTAAAGAAAATTCCATTAAACCAATTTAAAGTTTCCAGTTTGCTTTCTGTACGTGGCTTTTATCTTTCAATTCAAAGTTTTGAAACGCAAAAAACAAATTCATGGACATTCATAATTCTTGCACTTTTTAAGCCGAGTACGTCGTAAACGCATTGAAAAATGAGGAAAACACTAGAAATCCAGCATTCCACTACACGTTTGGTGCTTACGCATAGCGAGCTCGATATCTGATAGTGAGTTGCGTATGACGTCACGAGACCGCAGAAGCTTGTGAAATCTCTCTAGAAATCCCAACTACAATACTTTTTTTAGTTGCTTCATCTATCTGGCATATTAGACGCATCATGCTACATAATTTTGACAGTCCAATCTTTCTTTCTTTGCCCAGCTTGGATCACCGTGCCGATTGGGAATATGATAACACGGAGCCAGTATCTGGAAACTACTATCCCATCAACAGCAGAGCTTTCATCAAGGTAACATTTTTTCCTTGCACCCTATCTTAGCTTCCCATAGACCTTTATCACGGTGCGTCCATCTTTGTCTTGTTCCCGACTGCATACGTGTACGTGTCGGGCATGATCAGTGCGTGTGCGTGTCTGCACGATAGCGCGTGCAGTCTTCCGTTGTTGTTTTGAGAGAATCACTGTCCGCGCTGGGCGTTTTCTTGATCGCACCGCGCGCATGTCATTGTGATGCACACAATGAACATTTTCAACACGGGGCCAAACTATTTTATTTCGGCAAGCCTCGCTTTCGTTACGTTCATTTTAATGGAGGAAAAGGGAAGATGGCCGCACCGTGATAAAGGTCTATTAGGAAAGACATTTATGTATTTTTGTTTATCCATGAGCATAAAACGGTACACCAGGCCTGCGTTCCAACGTTGCCAACGTTGCCAACGTTCGCCACTGGTTACAGTACTTTTGTGCACTCGTCAATGGAAAGCCGGGTACCAGTTGTTGGTGAACGATGACAATGTTCGCGTGTTTGGAACGCAGCCCTGGTTGTAAGTGACTCAAATTTTGAGTCGACTCGAGTCCTGATTTTCACTGACTTGACTTAACTTGAGACTCGAACCTCAAATGACTTGACTTGTCTTGACTCGACTCGATTTAAATTAAATTAAACGTTTATGCATTTTTTTTGTCATTTTGAGGACCGAATTGTTTTTCACAACTAAAGCTTACTTTTAACATCGAACATTGTTGGCCAGAACAACAAAAAAAACCTACTCATATGAATTCAAGATTCAGGGCTTAGACTCATTTTGAAATTTTGAAAATACTTGAACCAACTTGACCGAAATGTCTGACTTGACTTGGGACTTGAAGGCAGTTTGACTTGACTTGGGACTCTAGGGTAAGTTTGACTTGGCTTGGGACTCGAGCAGAGGGAGACTCGTTGCAACCTTGCGGTACACCAGTCGGTGGAAACATGTCCACAATAGCTGTAATCCTGAATTCATCTATTTTTAAAAATAAGGTATGTTTAAAATGCAGTCATGTATTGGTATCTTTGAATTGGTTGTGTATTTTTGCAGAATGGCAAAATGCAGCTGACAGTGCTGACAGACAGGTCATGTGGAGGGAGCAGCCTGAAGGAGGGATCCCTTGAAATGATGGTAAGATTATCATGACCGATAGTATTGGGGGTAATTGAGTATTACATATGTGTATGGGTCATTCGAAGTTGAGAAACCAAGTGACATTTCTTCATTTTCATGGCCAAAAAGTGAACAACATGTCGTAAAATTTGGGGTACCAATAACTGAAAATGATGTATTGGGGCCTTAAGGTACGACCCAAACACCTGCCCGGCCTGCCCCAATTAATAACAAGCTCATCCCTCGGATAAAATTTACATGATTTTGACCCCCGATTTGACCTTTGACCCTTACATTGACTTTTGATCCTCAGATCCACAGACGCACCCTGGATGATGACGATCGCGGTGTGCAAGAGCCACTTGACGATCCAGGCCAGTTCGGTACCGGCGTCATCGTCCGCGGCAAACACTACGTTCTCTTGACGTCAGAATCCAAGGCTGCTTTAACACACAGAACCCTCGCAGAAGAGCTGTATATGGCTCCTGTGGTTTCATTCTCAAAATGGCAACAGAATTGGGCAATGAAATTCAACACAATGGTATGTATTTGGCTGAATATTTAAAAATGAATAATGATTAATAATGCTGGAGTTTTAAATAGCGCACATATTCAGTGTTCTCCAGTGCTATAAAGCTTGTCCGGGCGCGCTGAGCAGGCCCTCACGTGGCGAATGAGTGTTCGCCGCGTGAGGGCGCTGTACAAAACGAATGCATGCAACTGTCATGGTTATTATCGGTCGCCGATGCAATAGATCTGCGTTGTAAGTACCGATAATGACACCAATGGCTAGCGAATCATGTTTAGTGACTTTACACCTAATTTTTCTGAATGACTTGGCTATACTTTTAAACTGTTTTAGAGGGTTGCCGAGTTTTTTAACCAAACATTTTCTTATTTCTTCAATTTGTCATTTCAATTTGTCTTTCAGAAAACCATGTTAACCCGATCCCTTCCCTCTAACGTCCACCTGCTGACGCTAGAACGCTGGACGAGTAACTCCATCCTCATACGAGTGGAACATCAGTTTGAATTGGATGAAGATGTCTTAATGTCCAGCAAAGTCCAAATTCAACTCGGGGTAAAGCGATTTTTGTTTGTGTTTTTTACAAAGAAATTATTCACTTAACTAAATTTAATTTCTATCCCGAACCTTCCGACACATTTGAGTGCTCCTGGAATGAACATTTTTCTTTTTTGTAAAATTTTTAATAACTAAAACAGCTTTGGGCCAATGTCGCTCAATCTTCACGTAATCCTCAACTGAACCCCCTGTTGAAGATGGTATAGTCACTTTTAATGTTCCCCCACCAGTCATGCCGCCCCTGAGAAATCTGTGCCACTAGCCAAGCCCCATTTCATTTGTGTAGCCTGTTTGTGTGTCACTTAAGGAACCCACCAGTGAAGAGTAAATTACTATTATTATTTCTTTCTGGTACTGAAACCAAAAATTACTAAAAAGTGCCCATTGCACTGTCTCTCGCAAGCGTGAGGAAACCCATGAGGAGAATTAGAAACGGCCAGAGACACCGGGGAATCCCCTTGCTCTGCACGAACAAATGCTCTGGGATCTGTAAAGTGTGTTAACCAACACACTGAACCAGCGGCTTTACATCCCTTCCGAAGGATGGAGCAAGTGTGTTTAAGTGCCTTGCTCAAGGGCACAGGTACCCAAGCCGGGTAAACGAAAATTTAAACTCTAATTGCAATTTTGGCAAACTATATGTTGCAGTATGTTTTAAAATGTCTGTGGGTCTTTCTATAAATTAGGGGTCCAGCTTTGGTGTCCCCCGTTACATTTTACATCTTGTTTTTGTAAATTCAGGACACATTCTTTAAATACTGTCCATCTCAAAGAGTGAGTACATAAAGTACAATTCATACAAAATGGTTTAAAAGCCATTTTAATGATTTTTTAAGGGGGACACCAAATGTCACACTTTTGGACCCCTAATTTATAGAAAGACCCCTGTATATTCCTGTACATGTGGCCGCTACACCTTTATATAGTGGCCACCTGTCTATTCTGGCCACTTTCTGTTGGTCCTATGGGTGGCCAATATACACAGGTTTGACTGTATCATTTATAAATTGGCCGTTATCTCGTTTTTCTTCAGAATCTGTTCAAGCCATTTGGCATCGCCAGTCTAGAGGAAGTCACTCTAGCAGCCAACAAGGCCTTAGCTGATGATAAGCGTCTACAATGGAAGGTCACAGATAGTCCACTAACAACTCCCCCAGGTAATTTGTCCCTTGAGATAATTGTCAGGCACAGTACTCCATTAAAAGCTGAAACCAAAATAGAGCCGGAATGCGCATGACTGCGCCTTCTCATTAGCACAGTTTTGGGCACCTTCATTTGCATAGTTTTGGCGCTATTTGCATGGTTTGTGCCGCCTCATTTGCGTGGTTTTGTTTGTGACAATTACGCATGTTATGTTTGAACGTTAAACGCTTTGTGTGCACGCATTACAAACCGGTTACGGTGATGTGCCATTCAATTACACAGTCGTTTCTTATCTAGCTTTTAAAGAGGCAGCAGGTCCTTGGATCACAGTAATTTTTACTTTTGTTGCTCCTTGCCTATTTTGTGTATTGCAGGAATGGCTAAATAAATAATAATAATAATAATAATAATAATAATAATAATAATAGAGCGTTTTCAGATTTTTCTAAATAAATGGATTTCGTTTAACCTAAGAATGTCAATATCTGTCATTTCCTTTCTATTTACAGCCATCAAACCAGTCCCTGTACCTCCTACAACATTGACCGTCTTGCTCAACCCAATGCAGATACGCTCCTTCGTTGCAACCATCAAAGAGACCAATTAACACTTATATCTTGCAAACCATTGAACCTCCACAATTGTAAAATATGCTTAAATAAATAAAATGTTTATTGAGTTTTTCGAGGAGTTTAATCTTAATTGTTAACACTGTATGCTCAGGGTTTTCCCGAGACACTATGAAAAACTTCATAGCGTGCTCGGGTGGGACTCGAACCCACGACCTCCTGCAAACAAGGCAGACGTCTTAACCACTTGACCACCGAGCTAGCCGGTGTTCAATGGCCGGTTCGAATCATTTCGCAATGGGGATTGCAATCAACAGATATACCTTACACTATTCACAATAAGTTAGGGATATTGTGGGGTGTACGTAGATATTTTATCGAGAGTATGCATTCCGCTTGAATGATTTTGTATATGATTAGACAATTGTATCTGCATGACAGACGCACCTGGCGCCAATTTCATAAAGCTGTTTAGCAGAAAACATTTGTGTGCTTTATAAAAATGGGTTTAAGTCAAAATTTTATGTCAACTTTTGTTCTTAGCAAGAATAGCAGATATTCTTGTGAACAACACAAACTGACATGCAATTTTGACTATTAGCACATTTTTACACAGCAAACAAATTTTTTATTAATAAGCAAATTTATCTGCTAAACAGCTTTATGAAATTGGCCCCAGGTCACAGGAATAGTTGAAACGGTCATTTGAGGAAATTTTTTTTAAAACTGACAACATTATAACAGTGTGTATTATATCAGTTACTGTGAACAATTAAAGACTAAATAAATGTGGATGGTATAGATGATTTGTAGGAACATAAATGACGCAATTGGATTTGTGTACCATTCCAGATTGTGTGGGGGAAAAAACGAAAGAATTGTTAAGATTATGAAAATCTGTTTTAGTAAGACAACTCCTCGTTTATAAACATAAAGGGGTGGGAATAGTTTTAATGGAATGTATTTGGTATGTTATCATTATATATACTTTTGTACTTCATGTTTGTACGTGTAGTTGAAAAATTATGTTCATTATAATTCTTTTGTGCAACTCTTGTGCAATGGGTAAATTTAATAAATTGGGTTTTTTTTACAGGATTTTCTGTTGCAACTTTGTACTGTTAAAGTTGGTATTTATTTCAATAAGTTCACATTGTCAATTTTTCCATTAATTTTTATTTACTGTTCAACTCCCAAAAGTAATTAATATTAAAGACCGTTTATTTTGTTAGAAGTTTGTGTAGAAAATGCAGCTATAACATATGGGTTTTTTTGTAAACTGGAGAGCTCTTTACGAGCAAATTGTTTATCTTGAAAGTTTTTGTATATGGTTAATATATTTTTGTCTCGTCAGGTTCTTGTAAGGTTGGGCCTGTTTATCGCTGAAATTAAATATAACTGGCATTTGAAATATCTTTGAGCTAATTTTGTTTTATTTAAGTGGCTGGTTGTTTGTTATTTTCTTCCGTTTCATTGTTTAATTTTTGCATCTCTGCCTAAACACACAACATCGGGTACGGTGCCTAATCACCATTGAAATGAAACGACCAAACTTGGTATACCCAGCACGATATGTGGCAAAGGGACTCCCCTCTAATGCCCCTATACCTCAACGCACTCTTCCCTTTCCATTGTTCACCATTGTGTCTTATAACCATCCAAGGAATTTTAAAGGAATTCCTTTCAGGTTTTGGTTTTTTTGGGGGAGTTAGGGAGGAGTCCCTTTGTCAATATCGTGCTGGGTATACACCAATCCGGTAATAAGGTCTCCTTCCCTGTACATCCGCCATAGCTGGGGGGCTTCCACTGAATGAACTGTATGTTTTTGCTGTTGCTGAAGCTGCGCGTCGCGTGTACGCAAAGGCGGGCGGGTCGCGTATACGCGAAGGAGCCGCGCTTTTCGTTCTAACAGCAACACAAAACGCACAGCCCATGCACTGGACGCCCCCAGCTATGGCGGTAATGAAGGGAGGAGACCTTCGTTACCGGATTGGTGTATACCAATAAATGTTTGCAAGTACAGTGCCCCACCCGTTTCGTTGATGACATATAAACCATGTAAACATGATAGTTAAACAGTAACTTGTTTTATCTAGCACACCCTCTGTTGTTTAACGGCAGGCAAAATAATACAGCTTGGTCTATGAAACTTCATAAAATCTATCAATTATATCGACTTGGAAAACACAAGCTGTCTTTATTTGGCTAAATAGTAAACTCGTGTTAATGACAATTTTAGAAGTATTTGCTTTGAAACCAAAGCTACGTAAAAAAACATGGACTTGCCTATGATGTAAACTAGTGGGCTTTTTGCCTGTCGACTTTTGTCTCAATCAGGGCGCCCCAAATGTAAACACGTCATCACATCGTCTATAAAGAGGCATGCAATCAGATCAGAAAATCCAATCAAATGATCGTTGAAGCTTATACTGAATGAAGATTTTTTTAAAATGTGACCATGGCTATATTTCACGTTTGATGACTGAGGTACAAGATTCTAAGCAGTATGGCAAAATTTTGCTTGCTTGGGAAGGGTAAAAAATATGACCCGGAACAATCTCCTTTAAGTCTAAAGATAGATTGAGGTTAAATTTATATTCCATAACACACTTCACTTATTCATTATGGCTATGGTATTTTTTTTCTTTTTTTCAGTATTATAAATTGTTTTGCTAAACTTGTATTCACGATTATAATTAATGCTACAGCCGAGTGCTTCAATTATTTCGGGGTAGTAAAAAAACGGAGAACCACCTACAATGTGTATATTCCTTCATTGTATTTTTTCGCATTTCTTTTGATCTTGTTAGACATTTATTTCACATTACCTCAATTCTTTAAAATACATTTTACAATTCTTTAAAATATATAATACAGTAAAATAAACTGACCAGTATGCAATGGGTGTCTATATAGTTTAGTTTTTGTTTAAAGGTAGTATAATCGTTTGGTAAACTGTTAAAAACGGCACGATTTTCACTGGTAATTGAAAACATAGGTTGAGGAAACCACCTTGTAGAAATGTCAGCCACATAGATGCACTATAAATACTTCAGAAAACCTGAAGTGCGGTTTCAATGAATGAATGGCTCCATTCATTTGGAGATTCAAATATTTTTCTAATTTTTCTCATGAATGGGGGCAATTCAGACAACATTATTTCACAGGATGATTACTACCATTACCATCTTGATAACAAGTATAAAGCTTGGAGGATGATTACCAAACAAGTAGATTACCTTGAATATCCGACAAAGGCAGTAAAAAAGCAACTCTCTCAACTTTTATGCTAATTACGGGAAGGGCGAAAAACCCACATTTAAAACCTTTTTAAGGAAAACAAAATGCTGGGAAAATTCCCTTCCGGCTCCATGTGTTGATGGCAACCAAGTTAAACAACTCCATAAATTAGCATTATTGCGTCCTTATCCACAAAAGTGACTTGATGTTTTGAATTTTTATTTTATTACTATTATTTTTTTTGTCAGCAATACAAGTTTAGTGCCTTGTTCTGTCTGTTAATTGACTTCACAAAATTGGCTACTAACTTGTGCAGCTCAGTAACGACACCTGTGATGTCAAGATCACAAATGATTCCAAGGAAAGTGTGGCTAAGTAGAAAGTAGTCTTTAGTGGTTATTATGCTGAAAAGCGTTTTGGATTGAACTAAGTATAATAATAATAATTTATTAATTTCTATAGCGCAAATTTCATACAAATATGTTCAAATGCGCTGTACATTTCATAAAATTACTAAAATGGGTCTGCGTTAAACATCTACAGTTATTTAAAGTTACAGAAAAGTAATACACCCACAAACCGCGACCATCACAAAAAGCCAAATTTATAAAGAGCCATCTGCAAAACATCTCAAATAACTGGCCACAGCTTGCAATGTCAATGGCACTAAAGCCGTGTCCGCATTGGACTTTTTTTCGGGAGATTTTACCGAGACGGCGGTAAAATTAAAAATGGCAAAATTTTACTGCTTGACACGGGAAAATTTTACCAAGACTGTGGGAGAGCATGCGCAGTGTCCCTTCGCAGTATGACCTTCACGGCTTGGACATACGCTTCTGTAGCGCTTTTACCGACTCGCTGTGTTGTCTCGGGAAAAGTTACTCGGTAAAAGACTCATCTACAGTGTTTGTATATCACCTCACAAGGGGGCTTAAATGGATCTAAGATCAGTCTGGATCTAAGATTCTGTCCCAAGATTCTTTTCAAAAGATGTAATCAAGAAAAGGCAACGAGCAAGATCTGACTTGAAAGATCAAGGGAATACAATAATGTTCATATTGCTTCCTTGATGCGAGGAGGGTCCTTATTTGGTCTTTGAAGCACAAAGACATTTCTTGGATGTATCACAAAGGGGAAGGCACAAGGATTTCTGTATTAGTATCCTCGTTGTCTGACGGATGCTCGTTATCGACGTCAGAGTATGATTATCTAGAAGAAAACAAACGAATAATCTGTTAACTCTTTAAAAATGTTGGTAATGACCGCGACAATGTTGCACAAATAAAGGGCTACTGATGCATGTATTGAGCTCGTGCCAATGACGTCATTTTGGGAGTAAAACAATGCCGCGTCGTTGTGAAAGCAAAGTGCGTGCGCGTTGTGTGTGTCCATAGCGCTGAGGCTCCCATTGGTGAACTAAACCGCGTTACGCACATTGCTTCCACAATGACTCCGTATTATTTGACTCCCAAAATGGCATATTCGCACGTGTTCGAAAGGGGTCAATATGAAATAAAATACATAAAATACATGAAATAAAATGCAATTTTCCTTTTCCTATAAGGAGGCGTTAAGATTCGGCCTAACCTTGCATCAGGGCGTCTCTATCTAGACACAGAAGTTTCTGTATTGCCTGAGGGGTGCTCATCATTGACAACAGCGTTTCGTCAGAGTCCAAAAGGATCATCAGGGGCCAATTTCATAGAGGTATTTAAGCACAAAAAATTGCTTAAGCACAAAAAAGTCTTGCTCAGTAGAGTATGCTACCAGTGAAATCCTCATGTGATAGAAATAGTATATGACCAGTTTTAGAGGACTGTTTCATTACCATGACAATCACATGAAATTTTTGCTGGTAACCTCATTTTATCAAGTAAGGTTTTTCATGCTTAAGCAATTTTTTATGCTTAAGCAGCTCTATGAAATTGGCCCCTGGAAGAAAAGATTATTTTATTACACCAGCCATATTAATGAGGAGGCGTTTACATTCCGCCAATCGTTAGAATCCATTTTTTAATATAAGGACGATTGTGCTAGCCTAATGCCAGTGCATTAATCAAGACCTAACCTTGCATCATAGCGTCTCCAACCAGGCCTGAGCATTTCTGTATTGGTATCCTTGCTGACTGAAGGATGCTTGTCTTGGAAGACAGAGTGACGTCAGAGTCCAATCAAATCATCCAGGAAAAAAGAAACAAATGAGATTTTTTTTAAATTACACCATACTGATGCGGATTAAACCAGAAACATGCTTCCTTCTGGTGATGACCATGACATTGTGACAATTAAAGGTTAGAACGGATGCATGGAATAAAATGCAAAATTTCGTTTAACAGAAATCGGGAAGCATTTTGCATTGGTCAAACACTAGAGTCCCTTTTTGAATACATGTGTAAAGATGATAAACCGAGACCTAACCATAGAGTTATATATAGTAAACTAGAGATGCGCACTCCCAATACATGATGTACTGATATGGACGCCGCCATTTTGGCTTAACGCTATGGGTGCTCGGTGGGCAAAGCTGTTTTGCCCACTTTGCACTCATAGCGTTAAGCAAACATGGCGCCGTCCGCATCGGCACGGTCCACACACATGGCTTGAATAGCCAGTGCACACTCTAGTTTACTATATAACTCTATGGACCTAACCTTGCATCAGAGTCTCCATCCAGCATCCAATTTGGCTTCCATCTATAGGGTTGCTGGGTAATGTCCAATCAGATTCCCTCCTTGCATCGCCAGTTGCAAGCCAACAGCATCTTGGTCTGAGATGGATCCCCTCATCATCCGGCACCATTCATCCCGTTGCTTTCCTGGATGCGCTCCTTTTTGGTCCTTCCACGTCAGGAGCTGAAGGTCTTTGCGCTAATGTAAAAAGAAAAAAAGGAGAAAACAAACCCCCCCCCCCCCCCCCCCCCCCCCCCCCCCCCCCCCCCCACCCCAAAAAAGAAAAAAAACTGCCCCTCCCCCAACCCCAAAAAACAACAACAAGCAAACAAACAAAAACCAACAAGCAAGAAAAAAAATAACGAAAAGCAGACAAAAACTTTAAAACATTAGTGTTAAAACCCTGTTAAACATGCTTACCAATGTTACCAATATATTCTTACCTTCTAACTTAGTGTACAAGAATAGAACTGGTAACTGGCCTCAGCCAGTTGGGATGAAGCATGTTACCATGTCAAACATGCTTACCAATGTTACCAATATATTCTTACCTTCTTGCTTAGTGTACAAGAATGGAACTGGTAATTAACTGGCCTCAGCCAGTTGGGACAAAGCCTGTTACCATGTCAAACATGCTTACCAATGTTACCAATATATTCTTACCTTCTTGCTTAGTGTACAAGAATGGAACTGGTAATTAACTGGCCTCAGCCAGTTGGGACAAAGCCTGTTACCATGTTAAACATGCTTACCAATGTTACCGATATATTCTTACCTTCTTGCTTAGTGTACAAGAATGGAACTGGTAATTAACTGGCCTCAGCCAGTTGGGACGAAGCCTGTTACCATGTCAAACATGCTTACCAATGTTACCAATATATTCTTACCTTCTTGCTTTATAGTGTACAAGAATGGAACTGGTAATTAACTGGCCTCAGCCAGTTGGGACGAAGCCTGTTACCATGTCAAACATGCTTACCAATGTTACCAATATATTCTTACCTTCTTGCTTAGTGTACAATAATAGAACTGGTAATTAACTGGCCTCAGCCAGTTGGGACGAAGCATGTTACCATGTCAAACATGCTTACCAATGTTACCAATATATTCTTACCTTCTTGCTTTATAGTGTACAAGAATGGAACTGGTAATTAACTGGCCTCAGCCAGTTGGGACGAAGCCTGTTACCATGTCAAACATTCTTACCAATGTTACCGATATATTCTTACCTTCTTGCTTTATAGTGTACAAGAATGGAACTGGTAATTAACTGGCCTCAGCCAGTTGGGACGAAGCCTGTTACCATGTCAAACATGCTTACCAATGTTACCAATATATTCTTACCTTCTTGCTTTATAGTGTACAAGAATGGAACTGGTAATTAACTGGCCTCAACCAGTTGGGACGAAGCCTGTTACCATGTTAAACATTCTTACCAATGTTAATTACCGATATATTCTTACCTTCTTGCTTAGTGTACAAGAGTGTAACTGGCCTTAGCCAGTTGGGATGAAGCCTGTTACCATGCCAACATTCTTACCAATGTTACCGATATATTCTTACCTTCTTGCTTAGTGTACAAGAATGGAACTGGTATAATTAACTGACCTCAGCCATTTGGGACGAAGCCTGTTACCATGTTAAACATTCTTACCAATGTTACCGATATATTCTTACCTTCTTGCTTAGTGTACAAGAGTGTAACTGGCCTCAGCCAGTTGAGATGAAGCCTGTTACCATGTCAAACATGCTTACCAATGTTACCGATATATTCTTACCTTCTTGCTTAGTGTACAAGAATGGAACTGGTATAATTAACTGACCTCAGCCATTTGGGACGAAGCCTGTTACCATGTCAAACATGCTTACCAATGTTACCAATATATTCTTACCTTCTTGCTTAGTGTACAAGAGTGTAACTGGCCTCAGCCAGTTGGGATGAAGCATGTTACCATGTTAAACATTCTTACCAATGTTACCGACATATTCTTACCTTCTTGCTTAGTGTACAAGAGTGTAACTGGCCTCAGCCAGTTGGGATGAAGCCTGTTACCATGTCAAACATGCTTACCAATGTTACCGATATATTCTTACCTTCTTGCTTAGTGTACAAGAGTGTAACTGGCCTCAGCCAGTTGGGATGAAGCATGTTACCATGTTAAACATTCTTACCAATGTTACCGACATATTCTTACCTTCTTGCTTAGTGTACAAGAGTGTAACTGGCCTCAGCCAGTTGGGATGAAGCCTGTTACCATGTCAAACATGCTTACCAATGTTACCGATATATTCTTACCTTCTAACTTAGTATACAAGAATAGAACTGGTAACTGGCCTCAGCTAGTTGGGACGAAGCCTGTTACCATGTCAAACATGCTTACCAATGTTACCAATATATTCTTACCTTCTTGCTTAGTGTACAAGAGTGTAACTGGCCTCAGCCAGTTGGGATGAAGCATGTTACCATGTTAAACATTCTTACCAATGTTACCGACATATTCTTACCTTCTTGCTTAGTGTACAAGAGTGTAACTGGCCTCAGCCAGTTGGGATGAAGCCTGTTACCATGCATGTTAAACATTCTTACCAATGTTACCGATATATTCTTACCTTTTAACTTAGTATACAAGAATAGAACGGGTAAGTGGCCTCAGCTAGTTAATTTGGGACGAAGCCTGTTACCATGTCGAACATGCTTACCAATGTTACCAATATATTCTTACCTTCTTGCTTAGTGTACAAGAATGGAACTGGTAATTAACTGGCCTCAGCCAGTTGGGACGAAGCCTGTTACCATGTTATTACATTCTTACCAATGTTACCGATATATTCTTACCTATCTTTAATACAAATAACTTTCTACCTCTTACCTATTGACAATTTCTTACCATTTTATACTTGGCTGAACATGCGACGATACGCGGTGCGCAGACGACGGTACGCGGTGAGCAGACGTCCGTACGCGGTGCGCAGACGACCGTAGGCGGTGCGCAGACGACGGTACGCGGTGAGCAGACGACCGTACGCGGTGCGCAGACGATGGTACGCGGTGAGCACACGACCGTACGTCGCGGTGCGCAGACGACGGTACGCGGTGAGCAGACGACCGTAAGCGGTGCGCAGACGACGGTACGCGGTGAGCAGACGACCGTACGCGGTGAGCAGACGACGGTACGCGGTGCGCAGACGACGGTACGCGGTGAGCAGACGACGGTACGCGGTGCGCAGACGACGGTACGCGGTGCGCAGACGACCGTAGGCGGTGCGCAGACGACGGTTGGCGAAGTTCCTAGTGCCGGTAAAGTTCTTTGCCGGACTTACAGACTTTTTACGTGCGAGTGCCGAGTTACGACGGAATATGTGGTATAAATTAAAAAACTTAAAAGTTACAAACATGCATGGCCCCAGTTTTAAAAACAACAGATTCTAGAAACACAAATGGCAGCCCACACAATGGGGTCGGAGAGGGGGGCGGGGAGGTGCGGGCCGCGGGTGTTAACAAATTATCAGATGGGCACCGTGACGAAATATTACCAGTTAAAGAGCATTTTAGTTTTACACATTACAAGCGCAAAAACTTTACACATGCACGTCACCACCACGTACAACTTTTTCAAGTTCACCCTCGACACAAGAGGGCGCTGTTTAACATAGCAAACTCCCCACTTCAGATATGATTACTACTGGATCCGCGCCTGGAATTGATGTTCAAAGCGCAACCGAAATGAAGTTCATGGCGCAACCGAATTGATGTTTATAGCGAAACACATTAAAGCAGGCCTCCCACTGTGCGATTTTGGCCACGAATTAGGCACGATTAGGTACGATTGGGTACGATTGTGTGTAGAGTCTATAGGCAGTCTCCGATAATCGTACCAATTCGTAGGACATTCGTGGCCAAAATCGCACAGTGGGAGGCCCGCTTAAGATGTTCATAGCGAAACACATTACAATGTAGATGCACATACAATAGCAAAACACATTTTGATAATAGAAAAACACATGATGTTCATAGCAAAACACATTTCATGTTCATACGAAACAACCAGAGATATTTGGCGACGAAACGTTTCTTATTTTTGAATTTGGTTGTGACGAAACGACCAGAGATATTTGACGACGAGATTTAGAGGCGAGATTTGGCGACGAGATTTTTCTTATTTTCGAAGTGGGTCGTGACGAAACGACCAGAGATATTTGGCGACGAGATTTAGAGGCGAGATTTGGAAACGAGATTTTGCGACGAAATTGTTCTTATATCAGAATTGGGTCGTGACGAAACGACCAGAGATATTTGGCGACGAGATTTAGAGGCGAGATTTTGCGACGAGATTTTTCTTATTTTCGAAGTGGGTCGTGACGAAACGACCAGAGATATTTGGCGACGAGATTTAGAGGCGAGATTTGGAAACGAGATTTTGCGACGAAATTGTTCTTATATCAGAATTGGGTCGTGACGAAACGACCAGAGATATTTGGCGACGAGATTTAGAGGCGAGATTTTGCGACGAGATTTTGCAACGAAATTTTTCTTATTTTCGAATTTGGTCGTGACGAAACGACCAGAGATATTTGGCGACGAGATTTAGAGGCGAGATTTGGAAACGAGATTTTGCGACGAAATTGTTCTTATATCAGAATTGGGTCGTGACGAAACGACCAGAGATATTTGGCGACGATATTTAGAGGCGAGATTTTTCTTATTTTCGAATTTGGTCGTGACAAAACGACCAGAGATATTTGGCGACGAGATTTAGAGGCGATATTTGGCGACGAGATTTTTCTTATTTTCGAATTTGGTCGTGACGAAACGACCAGAGATATTTGGCGACGAGATTTAGAGGCGAGATTTGGCGACGAGATTTTTCTTATTTTCGAAGTGGGTCGTGACGAATAATAATAATAAATCTTGTAAAGCGCAAGCATTTAGCTAATAGCTATTCGCCGCGCTATGGCATATAGGATTACATGTGAAATGCTTGATTGAAGAGGTATGTTTTGAGATGTGATTTGAACATGGCAATATTTAGTTGTTGTCTGATAGAGATAGGAAGCTGATTCCAAATTTGTGGAGCTGCTACTGAAAACCTTCTGTCGCCGAACGATTTGAGTCTGGATGGTGGAACAGTCAGCAGGCTTGCATCGCTAGATCGCAGCTGACGTACTGGAACATAAGGTGTTGTTAGTTGTTGAATGTAGTCTGGAGCCATGTTGTGCAAGGATTGATATGCAATAAGAAGGAGTTTGAATGTGATGCGTTGCCGGATGGGGAGCCAGTGGAGACAAAAAAATATATGATTTAGAAATAACCACACACACCAAATAAACACACCAAACAAACAATAATTTGATTTCGGTTGGGGGTGGGGGAGAGCGATCGGGGGCGGGGATTCAAGAAATTGTTTTCTTTTCCAATTGTTTTCTTTTTGAAAGTCACCTCTTTTTTTGCAGAGGTCTTTCATGTAAATATCTACATACAATAAAATTAATACTAACCATTACAATAAAAATACGAATAATTTCAATTGCGGTCAGCCTACAGTTTCAATGCAGCATTGCTAGTTTGTGGGAGGGATCTATATACAATTACGGTACTGTACAAGGATATATAATTAATTCATATATTCATGTATTTGCATAATGCAACGCACCAGGCATTGCGGACAGCCTATCATTTCAATGCTGCATTGTTAGTGGTTGTTCGTGTTTTTTATACAGTTATAATATTCATATATTCAAAACATTTTTGCATAACCAACGCTCAAGGCATTGCGGGAGGCCTACTGATTCAGTGCACAAGGCACTGCTAGGGACTGGACTGACTACGACGATTCCAATGCAACATTGCTAGGGGCTGTTTTTAAATTATGCAATGCATCAGGCATTGTGGACTGCCTATTGTTGGGATTCTCCGTTGAAAGGTTCAATTATAATATTCATGTCAATTATAATATTCATTATATTTCTTGCATAAATAAAGCAATGCTCCAGGCATTGCAGACGGCCTACTGTTTCAGTGCACAAGGCACTGCTAGGGACCATATTTATAATTTTATTTAATTGCAGCAGTGTTCCAAATACGTATAAATTTTTTGTTTCGTTTTCGTGTTGCTGGCACTTTCCGCACCACACATTTCGGGTGTTTTCACAAAAGTTAAAATTGTTAACACTTAGATTATGGAATTTATATTGCTCCCCAATTAATTTTTCACTATTTTGACTTGAACCCAAATGAATTTGAAGGGCCCACCGCCTCACCCTATAACCCCTTCCCCAATGCACTGCGCATGCGCTAGCCTCGCTTTGCTTGTTGTAGCTGCTTGACGGCTGTTCGCTGCTTTGGCCCCTTTGCGAAACACACGCACTGACATACACACATACATTCATATCCCAGTTTATTTATTTGTATATGTAAATTTATATATCGAAGTAATCGAACTGCGCCAAACACAAAAAAAGTATCGACAACTTCTGCGAAAACGGGAAACCTACGGCACCTGACCTATTCTAACCTATTCTAACCTGATCCTAAGCTACATGTAGTAGGCCCTACAACCTAACTACATGTAAATCTAACTACGTAGGTTTCCCATTTTCGACAGAAGCAAGCGCGCAAAACTGTGTTTCAGCATAACGCGCTTCATGATTACGAGTGTACGTGATTTGTGTACAATTATTGGTTGTATGTTGTAATTACCCATTCATACTGATCTCGCTTTAACACTCGTTCATACAGCCTACTGAACGCTGCCGAACGCTGCTGAACGCTGCAACCATGTGGGACAAGCGTGAAAAGCACCCCAGCCTAATTTGTAATATTTATGCAAGAACCCCATCATAAATTTCGTGCATTTCATTTTTGGACAATGTCCCAGACACTGTCGAGTTAATTATTTGTTTTTATAGATTATTTAATTTTATAATTTGATTTTTTAGACAACACGTTTACTCATTATTGCGTTTTTAAAATTATTTTTAATTTAAAAAAAACAAATCACGAAAACATGTGGTGCGGTTGTTTGTGAAATAGAAATACCGACAAATGGATCGAACATTTGAAACACTGCCATGCAAACTAGGGGATTTAACTACAATATTTCTAGGTTCTATCTTCAGCATCTAAGGAGTTAGAGATGGAGATGTTTGAAGGAGATGAGGAGCCTTGCGAAGGAACCGTCTTGCTTAGGCTGATCTTGAAATATTGAATTTGATGGAGAGGTCTCTGTTTAGCATCGAAGGAGATAGGTTAGAGATGGAGACGTTTGGAGGAGCTGAGAAGCCTTGCGAAGGAACCGTCTTGCTTAGGCTGATCTTGAAATCTTGAATTTGATGTTTAGCGAGCACGCAGCCTCTGTGGAGGCCCCTCATATATAATACGTACAAATAGAGAAGCCTTGCATACAAACAATAAAAATACAATAGACATTACAAAGATTGCGGTCAGCCTACAGTTTCAATGCAGCATTGCTAGTTTGTGAAAGGATTTAATAAAATTAATTCATTTACATAATGCAATGCACCAGGCATTGCCGAAGCCTATCATTTCAATGCTGCATTGCTTGGGACTGTTTGTTGAATTAAAGAGTTTTTTACAATTATAATATTCATACATTGTGTAATTATGAAATGCAACGCACAAGGCATTGTCTACGGCAGACTGCTTCAGTGCACCAGGCACTGCTGGAGACCCAACTTATAATTTAAACATTGTGAACAGCCCAGTTTTTCTCAATAAGGAATAGTAACTACCGTGGGGTATTAATAATAAAGTTCTTGTCTTCATAAATCAACGCACCAGGCATTGCTGACGTCTGCTTCTTCAATGCACAAGGCATTGCTATAGTTCGCTTTGGGCTGTCAATAATTGGCATGTTAATAAATTTAATTCTTGGATAATAATTATTCGTATATTATAATCATCATCGTATTTCTTTAAGATTGTCCTTGATCCATCGTGTGATGCTCCTCTTGATCCTCTCGGTTTCATGATTAAAGTAAAGGAAGCAGTATTCCATGGAAGTCCCAATTTTTGTTATCTACAGACATTTTTTCTCACACCACGTAACTTTCGGGCGTTTTGTTATCCATAATTATCATTATTGTGTGTCCATTTGTTTTGGAATAATTATATGCAAACTGTTCCTCTAAATTAGGTTTAAGTGCAAGGGTTATTATTATTAGATCTTGTGATGTTTCGGAAACAGCGAGTATCTAGTTCCATCTGCAGTAGTGATTATTAAACTTGAACCCCAGTTAGTGAGTAATATCCCCCCCCCCCCCCCCCCCCCCCCCCCGCGGTGCTGTGCGCACGCTGCAGCCTCGCTTTGCCGATTGCAGCTGCTTACAAAAAATAATAAAAATAATAATAATAAAACGCTTGCAGCAGCATCCACGTTCACATATTCACCTCATTTTCACACAACTGTATTGTTTTTTTTTTTACCCTGCAGTGTACTGAATGATTGTTTGTGTTTCAATGTATCCTTGCTTATTACAAGTGCTCCAACCGAATGCGGTGACCAATATATAACATAATTGAGCAATAGAAATGGATGCCGGAAAATAGCGCAAGTGCCTAAAATCGTCTGCGAAAAAAATGGGAAACCCACTACACTAACTGCTTCCCTAACCTAAGCTATTCTAAGCCCGGGCAAGGCTAATAGCACTAACTGACCTAGATTTGGGTTCCCTTTTTTAGCAGACGATATCGCGAAAAAAATGCTACTATATTTGATTTTAAGCGCGCATGTGCTGTTTATCGATTATGTTTTATTGATTTATTTTTAATATCACACATTCAAACTCAACTCGTTTACGAACGTGATCACGCTGCACAGTGCTTTCTAATGCTGCACAGCCTATATGCAGATAAACGCTGCTGAACGCAAGCGAACGCTGCAAACCCCGACGAAATGTATAACCATAATTATAGTTTGTGATTTAATATCGTTAGCTTTTGTAAATATTACATTTCTGTTATCATTTTATCATTTTCTAGCATTTAATATTTAACAAGCATTATTTTCGAAATTAATTTTATTGAAGAAAAAAAATCCCGAAAGCACGTGGTGTGATTGTGCCAGCATTTTTAGTGAAACTTAAATAACCGAAAAATGGGGCAACTTTCCATTGGAACACTGCCTGGTCCTACTATATTTAAAGTCGTATGTGCCTATTTCTTAATTAGTCAATTAACTATTTTAACTATTATTTATGTTCTATGTACTGCGATTTAAATACACGGTATAATTAAAATAAGGTATAAGGCTGGTGGTGCATGTACATTATCAGTAAAATACAGCAATGTTTCACGCTATAAGTATAAATGTTCCTGCAATTTTTGAATTATAGTTGATACTAGATTTCATGGAATAAATTACTTTTACACATTAATCAACCTCGAGGGGGCCTCCTTGTATAAAACCATTAATGTACATGTAGGCTATATATTTCCATGCACATTAATCAACCTTGGGGGCCTCCTTGTATAAAACATTCATGTACATGTAGGCTATATATTTCCATGTGCATGCCTGGCCGGTTACCGAGTACTCCCGGCCTGGGCATCGAGCCAGAACTTGACAATGTGATTGTCGGGTGGCTGCACCTGGCTTCAACTTTTCAACCAATCAGAGTCGATATCGTACACTTTATAGCCACGCCCACCAGCACGCGCCGGCCTTTTTGTTTATTCATCGGCCGGCGCGTGCCAGGAAAAGTAAGAAAGGTATGTAATACATTCAGAAAAACTTGGTTTGGCAAGAGAAAATATGCGAAGAGTTATTGAATGAATAGGATGGGATTAAATGCTACATTTTTTTAGCAGTGGCATTTTGTGTGAGTCGTATTTGGGGGCCAGAAGAGGGGACCGTGTGGAAAATTTAAGGGGATTTTTTCTTATGGGAAATACGAAAACGAGAATATTTTATTTATTATATTTCAACATTATCGCAAACAAAAATTTCCCATCTTGGTACATGTACATGTTTTAACAATAGCTCAGTACCTTGTACACAACAATAAAACAATGAAAAAAATGGGTAAAAAAATTTCCACGTTGGTCACAACTGGACAACGACTTTTTTTGCGAAATATGAAAAACGAAAACATTCCTAGAGTCAAAAATTAAAACAACGGTAAAAAAAAGGGGAAAAATAATATTTTACCGAGTTGGTGACGATTTATTTCAACAATTTTGCGAAATGTGAAAACGAAAAATAATTTACTTAAACGGGACGGTCGTTCTTGGTATTTTGTGCGAGTCGTATTTGGGGGCCAGAAGAGGGGACCGTGTGGAAAATTAAAGGGGATTTTTTCTTATGGGAAATACGAAAACGAGAATATTTTATTTTTTATATTTCAACATTATCGCAAACAAAAATTTCCCATCTTGGTACATGTACATGTACATGTTTTAACGTTGGTCACAACTGGACAACGACTTTTTTTTGCGAAATATGAAAAACGAAAACATTCCTAGAGTCAAAAATTAAAACAACGGTAAAAAAAAGGGGAAAAATAATATTTTACCGAGTTGGTGACGATTTATTTCAACAATTTTGCGAAATGTGAAAACGAAAAATAATTTACTCAAACGGGACGGTCGTTCTTGGTATTTTAGCCTAGAACCTAGTACAAAAAATTCATGGTAAAAAAGGGGGACTCGTATAATTAATTTTTCCCGAAATAAGAAAAACGAAAATTTTGTATTTAAACGAACGTCGAATCATTGTTAATAATATACAATGTAGCTCAGTACCTTAGTACCAAAAATTAAAAACAATGGTTAAAAAAGGGGGTGGGGAACGCTATTTTTTCCCGAGTTGGTCACATCACATAGACGACGATTTGTTTTTTCATTGCGAAATTTGAAAATTAAATTAAAAATATTTTACTCAAACGGGATGATCTTTCGTGGTTATACAAAAACAATTTAACATTAAAAACAAAACGAAGAAATGTTGTACTCGAAAGAAACGATTTGTTTTTTAATTTAGAAAATTTTTTAATCTAGAAAAACTTGAATAATGGGCCTAGCTTTTTAGACTATTGAGAATTGGATTGTGACCATCTCGGGACAAAAATACATCAAGGGGGTAAAGAGAGAGAAGATTTTTCCACTCACCAATCTTGAAGTTTACACAAAATTTTGCACAATTCTTGAAGACATACCTCACAAAAAGTCACATTTGCAAACATATTAATCCGGAGAAAATTATATTCCAGTTCGATGCTCAGTTCACCGAGGATGTAAGCGACGCCTGCGTTCAAGTTCAGTGTTCGTACCAAGTTCAATTTGTGTATAGGCTAGGCCTACAGTTCACAACACACTCCGCGGAGCATGCCCCGGGTGACTTGACGTTTGTGGCCGCTCGGAAAAACCTCGTGAAGAAGCGACCGGCCGGCTGAAGTTTTTCACAACGGGTCGCCGACAAAACCACGCAAAGTTTTGAAGCGGAGACTTTTTCTGACGCACACGGTCCAAGACACGAAATATAAAACCACTTGCTGACAAAATTTCGTTAAATGGCGAAAGTTTTTCACATTTTTGGTGGAGAATTCTGTGGAAAAACGGACAGTTCGGTGCACCGAAGTTCCTTGTCCGAAATTTTACTGAAGCAAATGGCGTCGGCCAAACCAGTTCGAGCCGGTGTCCGTGCACAGCGCAATATTTTCTATATCCCTCCGCTCTTGCGGCCTCGCTGGCCCACAATTCCAGAATTTGATTGGTCGAAAGTGCACAGTGGGCGGACTAATTTATTACTGTGGGAGACAATACACGAAATGTTCGGGTCGTGCGTAGGCATTTTGTGTCCGATCAAAAGCAGACGACAAGTCGTGGGAATATTTTTGGCACTGTTTCAAATACTCGTAGTAGGATTTCTGCATGCAATTTTGTGTTTTTTATTTTGTGTTTATTTTTTTTTTTCATATCTAAAAATTTGAATTTGGGGTTGGGGGTACTCAAGGGAGAGCATGGACATCTGCCGGAGATTCTGTTCACGCTTTTATGCCCCATGTGGGGATTTTGACCCAAATAAATCAAATTTTCAGCGTACCGAGAAGCAAAAAACACATGTTTTGCCCCATTTGAAGGGGATTTTGTCACCTAAAGTTTGCCCTAGGGGTGGGGATTTTGTCTCTTAAAAAGTGAAAACATATATTCTAGGGCGGGTTGCTGGAAATAATTGATAGGTTCATTGGAATTTGTCTAATTCATTGGATTTTGATAAGCCGTAAAAACAAAATATAATTAATATTAGGAAGAGCGCACCATGCACAACCTGTCCGTATTGCGGACGTCGTGTACCCAGTTGGCAACGTACCAAAACCTGTTGCTGCATGTAATGGGGATGCAGCCACTGTGCCTGCTGCCGGCGACGCGACGTCGGGCGTATACGGTAGAAAACCATTGACATTTCTGTGCAATTTTGTGTTTTTAATTTTTGGTTTAATTTTTGTTTTTACATCCCAGAATTAGAGTTAGGGGTTGGAATCACCAAGGGGGGAGAACAGGCGTCAGCTGGAGATTTTGGCCACGTTTTGTACGCCCCATGTGGGAATTTAAAAGAAATAAATTAAATTTTAGACGTACCTGGAAGCAAATTTACATAGTTTTCCCCCAGGGTGGGGATTTTTTGGGGTCTAAAGTTTGCCCCAGGGGTGGGGATTTTTGTCACTTGAAAAGTGACAATATTGCTCGGGGATGGGCGTGGGTAGAAATCGATAGGTGTTTTTGATTTTGTTTAATAATCCTAAAATTGCCACGCATTTAGGACAGACATCACGTATAGGCTAGGCCTATACGTACGTGTAAACACACGAGGAATCCCCATAGCCAATGCGTATACGCGTATACGGGACCAAGAGGAACGGGGGCATTAGGGAGCCCTTGCAGGGATATGCCGCCGGGGATTTACGCTTTTCTTCGGTAGGCGAGAGCTCCTTGCTCCGGTGGTTCTGTTAAAGACCGATTAAAGACAGGTACATTTGTAATGGTGAACTGTTAAAAGGGGCGCTATTTCCACTCGTGATTAAAAGCCAATGTTGAGAAAACTACCCTTTAGATTTTTCAGCCACATAGGTGCAGTAATTCTGAAAACTTTAAAAATCTATACATGGTTTCTGTGTTGAGTTGAATGGTAAAAAAAGTCTTTCGCAAAATACTTTTTTTAGAAAACCACCTTAAATTGTTAATTTCTCACAAAAAATACAATTTTTACTTAAATAAAACCATGTGGTGTTTGGTACTATTCTTATTAACACCTTTAGTGAGGCTTTTCTTGTTAACTCGTGGAAAACAAAATTGGGGTCACTGCAAAACAACAGGATTACATAACTAAAGAATAATATACTTGTAGACATTTCAGCCACATATATATCAGAAAACCTGGAAAATCCATGCATGGTTTTTGTGCACGAATGAATGGGAAAAAGGTTGTCTGCAGACAATTTATTTTTTAAAAGCACATTCAGTTGGCAATTTCTCCCATAAAGGAACCATTTTCACGGGGGAAAAAATCATGTGGTGTGTTATCATTGCAATCAACACCTTTAGTCCGTTTTTTTTTATAAGTGCAAAAGTTAAAGACGTATAGGCTCGTCAATGCGCGCGAGGAACAAGTTCGGGCCACGAAATTCACCGCTCCATGCCTTAATATCTATGGAGCTGTGAATTTCGTGGCACGAATTTGTTCCTCGTGCGTGCATTGACGAGCTTCATCTTTAATGATATATACTTGGGTGGGGGTCCATCCATAAACACTCGCGTGTCTGTGTGCGCGTTGTTGCTAGACGCGTTTACAACATATTCAGTGACGCCACATAGCACGTGCCATGGCACGCGTGTGCATTCCACGAGAGAAACAAAAACACCACGCGCCTTGGAAACCGAGCGCGGTTTGTTTTGAGTAGTCAATCGAGTGCGTGCAGTGCTGCGAAAGAGTCCCCTCTAGTGGGCTCTAAAGAGAGAGAAACTCCCGGGGTCAGAATGTTTGAATCGCACAAACTCCAGCAAAGAGCTGCTTGGAAGTTTGTGGAGCGAGCCAGCTTGCTCAGAGGGCGGCTTCTACAATGAAGCGTCTTTTATCGGCTGTTGTCGTCCTGATCGCCGCTAGTGCCTGGTGGCCCTGGCTCTCGAAGGCCGCGGAGTTCAAGCTCGGTTTGCTTGTTGTACCATGGACCAACCCGCAGAATCCAGATCTACCGGCCATCGGTGACTCCGTCGCCGGGGCCTTCTCCATGGCTGTCGATGACATCAACCTCAGCCCGGTCATCCTGCCTGGTAAGCGGACTCCAGCCAAAATAATGTGTTGATTTTGGTTCATGATTTTTGCCATAGATTTGGGTATAAGCCAGTTCGGAGTCTCGACTGCGCATGCGTCTCCCGACTTTGGTTTGAGATAAACAAAGCGGTATGCATTGTGTTTATCTCAAATGACCTGTGTTTATCTCAAATGACCTTGACACAATCCCATAGACGTTCATTGCGCGCGCGAGATTCCGAACTGGCTTATTTTATCTCAAACCATTCTGGAACTAATTGACTGTGTAAAAATCAGTGTTTGTAATAGTGCTTTTTTAAAAACTTTTGGCCAATCATATTTTCCTTTCTATAAAAATTTAAAAAAATGGAAGGCCCTTTTTTTCCTCAAAAATAATCCCGGCGTCAACTGGTTAAGAACTCGGACCTTTTATAAAAATTATACTAGGCCTGTAGGCTTAAATACATAGAGACTGAAAATTTACCCTAGCTCTCTCATCAACTTTTTGACCGAAAAAAGCTTATTAAAATGAAAGATATTTCTAACTGTCCTCCTTTGCAGTGATTCCGCCCGAGATACATTTAATAATAAAACGACAATGAAAGACGAATAAATACGTGCGCACACGCATTTTCTTTGCAAGGGCGCCCTGAACACGACTAGATCCTAGCCCAGGTTGGACGTCGTCTTCATTGCATTACGAGTGACGTCCAGGGGCCAATTTCATAGAGCTGCTTAAGCATGAAAAATTGCTTAAGCATGAAAAACTTTGCTTGAAAAAACTAGGTTACCAGCAAAAATTTGATGTGATTGTCATGGTAATGAAACAGTCCTCTTACACTGGTCATACACTATTTCTATCACGTGAAAATTTTACTGGTAACATTCTCTACTGAGCAAGAGTTTTTTTGTACGCGCCACGTTGGGCCACATCAACAATATATAGCCAGGGAACCAGCCGGAGTAGGACGGTACGGGCTTCGCACAATTTCTTTTTCATTGTTTTCTCAGAACATAGATGAGGCACTGAACTGATTTTTGCACATGTATGTTAGTTTTTATCATACACATCCTCAATCACAAGTGGAAATGATGTCTTTTGTAAATGACAGTTTCCCCAACCCTTCAAGTTTTTTTCTTTTTCAAGAATAGTCTTGGCCCAAGACTACTCTAGTCGATATTTGTTTGTGTACGCGTTGGCCATATAGTGCGCCCTCTTGCAGCACTAACGGACCACGACTAGAGTAGTCTTGGGCCAAGACTATTTCAAGAAGTGCTGGTTCATGAACAAAGAAGAAACACCTCCGCTTTTAATATAGCTCCGCCCATCTTAGGGAGATTGTGAGTGCAATTTATTACGTGTATATCGTATGCAGTATGTCATTATAGAAAATGATTTAATTTCTAATTAGATCCCCTGGGAATTCATGTACATTATTAAAACAACATTTGTAGATCCGTGATAAATTGTTTTGCCACATTTTCTTGTTTTCCTGGTTTAATTAAACTTTTGATTGTCGCTTTCATTAACACGAACTGCACGTTTTGACTAATTGCGCATTCTCATTTTCATTTTAACAACGTACCAACGTTATGAAGCTAAAACGTCAGAATTTTCAACGATTTTTTTCGCCGCTTGTAAGTAGAAATATTAATTTTTTTCTCACAAAGTTTAATTATTAGCCTTCCTCAAATAATTTGTTGCTGTTCTGTGTTGGTATGGTTTGTCGAAAATGTGTAATTCTGTCTGAAATATGGTGGTGATGTCGATGACGTGTTTGCAAGATAGATCAAGAAGAGGTGTGATGGATTGGACGGATGCGTGCGTATTTGTAATCACAAAACACGCCTTCGCGTATTCGACGTACAATCTTTACGGGAAACCATTCTTACTTGGTCTGCGTCATGTTCGTTGGCTGTAGCATACATTATCGTATGGTAGAATGAGAATCATTTCGGTATTTTTGTTGTCTATGTAGTATGTCACAACTGGAATTTAAAGGAAAATAATAATTGGAATCGATACCGGGTAGGCTAGCTTGGATGATTTTGGAATACCTTTTCCATTGATATTTCCGTCGCAAATGTTGCACTTCCATGAAAATTCTGTGTTTTTGTCATGCCCGCCTCCATATCACAAATCGTTTTTCACCAACAGAGGGCGTCCTTTGCAATGCACTATGGGATTGAAAATGGGTCAAATTTGCCCAATTTTCAATCCCATACCATAGTGCATTGCAAAGGGTGCCCTCTGTTGGTGAAAAACGATTTGCGATATGGTCTATACAAAAGTGTGTGGAACTGCTGCCGGCCGATCAGTGTGTGAAGCGCGCGAAGAAATAGGGCGTGCGTGTGATGATCCGTTTGGTTTCTGGCCGGCTGCTTTGCGTGCAATCATATGTATTTTTTTTTCGTGATTTTTCTCTTAAAACTAATCCTTTGGCTTTGCGGCGGAAATGTATGTAAGTATTCATATTCTAAAATCATCTAAGCTATCGATTCCAATAATTACTTTCGTCAAATTCCAGTTGTGACATAAACTAAAAAATAACATAATTTCATCTTTATAATGACTTTTTAAGCATCAGTATTAAATGCACCTAGGCTTTTAAAAACTTTGCGTAAAACTTATCGACGTTCTCAATCAGTCATAGACCCTGAACACATGGAACAGGGCTTCGGGATCCTCCGCCCTGTTGCCGTTTCCCACCCCAAATGAAATCTGTGGCAAACTCACGAAAATGAAATTTGTCCCTTGGGTCCGATATTTGCCAGATACAATGTAGATGCATGATGACCTGCACGTTTATAGCCACTAGGTGATTTGTGCAGTACCAGACAGATACAGATACAAGCGTGTAAATATTCCGAAGAGTACGCATCGTCATGTTGATCCGATGTCTAGTTTCGGTGAAATCGTGGGCCAAAATTTCACAGAGTGTACATAGTATGGAACGTGGCAGAGAAGGTTCAAGTATTTTGAAGGAAACTGTTGAATGTTTGTCCTAAATTCACTTCCCTTTAAAATATTATCACTTTTTGGTGTTTATTGAGTCATATTCTGAGTCATAAAGAAAATTAGGGTCGAACAGTTAACAGAAGTCTATAAATTTTTTTCACTGCTAAAACCATGTTTCCTCACCAAGTTTAAACTTTCTGGGAAACGAGTGTGCATATTTTGTGTGCGCATATTTCAGAAATTGGCATTTTGTTGATGGGCAAGTTTTTTTTACTCTACAGATTCGTACTGAAGATCCACATAATGCACGTACAGTGTACTTGTTTGTTCTCGGCAATGGTTTCTGCAGATCTCCAATGTTTTCGCTGAATTTGAATGTAGCATCGCGAGAAAAGACTTCATCAGAAGTGCGTAGAGGCCTTGGGCAAAAATGTCTACCCAGGCAGACAATGCCCTAACCAAAGGGTCCTCTGCGAAAAGCAAACGCTCATTTATGTCACGTTTACCGTCCTTCCGAAAAAAGAAATCGCATCACGTACCCGAGTCGGAACTTGACACGCACTTACGAAGCGCCAAAGAAGACTTAAACGGTGGTGTGAAAACGCGTCCGCCGACCCAGGCGAAGAATCGTAAAGACGACATTAAGAAAAGATCGAAGACTTCGTCCATTGTTGCCAGCTACGAGAAACGATTAAGCGACTTGAAAGATGAGGAAATTAAAACTAATGTTAAGCAGAGCAACGGTAAAACCGGGCAACATGATGGCGAATTGGGAACCAATAAATCACGATTTGGATTTGGGTTCACACGGCAGAAAATCTCATCCTATGAAAATGACACCGCCGGCGGTAAAAACGCTAACCCCAGAAACCGACACGACGAAGTCAACGCAAATGTCCAACAAGAAGAGAACACGGGGTCTACATGTAGTATGAAACCCCCTTCTTTAGACTTACAGTTACCTCACGGTTCGCCGCCCGACCGA
Source organism: Henricia sp. BOLD:AAB3569 (assembly GCA_037783545.1). Classification (NCBI taxonomy): domain Eukaryota; kingdom Metazoa; phylum Echinodermata; class Asteroidea; order Spinulosida; family Echinasteridae; genus Henricia; species Henricia sp. BOLD:AAB3569. The sequence continues at coordinate 1,442,442 of JBBELK010000386.1, read as the reverse complement.
GAATCGTCAAGTAGCGTACGGACTCCGGAAAGTGATCGCAGTTCAGTCGGCTCGAACAGTAGTGCCAAGGTTTACGGGCAGCCAATGCCGTATCGGAGCGTCTTCAGCGATGAACCGCGGGGAATCAAACGCCAAGCCAGCAGTAGCCAATCGGACGGCATGAACTCGAGCGGTATAAGCCTATCCCGATCCACATCACCATTATACAACAGCTCGGCATCAACAACGCATAATAATTCCGATAGTCACTTACAACTTAACAGTACTTTCTCCAAAGATAGCAGATCTGGAAGTGCCAAGTCTGATTTTTTAAACAGGACATTTCCGATCGGGGATTCAACGACTTGTATCGTTAACAGAACGTTCAGGCTCGAACCAGCTGAGCATTGTGGAACTGATGATCAAACAACCGGGGTCAATGTAAAACAGGAATTAGCAAATGAAATCGCGGGGCCTGGCAGGGCGGAAAACCCAATTTCCTGCCCCAATGCAGAACCCTCGACAATGACAAAGCCAAACTGCCCTGACGCGTCTCGCAAACCAGTGACCCAGACTAAGCCATTCGATGATGTCATGCCGCCCGAACAGGACGTACACGCATCGCGCCCCCCGACAAGCCCACCTAGAACCATCCCTACTGAGATTACCCCTGTTCACACATGCCTCAAAAACTCCTATCCGAATTCTTTCACGTCTCCAAGACATCGACGTACAAATACGCCTACAATGGGAAACACGCAGTCAGCCGCAGACGGTTATTCAACTCCAGCCCACCCAATCGAACTTGCGTTTCAGCTACGCAAACCCCAAATCAGCGCTGTTAAGAACTACTCCGAGTCCCTCGATTCGTGCGAGCTCGACTCCTTATGTTCGGAGGACCTTATGTGTGACAGTCGGTTCTTGGACGACGACACTTTCGATGGCCGTGACGATTCGGAGAGTCTTTTAGGGCGTAGTTTAAGCGTCGATGAAGCTACAGCGATGTACCGGGGTCAACACAGCTGTAGTGCAGTAGCTCGTAATAGATCAGTCAGCATGGGTCAGACACAGATACTCAACAGCACTTGCAGTCTTGAGAAAAGGTGAGTCATTATACAGTGTACATATGTCTGTTATGCCCCAACTAGAGAGTCTGTCCCAACTTTGTGTTGGAAACATCCTATCCACAAGTTGGGAAGCAAACACTAGTTGGGGCCTAGCAAGATTGCGAGCCGACGGATGTCATTAAATGAACGTGTTTAGATCACATTTTTGACCCACCATTTTTCCCATGGTGTTTTGATTTTGATATATCATGTGTCATGTTTTTCTCATTACCATTCTGAAATTTTGCATTCTTACTTTGTTTTCAAGGATATCGTAAAAATCCACCCATGTTTTGTAAACTAATTTAGGTGGTTCAGATTGAACTAAGATTTAAAAAAAATTACCTCATGGAATCAACAGATAATCCAATTATACCGGTAGGATGTACTTCCCACTTGCACTTCTGTCGGAAATGTTGCATTTCTGAGATAATTAATTGATTACTGCAGAGAGTAATGAACAAAATCACAGTGCAGAGGGCGCTGCATGCGCGCGTACACATGTTTCATCTTGTACACTAAGTGAATCAAGGAGAAAATGTGATTTTATATGATTGTTAGGTTAAAACTGAAATCCCAAATTCTGAACACATCTTTGTTTGCGGCTCATTTTCATCATTTGGGCATTTTCACGGTAACTAAGGCCGGGGTCACACGAGAAAATTCTCGTAGTTACTCGATTTATGATACGATTGTAATATTTCCCACGACGACTGGGGTAATCTTATTACAATAAAGTGGGGTCACACGAACACACAATCTCTTCATCGTATTGTAGTCCATCCCATCGTCCCTTGCGGTGGCTTTCCCCGTATTGCGTGTGTGTGCTCGCTGCCTCGTTTATTTTCAGAACGAATTTTCTCAAACGGAACACAAAACAGAAACATTCTTCATTTACAGCTTAAAATAGAGATTATAAAGTTTACTTTGCTGTAATGAACTTCATCAATAATGTTAACATAAATTTAACAACGCTTAAATATTTCACATTACATGTGAGCTGAGACACAATTAAATAATTAATCTGTCATTTACTGTTCAAAGGTCCCCTTTAAAGAATTGCTGTTTTTTCACCAATTGTCAGTGGGACAACTTGTTTACTTTGTGCTAAATTGGAATGCACATTTACAGATGAAGCTTGCAGGACTTTAAACTCCAAATATTGATATTTAAATCCAGAAATAACATTGCTATCCACCATACAGTATGCCTGTCATTTGATAAGTATTTTGGTCAAAGTTTATTTACGAACGTTCATGTACATGTACCGGTAATAGTGTTTGCCTGCATTTTTGGAATACATGAAGGCCTACAGTATTTCAAATTTGAATTTTAATCCCTGCTAGTAAATCTGAACATTTTGCAAAATAAGACATGTGCCAGCAATATTTAGCGATGTCAGAAATTATCCGTCTCGGTATTAAAGGTAACGGTCCAGTGTGATAATTGTCCTCCAAATGAATGACTGAATTATTATCTAAAAGCTTACTTGTTACATGTATCAAGATGGTAATGGTACAAATGTAGTAATTATTCTGTGAAATTATTTAGTCTGAACTGCCCCTGTTGATGAGAAAAATCTCAATAAATCTGGGTGTGGGTGTGTGTGTGTGTAAAAGAGGGCACCAGCACACGACGGCACACATTTTGTTAAAATCCCTATCATATGTACATGTGTACATTCTGAATCAATGATTAGAATGCAGAATTCCTTTATAACGAACAAAGTCTGACTTCCCTTTCTTCTTGGCCCATAACCTTCCTGTTTTCTGCATGAAAGGAGCGTCATTGTGACTCATTGCACTTTAATAAAGGAAAGGGAAAAAGCTAGTTTTAGAGATTCCCTCTGAAATCATGCAGCTGTCACTTGGCCACAATTTATGCAGACTACTGACTTGTATCATTGAGTGAGGGTATAGTGCATGTGTAGACCACATGTACAGTAGTCAATGTCCTGATGATACGTCAATGTCCTGATAAAATAAAATCTACACAACTCTGCTTGTACATGTACTATTTGTGGATTAGCAATCGCTGATATTCACCCGCAATTTGGCTTCAAACATGTCAAATACATAATTTGTACATAGTATACTGCTCACATTAAAGGCAGAGGCTCGTCAGCAATGCGCGCGCCAAATTCATGCTAAGAAATACGCAGCTCCGTGCCTTTGCTATGGAGCTGCATATTTCGTGGCACGAATTTGACGTGCGCGCATTGGGAACGAGCCTGTGCCTTTAACTCAAACGAAATTTTCCCCCAATTTTTTTTTTGGCCTTGATTTTTCCCCACAATGTACATTGTAATTAATATAAATAAAGCATATCTGAAGAGTTTTAAATCACTCATCTGATAAGCCTTATATCATTGTATTAATTTTATATGAGCAGTGTGTACTGACTACTGGTACTTCTTATGCAGAAGTACACAGTACATGTACATGTATGTATTACAATTCTGTTAAACTCCGAAGATGCGTACATTTTATGTTTTAATTTTTGCATAATAAAATGGAAAATCTCACCAGCAACCAGCATACATTTTTAAAAATCTTGACAGTTGACATGGGTTGGATCGAATTGAAAAAGTAGAAATGCATAAATCGTGTGGATAGGATGTTTCCAGCAGACATGTGTACATGTTGTAAACAAAATGTCATGCACTCATGTGTCATAATGCCTACCGTTAGGTACCAGTACATATTCCTATTATGCATTACACGATTTATGCATTTGTACTTTTTCAATTCGATCCAACCCATGTCAACTGTCAAGATTTTAAAAAATAATGCAATTTAATTTTCCAGTGTAAAGACCTACAGTATAGGGCCTACAGTATACTAAACATACCCCTACCTAATTTTACATTTAAAAACAGTTTATGCATGCATGTGGCACCTGTATCAACAACGAATGTGTCAAGCCGTTGGCACGTGTTAAATTGCATATCACTGCCTTCAACCATGTGACAACATTCTCGCATGTCTGTGTGCATTTTCTGTGTGATGTACAAGTACATAATTTCACGCATCAAATTAATTACATGTACGGTACATGTAGACAGTATTGGGAGATATGGGGTTGCTGCATTAAATTATGAGAAGTACTGCATTTGTATATTAGGAAAGTATTCGTTTACTGGTCGCCACTTATTCTTCTTATAATAATTCAATAACCACCAAAATGTGTGAATATTTGAAGGGGAAGGGTCTTTCTTTAAATTAAGTGACATTTAGTTTTTTATTTTACACCTGACATGTTATTTTTCGTACAAAAATCATTAAAATGGCTTTTAAACCATTTTGTATGAATTGTACTTTATGTACTCACTCTTTGAGATGGAAAGTATTTAAAGAATGTGTCCTGAATTTACAAAAACAAGATGTAAAATTTAACGGGGACACTATCATTGGACCCCTAATTTATAGAAAGACCCGGAAGGCAATTTATTGGTACATTGTACCATAGGAGTGAAAAACATTGAAAAATTTCCTTGAAAATATAACTTTTTCTGCTTTTTCCATAGACTTAACACACGGCATCTCAGTGGCGACCAGTGAACGGAATTCAGTGATCACATTTTTAACTCAACCAATTTTTCCTATGAGTGTTGAGATTTTGATACCATATCAATTGCCATATTTTTATCATCACCATTCTGAAATTTCGCTTTCTCAATCCGTATATTTTCAAGGATATCGTCCACAAACCACAAGTTTTGGAAACTAATTTATCTGGTTCCATAAAGCTGTGCATTAACTACACCAACCTTTTAACCTCCACATCCATATTGGAGATTACAGATTTCCTGTTTTCTTCCCATGGATAGTATTTTATATGATTGTACATGTGGGATTAAAATGAAATCCGGTTTTCTGAACACTTCCTCTAACATGTATTTTCCTGTAAAATCTGAATTCCACATGTTCCACCTCAACATGTACGGGGTATGGCACTTTTACCATACGTTTATTGTTGCCAATGTTTACAAATTTAAATGTTATGGCCTTGAAAACTTTGGCCTTGATCATAAATAATATCTGTCTGATTTGTAGAGACCTTGTTTTATTGTACTTGTAGTACGGTATAAAACAGATGTACGATAGGTTTTGGCCCAATCAATATTGAAGAGAAATTTGGATAACATCTGTACACACCACATGTATATGAACTCACATCGCCATTTAGATTGATTACATCCCACTTTTTCCCACAGTCCATGCCTTATAACATTTATTTCCACACTCCATGTTTACGCATTTGCTCTCTTTCCCTAGGGTCGGTGTGACCAGGGGTCTGTCGCCCTCGCCCCTGGCTATGCCGCTAGGCCGCCGCGGGGGACGGATTTTTTACCCCGCGCACCCAGTACCGGACGAGATGTGCCAGTCGCCAGTTGAGGAGCTTCAGTCACTCATAAACAGTTCTTGTTATGGTGATGCCGACAGGTACCAGTTATTCTTCAGCTCTGTACAGTTTTCTATATTGAGTGTAGTGAACCAGTTAACTATGGGTGTGACCAAGGAACATTCTATTTTTGGGAAGGGTACAGGAAGAAATGACAGCAAATTTTGTAAAAATTATTTTGTTAGAAAGGAACAAAAACCAGTTTATATATCGGGTAGTGATAGTAGAGCGATTTTCACAAGTGTGGCAAATACATGTACATGTATGTACACATGGACCACTTTGCAGGAAAAATACAAATTCTGCATACATTAGGCTGAGTTCGGGCGGTCTGTTTTTGACGTATCCAGTTGTCTGAGAAAACAAGGAAAATCTGTGTCTAGATGCTTCCTGAAATTTCCTGAAGCCACTGTCTTATTTAGGCTGGTTCCCTGGCTATACTGCACAGAAAACGAAGCCATAATATCATGGTACTAGTCAAGGTCCTAGTTTCATTCATACAAGGGCGCCCTTGTAAAAAAGTGCTTGTGCACACATCTTTATTTATCATTTTATTATAAAAAACCCCCTTTTTTCCCGGCACCCCCCTTCCCCCTTTTCCTTAAAAAAATAAAATAAAATAAAACTTTCCGTTTTTTCAAATTTGATAACTTTCGCAACTGTTGGGGTATCTGCCTTATATGACATCACACTTTTGCCTGCTTAAAGTGGTTCAATCTTGCCTGAGATCGCACCACAGAGCATCTACATGTACATGTAGAATCTAAAATTTGACCAACACCGCTGGGCCTTAGCGCTACGTGCTCGCCATTTGATTGTCTTCACCATTTCATGCTTTTAAAAACATTTCACACCCACAATGTCACTATTGTACACGTAATTATTCATAGACATCTTTAATACTTGGTCACTAGTCACTACACTCAGCATAGGAAACTGTATTTTCTACCAGCATCACTTAATACTTTCTATTTGGTTTGCAGTACTAACGGTGCTTGGTTTCTCGGGAATCTTCTCTCTAGAATGTCACCCTTTCCATCTCTCTTCAACGACTCTTCTGTACTACCTCATACTGTTTGTGTAGAGTTTCTTCTAATTTTGCACTTTCACCCTCTTTCTAGTAGGAGCTGTCACATAACATCTCCTTCATGCTACATGTAGAGTAGTGCTCTATTCTTGGTAGTGTAACATTATTTCTGTGCTACATTATCTGATTATATTTATATACACATGTTTATGAGGTGGCTGGTATACAAATATTAGGGGGCTTTCGATTACACGACAGAGAGACACTACGGTGAATAGAAGCTGTCTGCAACCGTCGTTGCACAACATTTCCCGTGCTACATACCGGTAAACCCATTTTGACTTTCACGACGATGCGTTATGTTATCAGCCACGTGACCCTAAAATGCGTTGTCTGACATCCTTGGACCACCTCATGTCGCCGTTCTCTACACAATGCCAAAATACCCCAAGGTACGTTGCAAAATTTGGAAGAGAACGAACAGACAAGGTCGTCGCATGCGCAGTAGATATGCGTGACGTCATTTCGGTGTATTTCACGTCGCCGTCGTGTAATCGAAAGCTCCATATTGATTGCAATGAGGGGCACGGTTAAGATTATAGGCCCAAGGTGATCTTGAAGCCAGGGGCATAGTCATGGCTTCGAGATCACCCAGGGCCTACATGTACATGTATAGTCCTAACCATGACCTGAATAAAAAGCAGTCAGTATTTGTTTCCTTAGATTTTTGGTTAAAAGTAGACCAGGCAATTTGTAGTCCATCTAGTTTCAAATTCGGAAGCTGGTCTACGGCGGAAAGGTTGGTATCTACAGCGGAATATTGGCATCATATTTCACCCTCAGGACGCTTCTCTTTTCATTGTGAGCCGCTTCTGTGATTTCCTTGAGGACTTCATTATCTACGAGATCAAAATTACTGAGTTTCCGCCATTTCCCTGTTTTCAACAAGGAAATGTTTACATGTAACACTGTTCATGCACAGTTATGCTACGAGCTGCATGTACATTTGTAAACCTGACTATGCTCAGGGCATAGTCGGAATTCTACAACTTAGTACAAGCACGGCATCTACATGTACATGTAGCTAATTCAATGCCCCCACTTTTAACCAATCAGATGACAGGAATCTACACATGAGGTACAAAATGTACATGTATCTAGACCATGTGAAATGTATCTAGACCATGTGAAAGTGCCCTCTATTGTTATTGTGCCTCCCTTAATTATGCATAAATTTGCATAAATTTGCTTAGAGAATGATGTCAAGGGTCACACAATTTCAGAGCTGATCAGACGGGTGCAAACAAATGTATTACTGTGCAAAAATGTGTTACCGTGCAGACATTTGACGTTTAATAAAAATTTCATTTTATTTTTGCAACATTTTTTTCACCATTGCTAATAAACATAAACAGTTTTTTTAACCTTGTGGTTTTTATACTAAATGTTATGGCATAGATAGCCACTGAACCATATGGCCGTATGACTAATACAAACGGTATGTCAAAAGCAGGTCATTTATAAAAGTCAAAACATTTATATTTAATAGTTTGACATCTGCAATTCACGCTTCACCGATCACATACAATTGGCTTTGGTATGGATTGGGTATTGTCATGACAGTACTGCCAACGTGTACAGCTGTACAGTGCAGGAAAAAAATATGTATTTCATATGATAGCCAGGGGTTGTTTGCAGCATTTTTATGAAAAAACGTTGACGGCGGTGGAACTAAAGTATTAGCCATGGTCGAAATTATGAGTGCCAGTTTTAACAGATGTAGTTTCGACAAAACCTCCTTTGTTGAGTCCTGGCAGTCACAGTAAGTTTTGTGATGTAAATTTTGTAAATTTTACTGAAGAACAATTAACAGAGTAAAGGCCTGTCTGCAGTGGACTTTTTTTGTGAAAACTTACCGAGACGATGGGTACTTTTCCCATTTTAAGTCCAATGCGGACAGCCTAGGACGTTTTCCTCTCAGTAACTTTTCCGAGTCCAGCGGTTACTCTTTCTGGCCAACCTCTGCCCAGGAAAATTTACCAGGTAACTTTTCCCAAGACGAAGGTCCAATGCAGACACAGCGAGTCGGTAAACATGGTAAAAGCGCTCTGGAAGCGTACATCCGGGCTGTGAAGGTTAAACTGCGGAAGGGACACTGTGCATGCTCTCCCACGATCTCGGTAAAATTTTACTGTGTCAAAAAGTCCAAATGCAGACAGCAGTATAATTTAGCCATTTTTCATTTCACAATCGTCTCGGTAAAACCTCCCAAAATGCAAGTCCAATGTGGACGCGGCTTAATATTAAGACTGTACATGTACTTCTAGTCATAATCGTGTCCGCATCTTGTAAAAAGTTACAGCAAGTCACAGACTATTAACATTCCATCGTCATCATGGTAATTCTTCAGTGTGTTCACACTAACATTTATTTTCAGCATGTACAGTAACATGTCACTACAATGTGTATTCTACATGTGTGTATCATGGTTTTACACTACAATGCCCGTTCACACAGGACTTTTCAGCAATGTAAAACTTACAATTTTGGGTGTTTTTCCAGCTGTCCATATTTAACTAAAATTGGTAAAAATCTTCTGTAAATTTTACCAAAATTACATGTACATTGTACATGTACCTGTAGTCCAGTGTGGATGTGGACGCAGCTTAAGATAATGCATACATGTAGCCTACAGGTAGTTTTGCAAAACATGTACCTGCAGGTGCACCCAGCTACACGTACATATAATTAATTTAGCACACTGTGGAAATTTGCCAAAATGGTAATTTCGTTACTGAACATCTACATGTACATATAATATGGTGGTGTCAAGTCTTTACAAGTGACTTTTGTTTTAAGATCATTCTGCAAAATCGTTTGAATGGTTTTTAATTTTCTTTGGTTAAACTGTTAAAGGTACATCATTTGCAGTGACCCCAATTTTTGTTTTTCATGAGTTGACAAGAAAAACCTTACTAAAATAGTTACATGTACTAACGGTGGCACCAAACACCACATGAATTTATTTCGTTCCAAAATGGTATTTTGTGTGAGAAATTAACAATTGAAGGTGGTTTTCTAAAAAAAGTCTTTTGCAAAGGACTTTTTACAATTCAACTTAAAACAAAAGCCATGAATGAATTTTTCAAGTTTTCTGAAGTATTACTGCCTCTATGTGGCTGAAATTTCTACACGGCAGTTTTAACAAAATTGGCTTTTAATCACGAGTGGAAATAACGTCATTTGTAACAGTTCACCAATCATGTACTCTATCTTTGAATGTCGTATCCTTTCTTGTTTTATTTCCAGAAACAAGAACGACAACACCAACTGCTCCCGTAACCGGTCCCAGAGCGGGCCAGGAACCAGCCATGCCCTACGCCCCCCTAGATGGCCTACTTTGCCCCCTGACGAGGATGGAACCATTGTACTGGATATGGCTGTATACAGGCACATGATTCAGGACATGACTTCTGTCAAGACCATGCTGTTTAAACTGAAGAGAGTGCTGCAGGCGGTGAGTTTATGTATACAGAGTTGTATTGAGTCTCCCTCTGCTCGAGTCCCAAGTCAAGTCAAGTCAAACTGCCCTCGAGTCCCAAGACAGGTCAAGTCAAGTCAAGTCAAACTGCCCTCGAGTCCCAAGTCTTCATGTTTTCTTTGCATTTCTCTTATCAAATCCAGGTTGACAGCTCTTCAAATCCATTTGAAAATTCCTCAGCATTTGCTGTAAGTTGAACCTTATTTGTGGCAGTAAATTTACATGCATTTGATTTGAGATACTAAAAAGTATTGACAAATGTAACCCAGTAGTTTGATATAGATTGAAACTGAAACGTAAGATTGATCATGATACGCACTGCATACTACTTGTGGATTCCTTGAAGACAAAAAAACTGTTAGTCACAACAGTATTTTGTAAAAGGCCTAATATGTCATTTGTAAGATGACATTTTGGACGGATTCCAGGAATAAGGGCATAGCATATCGAAAGTAGATGCGGTGGTCTAGTGGATAGCGTGTCCATATTTTACAATCATATTACAAATATTAACAGAATAATTTCACTGGGCACATCACATTTTCAAGAAATAGTTTAAAATGCATGTAAAAAATAGAAGTTTTTGTCAATTTTATTGATTATCCATCCCTCACGCATAAAAACAACCTCCGCATAAAACTGTAAAGTCAATTTCAACATGTGATAAACTGGTGTGTGTATTAACATCAGTAGATGTTCACTTTCGTTTTCATTTGTTATTGACTAAGGAAAGGTATTTGTCTCTTGATTTCCGTCCCTCACGCACGAAGGACGAAATTGGATCACGCTCTGGTACATTTATAGTTCCACATAAATCTATTATGTGGAATTTAAAAACCATACAGTGTTTTCTTTTTTCATTCTTTAGAATAAAAGCTACTGTTTTTTTTGTTTTAGTTTTTGTTTGTTTTTTAGATATCGTGAAATTTTGATAAATCACATGATTGTTGTGTTGTATATACAGAGTCCATGTAGCAGTCAGCCTACGAGTCCTGTGACTGAGGCTAACCCTATACATGAAGTTATCATAGAAGAACTTAGAGAGGTAAGATCAACTTATAAAGGAAGGGACAACACTTGTTTGCAGATATCAACAAATTTAATTAAAAATATTACCGATGTATTGCCCGGTGTAAAACCTTCATGAGAATCACAGAATCTTGTTATCAACGTCGACAACCCAATTAATTTTGATGATAAACTCTGCAACTATGTGCTGCGCCATATTTGAAATTTTGAAAGGGATGATGACGTCAACCATGCAGCGATTGCATGGATGACGTCAAGACCATGATGCCTTGTTTCCTGACTCCCATACGCCATGAAGTGTGTGTAAATCTGTTGTGTCCTGACTCACGCCCTCTCAAGTCCGAGCGCCAAACTGCAAAAGATGGCGACTTACATGAAGCGTACAGAGTTAGGCAACCCTTTGCGAGGCCTTTTTCCAAAACTCGACTTGGGCTCAGGCTCCGGCTCCCAAGTCTAGATTTGGAAAAAGGCCCAAGTGTTGTCCCTTCCTTTAAGAGGCAAAAAATAAGGGCGTGTTTCTACTTACATGTACATGTAGAATGATTCGATTACCATGTTGGAAATGCTTTGGTACCGTTTTCCATCCAGTAAAAACAACCTTAAATGATTAACAGACAACCTTTAATGTAACAGACAACCAATTGCATGAGGATCTCAGCGGTAAAGATGTGTAAAGTTTTCAATTTGTTTGACATTGCCTGTCAGACAACCATGATTTTGCTTCGCCCAAAAGTTGGTGCCTTTCTATAAAAAACAAGAAAAGCTTTTCTTGTTTTTGCAATGACTAAAGCAAATTGCACACTGTTTCCATTAGCTTTTTTAGTGATGATAATGAAAACCATTTGTATTTAACACTTAATAATTCGAACAATGAAGAGATCCGGTTGTAGTCATGCCTCGTGCTTATTGTAATAAGTAATTCAACGTCCGTTGTCGCCCTAATTCTTTCAGGAAAACTCAGTTCTTCGCAAGGAAGTGAAGAATTTGCAGCAGCTTCTAGTAGACACACAACACCAGTTGAAAGATTTGCAAGTTCAATCTCGGAAGGTACGTGGGGGACACATTTTATTGATGGATTTGAAGAAAGAAAATCTTAAACTGAACCATACCAATATCCATAAGGCCAAACAAAATAAACGGTGTGTTTACGATAACGGCCTAAACAAATCCAGGTAGGTAGGTAGGAAAATAATTTTATTTTGTTTTACATTTTAGTTTATGCATTTGCGTGTTGTTTTGCAATGTTTGAAACTCACTATTAACAATGTTCATGTACAAGTATAGAAAATGTTATGTTCGTTGGAAAATTATTGCAAATAGTGCTCATTTAAAATTATCAACTTGAAAATTGGCATAAAAAAGTTTGAGGTCGGCAATTTTGGCCTCAAAAATTCCAGGTAGGTCGGGTTACCATAAGCACACCATTTATTTTGTTTGGCCTAACTTATTGTGAGTAGTGTATTTCTAGATTAACGACATAACCAAACCATTTCTTCCTATCTTAACAGGGCAAGCCCGAGCAACAACATGTCAGTACTCAGTTTACCAGCCAAACGCAGGCTACCAGTCCAACCAGGGACCAATCATTTCAAGTCAATTTGCCAACAACTGTAAGTATAAAATAAGTAGTCGGTGCACATTCCTGTAACAAGAACGGGCTCAAAATCATAATTAAAATTGTCTTTTACAGCCATTTTCATAAGTTTAACTGTTCATGTGTGTGTATTAATCTATACATCTTTAATTTCTCTGATGTAAAAGCTGTCCTCTGGTCGACCTGCGATTCTCTTACGCCGCGACAGAACATTCGGCATCAAGTAAAAAAGTAACGCTCGGGTCACGAAACTGAGAAAAATGTGTGGGACTATCGCTGAACTATCAAAATAATCACAACTATGCTCTATTAGTAAGGTTTCGGTCGCACACGGTTAGGCAGAACAACGACTTTTAGTGTATTTAGCATCATCGGTGTGTGTGTGTGTGTTGTGGCATTTACACAAATCTTTTCAGTGTAGTGTTGTCAAGACTGATAGCAACGCATCTACACCTTCGCAAACAAACGGACAGTGGAAATGTGGAGATTTGGGTATTTTGCTAAAGGTAGTCATGAGGCCAAACAAAATAAATGGTGTGTTAAGGTAACCCGACCTACCTGGATTTTTTTAGGCCAAATTGCCGACCTCAAACGTTTTATTGCTGATTTTCAAGTTGATAATATTAACTGCTCTATACCGGTATTTTGTCTTGCAGTAAAAGCAGCCGCGACAGCGGTTAAAAGCTTTTCACGCCGCATCGCCAAAAAGTGTTTAAAACCAATGCCCGCCATTTTTTTTCTTTTTTTCCCAAAGCCTACATGCCAAGGAAAAATAAAATCTCGGAGAAGTTTTTCTACTGCTCCAACATGCACATGTTGAGCTTTATTCGAACAACACCTACATGTACTTGTCAATTTTTGCTGTGTTGAAGTTTGTATCCATGAATAGTTCTGACAGCAACCGTTCAACTCTGCATATCTAAACATGTGCATATAATGAACCAGATTTATAATCTCATTTTAAGTAGACTGACTTTGACCTTAAACCCCCAGGTACCTACATGTACTTAACGACGGCCCTTGACACAGGGGCAGAATTGGTCTTACGATGGTCATTATATCCGTCGTTTGGTAATCCCTAATAACCTCAACATGAGTCACTACAAGAGAGATTTTTTGGCGTTCATGGATTCCGAACCTTAAAGCCCCAGTACACTTGCAATTACCCAAAATTTTACTTCATGAGTTGACAAGAAAAACCCGACTAAAAGTGTTGATAGCAATGGTAACAAACCACAAAATGGTACCTTTGTGGAAGAAATTGCCAACTGAAGTTGCTTTTTTTAAATATTTGTTTTATTGTGTGCAGACAATTTTTTTACCATTCATTCAACACAAAAATCATGCATGGATTTTTCAGGTTTTCTGAAGTATTACTGCATCTATGCGGCTGAAATTTTCTACAAGGCAGTTTATCAACATTATGCTTTAGTTGTGTAATGCTGTTGTTCCTGTTTTTAAACGTTTTCCAATCATGTCTTTAAGTCAATGGATAAAAATATGTGCGCACACATTTTTCATCAACAACCTTCAGTTGTTTATTTCTCACAGAAAGCAATTTCCAGCATGAAATACAATCTTGAACAGAAATAAATTCATGTGGTGTTTGTTACCATTGCTATCAACACTTTCAGTCAGATTTTTCTTGTCAACTCATGAAGTAAAATTTGGGTCATTGCAAATGATACAGTGGGGCTTTAACTGCTCAGATTTATCCATGGGCTAAGCTTAATTGGTATAGACTGCAGAGTCATTGGTTGTCTGCTAGTCTATTCAGTTTAGGTCGAGTTCAATTCACGACCTTAGTTCACCTTAGTTCGACAATTTCCAACTGACGCAGTCTAGTCAATGGTGGTCAGTCGTGTCTGGTCAACCATTTGGAACAAGCCCACAGGGCATGATCACGCTGGTCACTGGTACCCATCAGGCATTGAATTGATGCAGCATTTTGCATGGAACCAGTTAAATAACCGAAGCCGTTCACACTTGAACGTTAGTGCGCATGTGTGTTGCCAGGATATGCTAGTCGTGAATCAAACTTGCTTTATGTGACCACAGGGAATCTGTCGACAATGGTTAATCAGGCTGCATGTATGCTAACTGCTTTGTCATGATAAATATAATTCTAAATAGCTGGTAGGCTTTTAGTCCATTTATAAATAATAGTAGGGTTACTTCCACGAAATCTGAGAGCACATTTCACCCTACATTGTTTTTGGATATAAGAGAGCAATGAGGTACATGTACTACATGTCCCTTCTAGAAATCTTTGCTAAAATTCGTGCAGTTATTTTGTCTCAAAAATGGCACTGGATGAATTTAAAGTCAGACAAAAAGACAGTCACAGGTTTCTACTACTTTATACGATAATTAATTAAAGCCATTTTGGAGAAAAATGAGGTGCTATGTCCCTTCTAAAATACTCTTTTAAAACATAATTTTTCTCTAAAATGGGCACTTGCTGCATTGAAAAAATGGAACTACATGTAAATTACATGTACTGTATTTTGTCTCAAGATCATTTGGAAGTGCCTTGTATATTTCTTTTTGCAAAGGAAACTTGCATCTCTGAGACGTTTTTGCACAATTCATCTTTTGTACAACAAACATCAGGCATCTGAGGCAGTTGGTGATCACATATATATTTTGGACTTTTAAGAATCATCAGGCATACACGTGTGTTTTGGGGAACATGGTGCCATGAACATGTACTGGGTACCACCAAAATCTACCATTTTATTTCCCCCTTTTCATGTAGCTTTCTGCTCTTTTACCCCAATCCCCACTACCAAGAAAAATCGGAAGCAAAAACAATTGCTCAACCCCAACTGCTTTACTGACAAACTGCTGTCACACACAAAGTACCAGAAGCATGATATGCATTGGCACTCGCATAAACTATAATGTTCACAGTATGCATGTGTTGGCCAAGCAGTTGGTGCCCTTGTAAATATTTGATGCTTTGGTGCTGATGCATGCAGGATAAGATTGGCAAAATCAAGAGTCAGGTATTCGGATATGCGGTTTTTAAGAATTTAAATTCCTGGATTTCAAGATATTCGGTTTACCAACCTTAACAAAAATTCGACAATAATTCAGGATTTCTTTTAAAATTGAATGCAATCGTACTATTTAAACACCAGTTTCTCTTTCTCTGTATTTGTGTTTGTGTCTCCCCCCACCCCCCTCCCCCCACCCTAGTCTTTCCCCTCTAAAGCTCCGCCCACCTCCAGTCCAACTCGTCGCAAATGCCGGGCTGAAGTCAGGTAAACGATTAACACCTCATTGGGTCATTTTTTTAAACTTTAGGTCACAACTGGAATTTAAGAAATTTCATTATTGGAATTGATAGGTTAAATGATTCTAAAATAGCCTTACCAACTTACAGTTCCGACGCAAGTGTTGGGTTTTCGAGAACTATTACGAAAAGACGGTACATTCACTTTGTTTTCGGCCATGTACTGTGCATGTTGCAAATGCACCGCACACACGCAGAAGTACAAGTAGACGACAACCTTGCACGCGCTTAAACATCGAGCACCAAAGCGGCCCAGAAACCAAACAGACTCGCCCGCTATCTCTTCACACACAGCTTCTCCAGCCACGCAAAGCACATAAAGGACGCCATACGTACACCATAATATTATTATTATTTATTTAGCCATTTCTGCAATACACAAAATAGGCAAGGAGCAACAAAAGTAACAATTACTGTGATCCAAGGACCTACTGCCCCACACACTATGCAAGCGGGTGTGGTAAAAACACCAACATTTCTTGAAAATTTAAAGCTTGCGCGTGACGGAAACGTCAGTGGTAAGAATCATCCAAGATATCGATTCCAATAATTAATTTCTTTAAATTCCAGTTATGACCTAAAGTAAAAAAATATCCCTCAATGCAAAATGTGCTGGCTGCCATAGCAACAAGATTAACAATAATAGCATGACATTCTGTGTGGCTGTGCACGCATGCTACCTTGGTTAATGCCCCTTGCAATGCTACATGTCCATGGGTTTTCCACAGTAAAGGGGGCATTTTGGCAACACAGACCATATTTTGTCTGGTCTCAAAATAAATGAAATAAGTTTAAGTTGTTCTGAAGAGATAACTTAGGCCCAAAAAAGGGTTACACAAAGTGTGACAACATGCCTTTCTAAAAACCCTGTGTACAAATATCCAATATATACATGTACGCTCCTAACCGGGATGGACACTTGTGTTGCATTTTAACCCGTCCCGGTTACGAGCGTATATTGGAAATTTGTACACGGGGTTTATAGAAAGGCATGTTGTCACACTATTTGGAACCCTTTTTGGGCCTAACTTAAACGTATTTCTTTCATTTTGAGACCAGACAAAGGTATTTTCTTGAAAATATGGTTTGTGTTGGCGAAATGCCCCTTTTACCGTGGAAAGACCCAATTGCAAGTTGTTTTGCTACATTAAGTTAACAAGATGGCGTCTCCCATGATTGTCGTAATTCTCTCTATCAAGGGACTTGTTTTTAGAGCACCCTCTGTTGTTTGTTGTATGTTTGACCATTTTGGCCCAAAAGCAGGATACATGTACATGTAGTTAACGATGGTTAGTTATGCGTAGTCGACTATATAATGCAACATCTTGTTGGCCCAAAGCTACTTTTTTTTATTATACATATTTGTTAGGTATATGAATAATAACATTATTAATTTTGCGTAGATTCTGTTAAAAAGAAAAGCTTGTGTAGATTTTTAGTTGCATTTTGGCTTTGTGCTCCAAACCGACCATTAAAAAGGCGATTCTGTGTGTTGCTGTTCATAGCGCTTCAGGTTTATACTACCAGTGGTGAAATGAGACGGGTGTTGAAGAAACCCCACACCCCCTCCCCCCAAAAAAAATTATAAAATGGGATTTAATTTGCTTTATGCACTTTAGAAGTTCTTGATAAAACTTGTACATGTTGTAGTGTTTGTCTACACTTTGCACAACTCTGGCTTTTGGCCGAAACAAAATAGGGCTTTGGAATAGGAAATTCGTTTAATACACCGATACACTGGTGACCACGGTTCGTGCGTGTAAATAAACAGATGTCAGTTAAGCAGTGTTTGCCTTTTCACTCGACACTTCTTGAAAACTGCAGGGAAGGAAATCGATGCCATTGAGTGATTCTTTTTTAAGTGCCGACTTACACAAAGGATTTTGTATTGCATTTTGTTAAAATGGACCATGAATAACATGCTGACCTGAGTGAAATGGTGACTTGGAAACAAAAATTTCATTAGAAATGTATTATAGACAATCGGGACTTTCGTCGGACGACCGACTTAAAGGGCCTGTGACATGCTAAACAACTTGTGCCTAAGCTTTGCTTCATAATTACAGATTACTTGTTCAGCAAGACATACTATTGTTCGGTTGGATGTAAAATCTATAAAAGGTGGCCTTTTTCAACTTTGAAGATTTCATTGCAATAAATCACAGACAGAGGGCGCTGTTTTGAGTGCATCACATAAGGAAGACAGAAGGGAAAAGTTAAGAAAAAACATAAGACTTCAAGTTGGACTTGTGGCAAATTGCTGTAGTTTCTACCCCCAGTTTTGTCATGGCTTACAGCAGGCAATATGTAAAACAAACTCAAACAGCCATGGATTACAAAAGTTTCAGGAAAATTGAGAAAAAAGTGGAATCTTTTGTGCACAGTTGAATGTGATTTTCCTGTGTTTGCCTCTTGTGACATCGTGACCTTGGTCATGAATATGCATATTTTCATTAGCATAAAAACAAAAAACCTTTGTTTTAACCCCCAAAGCAAGCTCCAAATAGGAATTTTATGACTTTAACTGAGTAGAGTGGTTTTAAAGCATATATTTCATTGATAAAAATCCTAAATAAGGGGCCCTTTAAGCGTTTTACCGACTTGTACGATGCCGACTTGGTCGGAGTTTACTGTACTTTGCATCCCATCCAAAGAAGGGATTAAAAGTGATTTAAGCACTTTAATAACACAAGATCTACATGTATTTGGTGTTGAACCCACAAACTAATCTGTCAGACTAGATCGGTAAATAATCCAAAGACAGTCGCCTAATCCCAATTTGTAAAACTCTAGTTCCGACTGTGACGCTATCTAGTCGTCTCATTTTTTTTTATCACAGTGACCCCTCTGGAAATTGGTCATTTAGGAAATTGAATTTAATTTGAGGGAAGCCCTTAATTCCTATAGACATTGCAGCGGTTTACTGTCCCCAATCCTAGTATCTAAAAATAATAATGGACAAACGTTTCCCTTGTACACACATGTTCTGTTTGAACCCCCCATTTTTCCCATAGGTGTTTAGATTTTGATACCATACATTTGTTATATTTTTTGCATTACCATCCTGAAATTCCGCATTCTCAATCCATATAGTTTCAAGGATATCGTAAAAAAAAACACTGATGTTTTGTAAACTACTTAATCCGGTTCCATAACAGGGGCGGATCCAGGACTTTCCAAGGGGGGGGGGGGGGGGGGGGGGGGGGGGGGGGTGAAATGTTTAAGCATGAAATAGTGAAGACAATCAAATGGGAGCGCGTAGCGTGAAGTCCTAACGGCATGGGGTTTCTAGATACTCTGTGGTGCAATATTTAACCACTTTAAGCAGGCAAAAGTGTGATGTCTTATGAGGCAGATACCTCAACGGTTGCGAAAGTTATCGATAATTTAAAAAAAAAAAGAGAGGTTTTTTTAATTTTTTTTTGTTCTTTATAGGAAAAGGGGAGGGGGAGGGGGGGGGGGGGGGGAGCCCTGCATAAAGCAGTGCAGTGATTACACCAGCATTTTTGCTTCCACATTCAAATTGGAGATTGCAAATTTTCAAAGTACAGATAAATTTTCCATAATAAATTCCCAGGGAATAAAATAAACTCACTAAATAAACTCTCCAAATAAACTATCCAGGCAGTTTTTGTATTGTTTGCATTGCATGGAGAAGTACAGAGCGAATGTTTTTATTTGGTGACCCCGTTTTACCCAAAGTTCCTGTCTTGTTTGTTTGTCTGTGTGCATTATGCATTGTGCTATGTATGTAGTACAGGTACATGTAAAATTTGCGTTTTGATAACTGTACATGAGTTTGTCATTGTAGTGAAAGTCTGCATCATTTTAGCAGGAAAAAGTAGATAAAACATTTCCTTGCTAAATAACATTGTAAAATGTTATCCATAATTAGGCCTAAAAGTTAATATTTGTCATACAGTTCAAGTGAGTTGTCCAATTAGCCAGTGTAAATTTCAAGCATACACGATGAGGTCCTTTTTTTTTCCTCCCAAGTTTGGTTGTTTCATTTTAATGGTGATTAGGCACCATACCAAAAGTTGCGTTTGTTACTTTGCTCATTTGTGCTCCCACGCAACACTGAGAGAAAAATTTGGTTTGTAGGGAAAACCTGAGGAAGTGTACCACTTTGCCTTGTAGCTCAGCTGGTAGAACATCTGCTGGGTGTGTCAAAGGTCTTGGGGGGAAAACTGAGGGAGTCTACCACTGTGCCTCGTAGCTCAGCTGGTAGAGCATCTGCCCGGTGTGTCAGAGGTCTTGGTGAAAACCTGAGGGAGTATACCACTGCCTCATAGCACAGCTGGTAGAGCATCTGCCCGGTGTGTCAGAGGTCTTGGGGAAAACCTGAGGGAGTCTACCACTGTGCCTCGTAGCTCAGCTGGTAGAGCATCTGCCCGGTGTGTCAGAGGTCTTGGGGAAAACCTGAGGGAGTCTACCACTGTGCCTCGTAGCTCAGCTGGTAGAGCATCTGCCCGGTGTGTCAGAGGTCTTGGGGAAAACCTGAGGGAGTATACCACTGTGCCTCGTAGCTCAGCTGGTAGAGCATCTGCCCGGTGTGTCAGAGGTCTTGGGGGAAACCTGAGGGAGTATACCACTTTGCCTCATTGCTCAGCTGGTAGAGCATCTGCCCGGTTTGTCAGAGGTCTTGGGGGAAACCTGAGGTTGTATACCACTGTGCCTGATAGCTCAGCTGGTAGATCATCAGAGGTCTCGGGTTTAAATCCTGATGAAAACCATATGATTTTTCTCTCATTCCGTGTTTGGTTGTTTCGTTTCAGTGATGATTAGGCACAATATATTGTACATGTATGTGTTTGTCAACATGGTGATTTTAGAATGCGCCTTTGGCCTTTTTGCGAACCGTGCACGAGCCATTTTTCCCCCTGCCCCAAATGACCAAAATTGTGTGGACTGATGTGTGTATTTTGTTAGGCCATGAAAAGGATTGTCTCAAATTGTTGTTTTTTCCTGTTGAAATCATCATTGTCTTCATTTCACGTTTCATTCTTGTGTTAACATTTACCGTTGTGGCCGCCTTTATTGGCACTACCTCCCCCCCCCCCCCCGTCATCCAAAGTGGGTTTTTTTTGGTGCATTATTTTATGTTCGCACACCCTCCATGAAACGGTCAATGAAAATCATTCTGTATGCACATCCATCTAACATAAAAAATGGTACAACATTAAGGAATTATTTTACACAGTTGTGACACTTGTCTGTCATGTTACATATTTTGTACACAACCCTGACAGTGTTGATATTTTTTATTTTTTATTTTTTTATTTATTGATAATTTTCACAGCTGTAAAAACATGTATCCATAACCCCTATCCTCTTGTATACAAAGACAATGATGATGGTGATCATTGTTTTGTGTCACAATCTGCGCATGCGTGGCAAAACTGAAAAAATTGGCCCAACTTTTTCAAGTTTGGATAATGCATATATATCTTGTTCAATCTTGTCCATCCTTTGTAATATGTCAGTAATTCAGACTATGGTGTAGTTTAAGTATCTGGTCGTTATCCCGAATGCATCATTTCCTTTAGAACTTGCAGTATTTGTCGTATAGAGAAATCCGGTAACTTGGGACTCCTTCCATAGCGAGGAGCCATCCATTGCATGAACTGTGTGTTTTGTATTGTTGTTAAATCGAACAGTGCGCATACATGACGCGTGCAATGCGTGCAACGTGCAAAGAACCAATGACACTGGCTTTATAGGTCTGAGCACACAGGCACACACGCACATGTACGGTACGCCAAAACATCGGACAGATTTGGCGCATGCGCAAACTATGACATAGCCTCTTTAAAGTTCAATAGCTACTGCAGTATTGTCTGCAGATGTTTTTTTTAAGAAAGCATTTTCAAAAAAAAAATGTTCAGTGTTTTTGTGTTATATATTATTAAAGTGCATCTTGTGTGGCATTAAGTTTTACCATGCATTAAATCCTGATTTTAAGCAACCCCTCTTGTATGCGTTTTGTCAATTTGACCAAAAAAATTCTCATTATTTCATTTGAATTTAACCAACATTTTCTCATTTAACTAACGCCCTCTATTTGTCTAACATTTGTTTCCCCTAGTAAGATAAAAGCTGCATATGAGGAATACATTCGACTTCATAATGTGAAGGTAGTCAATTAACGTTAACATTTGGCGATTTAGTGCATTGTGGCATGGCTTTTCTGTTGTGCTTGAATATGTTGCACACCTTGCGCACACCTTAACACTAGAACGCGTAGTTGGTGTTAAGCCTAACGTACATCAACCTTGCAACTGGAAGCAACTCAACTGGGGCCAATTTCATAGAGCTACATGTACTTAAGCATGAAAAGTTGCTCAAGCATTAACAACTTTGCTTGATAAAATTAGGTTACCAGCAAAAATTTCATGAGATTATCATGGTACTGAAACAGTCCTCTAACACTGGTCATATACTATTTCTATCACATGAGGATTTCACTGGTAATGTTCCCTACTAAGCAAGAGTGTTCTGTACTTAAGAAAATATTTGTGCTTAAACACCTCTATGAAATTGGCCCCTGTTCAGTTGCTGTCGATGTGCGTCTCACGTATTCAGACGCATCGTGCAACTGACAGCAACTAGTTGCAAGTACGCGTGCATCGACAAAACCGACTGCAACTGGTTGCCAGAAAGTAGAACATGAGCAACTTGCAGCAACTGGGAGTTCTCTAGTTGCCAGTGGTTGCAAGTGCACGTACATCAACATTTTTACGCAACTGATCAGTTACTCCCAGTTGCCGCGAGTTGCTTCTGTAGTTGCAAGGTCGATGTACGCTAGGCTTTAGTGCAAATCATTGGTTGCGTTTTGAGTTGCTATTCTAGATTAAAACATGTAAAACAGTTGGGAAAGCTCTAAGTTTTGGCTTCATGAACGATTCACACTTAGTAATGAGTCTTTCCACGGTAAAGGCCTGGGCATTTTGGCAACACAGACCATATTTTCTAGAAAATACCTTTGTCTGGTCTCAAAATAAAAGAAGTAAGTTTCAGTTGTTCTGAAGAGATAACTTAGGCCCCAAAAGGGGTTAAAAATAGTGTGGCAACATGCCTTTCTAAAAACCCTGCGTACAAATTTCCAATATACGCTTGTAACCGGGACGGCCTAAAATGTAAAACAAGTGTCGGTCCCATTTACGAGCGTATATTGGAAATTTGTACACATGGTTTTTAGAAAGGCATGTTGTCACACTATTTGTAACCCTTTTTAGGCCCAAGTTATCCCTTCAGAACAACTTAAACTTATTTCTTTTATTTTGAAACCAGACAAAGGTATTTCCTCAAAAATATGTGTGTTGCCAAAATGCCCCGGCCCTTTACTGTGGAAAGACCCATATGTATTTTCTCCCACAAAGGTACCATTTTACACAGGAAAACAAATCATGTGGTGTTTGTAACCATTGCTATCAACACTTGAAGCAAAATTTCGGATCACTGCAAATAATGTAATGGTCCTTTAACTCTTGATGACAAAAATTGAAATATTCTGGACCATATTGATGTCGACATACCGTTAACTGTAGAATTTGCACAGAAATAGTTCAGAACTTTTTTACATGTACTTGAGGAGTTGCATATAGCCTATTTGATTTTCCCTGTTCATGCACTATGCATTTGCTCTATTTTATTTTTTAACACGTAGTTGGTACACAGTAACCATAGTAACATACAGGATGCCCAAAGTGTACGTACATGTACGTAAGGGAAGGGCTTTCTTCCTGCGTGTTAATGCACCTAACCATGCGTTTCTGCCAAGAATTATAAATTAGCCAATTACATAGTGTTGTCATGATTCATTGTTGATAATTTTATTAATTCACCAAAAACATCAGATACAATGTAGGTGCCCTTTTTTTTAACAGATGCTCTGGGCTGACTTAAAGGCCCATTGTATCATTTGCAATGACCCAATTTTGTTTTTCATGAGTTGACAAGAAAAACCTTACTCAAAGTGTTGATAGCAATGGTAACAAACACTATGAACAACTAACAATGGAAATTGGGCACACCTACCCCATTGTTAATAACAATGGTTTGTGCCCATTGTTAGTTGCTCATAGTGAAACACCACAGGAATTTATTTCGCTCAAAATGGTATTTTGTGCTGGAAATTGACTAAAAACCATTCACTTGTACACAAAATCCATATATAGATTTTCAAGGTTTTCTGAAGCATTGAAGCATCTAAGTAGCTAAAATTTCTTCAGGCTAGTTTACCAACATTCTTCCTTAGATATGTTACACTCTTATTCCACGAATCTGTAAAAAGTTTTATCTTGCAAATGATACATAGGGCCTTTAAGGGTGGTACCCTTGCAGCTTACACACGGGTGCCTCGCGATTGGAGTCTAGAAAACTTCAAAGGGTACTGCGCGGGCCCCGCTAAATATGTTACTGCTGCACACGGATGCCGCTGATACCTGCGATACCCCCGATACCTGCGATACCTCCGATAAACCCGATACCTGCGATACCCCCGATACCTGCAATACACCCCTGATTTCCCGAAATCTTACAATTCCGCCGAAGGTAGAAAAATTTGCACGGGGCTCGGTGAATATGTGACTCTCGCATAGTACATGTAACCTACTGATCCATTTTTGCCTCAAACAAATTGATGGGGGTTGTTTCAAATGACATACTAAAACTGAGTAAACTAATGCAGTGCATTTAAGAAATTCTATACCACTGCCTCAGATCTAGCCCAATACATATAATTTATTTAATTAAAACATTCCCTAAGCCACATTTGCACGTGTAGAATATCATGTCCATCATAAAATACATGTAGTTTGGTGTAAAATCACCACTTCACCGTAGCAAACGTCCATGTAGTGCTTTTAATAGCGATTGAAATTTTAAAACAGTATATATGCAAAAACCGAAACGATAACTTCAAAATTATTAGGGTTTGTTTTGCCCTACCCGGCGTAACTTGATTAGCACTGTATATACTCATTGCTTCTCCGAGACACAATGAGGAAACCATCAAAGCGGAACAGACCCGAGTCTGATTTGCCTTTTTAAATTCTCCTTTTAGGTGGGGTCGAACCCTGTAATTGCCTGGTTGAACCCCGCAATTGTCAAGGTTGCTTGTAGTGTAAACGTTACCGAGTACAGATTCGGCAGAGCTTGTGCAGTGTGCACTGTGTAGTAGATTTAACTGCCGAATCCATATGCAGCACGATATGTGGCAGAGGGTATCTCCCCCTACCACTGTTCCCCCTATCCAAGGAATTTACAAGGAATTCCTTTCAGTTTTTAGGGGGGGGGGGGGGGGGGGGGGTGGGGAGGGGTTGGTGCGTTAACAAAAGTGTGTTGAGGTATAGGGGCGTTAGCGGGAGTCCCTTTGCCTCGTGCTGGGTATAGCCGAATCCAGCGCCAGTTACGCAACACAAAACAGCCCACGCATAACCTGCGTGCACAATTTTGCGGTTGGAAAGGCATATCGAACCTGAATTAAGATGCAGTGTTAAATGCAGGAAATTTTCAGATTTTTGCAGCGTATTGTAGTTGTAGAGTACAGTATGCACTTTGTTTGATTGCTTTGCACATGTTTATTGGCAGTTTCAGGCAGTCATTATATTATGAATTCCACATCAAGATTTCATGACGTCGGGTTCCATTTTGTAAGTCCAGGATTGAGGTTTTTGTCGTAATGATTTCTGCCTGCTGCATCTGTGTGGAATTTATTTATTTTTTATGAGACATTTATGATGAGTTTTAAATTTTGGCTGTGTGCATGGTATTTTGTCTTGCGCGTGGGTTTGAAAATACTAGGAAATTATTATAATCCTAATCATTTTAAACCGTGAAAATCTTCAAAATGTAATAAGGGTGGACTCTTGTATAATGCACATGTCTACCCTACAGGGTACTCCTGCCACTGTTGCCATTATTACTGCTGCCATCAGGAAATCACCAGAACCATTTCGCTTCAACAAGGTGGCTGCTTGACAAAGGGGCACAACCCTGTCAGCACTTAGATTGTGACATTTCCCCCAACAGCTCCCCGAATATCGCTTGGGTTGACGAGGCAATTAGTGTTTCATCTATAGCACCATTAAAATGGCAGAAACATGTCGACCATCATAGTTAGATTTTGCAAACTTTAAAATATTTCTACTCTACATGTATACTGTACTAGGCATGGGCAACTCCAGCATTTTCGGAGTCGACTCCGATTCAAAAAAAGAATCGCGATTTCATTCGGAATCTTCCATTTTTTGCGGGAAAACATTTAAAAAAAATTCTTACAAAAGTTGGAGTTTTGCCTTTGGAATTGCTAGGTAATTTCTCGAATCGGCAAGCTATCACTGGGAATCGAATCTAAAAGAAAGGGAATCGATTTCTCAAAATTCTGGAATCACGATTCCGATTCCCAAAGTGGAATCGATTTTACTTGATTCTGGCGTGGAATCCCCAAGCCTTTACTGTACATGTACGTATATTGAGTGCTACCGGTATTTTCAGCCGCATTTTTCCATAATAACATTCTAGCTTGCTTGCTACATTTATGTTTCTGAAAACTAACAGAGAAAGACTAACAGTGTTCCTTATTGTGTATGCATCTTAAGTCAATGAAAAGACTTACTGTCCAAACTTACTTGAGGCTTCGAAGAAAGAATCGAATTAGCAGATATTTGATAGAATAAATTTTAATTATGCGTTAATGTGTGGATACTAACCATCAATGTCTCAAAAGTAGATCCATTTTTGTTTTCACTAAATGGCCATTCTTTCGCTTATAGAGTGCTCTAATACTTTTGCTTACTGACGACGTAAAATTAAGTTTACATGATTTCTTTGTCATCTCCGGAATGTTTGCACCTTCAATTTATTTTGTTACTTAACAAGATTTTATAATTAAATAAGGGTAAGAGTAGAGTTGGTTTACGAGCCAGGTACTAGCTCATACAGCTGGTACATGTACTCGTCCCCAGTTTCTGTGGCATGGAGTGACTTGGAGCAATGCTACTCCCCCTGGATGGGATGCCAGTCCATCACAGATTATACCCCAGCAGATAGTTGGGTTTCCCCAACAGGTCGTTAGTTTCCATAGCATGGAGTGACTAGGAGTATTGCTACTCCCCCTGGATGGGATGCCAGTCAATCCCAGGTTTACCCCCAGCAGTTAGTTGGGTTTCCCAACCAAAATTTGCCGGTACCCATTTATACACATGGGTGGAGAGAGACAATATGGAGTAAAGTGTCTTGTCTAAGGACACAATGCGGTGCAATGACCAGGCCTCGAACTTTTTATCTGAAAGTCTGATGCTTTATCTACTAGACCAACATGCCTCTGTATCCATATGCATCCTGTGCATTACTTAAAAATATTAATAATGGTAGATTCTTATATAGTGCACATATCTACATGTACCCTACATGGGGGAATGCTGGCGCTGTTGCCATTATTACCGCTGCTATCAGGAAATCACCAGAACCATTTCGCTTCAACTGGGTGGCTGCTTGGCCAAGCCGCACAACCCTATCAGCACTTAGATTGTGGCATTTCCCCTAACGGCTCCATAAATATTGCTTGGGTTGACGAGGCAATTGAGATTAAGTGTCTTGCCCACAGACACATGTATGTTGGCACAAGTGGGGCTGGAACCCATAACCCCTCGATCACGAGCACGGATGTCTATCCACTAGGCCAAACGTGTCTATTTAATGGTGATTTTATTTTGGGCTGTTCTTGGGCTGTTTTGTTTCTGTGTGTTGCATGTGGGTAATGGTCACTCCAGCCACAGAACACACAAGATGCACTAACAGAAACCAAGTTTATTACTCAACAATCTCAAAATCGGATACTTAATTAGTTTTCTCCCTTTTTTCTGATGCAGGGAGGAGAGCGGCCGGAAAAACTGCCCCACGTAAACTCACAAGAGGGCAGTCCTCTTAAGGTAGGTCGCTCGCCAACATCATCATCCCCGGAGAGAATCCCTTCCGCGTCATCCACAGAGACTACTCCACCAGAGAGCAGACGAAATTTTCAGAACGGCGGCACCGCGAACAAGCCAGAAATCTACACTACACTCAAGACCTCAATTCCTACAAGTACGACCAAGGATAGTGCAGTTTGCGATGCCCTTCCAGTCACTTTTCAAGACTTGGAAAACTTGTCAGGTGGTCAGGCATCCCATAGTGCTCCGTCGTCTCCAAATCTGAACCGAGCCCATTCTCTAAAGTCAAGTGAGGCTAGGAGACCAAGGTCTAAGCTAGCTCAGCCGGTGTCCTACGTGTCCAAGCTCACCGGTTCCCAAGACAGTTTAGTCTCAGAAGGCTCTCAAATTGACGACGGAACCCCATCAACTGAAGAGCGGAGAGGTAGTCCGCTGAAACGACAACTAGGATCCAGGCCCACAGGGATCCCACAGAGGTCCTCCTCAGTTGGGAAGCAGTTGCTCCTAGAAGTCCAACAGAAGAGCATGCAGGAGGTTAACGGGAGCGCCGAGGGAATTCCCAAACCGAAAGAGATCCGGATGATGCCCGGTCGACAACTCTACGGGAAGATTTCAGGATTGCCTCAGAGAGCGCAAATCCAGGATGATACCCCACCTAAGATGCCATCGATGTTTCCTGTCCTTAAGACCTCGGTTGTCGGCAAGCAAGAGTTGGCAGCTAGTCCTAGAGGTGCAGCAGATCGACAGCCTACTCCAACGGACACCAACTCGAACCCAGTACCGCAGCAAAATGGGCTTCCCGCTGCCACGAAAGCGTCGGGGTTAACGCAACCGCAGTTTGTCAGGAGAGCAGATTCAGCTACAATATCGGCAACGAGTGCTAAAGTCGGGCAGCTCTCACGAAGGAAACAATCCCCACCGAATCTGGCCCATCGTGCCCCATCGCAGTCGCCCGACCGTTATTCCATGTCGTCCGATGACCAGGTCACGCCGCCAACTTCACCGCGCGGCAGGGAGCAGCAACGGCAGCAGCGAGACACGAGGATTGCCATGCCTGTACGGGGCCGGGGCTCGAGTAAACTACCGCGAGGATCCGGCATTCCAACCAGAAGAACCAATAACAGTTAATTTTGGGCAGTTTTCAATATACATTCTTCCCCAAAACAAACACAAATTTCTTTAAATATAAATTCTTCACAACAGAACTTTGTCGAATACAGTGAACTTGTGGATAACAAGGCACTGATCAACCAATCACTTTCAAATTGCTTACATTCCGCTTTAATGATTTCCTCCAGGTCCAAGTGGATCTGTTTAAACAAAGTGATTCCTACAGCTCTGAAATGTGATAATTCTTGATTCTGTGAGAATCCTGTAGGTATGGGCTCTCGGAAAACCACCTTGTTGGGTTTTCAACTTGATCCAACCTGCGTGGGATGAGCTGACCAAACGGCCCTAGTAGTGCAGGAGCTCAGGGAGGCACTTCAGGCAGAGTGGCACACACTGCCTCAGTGGCTCTTACAGAGGCTGGTGCAGCCAGCCTTGCCACAAGAGGTGTTCATACACATTACTGACTGATAAAATGTTACATCTCTCAGCCTCCTTCAGGCAGAGTGGCACACACTGCCTCAGTGGCTCTTACAGAGGCTGGTGCAGTCAGCCTTGCCACAAGAGGTGTTCATACACATTACTGACTGATAAAATGTTACATCTCTCAGCCTAAGCGATCTTTTGGTCAGCGTATGATTAAATCAAGTCCTCAAAAATATCGTTCAGTACATGCCGGTAAGTGATTTGGTTTTGTTTTTGAGTGGGTTGGAGAGGCCAAAAGTTTTGAAGAAAATTCAGTTCCGAATTACATTCCAACTTAAACATGGAATCATCGTACACAAATGTAGCTACATTAAAGGAGCGTGACCAGATCACATTTTTTTCTAATTTATCGAGAGCGGACAGTGAGGTGTTGAACACACCGCCACATATGCGTCCGCATAAAAAAATGGGGATAGTGCGTTTTTGTCCCTAGTACGGTTTGTTCCTAGTACCCTGGCTTCATTTCTGCAAATCGCTACACACCGACTTGGTGGCGCTGTGCAGTTTTGTCAGGCTTGCGCTCTCGGTACGGTTCCCAGAAGGTCAGCGCAATGTGACACGGAGTGACACAGTATATGAATGGGCACCAGTCTCTTCCATGTCCGGCGAGTTCGTTACTGTCAATTTCAGTTCAAAAATGGGTCATTAAAAGTCTTTCTTTCGAGGTACTGATTTTGTGCATTTGAATATTTTGCATGGAGGTTCCAATGTGAGTACAAATTATGCTACAGCTATATTAGCACTATGAAATATAGTTGGAAAAGCAAACTTATGTATGATTTCGAATTCTGGTATGGAAGCGAAACGGCGCGATATCGTGTCTTACTGTCGTGTCACTATTTACGATCAAGATGTTAACTTACTCTCAAATTTTCACCTTAATATTTGTATTTCTTGTCATAAATAGTATTTTTGGGAGGTATTTTATATGGATGTTAAGAAAATCTAGACACGCTCCTTTAATGCCGAAAAAAGTAAACAAATTACGTATGAATTTAAACAAATTAAACATTTATTGTAAATGATGACAAAATAAAATATTTTAAAAAACAAATTTAGGAAATGCAAATTTTGCCAACGGACATGTACGTACATGTATCAGTGTAACAATTATAACTTAAATGTAAAGCGAAATAAATCTAAAATAGCTAAGCAGGCATAACAGTAAATTAAGCAGCAGCTGTAGGTGAATTTAAATCGGGTAAAAATCATTACTATTAAAGAAAGTTGCTTATATTTAAATCAAAATTAATTGACAATATTCGGTGTAAGCTGATTGTTCTTGAAATAACGGTGCACTGGTATTGCAAATTCCACGCTATGTACAGAAATAATGGGTGTTAGAGGTTTGAAAAAAAATGAAAGATTTTTATTTTTTATGGAAAATAATTAATTGAGCAAATTACAAAGACTCTAATAATTTTCCCGTAAGTATTAATGTTTATTTCTTTGACCATGAGTAATGAAGCAAAACATTTTGAAGTTAATGAACAAAACTGCTCTACTTTTTTTGGTTAAAAATAAAACTCTATAAATGTACTTTTAATAGCACATTTCACTTTTTTTGACGATTAAAAGAAAAATATAAGTATTTAAGGGCAAAAAGCCGTAATAAAAACATATCTTTAATAATTTCATTGAAGTAATTTGTAAGAGTTAACCTAAACTTATAATTAATATATTCAGCGTTTTAAGGCCTTTTGTCGATAACTTTATGAAATTGCTCTAGGTAGCCACAGACCTTTGTGGATATTTTATGTCAAAAATTGTCGCCTCTACTCCAAAGCCTCTTAAGTGGTTCTGAATGAATCCTTCGAAGACGAAGGATTTATTTGAAGGACTTATTCAGAACCACTGAAGAGGCTTTGGAGTAGAGGCGACAATTTTTGACATAAAATATCCACAAAGGTCTGTGGCTACCATGAGCAATTTCATAAAGGTAACCTAAATGTTGTCGTATCACGTTTAAACCTTGTCTGTAGTCACTGTGTTTTAAAAAAATGTAGAGCATGCTTCACCCGAGCACCATTACTATTACGGAAGCGCTTCAGTACCATTATCCATCCAGTAAAAATAGCCTTAAACGGTTAATTGCCGATGCGCTCAACCGCAAATTTAAACATGCTCAGGGAAGGTTTATGCCGATGCGTGCAACTGTATTTTTTGCCAGTAGAAACGGCTTATATTAAATGCTTTTTAGTGGGGCTTGTTGATGGAACTGCCATGCGCACTAAATACTATGTAACATTATTTCGTTTGCAGTAAAAGACAGTCAAGATAGTATACATGATTGGTAAACTGTTAAAAACAGCGTGATTTCCACTGGTACCAGTAATTAAAACCTTATGTCTAGAAAAATACGAAATTTCAGGCACATAGATGCAGTAATACTGAAAAACCTGGAAAATCAAAGCATGGTTTTTGTCGCCTACAAGCGATCTTTGGGGATTCAAATAGTTTTGTCATTTTTCTCAATAATGGGGGCACTTCAGACGAAATAGTTTCACAGGATAATTACTACCATTACCATCTTAATAACAATCTTTTAGATAATAATTCAGACATTTTTGTGGAGAGTAATTACCAAACATGTAGACTACCTTTAAAGGCGTTCCCCAACGCATTTTTTAACCACAAAGACCGCAGTTAAAACACACTCATAAGCAGTTCAGTTTGCAAAGAGTTGCAAACCATGTGGTAACCTTGTGTGTGTGTCTTTTTGAGGCTCAAAAAATCAGTCGAATATGGCTGATTTTGTTTTCGGAGATTAATTAAGATTGTAAAATCTTACTTTTTGTTTTGTTTTTTTGTAAATTTTTGGCTGGACGTACTTAAGCAGTGTTTAATTTTATTAATCACTTGACGCTGGAGGACTCGTTTCACTAAAAATTCCCTCCACACCACTTTTTCTAAAAGTGACGTGCGTGGCAATCATGCGCAAAGAGGCTCGGTATGAATTTGCGTGTACGAAAAGCGCAATGCGCAACAACAACAACTCAAAACACACGGTCCATGCGCTGGAAAAAGCTGCGTCCCAGCTATGGCGGACATGTATGGGGAAGGTGTCCTAAGAATGGTCTATACTAAGTGTAGCATGCATTATAAACACTTCTGTTTATTTTTTTGTTACAAGCGACTCTTTGTTAGCGACATTTTCACAAGAATCAAACATATCTTTCCGAATTCCCAAGAATCACAAAACGTTCGTTGCATTTATAGCAGTCACAATCAAACCAGCCAAAATTAATTAAGCATTGTTTAAATTATGTCTCAACAAATTGTATAGAAATTGTATATGTTAATATAAATTGTGCAATGTGTTGTACATGTATGCAGTCGGTAAAAAGCTAGGAATTAAATAACTAAAACTGCATCTTTTGTGTGTTGCGTTTTCGCTCATACATGTATGGCCAGTACTCATCCCCGGTATCCATGGCATGGAGTGACTATGAGCATTGCTACTCCCCCTGGATGGGATGCCAGTCCATCGCAGGTTTACCCCCAGCAGTTAGTTGGGTTTCCCCAACAGGTTGTTAGTTTCCATGGCATGAAGTGACTAGGAGCATTGTTACTCCCCCTGGATGGGATGCCAGTCCATCACAGGTTTATCCCCAGCAGTTAGTTGGGTTTCCCCAAGAGGTTGTTAGTTTCCATGGCATGGAGTGACTAGGAGCATTGCTACTCCCCCTGGATGGGATGCCAGTCCATCGCAGGTTTACCCCCAGCAGTTAGTTGGGTTTCCCCAACAGGTCGTTAGTTTCCATGGCAACTAGGAGCATTGATACTCCCCCTGGATGGGATGCCAGTCCATCGCAGGTTTATCCCCAGCAGTTAGTTGGGTTTCCCCAACAGGTTGTTAGTTTCCATGGCATGGAGTGACTAGGAGCATTGCTACTCCCCCTGGATGGGATGCCAGTCCATCGCAGGTTTACCCCCAGCAGTTAGTTGGGTTTCCCCAACAGGTCGTTAGTTTCCATGGCATGGAGTGACCAGGAGCATTGCTACTCCCCCTGGATGGGATGCCAGTCCATCGCAGGTTTACCCCCAGCAGTTAGTTGGGTTTCCCCAACAGGTCGTTAGTTTCCATGGCATGGAGTGACTAGGAGCATTGCTACTCCCCCTGGATGGGATGCCAGTCCATCGCAGGTTTATCCCCAGCAGTTAGTTGGGTTTTCCCAACAGGTTGTTAGTTTCCATGCCATGGAGTGACTAGGAGCATTGCTACTCCCCCTGGATGGGATGCCAGTCCATCGCAGGTTTACCCCCAGCAGTTAGTTGGGTTTTCTCAACAGGTTGTCAGTTTCCATGGCATGGAGTGATTGGCTCTAACGTGGTATTTCAACCAATCGTAACAGCCCTTCTATAATTTTAAAAACCGACAACATTTACAAATTTGAGTTTTCTTAGTTTATTTCATCTATGCTCAATTAAAATAAAAATTATATTTGTCAAAAATTGCATCTTTCCTTTATGAAGAACGTGTGGGAAGATCACATGTCAATCGCTTCACAGAAATGAGAATGAAATCGATGAATATTGTCATGTCACCAGAGCCCCATGGGTTTGTGTGAAAATTGCTAACCTTATTGTTTATCATCCAGTCCCATGATGCTTTGAAAACATCGAGGTTTATTGAATTTATTTACAATTTTCCCAAGTTAGTCTTTTATCAAGAATGCAGGTTCGATCACCCGATAGTCGTGCTAACTGCTGATAACCTGAGTTTTGGTTGGGAGACGAAGAATGATGGACCAAGGCGGAGAACGGTCTCGACCAACGTTGGATTCGCTGGCATCTAAAGCTGTATTCAGGTGAGGTTTGACATTTCTTTCCTACTGAAATAATGGTAATACTTGACAGGTCTGGGTTTAAGACTAGTCCTGTATTTGACCAGTTTTTTTTTAACTGTTAAAATTGGGAGCTCATTCAACTTTTTCAGATATTTATTCATGTTGGTTTCCTCTCAAAATATAATAGAAGGAGTAGAACACTGAAATCTCTTGAATTTGTTTACAAAACTGACTAATTGTTGAAGAGCAAATTTGTTGGTCTCGGGCTGCAGTTTTGAACATGGATAAAGTCACTCGAGATAAAATGGCATAAGACTTTGGTTTATTGCTTTGTGTCTTAAAAATCACTGCACATTTACAATATATTGATAAACGCTAACAATATTCAGTACACATCACAGATTTTTGTTGTTGTAATAACTGAGAAACATTAAGCAAGAAATCTTATGAGTTATATTGGCAATTTGACATTAAAGTGATTTTAATGACAATTGTTTTATAGTTGAATCAACTAACTTCTACCAAAACCTTATGTTTTGCCATGTACTAGCGGAAAACATGCACACATACAATTTCCTGCAACAATTTGGAATACTGTGGCAGAGCGGTCTAGTGGATCATATTTAAAACCTGGGTTAGTTCCAAAGCTAAAGGGTTCGAATCCCGGTCCGGTCCATCCATGGTGCATGTACCCTTGAACAAGGTACTTTGCCACGCATTGCTTCTCTCCACCCAGGAGCAAAATGGGTACTTGAGAGGGTAGCGAAAGTTGATGTTTGATTAGCCGTTGAGCACCTTAGGCAGCCAGGGCTGTATACTCCCTAGGGAGCTGAGATGGTATATGGAGCCCTATGATCAGGGTTATGATAATGTAGGCACCTTGATCGGGATTTCCCCGGATAAGTGCGCGGTATAAATACATTAACAATTTCATCGTAAACAATTCAGAAAAAGTGCTGAAGTCACCCTTTGTGCCAAGGTTACTGGGTCTACACAAAAACCAGTGAACTGTTTCCCTGTGCTTTAGCAATGGACATTTCAGATTACCAGTGAATGTTTAGACCCAGTTACCCTTGTAACTGACATCACACTTTAGTAGTCTATACCGGAGGTGGACAGGTAGTAAATTGGTTACTAAAATAATTTACGATTTACTACGTCAAAATATCATGTATCGCCTGAGAAATACCAATAGCATAAATTTTCGGTTTAAATTACATATAAAAAATCATATCTTACCAAGATCAACAATTTATATACATATTCATTGTATGTAATTCAATTGTTCTTATTACTCCTAAGGCATGTCCGCATTGGACTTGTTTTTTGGGACGATGGTAAAATGAAAAATGGCAAAATTTTACTGCTGTTTTGACTTTTTCGACACGAGAAAATTTTACCGAGACCGTGGGAGAGCATGTGCAGTGTCCCTTCGCAGCCTGACCTTCATAGCCCGGACTTTTACCGACTCGGTGTGTCCGCATTGGACTAAAAATGGCACAGGCCTCTAATCTATGCTTATCAGAAGCTTACACATGAGAATGTTTATTTCAATCTATGCTTGCAGAAATTAACAGATTTTCAACAATCCGTAAATTTAAATGTACATACATTTTACCAAATATGAATAAAATATACCTACTAGTAACGAATAGAATACTACAAATGGTAGCCTATTTTAGAAGTACATTTAATATTGATAATAAATAATTTAAGATGTACTACATATTCAGTTCATGTATCGTAAAATATAAAACATGCAGGCTAAACATGCAAGTTTTGGGAAGAGGGGCGTATCTGCCATACATGTATGTTGTGCACACTGCCTAAGGCGTAAAAATTGGTTGTTCGAAAAGCAACGCGGATACCATATGTCCATATTGCGTTGTCCGTTCAGATTTAATACGCTCCAGGGAGCATTTGAAATAGATGACCTACACACTAAGCATAGAAATCTTGTCACTGAAATTCCCTGGACTACACTCCCTCAAACAGGTTCTAATAGAGTGAGAACTACATGTAATTAGACAAAATCCTGCTTTGTATGACGTAAGAAAAGTGGGACTAAACAATGTTATTGTCCCGCCAACTTACCAATTTTTGTTACCATTTATTCAACACAAAAAAACATGCATGGATTTTTCAGGTGTTCTGAAGTATTGCTGCATCTATGTGGCTGAAATTTCTACAAGACAGTTTATCAACATTATTCATTATTCTAATTTTGTTGACGATAGTTCTACCTCGTCGACATGAAGTCATGGGTGTCGTCATATCGTCCCTGGGTCATAGTGTGTAGTAATGAGCCTATCTGTAATTGCAACAGCAAAAATAAAATAAATCAGCAAGGTACTAGATCTTAAAGGTAGAACACAAGATTGGTAAACCGTTACAAATAGTTTCATCTCCCTGTGTGTACTTCGTCTAACTTCTGAGAAAACAGTGTGTCGTTACCACTTCGCCCTGAACCAAGGCCTGCACACAAAGTGGTGTATCGTTTATGTACCGTTTCCCAGTATACAGACGGTTTCTATTTTGACCTCGCGCCTACATTCCCTCACGTAGTTCTTATTTCCATATGATGCAAACTGTCCATTGGAATCAGTTTGTGGTCAATTCTCTTGCATTGTTAAAGTTATCAGTTTTCAAATAAGACACTGATAAAAAAATCAATCAACGCGAAGTTGTGAGAGAAAACAAATGTGTAATTTTAAAACCAACATCCCGCCAGTTTCATAAATTGTAAATTCGTTTTACTCTTTTACCTCCTCAGGGTCTCGGAGTGCTTCGCCTAACAACTTCTCAATATTCCTCATGATACACACTTTCTGTTCAGGAGACAGTGGGTACGTGATGGTCTGAGGTATGGAGGATGTCTGAAAAAACAGGAATCGGAATTTGCCAATAAGTTCTTATAACCACTTGATGCCAGAAAATGTGCAATGTATAGTCACAGGGGCGGTTGACGAGTTAAAATGTGCAATGTATAGTCACAGGGGCGGTTGACAAGTTAAAACGTCAGCTTTGCCACCGTCTTCCACGGTTTACCTGAAAACAAGTCCATTGTCCACCATTAATTTGTACACACCATGTTTTGAACTTGGACTTGAGTTTGAGTCAATACAACTGTTTATTTCTGATTCATGTTTGGTGGCATTTTTGACCATGTTTACACTGGTCCCGAGCTTGGGATCGATACCCTGATAAGAATGCGTCAGTGTTAACCGCAATGATCCTGAGTGCTGCGTTTACATTCTGTAGTTGATCTCGTGCGTGGTGCCAGAAGTTGCAGTCAAAGGTCATGCTCTATGTGTGCATAACAGTGTGCAAGGCCACTTGAATTTCGTGGGCTTTCCCCCGGCAATGGCTGTGGAGCAGATGCAGTAAGATTAATTGCTTATCTAACCGCAAACTGATCCCGAGCTCGTGGTTCGCCCCTCCGCAGACGCGAGACCAAAATCTCGGGGTCTGATCCGGAGCCAATTTGGTCCCGAGAGCGTTTACACTCGGTTTGTAATCCAGAGCTGATTCCGAGCTTGGAATCAATTATAATCAGGCTGATACAAGATGATAATAATAGAGGCAAAAACTAGTTCTATTTTGCAGAATTCCAATTTACCTTGTACCAAAATGTTACTGAAACTGTCTCCCCGCCACCCATTAACGACTCGATGTGGTGCCACCTGGAAAGGGTAAACAACAAAAACATGGAAAGAACAGATTCATTGGAGAAAACTCAAAGGTATTTATGTTTTGGGGTCGACAGTTACCGTAGCACACACTGAGCGAAGGGCTAGTAATGCAGGGATGACATATATTTCATAAAAATGCGCTTTCCTACCTTTGAACAGCGAATCGCCCAACATTGAAACCAAAATTCACCCGGTCACTGGCGCATACAAACTGTATGGGCAGAAAATCGCGTGATTGTGTGATGATTGCATCACTTTGACCTATGTGGGCGCCGTCTGCTAGCTCTGTTGTGATTGGTCGCGGGTTCAGCTTGGTTGTGATTGGTCGCGGGTTCAGCTTGGTTCAACTATGCATTGTTTAAGACCAGCCCACTATACTTTTAATAGTTTTATCCCCAGTTTGATTGGGTCGCTGCAAAAACTTACCAGTACATTGGAATGTAGACAACGTCGCCTGGCCCCACGACTGCTTGTAGCCCTTTGGCATTGCGGAACTTTGGAAATTTCTCATAATCTGGGTTTTCAAAGTCAACCTGTTGAATGAAAAAAAAGACAAAACATTTGCAATATTTTAGGTGTCCATAACATGAAACACGTCATTTAATCTGCACTTAAAACTGAGCATTTCTTCATCGCCTTCTCTTCACAGGTTTCTTCAGGCTTACAAGCTACAGTGCCTCGGGCACTTTTGAGGAATCCTTGGTTTCAATACCACTAATAATAATAAATTTGGCATAAGGGTGTGCTTCTAGGCCTGTGAATTTTCGAATAATTTACTATCAAATTTGGTTTTATTTTCGATCGAATATTTGATATTCGATGCGTGAAATGATGTCGCCTATTCAGTTTTTGCGAAAATAATTCTCTATTCAAACTATAGACTATGTTGTAACTGGCATAATGGTCTCTCACCCGAAGAGCTTGTGCAAAAATTATCGTCGGCTCTAACCATAGACCAAGATACAATACATTGATTAGACAATCAATGTATTGTATCTTGTACACTGGACTCGAAGATGGACACAAATGTGGCCGTTTTGGCAACGGAAAAGGAATTTTCACCTTTTCTTAACTGATTGACATGTTTGGTTTGAAGTGGAAAGGCACATACTGAATATTCGATATATTTGATTCATTAGGCACAGCCTTTGTTTTAATACCAGAGAGAATTAATCAAACAAATAATAAAGTGTTTATGACGTACTGGGGACTCCCGTCACTTCTCAAAAACTGAGTCACAAGAACGAGTAACAAAATCAGCGACTTGTTACAAGCCTGAATAAACATAACTTACCTGACTCTGTCTGTCACACGGATGACTGACAGGAAAGGGATATAAACACCCAAACTGACTGGGTGGAAACATGATGACTCGTTTGTAGCCGTGGACCTGCGCAAAGATATTCTCTTGCTCGTCATAATGGGCAGGCGTCACGTTACCTGGCAGGAGAAGTAAATGGTTGCGTTTGGGTGTGTACTCGTGTTAACACGAGTAGTACTCCTGCGCGTGCGAACGGCAAGATTAACGACACTCGGGTCGGTGAGAGTATGCTCTCACTACTCCCCGACAAATGGGGAGTGTGCTCTTACTCCTGACAAGTGTCATGTGATTTGTACGAAGATGGCAGAACATGGGTGGAATTTAGGTGAATTTGCTCAACGTATTAACTCGATAACTGAAACAACATCAAAGATCCTGCCAAACTTCTCGGGGTTTTCTGTGATGTATGTCTGCATTTTCTTCAGTTTTTTAAGTAGCATTTGTCGAGTCATGGCAAGAGCTAGAGACAGCCATTTTGATTGATGGCCATTCGCACATGCGGACTGCAGGTCGTTCGTGCGATGTGATCCGAGTGCAGTGTGCATGCATTACTCCGGAGAATTGTACGCCCAAACGCAGCCAGTGGGGACAAATGTCTATGAGTTTAGATGTGGAATCAGGATGCAGTGAAAAGCAACTTGGCTCCACCGGGATTCAAACCGTGAACCTTCTGCTTTATGTGTAGAAGCCCTACCAATTGAGCTATGAAGCCAACTTGTGGTCTCGAAACACGGTAGTCCAGTTGTTTCTAACTGATTTAATCAAGTAGTGCCTTGTTATCCACAAGTTGACTGTATTCAACAAACTTCTAATCAATAATCGATATTTTAATGCAATTGCATTTTCTTTTTTGGTATATACTACATACCTTCCATCGATACTAGCAAGAGATTTGACGTTAGAGGTCCCCAGTTGTATTTACTCTGCTGCGTGGTGACCCAGGGCCAGTTGAAATGTACAAAATCTTCCACTATGGCGGGCCCCATAGTGCTGTTTAAAGCTTGTTGGAGGTATAACCTGCAATTACGACATGTTTAACATTTTATACAAATATAAATGAATGTTTCCGAGTGCATCAGAATGAATAATTTCATGAGGTGACGGATTTAAAGACAGATTATACGATTGGAAAACTTTTTTAAACAGGAACATCGGCATTATGCAACTATATAGTGATGCAAGTGATGTATTGGGGCTTTCGTAACCGAGTGGAATAGAACATTTAATCTGTCGCCAAATGAAATTATCCGTTCATTTGTTTTGTAAAAACCAGAGTAAATTCTTGTCATCTGAACTTACCGTAGTCTGACTGCCTCCGACAATCACTGGGGTCTCTTCAACGACTGACATACACAGGTTACCCACGAACGTCAGACAAACAATTAAACCAACCTAAGAAGCTAAGTATCATAAATGCACGTTCGTACGATTGCAAACGTGCAATTAATCAATGCCTTTTTTTTAAACCTCACTCGAGTCAATTTACCATCGATGCATTCTTGTAATTACCGGGAGGATTACAACTGTCACTTACTTCTAGATGGATGATTTCAACGTTGATTTTCATGGATTTTTGTAGCCATGTTTAACATTCCCTTTTAAGTTTTCCTGTTGTTGTTTATGCTGTCTATGGTCGAGTTGCGACGCGACATGAGTGGGTAGCCTTAACAGTAAGTTGGGACAACTGGCATAGTTGGTGGAGACGTGGTGGATAGCGCGTCGGACTTTCGGGTGATAGCTCCGTGGGTCGAAGCCTTATCACTGCTATCATGTTGTTAACCTGCGATGGACTGGCATCCCATCCAGGAAGAGTAGCAATGCTCCTAGTCATTCCATGCCATGGAAACCGGGGATGAGTACCGGCCGTATGAGCCAGCTTGGCTCGTGTAGCGACTTTACTAGCATAGTTGGGGCGTAACAGCAACATAAAAAGAAAATTAGGAAATAATCTTTACCGACTGTCCTGAGGTTTGGCTGTTCTAAACCTATGCACGAACTCCGGGAACGTCATTTCCAAGGCGTGCATTTGTGGCTCAAAATCCCTGAGCGATTCGGCTTTCTTAGGGTCGTAGTACATGAACTTATGACCTCCGCGCCTGGCAACAAATACATTAAAGGTGCTCTGACCTGTAAGCAGAAAAATATTGGAAAATTAAAGGCCCAAAATATCTTTTGCAAGATGAAACTTTTTACGGATATGAACAAAACTAGCCTGCAGAAATTTTAGCTACATATATGCAGCAATGCAGACATGATTGGTAAACTGTTACAAATAGTTTTATCCCCCTGGTGATTAAAAATATATGCATTATTAAAACCAACCTGAGCAAAAACCAGCTCCGTATTCCGTCTAACTTTTGAAAAAACAGTAAAAAAAGGGGTTTGCAGTCATTTTGCCCCAAAACCATTTCGCCCTGAACCACGGCATGTGCACAAAGTGGTTTTGGGGCGAAGTGGCATTTGGGCGATGTAGTGTTTGGACTAAGTAATTTGGGGCGAAATGGTTTTGGGGCGAATTGAATTTTCGTCTCATGAGACAAAAACTAATTGTTTTACTCATTCCTCAAAGACTATAGCACTTCAGACAAAACCATTTCAGGGGAAGTTTTCTACGGTCATCAGGTTTATAAATTGTGTTAGTTATGTGTAAATCTGTGAACTTGACATAAGTTGGGTTGGCACACTAGTTGGGTTGGCACACTAGTTGGGTTGGCACACTAGTTGGGTTGTAGCCTTTTACCTATTTGGTTTTTGAGGTAGTCAAGGTCCCATTTCATCGCCGGTTCAGCGAGTTTTGATCCCGTTATAACCACCGGCCTCTGAGCGGAGAAAAGATGAGGAAAATTACAATTGTGAATAAAAGGGAAAAAATACCATCATCATGTACATGTTCGCCAGTTGAGTCTTCTTGCTCGTCCATTGACCAACTCGACCGTTTGCCAACTCGACTGCTGTGCGTACTTTCTTGTCGCATGTGAGTCGGTTGTGAATTTCTCGTGGCGATTTCATGTTGCTGCCAACTTAACCAAGCACAGAAATTTTCCACAAATATATTTCCTTTCATTAGCAAAAAATGATGCCGTATTGCCGGGCGGATTATATGGGAGGCTGAATCACAGGCCAGCTGTGCACAAAGATGTAGGTCTACACGTTGACCACAAAATGAAAAAGTAAAATTTTTGCATCCTGAATTTGTAGAAAGTTTAATTAGTTTCAGCTTGCAGGGAAATATTTGACGTCATATCTACAAATTATATGTCACCTTCGCTGATGATTCGACTTCGCTTTGGCGAACCGCCGAGAACTTTTACCGTTGAACAGTTGGGTATTTTTTCGTATACCTGTAATTTTGCTGTATACATGTCATTGAACAAAGATTTTAAGGAAATTACCTCCTGGAATCAACAGATAATGTAATTTTAAGATATACTTCCAACTTGCACTTTTGTCGCAAATGTTGCTTTCCTGTAGAAAATTACATAATTTTCTCCTTCAAAAATTGCCTTCAGTTAGTGCACAAGATAACCATTCACGCATGTGCGCAGCGCCCTCTGTTGTCGCGCTTACGCACAGACCGCTCGCCGCGTCATTTTGTGCATTACTTTATGCAGTAATTTTATCATTTATTTATCTCAGAAATGCAACATTTGCGACAGAAGTGCAAGTGGGAAGTATATCTTAGAATTTGATGATCTGTTGATTCCAGGAGGTAATTTCCTTAAAATCTTTGTTCAATGTATACGAAAAAAATACCAACAGTTGAACCATGTTTCCATCCTCCATGGTTGAACGTACAACGGTCGAGTTGGTACAACGGTCGAGTTGACCTGCACTTTTTCCTTTATTCATGTTACTGCTTACCGTTTGTGCAATGCACCGACCAACTTCAGGGTCGTCCACGTCCAACCTCGGTATATCTTCCAAAGGAAAAGGGTACTCTCTGAGCTGGGAGACGTCCCAACCACCACTCTCTGACGACATATCAACAGTTTTGTCCTTTTAACAGCAATTCCTTCAATATTTTCAAGGCCCTAAGTCGTGATCGTTCGAAATCCACACACCATGCATGATGCACACCGGCAAATGTCAACAAATCAACCTTGTGATGCATCCATACTACCTAGAATCGATTTTATTATGTTTGCTTTTAAAATACATA
This sequence comes from Henricia sp. BOLD:AAB3569, assembly GCA_037783545.1. Classification (NCBI taxonomy): domain Eukaryota; kingdom Metazoa; phylum Echinodermata; class Asteroidea; order Spinulosida; family Echinasteridae; genus Henricia; species Henricia sp. BOLD:AAB3569. Next base: position 1,398,973 of record JBBELK010000386.1, on the reverse strand, counting down.
CAGCAAAAGGTAATTTTAAAAGGGTTATTGAGTCAATGACACGTAATGCACATTGTACAACCTTGTAATGCATCCATACTGTTTTAGTTTGGATAAACTGCGGTCCCACGTCTCGCGATTAGGAATATTGTCTTCGATAGAATCGATTCCCATCATTTTGGCGTTTCCATTCGTGCCCGGAATGGTGCAGAAATTACTAAAGTCCGAGAATTTGGCAATGTTTTGTATCATCAGGTTTGTGAGATATTTTGTTCAAATTTTAATTAAACTTTGTTTGTTTTGGAAATGGAATCGAATACAAATTTGAATTGCGATACCAAAAGTATTGGAATCGCTGGTCTGCCAAAACACAGATTGTTTTTGAAACGACTGTCTACGGTCAGGCTTGATACATCTCAGAAATGAACGCAGCTAAAGAAACATTTAGCCTCAACACTAACTTAAACATTGATCTCTGATGATTGGATTTAAGGCCAGCAGGAAGACTTAAACCAGATAGCCACACACAGTACAGGGGAGAGACAAAAACAAATTACAAAGATAAAGCCTAAAGCCTAATTCATCGTTTTGAAAACGACTATATATATATATATATACATACTGTACGTGCGTTGTAACGTGCACTTAAAACACATGCAGTAAAAGGCGAAAGTAATTTGTCGAGCGTCGTTCATGTTGTTGTGACCTATATAATTTTGGCCCGTGTGTACGTGTACGTACGTGTGTGCACGTGGCCGGCTTACGTGCAGTTATGACAGTACACGCGCGGCGTGGCTTGTCCCTTTCTCGAGGGGTGTGGGGGGGGGAGGGGGAGGAGGGAGGAGGCGGCATACAAAATATTCATGAGTTCGGCGCACGGATCTCTTCCTATTTACATGTTGTTGTTAATTTTATGGCATCTTCGGCAACTAAGGGCCTTTATGCCATGAACTGTACGGTTTTAGCTTTAACTATACTTTATTGTCAACTTGAGATGACGAGGAAGGGTTGCAGTTTTAGAAGTGGGAGGAAAACCCCTAGAGAAATCCCCAGGGGAAAACCCACGCGGTCAAGTAGGGATTGCAAACCCAATCCACATACACGCCCCGGATGCGTGTTTTTTTTTGTTTACACCGCAGCCAGGGGTACACCCCAATTTTTCAACCCGAATAGAGTCTAAGTTTCCAATGACTGATACTTCTCAAGTGACAATCTTGGAAATAGTCACAACTCTTACTCTCACTATTAGAGAAAAAGAAGAAACCGAGAAACTTCGAAAAATCCCAAACATGACTGAGATTCGAACCAGGGACCTTATGATTACAAGTCGAGCGCTCTTCTAACCAGACCAAGCAGCTGGTTTCAAACCGACCGCATTCAAAACTCTAAATTCTTTAAAATAACTAACCCTAAACCCTAACCCTGAACCGTAACTTATTATATAGTCTCCTCTCAAGACGCTAAAAAGGTACAAAACCCCTCATTTTCCCCTCGCAGTGGTGTAAAAAAAAATTACGCGCCCCGGATTCGAACCCGGGACGTCAGAGGTGAAAGGCGAGGAAAGAACCGCTACGCCAACACGACCGCGCTCCTACTTACATGGGTACGGGTGCACCCTGTAGAGGGTATTGAGAATTGTCTCTGCTTCTGATTGGTTCAAATGAGAATGAATATGAATATTCTCTATAAATTAGCGCCCTCAGGAGTTGTTAAAAAAAGAAAGAAACGAGTAGGTTTTAGCGAGTTTTATTTATTTATTTATTCAGGGTGTGCCCAAACAGTTTACAAAAAACTGGTTTCCATTGGGGCCCAGCAAACACTCATAAAACAAATATATTAAATTAAACAACTTCACAATCACAAACAAACTGGAATAAGATACAACTACAACATCGAAAATAGACAAAACATCAACACTCGGACAAAACTAATGGTTACAGAAGAACAACATCACAAGATATATTATACATGCCACTGACATATGGGAAGGGTGAAAAGGGGAAATTCCCTTCTGGCTCCAAAATTAATTTTTTTTATGGCAACCAAGTCATACGACTCCGTAAATCAGCATTTCTCCCTTGAAGTTGATCATGTGAATATTATATATTTCTAACTCTCGAAACACAGCGTAGAATTGAGTTAAGTGAACAGATTACATGCTTTATGCAACACAATTAACACATACGCATGTGGTTAGGCCAATCAAGAGCATGATGTGCCCTCGACCCTCCTAGGAAAAACAAAATACGCTGACCGGAAGGGGCACGCAAAGATCATTGTGGGGTTTTTTTTTAGACGTGGGATAATATTACGTGGACTTGAAACCAGTCTGATAGACGTCACTCGAAGTTGCTAGAGTTGTTTGTGTACATGTATATGAGGTCCGGAAACCAGTCTAAACTCTTAATCTTGAGGGCGCTGAACAAAATCGACTAGTAAAAAGCTGCACTCACTCAGTCTTGATCAAGTTGTGTAAACAAACGCACGTGTTTGTTCTCTTTTCTTTTTTGGACTTTGAACAAGATTCTCGTCTGCTAACACCAAGTCAAAGACAACAACACGTCGGCACGATCGATTTTGCTTGCATTCGTTCATCTTCGTCAACGACGTCGCGTACGTTCATATTCTCCGTCCAGGATAAAGTCGGCGCCTGTGCACTGCAGTTTTGCAGCCTGTAGTCAGAATCAGGTACGTTGATATGTTATTTTTATACACGGAAAAATTGAGAAGTTGGTCATGGATTCCGACCTTGTGCACAAAACATTTGAGATTGGCTGAAATTTTCCAAGTGCTTTTTAAGAAAATCTTTTATTTTTCCTACTCCTAAATAAATTTGTGTTTTTCTATCAAATCTGCACTTAACTGGTACTTGATAAGTAATTTTAAAGTCATGATCAACTTCTCAATTCTTACCGTCATTTTAAGGAGAAAATAGTGATGTCTAACTTGGACATACTTATACCCACATTTGGAGAAAAAATGGCCAGCATGCCCATTTAGTTCACCTCACGTACGTATTAAAGTTATTAGATTTTAAACACGTATCTAATGATCTTCAGTTTGGGGCCGCGACAAAAGTTGTCAACATTTTCACAACATTCCCTCCCCCCCCCACCCCCCCCGAAATACTACTTATCAACATTTTTTGTCACTACCATGAAATGTCAAAATTTTACAGTGCATGTATTGTAAAGTCATACACTGCCCTCGACCCCTTCACCCCTTTCTATGCTTTGTAGAACCGTAAAAATGTTGGCAACTTTGGAAGGCACATCCTTGAGGAAAGTTTAATTCAGGAAAAGATTGACGCTATTCTCAATAAGTGTGGGAGATTGTATCGGAAAACCACCTCATGCACCAAAAATAATAAGGGCTGAAAGGGAAACTTGTCAAATAGCTGTTTGGTTGACAAACAAATTGCCTCTAGTGTCTCTTATAGAACGAGCAAATGCAGTAAAGTTGTTTTTAGGAAACACATACATGTATACAGTGATCATGAAAAACAAAACAATAAAATTACAAATTCTTTCCTAATACTAACAATTGTCTGTTTCTTTATTTGACAGGATTTGTGCCATGCATGATCAAGACGAAGAAGGGACTGAATATAACGGGAGGGAGGTATGAGCGACAGTTTTACTTTTGTAGACCAATATGTTTTAGCCAGAGCGGTGTCTGGGTAGTATGCATTTCGGACACACGTTAACTAAAAAAGCATTGACTTATGGTGTTTAAAGTATCCCAGAGGTGTTCAAAGTAGCCAAGGGGTTGTCCAAAGTAATCAGAGGTTGTCCAAAGTAGCCCAGGCGGTGTTTAATGGAAGCCACACAAATCGTACCACTCAAAATAACAGCGGTACCGCTTTTATTACTGGCGGTTAGATTTGTGTGTCTTCCCTAAAGTAGCCCAGTGGGTGTCCAAAGTATCCCAGGGGGTGTCCAAAGTAACAGAAAGGGTTTCCAAAGTCGAAAAGTAGCCAAGGAAATGTTTCAAGACACCCCAGTTGATAGAGAAGTCTAGATGCAAAACAGTCCAAAGGGTTTGTAATTTACCTCATGCACCCATATTGTATAATATCCAAACACACAACTGGCTAAAACTATTGGCTGTAGTTGTAACATTAGCCTGATGTTGGCTACAGGATATATATAAAAACATTATTTTGTTACTTTCAAAATGGTTATTCAAGTAACCACTTGACGCCGGGATTATTTTTGGCAAAAGTACACTTGTTTGAAAAAAAAGGCAAATGTGATTGGCCAGAAGTTAAGACCAGGTCAAGTGCCACAAATACTGACTCTTGAGAGTCATTTCTGCATTTATTGTATGAATCTCCGAGATTGCCGCAATGAAGCGAGATTTGCTAAACTGACAGGCCGTCCACAGCTGTCAAATTCAAATTAAAAACACGGTGTATACAATTGAATGGTGGACAATAGGTTTACACGTCAACCTTGGAAGACGGTGGCAAAGCTGGCATTTTAACTCGTCAACCACCCCTGTGACTATACATTGCCAAAATGACACATCCTCCTGCATCAAGTGGTTAATGTGAAACTTTATTTTTAAATCAGAAGGCCCTGACTGATTCTTGATGTTTGATTCATTCTGTGAAATTTGAATACACTGACGGCAATTTTGTGATGTATAATGCATTCAGCTGTTTTCATTGAGTCTTGACACAATAGTCTGAGTACTCAGACCAGTGAATTTCATGCTTCTATGACTTTGTTTCTTATTTCTTTTCACAACATTTATTAAAATATTTTCAAATCTTAAGGGTAATTCATTTTCATTGACTGTCAGTATACATGTGCATCAATCATAGGCAAAACAAAAACATTAAAGCACGTGGCATTGTTTTTTTTGTTTTTTTTAGAAGTTGGTAGCCTTCCAGCGGAATGTTGTTATAGCCAACATCATGGCATCGACAACAAGTGTTGTAGCTCACCCCACACAGGTCATTCAGGTTGATGACCAAACAAACTTGCCTTTCTGAGGGCCCTTGACAATATGATTCTCCCAGAAACAGAAAATGGATCATTTTATTACTGTGGGAACCGGTAAAGTTGTTCAACCAGGTCTCCTTGGACCTGAAAGAAATCACTGAAACGGAACAGTGTTGATTTCAAAGTGCCTTACTAGTGCCTGTCATCCACAAGTTCTCTTTGTATTCAATAGACCCGTTTTGATCAAAATTTCTGTTAAAATGTTTCTTTTGGTTATACATGTAGTTGGAAGTCATATGAGAGATGTTTACTTTTGCAGAATGTTTCGTGTTATGGTGTTCGTTATAGCAATTTTCCACTGTAATGTGTTTGAAAAAAGTGTTAATTTTAGAGTAGATCTTCAATTAAAGATACATTCTGCCTCAACACTTTTCGAAATTGTGTAAAATTAACTACTGAAATGCATAATCTCTGTGATAAATTTATCCTGCTTACGATTGGACCATCTTTTCACATTTAACAATTTAGAGGTCCTTTTTATGGCTTAATCTCTGGCAGAATGCACCTTTAAAAGTTTTTATTTTATCATGTGTAGTCTTTTGCCCCATTATAAATTGTGTTTATATCACAATTGTGTTATTGCTTGCCATGTTGGCTCATTTTATTGTATTGTAATTTTGTCAACATTTTGCTTTTTTTTACAGAGCTCGTAAGGGGACTCAATTCCAAAAACATTTTTTATTTGGTTCCCTCAAAATACGTTTGTGCCGTCGAAATAGGTTTTGTTCCCTCAAAATTTGGAGGTAACGAAGTAATATTTTGAGGAAACAAAAAGTATTTCGAGAGAACAAACTTTATTTCGATCAGGGAATGAAATAAAAAATGTTTTTGGAATTGAGTCCCCTGACGGGATCTGCACTTTTAGCTCTTTTTTACATTTCTATTTGTCATTTTTAGTCATTTTATTGTAATTTTCTTTTCATCCTTCGCCCTTTAATAGCCAATTTATTGTAATTTTGTAATTGTTAGCCTTTTGAGCCCATTTATTGTAATTTTGTAATTTTGGTGCCCCATCATTTATTTTGTAATTTTTAGCGTTTTTAGCCCATTTATTTTAATTTTGTCATTTTGGCGCCCCATCGTTTATGGTAATTTTGTCATTTATAGCTCATCTATTGATAGCTTTCTCATGACGTCATGTTGTGTGTCAAACAACGCCGCGCCACTGCGGAAGCAATGCGCGCGCGCGCCGCGTGTGTCCATAGCACGCGTAACGCTCTGTACGAAGGCTCCCATTGGTGAACTAAACCGCGCTACGCCCACTAGAGACACACGCAACGCGCACGCACATCACTTCCACAATTATTTGACTTACAAAATGGCGTATTCGCACGTGTTCGAATACTATCTATTGTAGTTTTTTCATTTTTAGCATTTTTTTCCGATATTTTGAAATTTTGTCTCTTTGGCGCGCCATCATTTGTACTCGCCATTATGTAGCTAAGTGTATTATGGTGCATGCGTGAGACCGTTAACTTGGTCCACATGCGCCAACAAAATAAAAAATATGGTGCACGAAAAAAACAAATTCTGCACCCTTCGCCCCCCAAAAAACTTGTCCTCCCCCTCCCACTCCCACTCTCTCCACCTCTGTCTCCTCCCCTTGCTGCCTCCTCCACGTGTCGTCTCCCCTGCGTTATCTCCTCCGCTGTCTTTATTCATGGGGTTATAGTGGTTAGTACATATTATTATACACATCAATCATGGGGTTAGTGGTTAGTACATATTATTATACACATCAATCATGGGGTTAGTATATATCAATCATGGGGTTAGTATATGCTCGCCGCGGGAGTTGAACCGGGGTCCTCTGGTCTCGAGTCCTCTGCTCTCTCCACTAGACCACCGCGGTGACCACACCAGGTTAAGAATTTTGGACCTGATGAATATTAGAACGAGAATTTAGCATTAACTACACCCAAACGGGAGCACCGTAAAGGGCGCCCTCTCGTGATATGAAGAGCGCCCTCTTGTGACGTAAAGGAAAACAATCATAGTGAAAAAAAAAGAATATGACTCAAAGAGGATTCGAACCCGCAATCTTTCGATTGATAGTCCCACGTCTTAACCACTAGACTAACAAGCGACTCGACAAACCCTATGAAAATCCATAGCAACTAAAAATTGTTAACGTCCCGGACCGGGCTTTAAAATTTGTTTAGTCCTCCAACAAGTTAATCCTGGAAAAAACAAGCGGCACTGTGTACAGCTCAAAACATTCCTGTATGGCAAACCTAAAGAGATTAACAAACGGAGCGACAAAATAACTTTCATATCAGCTATGTTGAATTTTGTTTCTACTTCCAACAACCCTGGAACATTTGTTACCGGTTAAAATCCAAGGCCGGTAGTCTAGTCACAAGTACAACGTAATGGCTATGGTTTGTGTAGTGCAAACGTTGAGAGACGCCTGTAGCCAATCAACTAGCCGAATGTTGGCGCATGCGCACTAAGCGTTACTTTTAACTCGGCCAAAGAGAAATTGCTGGAGTAACCCCTTATGAATTTTGTAACTTTGGCCAAATCTTTTTATGATTCAGACTTCTTGAAAATGTGGTAATAGAGCGCAGAGCTGACACTCTATCCTTGATTTTGACTGCTCACCCAACACACTACAAAAAGCTCGGGTGTTAAATCCACCACCCTTTGATATCCATAATGTACAGATAGTCTAGCCACAAATACAACGTTGTGTCTATGGTTTGTGTGTGCAAACGTTGAGAAACGGAAATTCACCACTCTCTTTCGATATCCATAATGTATAGATAGAAGAAAACCCTGTACAGATAGTCTAGCCACAAATACAACGTTGTGTCTATGGTTTGTGTTTGCAAGTAGCTGAATTTTGGCGTACGGACGCTGCAATTGGAACAATTGCTGCAACTGGAACAATTGCTGCAACTGGAACAATTGCTGCAATTAGTGCGCATGCGCCAAAATCCGGCTAGTTGATTGGCTACAGGCGTCTCTCAACGTTTGCATATCGCACAAACCATAGACACAACGTTGTATTTGTGGCTAGACTATCTGTACAGGGTTTTCGTTTATCTATACATTATGGATATCGAAAAAGAGTGGTAAAATTAACAGCCAAGGTTTTTGTAGTGTAGCTCTGGGCTCTATAACCACAATTTGTGCAATTTTGAAGATAGTCTGAATCATAAAAAGATTTGGCCAAAGTTAAAAAATTCATAAGATGTTAGTCCAGCAATTTCTCTCAGAAAGTGGCCGAGTTAAAAAGTAACGCTTAAGTGCGCATGCGCCAAAATCCGGCTAGTTGATTGGCTACAGGCGTCTCTCAACGTTTGCATCGCACAAACCATAGCCATTACGTTGTATTTGTGACTAGACTACCGGCCCTGAATTTTAACCGATAACAAATGTTAGAGGGCTGTTGGAAGTTGAAACAAAGTTAAACATAGCTGATATGAAAGTTATATTCCAACTCCGTTTGTTAATCTCTTTAGCTTTGCCATAGAGGCACATTGCTAATCTGTACTGTTTTGATGAGCTGTACACGTACAGTGCCGCTTGTTTTTTCCATGTTAAACTTGTTACAGAACTAAATGAAATTTAAATCCCGGGCCAGTCCGCGATATTTCTTTCCGCAACACACAGTTGCTATGGATTTTCATCGAAGTTTCTGATATATATATAGAAAAAAAATTAGGGTTCGAGTCGCTTGGTAGTCTAGTGGTTAAGACGTGGGACTATCAATCGAAAGATTGCAGGTTCGAATCCTATTTGAGTCATATATTCTTTTTTTTTTCACTATGATTGTTTTCCTTTACGTCACAAGAGGGCGCCCTTCATATCACGAGAGGGCGCCCTTTACGGGGCTCCCACACGGGTGTAGTCAATGCTAAATTCTCGTTCTAATATTCATCAGGTCCAAAATTCTTAACCTGGTGTGGTCACCGCGGTGGTCTAGTGGAGAGAGCAGAGGACTCGAGACCAGAGGACCCCGGTTCAACTCCCGCGGCGAGCATGTACTAACCCCATGATTGATATACTAACCCCATGATTGATATACTAACCCAATGATTGATAATGTATAATATGTACTAACCACTAACCCCATGAATAAAGACAGCGGAGGAGACAACGCAGAGGAGACAACGCAGGGGAGACGACACGTGGAGGAGGCAGCAAGGGGAGGAGACAGAGGTGGAGGGAGGGGGAGGACAAGTTTTTTTGGGGGGCGAAGGGTGCAGAATTTGTTTTTTTCGTGCACCATATTTTTTTATTTTTTTGGCGCATGTGGGCCAAGTTAACGGTCTCACACATGCACCGCATAATACGCTCAACTACAGTAGCGAGTACAAATGATGGAGCGCCAAAGAGACAAAATTTCAAAATATCGGATAAAAAGGCTAAAAACGAAAAAACTACAATAGATGAGCTAAAAATGAAAAAATTACAATAAATGATGGGGCGCCAAAATTACAAAATTAAAATAAATGGGCTAAAAACGCTAAAAATTACAAAATAAATGATGGGGCACCAAAATGACAAAATTACAATAAATGGGCTGAAAAGGCTAATAATTACAAAATTACAATAAATTCGCTATTAAAGGGCGAAGGATGAAAAGAAAATTACAATAAATTGACTAAAAATGACAAATAGAAATGTAAAACAGAGCTAAAAGTGCAGATCCCGTAAGGGGACTCAATTCCAAAAACATTTATTATTTCATTTCCTGATCCAAATACTTTCCGTTTCCTCGAAATACCTTTCGTTCCCTCAAAATATTCTTTCGTTCCATCCAAATAGTTATTTTGAGGAAACAAAACCTATTTGACGGCACAAAACATATTTTGAGCGAACCAAATACAAATTGTTTTTGGAATTGAGTCCCATTACGAGCTCCGTAAAAAAATGTTGACAAAATGACAATACAAATACGATAAAATTAGCCAACATGGCAAGCAATAACACAATTGTGACAGAAACACAATTTATAATGGGGTAAAAAGACCATACATGATAAAATAAAAACTTTTAAAAGGTGCATTCTGCCAGAGATTAAGCCATAAAAAAGACCTCAAAATTGATTCGATGTGAAAAGATGGTCCAAAAGTAAGCAGGATAAATTTATCACAGAGATTATGCATTTCAGTAGTTAATTTTACACAATTTCGAAAAATGTTTAGGCAGAATGTATCTTTAATTGAAGATCTACTCTAAAATTAACACTTTTTTCGAACACATTACAGTGGAAAATTGCTATAACGAACACCATAATAAGAAACATTCTGCAAAAGTAAACATCTCTCATTATGACTTCCAACTACATGTATAACCAAAATAAACATTTTAACAGAAATGTTGATAAAAAAGGTCTATTGAATACAAAGAGAACTTGTGGATGACAGGCACTAGTAAGGCACTTTGGAATCAACACTGTTCCATTTCAGTGATTTATTTCAGGTCCAAGGAGACCAGGTTGAACAACTTTACTGGTTCCCACAGTAATAAAATGTGTAATTTTCTGTTTCTGGGAGAATCTAAACTCCTCAAAAAAAGTTCGGAAAGTCAAGTTTGACTGACGATTTCTCTCTTGTTGCAAAATAATTGTCCTTGCATTTTATATCATTGGAAAACCCTGTTATTCCTCTTTACGATTATGTGTCATTTGTTATGATTAAGCAATTGGGGGATGTGCAGCACAGCTGAATACAGGGGCGGGTGTAGAGTGAAATGTCACAAAATGCATTGCTATTGTCAAAAAGTGCATTGACACATTCCCATCCTCCAAGCTAAAAGGGAATGCACTGCATGACAATAGCAGTGAATTTTGTAACATTTCACTTTCCATCCACCCCTGTATTCCGCTATACTGCACATCCCCCAATTGATTAATCATAACAAATGACACATCACTGTAAAGAGGAATAACAGGGCTTTCCAATGATACCAATTCAAGGAAAATGATTTAGTAACAAGAGAGAAATCGTCAGTCAAACTTGACTTTCCGAACTTTTTTTTAGGAGTTTATATTGTCAAGGGCTCTCAGAAAGGCAAGTTTGTTTGGTCATCAACCTGAATGACCACAGGTCAGCTGCAACACTTGTTGTCGATGCAATGATGTTGGCTATAACAACTTTCTGCTGGAAGGCTACCAACTTCTTTTTTAAAAATAAAAAAATGCCTTGTGTTTTAATGTGTTTTTTTTTTGCCAATATTTGATGCACATGTATACTGACAGTCAATGAAAATTACCCTTAAGATTTAAAAATATTTTAATAAATGTTGTGAAAAGAAATACCAAAGTCATCAAATCATGAAATTCACTGGTCTGAGTACTCAGACTATTGTGTCAAGACTCAATGAATACAGATGAATGCATTATACATCACAAAATTGCCCAGGCATATTTATTTCATTGCGGCCACCTCAGAGTGTTGCAAAGTATAATCTTTTGGTGAGAAGATTCATACAATAAATGCAGAAATGACTCTAAGAGTCAGTATTTGTAGCACTTGACCTGGTCTTAACTTCTGGCCAATCACATCTTCCTTTTTTTTTCAAACAAGTGGTATTTTTTTGCCAAAAATACCATTTCGGTTGTAAGATTGCAGCTTATTTGCTCCCAGAAGGTAAAAATGTAATGAAAAATCATCATACATGTACATGTACTAACTGAGGATAAATGTTGACAAATAGTAGGTTTTTTTTTAGTCTGCCTCCATAAAGTTTTTGCATAGGGTTTCAAATTTATAAATGCTTCCTGCCCATTTTTTATTTTTTATTTTGTTAGTAAAAATATTTAAATGTGCACAAAAACATGAATCCATGAGAGTTTGTAACAAAAGAGCCCTTTTTAAGACTCAAGAATGGCTCAAGAAATCACCACACATTTGCAAACTTGTACTGGGGAGAACCTTATGACTATCTAATTTTTCTAGTTTCTTCACTCAAATGTGTTTATTGCAAACACTAAAGGTCGACTGTGTGTCAAATGAACAACCAGAATTGAAATTTGAACCGGGCCACTTGAAACGCCAACGGGCCAGTCAAAACTTAAGCCAACTGGTCCTGGTGGCCAGTTGGTAAAAAAGTTAAGGGCAAATGCTGTTAAATGTCATTTATATAAAGGAGAAAGAGAAGGGACCAAGGATTGGACCTTTGGACAACCCCTTGGCTACTTTGAACACCTCTGGGCTACTTTAAACATGATGCATAAGTCAATATGCTTTCTTAGTTAATGTGTGTCAGAAATGCATACTAACTAGACACCGCTAAAACATTGGTCTACAAAAGTAAAACTGTCGCTCATACCTCCCTCCCGTCATATTCAGCCCCTTCTTCGTCTTGATCATGCATGGCACAAATCCTGTCAAATAAAGAAACAGATAATTGTTAAATTATTATGGAAGAAGTTGTAATTTTATTGTTTTGTTTTTCATGATCACTATACATGTATGTGTTTCCTAAAAACAACTTTACTGCATTTGCTCCTTCCATATGTACGTAGAGACACTAGAGGCAATTTGTTTGTCAACCTCACAGCTAGTTGACAAGTTTCCCTTTCAGCCCTTGTTATTTTTGGTGCATAAGGTGGTTTCCCTATACTTTAAAACTTCTGCAATCTCCCACACTTTTATATTGAGAATAGCGTCAATCTTTTTCTGAATTAAACTTTCATCAAGGATGTGCCTTCCAAAGTTGCCAACATTTTTACGGTTCTACAAAGCATAGAAAGGGGGGATTGGGGGAGTCGAGGGCAGTGTATGACTTTACAATACATGCACTGTAAAATGTTGACATTTCATGGTAGTGACAAGTAGAATTTCGGGGGGAGAGAATGTTAATTGTGAAAATGTTCACAACTTTACGGCCCCATACTGAAGAACATTAGATACGTGTTTAAAATCTAATAACTTTAATACGTGAGGTGAACTGAATGATGGGTATGCTGGCAATTTTTTTCTTCCAAATGTGGGTAAGAATGTTCAAGTTGGACATCCTTATTTCCTCCTTAAAATGACGGTAAGATTTTAGAAGTTGATCATGACTTACCAACATTGATAGAAAAACACAAATTTATTGGGAGTTGGAAAAATAAAAGATTTTCTTAAAAAGCACTCGGAAAATTTCAGTCAATCCCACATGTTTTGTGCACAAGGTCTATAATCCATGATCAACTTCTCAAATTTGTCCGTGTATAAAAATAACATCAACGACAACGTACCTGATTCTGAATGACGTACTAGACCTCACCATATGGAGCTATAAAAGGCTGCGAAACTGCAGTGCACAGGCGCCGACTTTATCCTGGAGAGTAGGAACGCAACGTCGTTGACTAAGATGAGCGAATGCAAGCAAAATCGATCTTCATGCCAACTCGTTGTTGTCTTTGGTGTTAGCAGACGAGAATCTTGTTCAAAGTCCAAAAAAGCAAAGAGAACAAACACGTGCGTTTGTTTACACAACTTGAGCAAGACTGAGTGAGTGCAGCTGGTCGATTTTGTTCAGCTCTCTCACGATCAATAGTTTAGACTGGTTTCCGGACCTCATATACATGTACACTGTACACAATCGTTTTTAAAAATGTGGAATATGAGTTCCGGAAACATCTCTAGCAACTTCGAGTGACGTCTATCAGACTGGTTTCAAGTCCACGTATCGCACAATGTTCTTCTCATTCACAGTGAATGAGAAGAATGGGAAGTGAATGAGAAGGGTGAGCGGTGACTCGGAATGAGAAGTGAATGAGAAGAATGAGAAGTGAATGAGAAGGATTAGAGAGGGCGCTATATCAAATTACTGGTGGAATCTTCTTTAGACTGGTTCCCGTCCACATATTCCACACATGAGAATATAAGGACAGGTAAAGTGCGCTTTATCTTGATCTGTAATTGGTCGTCTTTGCGCGTGCGCATTGTGTTTTTTATATTTAAAAATTGGCCAAGCCCTTTGCTTTTATAGGCAATGTACTTTATTTACATAATTGGATATGTTCGACACGCACGGCCAAGTTACAAATGTCAATGCAAAATCTGCGCACTTACTTTAAAAAATAAAATAATAATAACCACATGACGGGCAGAATTCTGCCCGTCATGGCCGCCCTTTACCGATCCCTATATTTTCGCAATAAGCGAACCAATCTATAGGGATCGGGAACCAATCTAGTCCTTGTTTAGCGAGAGCAGCGTCACGGTAGCGCACATGGACAGGGGACCAGTCTAACGTTAGCCCAGCCTTCATAAACTCCGCTCAAGACGCTCGATTATCCCATATTTTACCAAACAATATCACCCCAAAGCCATAAAGCCTTGACGAAAGGCTAATACGCTACCAGTACTGGGCAACTATAGGGCCACTTTTAAAGGAGCTATGGTACATAATACATTGTCCAAAATGTTTATAGTTGAAAGAAAAAATACCCCACATCACGGCGATGATGGCCATATTCTACACAAGACCAATCTCGTTCAGCTCACAACTCTCTCTAATAAAGAATTATTTGCGGGCATACAAAATAGCCTATTCATGAGCTCGGTGCACGGATCTCTTTCTATAGACAGCCGAAGTGTGACGTGCGTTGCCATGGCAATTGGATCTAAACTATCATGGCCGTCGGAAAAAGTACCATTGGAAAAGCACTGGGACACGGTTGAGTGATTGTTAGTTTAGATCCAATTGCCTAGGCAACCAACAAAAGGTGACGTATTCACTTCGGCAGTCTATTGTTGGGTGGACCCTTTCGACCAGGGTATTGAGAATTGTCTCTGCGGCTTCTGATTGGTTCAAATGAATATGAATATGAATAATCTTTATACAGCGCCCTCAGGAGTTGTTAAATAAAAGAAGAAAACGAGTAGGGCTGGATCTGAATTAGTGGCTATGGCTGTTGCTATGCTGTTTCTGAGGACTTTCATTGTCCGCCCATAGCAACAGCATAGCAACAGCATAGCAACAGCCGTAGCCAAAGCCACTAATTCGGATCCAGCCTAGGTTTAGTGAGTAGAATATTTGGTAGTAGTCTAGTGGTAAAATGTAGGACTCATCGATACACTGGATAAAGTAACGACGTCTAAAATTGAAGACATCGTCCGCCATAGACTACCGTTGGGTCTACACTAAAACCAGTGAACTGTTTTCCTGCGCTATACCAATAGACATTTCAGATTGCCAGCGAATGTTTAGACCCAATTACCATGGCAACTGACGTCACACTTTGGTAGTCTATTGTAGCCCACCAAATACAATGCCTTGCCTAGACTGGTCATACTGTCCCCACTAGTGTACATCGTTATCATGGTCTACATGTGTTAAGTGGAATGCAAGCGCCCTTTACCTGTCCTTATATTCTCCTGTGTGGAATATGTGGACGGAAAACCAGTCTATACAAGGACTGGCACACACCGAGCAATAATCACGCGTGATTGGTTGTTGTATTACCACGCGTGATTGGTCGTGCATGATCTATTTTTAGAGTTAACTCAACAACGAGTGAATTTTGCAATCGTTAATTTTGTCGCTGGGTTTTGTATATCTTATTCAATCTTTGACACCCTTATAATGCATAGTTCCGAGATTGCCCAGTTAACCCCGCCCTAAATATTGTTGCTATGTGCTCACAAGCCATCGCAAAAAATGGCGAACACACAACGTACAAAGCAACGGGACTCGGCATGTAAAGCACAGATTCATTGGAGAAAACTCAAAGGTATTTATGTTTTAGGGTCAACAGTTACCGTAGCACACACTGAACGAAGGTCTAGTAATGCAGGGATGACATATATTCATAAAAATGCGCTTCCCTACCTTTGAACAGCGAATCGCCCGACATTAAAACAAAAATTCACCCGATCACTGGCGCATACAACATACAAACTGTATGGGCAGAAAATCGCATGATTTTTTGATGATTGCATCACTTTGACCTATGTGGGCGCTGTCTGCTAGCTCTGTTTTGATTGGTCGGCGGGTTCGGCTTGATTGACAGGTCGGAACAAAACATTCTTTAGTAATAGACAGTTTCGGCATCTCAGTTTAATGGTACGTGTTCGCAGACGTATCCGTGTGACATTACACTAATTTGGTGTAAACAAGTCGAGATTAATTGTATACGTACCGCTCCCGTGTCAAACGGCTCCCACACGTTGTCCTACGTGTGGCTGATCCGCATCACGTACGAGGAGACCGCATATAAAGTGATGACGTCAAAGCTGAAAATGGTACGGATACGTATACGCGCGCGGATTTTGAGCTTGCCGAAACTGTCTAATGTGGGCAGTGGTGTACTTGTCAACGCCCAGGTTGTCCTGATGCAATACTTTTTAGGCCTACTTGAAATTGCCCTGTTGCCGTATTTTTAAGCCGCTGAACATTAATATCACCGGGTGTGCTGCCTAGTGGTCCTGGCGCATTTATATGCCCTAGCAGAATACTAAAAATAAGAAATGCAATACTAAATATTCTGTATTTCATGTTTTAATAGTTCATATACAACAAGTGTAATAGGTACTGTAAAAATATGTATGCTATACTGTCATATTTTCTGTGATTTGTTAAATTACAAAAATGTGTCCTAGTCCGAGGAAAATAAATTTTCTGGAATAATGTGGACAAGTTCCTTTAAATGGAACCTATGTTATTAAATAAACTACAAAATATATACTCTGCATAAATATTCATAACAAAACAAGTTAAATACTGTTAAGTTTTCAGCCTATTTTAGATACCAAAAGAAGAATTTAGTCCGTGCCAAAATATGAAATAAATCTGATCTTAAAAACATATTTTACAATCAACTTCTTAATGAAAGGACTTGTCGTTAAAAACATAGTAGAATAGCATTGACAAAAATATACAGACTATTTTAAAAAGTATTTGCAGCCGAGTAAGTTTGTCAAATATTTCCTGTTTTTTTGTCTATTTTCTTTTCAATGTACCACAAAAAGGAGATTTGCTAAGATTGTAATATTAAAAAGATAACGGCGAAATTCACTAGATTTCTATTACATCCACACAAAAATAGCAACACCGCACTGAAAAGCAAACTTCACTTATTAAATAGTTTATGAAACATATATACTGACTATACACTGCACATTCTAAACTCCTAAAAATAAGTTCGGAAAGTCAAGTTTGACTGACGATTTCTCTCTCGTTGCAAAATAATTTTCCTTGGATTTGATATCATTGGAAAGCCCCGTTATTCCTGTTTACGATGATGTGTCATTTGTTATGATTAAGCAATTGGGGGATGTGCAGCACAGCTGAATACGGGGGCAGGTGTAAAGTGAAATGTCACAAAATGCATTGCTATTGTCAAAAAGTGCATTGACACATTCCCATCCTCCAAGCAAAAGGGGAATGCACTGCATGACAACATCAGTGAATTTTGTGACATTTCACTTTCCACCCACCCCTGTATTCCGCTATACTGCACATCCCCCAATTGATTAATCATAACAAATGACACATCACTGTAAAGAGGAATAACAGGGCTTTCCAATGATACAAAATTCAAGGGAAATGATTTAGTAACGAGAGAGAAATCGTCAGTCAAACTTGACTTTCCGAACCTTTTTTTGAGGAGTTTACTATGTGTAAAAAAAAAACTATCCTACTTTTAATCTTGAATAACCTTGTCATTTTCAAACGGATTTAAACAAAAATTTCACATCATGTAAACAAGACCTGACAAATTTAACTGTACTGTGTGAGTTTCATCAGTTTTGTCCAAGAGGGTGAGATTTAATGGCCATACGAAAAAAAAAGGCAATTTCAGAATTCGCCACTTTCGACTTCGCCTCCTTCAATGTCAGTACATGCATCGCTGGAGACGGTGGTGGAATGTGTGCTGCAGCCGTAAGCTTATGAAGAAAGGCAGGATCACTCCAAATGTTGTTGCAAACCATCTTGATCGCTTCAAGCATTTCATTAGGAGGTGCAAAGGGACCTTGCACATAGACAGTTTACTTGAAAATGGTGGATGCCAAGTTGAAAGTGGCAAATTGTCAAAATTAGGTTTTTTTCATATGGCGTTTAAATCTTACCCTCTTGGACAAAACTGATGAAACTCACTCAGTAAAATTTGTCGGAAAATGACAAGGTTATTCAAGATTAAAAGTAGGACAGGTTTTTGTTGACACGTAGTATTAAAAAATATAATTCTGTGCAAAATTATACACGACACTAAAATTACAGCCAATACGGATATTTTACACGTAACAAGAACTTTAAAAACCAATAACCACATTTTGGTAAAAACGACAATTTACTTGATTTTTACTAAAAACAAATTATTTACAAAACACAATTAACTTATAACATTTAACATTTTTTGGGGGGGGTCCAAAACGAATTTGAGATAGTTCAGCTTAACAGAATGAGACTAGGGCGATTCCATGCAGGATTCGGGTAGAATCCATTTCACTTTTTGGAATCAGAATCGCGACTCCAGATTTTTCAGGAATAGATTCCCTTTCATCTAGATTTGATAGCTTGCCGATTCCAGAAATTACCTAGCAATTCCGAAGCCAAAACACTCTATTTCTGCCAGAGTATTCAGCTTCTGATAATTTCTACACCATTTTATGGACGTTTAGTGCCGTTCGGTGCCAATAATTGGGTCGCTGTCCGCACGATGTACTACTGTCGATGTACACACTCTTAAGCATTCTCAGAAAATGTATTGTTTTCCTGTTAAAATGGAATCGATTCCGAATGGAACCGCAATTCTTTTTTGGAATCAGAGTCGACTCCGAAAATGCTGGAGTCGCCCAAGCCTACACAGACTGTTAATTAATAGAAGTTATTATTATTAATATTATTTATTCATGCCATTTCATATACAACACATACAAGATGGGCATAGGAGAGACAAAAGCGATAATCACTGTAGCCATAGATCCGCCACTCGATCCCACATCAAGTAGTGAATTAAACAAAATAAGTATATACAATAAACTCAAAATAAACTCGAAAATGAATAAAAAATCTCTAAAAAAACAAAGTGCAAAAATGCTATTTTAGAGGCCTTTTAAGACATAAATTCCAGGTACATGTACCTTAATAGCATACTGTATCATTTGCAACGACTCAACATTTTCTCAAACAGAAAAACCTGACTAAAAGTGTTGATAGCAATGGTATCAAAGACCACATAATTTCTGTCCAAGATGGCACTTTCTGTAAACAAAATTAAAGACTGAAGGTGGTTTTAAAAATGTGTGCACACAGTTTTTACCATGTTCACTTAAAGGCCCACTATATCATTTGCAATGACCCCAAAATTTGATAAACGAGTTGACAGGGACAACCTGGAAATTTACATGGTATCAAAATCTGAACACCCATGGGAAAAATGTAATCTGGTCACGCTCCTTGTCAACTCGTTAAGTAACATTTTGGGTAACTGCAAATGATGTAATGAGGCTTTAAACCACTCCACTAAAGCGCAGCTTGATGAAGCTTTAAACCACTCCACTAAAGCGCAGCTTGATGAAGCCGTCTACAGTTCAGAATCTTCTTCCAGAAAGTCGTCATATCCGTAGTTAGTGATTCCTCGGGTTGTTTTCGTCGATCGCCGGGTTTTCCGTTCCTCGACAATTTCGTTAGCATCCTCGTCATCGTGACTGAAATCCATCAGACTGGACTCAGTTGCCCTCTTGAGGGCGCCATTTCCCAACGACACTCCAGAATTTGCGCCGTCACCGCTACTATCGCCCAGGATGTTATAGGTGTACGTGGTGCCGGCGCCTTCCCCTGAAGAAGAATCGGATTCTTCGTTCTTGATCATTTCGGGCGTTTCTTCCGCCAGTGTCACCATAGCCATGCTCGTGCTCGGTCCATTCGAGTACGTCTTGGAATTCGCTCGTCGTGAGTAGGAGGACGACTCATCTTTCTGTGGACTCTTGACGGAGTGCGAGTAGCTTTCTTCCACACTGGTCGTGGTTGTGAAATTATTCATGGGGTCCGCATACTCCTTGCTCGATAGCCCAGAAGTGCGGTTGCGATCCAGCGTGCCGCGGTTGGAATACTTGGCCCCGGATCTCTCGCTATCACGCGTCCAGGACGACCAAGACGAGGCGGTATCTTCTTCCGTGATGGGGCTGAGTTGGTTATCAAATTCGACTTGTTCGCGATAGATAGCTCTCGCGGCAGCCATGCCGCTTGAATTCCCGTAATCACCGTCTTCATCCAAATACGTGGCTTCAATGCCTTGATCTGCCTCCAGCATTTGTCGCAAATCGTGCGCTTTTTGTGCCGTGAGCGTTTGACTTGTAGACGGTCGAGCTTCGCCACTAAAACCCGCCGAGGAATAACTATAAGCGGCGCTCGAAGCCGAATACCCGCCATCTTTCCCGCTCAAACTTGCAGTGACCGATCCATCTCTGTTTAATCGGTTCGTTAACGTGCTGACCGAGCCGTCGACATTTGCCCTGTCGACAAGTCGCGACGCAGCATTCGGCACGATGCGTATTTGGCTTTTATCGAGAGTCGAACCGGCCCGTCCGTTGCTAATGACTCCGCCATTGGACAGGGATTTAGAGCGTATGGATCCAGTTTGGGTATCGCTAACCATAGATGTCATTACCAACGCGGCACTAGTGACCTCGGCCGGAATGTCCGAGAAGAAATCCATGCTGGCCTCCTGAAGATGGATAAAAATGACAAATAGAGAAAAACTTATAGGGTTTTTAAAAGTAATTTTAGCCTGACCTGAGTAATAAATACCAAATACGAATTCAACTTTAAAACATGATCGGAAAACCTTTAAAAACAGGAACAACAGAATTACTTAACTAAAGAATAATGTTGATAAACTGCCTTGTAGAAATGTCAGCCCTATAGATGCAGTACCGGTAATACTTCAGAAAACCTGAAAAATCCATGCAAGGTTTTTGTGTCTTGGTATGTCCTTTTTTCTTCTTAGGTACCATTATGGGCGGAAACGCGCATAAAATTATGGTATTTGTTACCATTGCTATCAACACTTTGAGTAAGGTTTTTCTTGTCAACTCATGAAAAACAAAATTGGGTTATGCAAATGATACAATGGGCCTTTAATGCATAATAGTTGAAGTTTTAAATCCTAAGATAAGAGATGTACAACGTACCTGCGCTTCATACTCCCTTGCAGCGCCACCGCCGAGCAGGGAGATACTATCGGGCCAATCATCGGGAAATCCACCTTCACTGTCAAGCCATAGGGGGTTGGACCTGAAAGAATAAGCAATTGCCATTTAAATACATTTCAATCCTTGTCACACGAAACACGTCGCGTGTATACAGGATTTGCATGAATCAAAAAGCAAATTAACCACAGCATGAACTTAACTGACAATGATTTTATTTGAAATATCTGGCTTTTTATTCAAAGGCGTTCTGACCAGCGACCTTATTCCTAATATTTTGTTTATGCACAGCATGATACATGCGCAACTTATTTACCCTTGGTATGTCCTAGTGTCTTTAACATCGGCATCGGTACGCGTTGCGTAAATCACTGCCGGGCTGTTACCGTGAATCTTCTTTAGGTACCTGTTGCATTCAAAAAAGACAAAGAAAAATTCAATAATAATTTCCAAATATCACAATTGCCTTTAAGTAATATGTATATTTGAGAATTATATAAGAATAATTACCGCACAAGATATGAAAATACGGAACGAGCCGAAGGCGAGTTTGGTATTTTCATGACAAGTGCGGTATATTCTTATATCACCCGAAAAGACATCCAATATTATTATTGTTTAATATATAAAATGAAGCTATATCTTGTTTGCAAGATTTCCGTTTGGTGTTGAAAACTTCAGTTCATGTGCAACGTTTACAAATGCATGCGCTTTTGTTACTGTTTTACAGTATTTGTTATACCGTACTCAAATGCGCGTTGCACAAGCACACAATATATTCACTCGATGCATGACACACGCGTACCAGCGTGATGGACGCGCATTGGATTGGGGCTCTGTGCTGCACATGCAGTAACAGAAATGCACGGTATCCGCAAAAGCTTCATTTTATATAATATATCAACAGGTATAATTTGATGGGCCGTTAAGAAATCTCTAAGACGTCTACTTACTTTCTCTGAAGGCAGCATAAGATGATAATGAAGATCAGAGCCCCGAGGAATAGGAGTAGTGCAATGGCCAGAAGTGCAGCTTCGATGATGCCGAAACCAGATCCACCAACACCAGATAGTAGAGGCTGCAACAGGACCATATCAAATCAACAAAAATTAGTCCTTGTTCGTAGAAGCAATTTCAGAAGAATTATTGTTCAGCCATTGAACCTATATTCACATGGAAGGGCAGTTCAATCGTGTCTCCCAAATTAGCACTATAGCCTTTTTGAAGTTTGGCAGACACAATAGGAGGGCGCACTTTGATTTGGGTCTCAAACCTTGCATGGTGGATGTGCACTATAAAATACTCCAGCATTATGAACATCCACAGTGCCCCGAGCACCTTGCACGGTGGATGTGCACTATAGAAGACTCCAGCATTATGAACATCCACAGTGCCCCGAGCACCTTGCATGGTGGATGTGCACTATAGTTTTATAACATACATTTTCAAACTCTGAAAGCTCCAAGGTGACTTACATATACATTTACGACTCCGTAACGTTGAAACAACACGCTAATACTGGCTGCGTTTTCATCAATTGCCCTATATTGCAAAAGAGGGGAAAAAAAGGTTAAAAGTCTAGTCTTTAAGAGCAAGTTTCAATTCAAGCCCCAAGTCTTGGAGAGCAAGTCGATCTCAAATCAAGCCCTAAGTCTTTTAAAACAAGTCTTGATTCAAGTCACAAGTCTTTAAGAGCAAGTCTCAATTCAAGTCCCAAGTCTTGTCCCAAGTCTTTGAGAGCAAGTCCCAAGTCTTTGAGAGCAAGTCCCAATTCAAGTCCCAAGTTTTTAGAGCAAGTCTCAATTCAAGTCTCAAGTCTTGAAGAGCAAGTCTCGATTCAAGTCCCAAGTCTTTAAGAGCAAGTCTCGATTCAAGTCCCAAGTCTTTAATAGCAAGTCCCAAGTCTTGGAGAGCAAGTATTTAAAAGTAAGTCAAAAAAAGTCCACTATCACACCAAAAAACAACAAAAAACAAACAAACAAACAACCCGTCGATGCCTCACCTTAGTACAATATCCGCATTAAATGGCGTATTGGTTACTGGGTTGATAACGTGCAGAATGATCATGGTTTTAGTCGTATCGGTGACACCATTGTCGTCAATAAATGGCGTGATGGAATTGATGCTGACGTTTCCCCCGGTAATATTACTGATTGTTCTGACAAAACCAAAGACATATATAAATTTATTTTTATTTTTTTATTTTTTTATTTACAGCATATTTCAGGTTGAAAGGAAAATACTGGAAATGCTCAAGTAATGGAATTATTGTATACAGATGATATGAATTCTTGTAAATACTTTTCATACTTTTTCATATCCTCAAATGTCCTCCAATCAAATGACGAAAATCTCCTTGGGTATTACATATGACAAATAATGGATGTTTTTATTTATTCAATGGTAACAAATTTGTTGAAAGAGCAGCACTTACTGAACTAGTTGTGTAATATCGACGCTAGAATCGACAACGACGACCACTTGTTGGTTGGCTTCCAATACAAATACCTACAAACAAATGCACAAAATATGTATTTGTGGAGACAATTTGACAGCTTTAATGACAAAATTGAGAAGTGACAAATTTGAGACGCGACAAATTGAGAAACAACTGCACTACCGTTATTCGAGACCACCAGTTGGCTGCATAGCTCAATTGGTAGGGCGTCTGCTCATTAAGCAGAAGGTCCATGGTTCGAATCCCGGTGGAGCCAAGTTGTTTTTTACTGCATCCAGATTTCCCAAACTCTTATGGACATTTCTTATGGACAAGTGGCAAATTTGCGACAACTTCGAAAATGACAATTTTGTGAAGTGACAAATTTAAAGTGACCAACCTTTTTGCTTCCACCTCCAAATTTCCCGTTTTCTTCCCATGGATAGTATTTTGGGGAGTTATTTTATATGATTCTTAGGTCAAAACAAAATCTATTTTCTGGAAAAATCTGAACACGCTCCTCTAATTACGAAAAAAAGAAAAGAAATAATTCAAACTCTTACCCTAACTAAAGCCGTGCCACCGAGTTTGGCGCCTGCATCAGTCGCTGTTACTGTCAGGTCAAAATAACCCCCAGGCGCGACGTCATTTAGTAGTTTTCGGGTTCGAATGCAACCCGTGGTTTTCTCTATGTAGAAGATGTCGTTTTTAGATGGCGTGCGCTTGTCGCCAATGACAAACGAAGATGATTGGATGGCGTAGGTGATCACGCTTCCTCCGCCGATAATGTCCAAGTCGGTCGCTTTAATGCAGGTAACATCAGTGTTAATTGGAGAGTCCAACAGTATACCTGAGTGGAAATGTTTCAACAAGTTTAAAGATAGTATACATGATTGGTAAACTGTTACGAATAGTTTTATCCCCCTGTGTGATTGAAGATATGCATGATTAAAACCAACCTGAGCAAAAACCAGCTCCGTACTTCGTCTAACTTTTAAGAAAACAGTCAAAAAAGGGTTTGCAGTAATTTCGCTCCAAAACCACTTCGCCCTGAACCACTTTGCCCGGAACCATGGCCTGTGCACGAGGTTATTTTGGGGCAAAGTGGCTTTTGAGTGAAGTAGTGTTTGGACGAAGTGGTTTGGGGACAAAATGACACTTGGGCAAAGTGGGTCGGGCGAAATGGTTTTGAGGTGAAATTAATTTACGTCTCGCGAGACGAAAAATAATTGTTTTGCTCATTTTTCAAAGACTATAGCACTTCAGACAAAACCATTTCAGGGGAAGTTTTATACCGTCATCGTGTTTATTGCGTGTAAATTCAGAACTGCCTCTTGGATTTTGCAACAGATTCTTCGGAAAATGACTAATTTTGTGAGTCCTGACATGGATTAAAACCCTCCTGGATTGTCAATTAACAACTTTGGGGATTTTTAGATGTGTTTGGAGTCACAGAATGAACCTGTTTTCCCAGATGTCCTCCCCAAAATCTGGGAGGGTTGGCAGCTCTGTAAGTTATGTGTAAATCTGTGAACATTTCTGATTCGTCGAGATACCAATCATGTGTACTGCCTTTAAAGACAGATAACATGATTAGAAAAGTTTTTAAAAACGTTAATATATACGGCCGAACAACAAAAGAAACGCAGACATTTTCTCCACTTTTTTTATTGAAACATCAGTCAATCTGAGAGTGGGAATTTTCAGCACATAGAAGCTTTATGCAGTCCTGCATAATGAAGCCGTTATATGAATTTTCTCGTTTTGATGGAACTGAAAATTTGCGTTACTTTTATTCAGGGATGTGATTTGGTTCCAGTTTTTCCCGGAATAATCTTTGTCGCAAACAAATGAGACAAAAGAAAGTCCTGGGAATAACCGGAAAATTACATCCCCGTTTACTGCTTGCTATAAATATCATGTACTTTTAATACCTGCTGTATAGAGCACGGTAGAAAAACGTGGCCCGTTGTCGTTTATGTCAGTCAACCGAATTTCCACTTCTTTAAGCGACATATCCTTTGTGATATCGTAAACCCCTCCCGACGGAACGTAACTAGCGTTATTGGTTGCTTTGACGATAAGGCGGTGTGTGGCGATAGTTTCTCGGTCGAGATCACCCCGGACAATTATTTTGCCTGTTGTTATGTTGATGGAAAACAGGCCTCTATCGTTGCCACCTGTACGAAAAAATAAATAAAATCGAAATTAGACTTTTGTATGACAGGGTTGTAACGAGTCTCCCTCTGCTCGAGTCTCAAGTCAAGTCAAGTCAAACTGCCTTCGAGTCCCAAGTCAAGTCAAACTGCCTTCGAATCCCAAGTCAAGTCAAACTGCCTTCGAATCCAAAGTCAAGTCAAACTGCCTTCGAATCCAAAGTCAAGTCAAACTGCCTTCGAATCCCAAGTCAAGTCAAACTGCCTTCGAATCCCAAGTCAAGTCAAACTGCCTTCGAATCCAAAGTCAAGTCAAACTGCCTTCGAATCCAAAGTCAAGTCAAACTGCCTTCGAATCCAAAGTCAAGTCAAACTGCCTTCGAATCCAAAGTCAAGTCAAACTGCCTTCGAATCCAAAGTCAAGTCAAACTGCCCTCGAGTCACAAGTCAAGTCAAACTGCCCTCGAGTCCCAAGTCAAGTCAAACTGCCTTGAGTCCCAAGTCAAGTCAAACTGCCTTGAGTCCCAAGTCAAGTCAAACTGCCTTGAGTCCCAAGTCAAGTCAAACTGCCTTGAGTCACAAGTCAAGTCAAGTCAAGTCAAGTCAAGTCAAGTCAAACTGCCTTGAGTCACAAGTCAAGTCAAACTGCCTTCGAGTCCCAAGTCAAGTCAAACTGCCTTCGAGTCCCAAGTCAAGTCAAACTGCCTTCGAGTCCCAAGTCAAGTCAAACTGCCTTCGAGTCCCAAGTCAAGTCAAACTGCCTTCGAGTCCTAAGTCAAGTCAGTTGACACCAATACCAAGTCAAGTCAGGCATATTCAAGTTCAAGTCAAACAGTAAATTTGTTCAAACGTCCATTCATGTAGGGTACTTTCGTTGCTCTGGCCACAGAAACTAAGTTTTCTGCACTGAAATACAATTCGGACCTCAAAATGACAAACAAAATTGATAAAATTTCCATTTTATTTTTGGCCGACTTGAGTAAAACAAAATCTGAGTCAAGTAAAGTCATTTGAGGTTTCGTTTTTAGCAAAGACAAATTGGTTGCAAACAAATTTAGCTTCAAAATTTCATGAATACTTTTTGTGTGTGGTACCCACCAACAATATAGTAGTAAATGACGTTATTTGGGGAAATGTCTCGATCCAATGCTGTAGTGACAAAGCCAGTGGATGTGTTAACTTTAGAATGCTCCGTCACGTTGAGTATCTGTTGGATAGCCACATTGTTGTCCTGTTTGATAAGAAAAGAGAATTTATGAAAGTTGGCACCTCCCAAAAATTCCCTAGGATTTCGTTAACATGTGTTAACTTTTAAAAAGGTCGCACTAAAAATCACAAAATAAAAAATAATAAAAAAATAAAAACTTTCCACCGGTTAACTTGCGCATGCCCAGTTATTAGCTCATCAGGGTTGTAGACGAGTTCACCACAAGTCTATCACAAGTCCCTGGGTCTTAATTCAAGTCACAAGCTATTCAAATGAACTCCGACAAAGGCATTATTTTATACGGACTTGTGATTTTATCGGCTCTGGACTTGTGACAGACTCGACCACAACCCTGGCTCATATACACGGAGTACCATGGCCAAGCAGTTTGGTGCATAGACTGTGTCTAATTCTCAGTCATGGGTTCAATTCCATGGTGCGTGTGCCCATGAGCAAGGTACTTTGCCATAAGTTGCCTCTCTCCACCCAGGAGTAAATGGGGACCTGCAAGGGTTGCAGCCCCTGAGCGCTTGTGTCAGGCTGCTGGGGCTGCATGCTCCCCAGGGAGTTGTGCCCAATGACCAGGGTAATAATGTTGCCTCTCTCCACACAGGAGTAAATGGGTACCTGCAAGGGTTGCAGCCCCTGAGCGCTTGTGTCAGGCTGCTGGGGCTGCATGCTCCCCAGGGAGTTGGACCCAATGACCAGGGTAATAATATTGTAAAGCGTCATGAGTATCTTGAAGGATAGATAATGTGCACTACATTAAATTATTTTTCTTATTCACGGCTTTGCGGCTAACTTACCACTCTCTGAAAGTACGGTTCGTTGTCGTCCTTGTCCAAAATGACCACGGTTACTTCTAAGGGTGTTTGAAGGGGCTTAGGGGTGCCTCCGTCGGTAGCTAGAAGTACCAGCTGATAACAAGACCACAAAACGAAAAATCCTTGAAAAAAGATTGTAGTATTGGATGAAAGATTCGTCCAGAAAATGGATTTCGTTCTAACCTAACAATTTTATAAAATACCTCCCCAAAATGCTATCCATGGGAAGAAAAAAGGAAATTAGCAATCTCCAATTTGGATGTGGAAGCAAAAAGGTTGGTGTGATCACTGCACTGCTTTATGGAATGGATTTATTTAGTTTACAAAACACTGGTATTTTTTTTAACGATATCCTTGAAAACATTGAAAACATTGAGATTTCAGAATGGCATTGCGAAAAATATGAAACAAAATGATATGGTATCAAAATCTCAACACCCATGCGGAAAATGGGGGTTCAAAAATGTGATATGGACACGTTCATTTAACCACTTGAATGCTTTTTGGTTTTTTTAACGATGATAAATATTCTCCAAACAACTCACATTGTAGCGTTCTTGTTTTTCTCTATCAGCAGTAAAGTTAGCATATAGGTAGACATCGGTACCGTTCTGTTGGTAATAGAACAGCTTCGCCAATTCCTCGTTAAGAAAACCGTATGTGACTTGGCCGTTGGTTCCGGAATCTATGTCGGTCGCTAAGACCATGGCGATAAGGTATCCTGCTGGTTCGTTCTGAAATGAGATTAAAGGTCATTTGAAATGACACAAAGTTACTTTAAAGACAGATTAAATGATTGGAGTGAGTGAGTGAGTGAGTGAGTTTGTGGTTTAACGCCATGCCGACATCAGAGGCCATATTCATGGCGGGATTATGTTAATATATAAAAATGTTTGGTTTTGATTAAAATTAATAAAATCATGTAAGTTGTGGAAAATATATGATCTTGGAATTAGTTGTATAGATAACAAGTGGTATATTTCAATAAAATTGAAGAAACGTTGTATATAAGTACTACGTGGAATCTGGGTAGTTTTCCAAGGCAACCCCGAGGAGGCCGGTCATAGTGGATCCCCCAGACACACGGCACCGCGTCTAAATAATCCCGCAAGGTCGGCCGTTTCCCTTGCAGTTTAAGGGCCCGGGCCCCGCCGGTATTAAATGATTGGAAAACAGCAGCATTACATAACTAAAGAATAACGTTGATAAACTGTCTTGTAGAAATTTCTCCCACAAAGGTACCATTTTACACGGGAAAAATATCATGTGGTGTTTGTATCAACACTTTCAATCAGGTTTTTCTTGTCAACTTAGAAAGTAACATTTTCTGTAACTGCAAATGTTTTGGGGCTTTAAAGGAGTGGAACCAGATTTTTCAAAAAACAAACCTGTGATCACATGACCGGTATAAACCGGTAAGGCGCACTCCAATTGGTTAATGCGCGTTATTTGATTGACAGGCCGGAAGGGTCCATTCTGTATCGGGGAAAACCCAGACAGGGTTCGAACCAAGGCCACAGAGGTGGAAAGCGAGGAAAGCACCACTACGCTAACCTGATTTATGTGTTTACTAACCTCCGGTAAATACAGCACTTCACCGCGAGTCGGTGTAACAAACTGCGGCGGATTGTCGTTATAATCGCCCACCACGGCGTTCAAGGTGATGTTACTGTACAGGGCAGGGTTGCCATTATCCCTAGCTTCTACGATGAGAGTAAAGGTGTATGTGGGGACCATGAGGGACTGGATTTGACGGGCTAGGATAATGGCTCCCGTCTGTGGGTCGATGCTGAACGTGTCTGCAGAGAGAAATCAAATGAATTGTTAAAGATAGTATACATGATTGGTAAACTGTTACAAATAGTTTTATCCCCCTGTGTGATTGAAGATATGCATGATTAAAACCAACCTGAGCAAAAACCAGCTCCGTACTTCGTCTAACTTTTGAGAACCATTTCGCCCTGAACCATGGCCTGTGCACGAAGTGATGTAGTGTTTGGACGAAGTAATTTGGGGCGAAATGGTTTTGGGGTGAATTGAATTTTCATCTCATGAGACGAAAACTTATTGTTTTACTCATTTCTCAAAGACTATAGCACTTCAGACAAAACCATTTCAGGGGAAGTTTTCTACGGTCATCATGTTTATATTGTGTAAGTGAGGCGTAAATCTGTGAACATTTCTGATTTTCGAGATTACCAATGATGTATACTGCCTTTAAATACTACTTTCGATCCTGAATAACTTTGTTAATTGTCAATGGACATGCTCTTAGCCAATAGGAATGCGTAAACTAAGGTATTTATGAACAGCTCTTTAAATTCGAAAACGTTCTCGTCAGTCACAGAAAAAATGAGAGTAAATCAGCCAACTTACTTTCTATGTTTCCTGCGACGATGGAGTACGTGATTCTGGCATTTTCTCCGATGTCGATATCCCGAGCCGATGGTTGGTAGATTGGGAAATCCACCTCCGAGTTTTCAGGAAAACTACGGGTGATGTTAATTTCACCGCTGAAAACTGGCGTGTTGTCGTTAAGGTCTAAGATGGTTATGGAAACCTGAGTAGGATGAGAGATTAATGATAAGCCTTTGTGGAATTTCAACACACATGTTTAGGACTAAGGATTTGAAGGGGAACAATGTCATATTTCAATAAGAATGATCACCAAAACCGTAGAGGAAAGGGCGAATTTAAAGAAAATTTTCTGGTGTCATTTTATTCTGCAAATTAAAAAAATAAAAGTGCGACATTTTGATGCATTTGTAAAAATGGCTTTTAGAGGTTCCAGAGTAACCCAAAAACATGCAATTAATGACAGTTTATTAATGAGATTATGGGTGGGATTTTTGGGGTGTACAATATTTTTTTTAAATCCTGTGAAATTTCGAGTATTTAAATATATTTAAATATATTTTAAAAATTATTTACTTGTTTACTACGGAATTTCTTTGAGGTCTGTGACGTAATTAATTGAAGGCCAATGTTTGTTTATGTGTACTGGCGAGATGCTGGCAGCGGTTTTCTGGCCGGAAGCAGACATTTCTCGAGCCGCTGTAAGTGCGCGCCGCAGTGAAAGAGTTAAGAATGCACTATTTTGCTCTTAATATCAGTGTTACGTTTGACTATAAAAATGTCATCCTAAAATGAGAAAAAATATTATGATGCCTTTTTGTATTGGTTACGTTGGGGAAACCTAATCTCATTTTTTTATTTATTTGAAACTTACCGGAGTGGAAACTTGATACGTTATATCAGCTTGACCAGGCACCATGCGGACATTGCGGACGTCCACTGTTAACATGTAGTCATCTTGCGTCTCTCGGTCTAACACACCGCTGCTCTCAATAACTCCCGTGGTTATGTTAATTGTGAAGGGCGCCCCCACTGGCGTCGCACTCAGGATGTGATACGTCAGCTGCGAGTTGATGGGATCGGGATCGGCATCGACAGCCTCTATGCGTCCAATTTCGGTGCCTGTAATCGCGAATGTTTGGATGTGGAAGCAAAAAGGTTGGTGTAATCACTGCACTGCTTTATGGAACGGATAAGTTAGTTTACAAAAAAATTGTGGTTTTTGTTATGGTATCCTTGAAAATATACGTCACATCTATGTGAAAAAAAGGCTCAGTGTGGCGGCGCATAAACAAATAAAAAAAATTCAAACCATATTTACCAATATCCACATTCTCGTTGACTTCAAACAAATATGGCTGCCTTAGTAACACCGGTCCCTGGTCGTTAGCATCCATAACGTGTATGGTGACATAGCTGGTTCCCAATCGGCCATCTTGGTCGGTCACTAGGATGGTCAAGTTATACTCGGTCCTGGTTTCATAGTCCAGTGGCTTTGTTATTAGGAGTTGACCATTTGTAGCTGTAAGCAAAATTAAAATCGTTTTTCGAGGCATTTTTAAAATACACTACTTACAATAAGTTGGGGTGTGAATTCCAACTTCACTTACGAATCATTTTGCTTTAACTAGGTGGCTGCTGGCCAGGCGCTCAACCCTATCAGCAGTTAGATTGTGGCATTCCCCTTAACAGCTTCCCAAATATCGCTTGGGTTGACGAGGCAACTGGGATTAAGTGCCTTGCCCAGACACGTTGGTCATAGTGGGGCTTGAACCCACAACCTCTGATTGGGAGTCCCGCTTCATACCCACTAGACCACACGCGCTTCAAACAAAATTTCTTACGAGGCACGAAGAAAGCTATCGTGAAAATTGGTCTGAAAATTATATTTTTAATTGTTGGATGACGTTAACAATTTGGAATCAAATAGAATAAGAGTTACTCTTTCTAAATATTACAAAAACTTGAAATTGACCTCCCCTTCAATTTTTGACTTTGAACCGTCGTTATAGGAAATAGAGTGCGACTTTACGCTCATTTTGTCGTAATAGGTCACATATATATGTTACTTTGAAACACCCCTTATGGCCCGTTACTAATTAGCATATTATATTTTCATGAAATAAATAAAACCAAAAACAAATTAAACCCACGATTGATGAAGAATGTGCCATTCAAGTTCCCTCCAACGATACTGTACGTCAGCACGCTGTTTTGATCGATGTCCTGTGCCGTTACGGTGGTGATCTCGAAGCCTACTGGGGCAGCTTCCGAGATTGCAAAATCAAACGGACCACCGGGGAATGACGGATTGTTATCATTGGTGTCCAGAATTGTGATAGTAGCAGTTGTAGTGGTTGTCTGTGGCGGAGTACCGTTATCCGAAATCTGAAACAGATTAAAAAAGTGTTTAAAAACAGATTACATGATTGGAAAACTTTTAAAAACAGGAACAACAGCATTACATAACTAAAGAATAATGTTGATAAACTGCCTTGTAGAAATTTCAGCCACACAGATGCAGTAATACTTTAGAAAACTGGAAAAATTCATGTATGGTTTTTGTGTTGAATGAATGGTGAAAACATTTTCTGCAGACAATTTATTTTAAAAATCATGTAGTGTATTAAATACTTGTAGCTTACCAGTATGTTAATGTTAAAGATGTTTCCGTAGGTGGCGTTATCAGCTTCAAGGGGTCCAGTGGTGAATATCTCTCCCGTAGTTTGGTTAATAAAAAATAGATCATTGCCATCTATAATGAATAAGAAAAAATACCCAACTCCTAAAGTTATACTGTCCATGGATTTCAACAAATTCAAATTTTTTTTTTCTCCGAACAAATATTTAAAGCATTTACTTTATTTTAACAACAAAACATCATACTTTGTATTTTAGACATCGGCAACCCTGTGACAAATGCCGTTTTTATAAGGCTGTTTTTGCACCTTGCCGTGAGTTGAATTATCGGCGGACTGCCAACAATTCAAAATATTGACAGTAATTGTTTGATAATGAAATGTTAGTCGATTTTTTCATTGATGCGTCATTTGAAAGCAAATAACTTTTGTGTTTCTAGAAAAATAACAATTCAAAAAAATTATTTTTCGATGCACCACATCCAAAAAGTACAGGCAATACATCTTCAAATGGTTAAGAACCTCATTCTTACCTGGCGGTTCCACAAACACAAAGGTGAAGTTGAGATTTAGCATGGTGTCGTCGGGGTCTGACGCATCGATGACGCCGACCAGCGTCCCTCCTGATTCGCCCTCTGGGATGCTGAACGGGAAATTGGGCTCTGTGATTGGTGCGTGCTCGTTGATGTCACCCACGGTGATGGTCACCTGTTAGGGGCGGAATCAAAATTAAGAATGAACCACAAGCGAATTTCAAGCCCCGATACAACATTTGCAGTTACCCGAAATTTTACTTTACGAGTTGACAAGAAAAACCGAACTAAAAGTGTTCATAGCAATGGTAGCAAACACCACATGATTTTGTCCCATGTAAAATGATACTTTTGTGGGAGAAATTGCCATCGGAAGGTGTTTTTGTTTTTTTAAGAATTGTTTAACCATTCATTCATACACAAACATTATGCATGGATTTTTCAGGTTTTCTGAAGTATTACTGCATCTATGTAGCTGAAATTTCTACAAGGCAGTTTATCAACATTATTCTTTAGTTATGTAATGCTGTTGATCCTGTTTTTTTAAAGTTTTCCAATCATGAAATCTCTCTTTAAGTGAATGGTAAAAATGTGTGCACACACATTTCAATTAAAAACCATCTCCAGTTCAGAAGGTCCCATGTTAGATAGAAATAAATTTATGTGGTGTTTGTTACCGTTGCTATCAACACTAAGTGTTTTATTTCTTGTCAACTCATGAAGTAAATTTTTGGGTCATGGCAAATGATATATTGGGCCAATAATGTGCAGAAATTGTGGAAACCTTATTTTGGGTTTTTTTTTTTTTTTTTAGGGGGGGGGGGAGGGGGGATTTCAAGCTAGATTGCACATACCGTGGCCGATCCCTGTCGTCGATTCGTGGATGAACCGTTAACGTTGTCTGTCGCGATCACAGTCAACGTGTACTCTGATTGGTCCTCTCTGTTCAACGGCTGCAATGTGGTGATAACGCCCTAAAAACATACAAACAAATGTATTACGGTCAGAATAGCATTGTCTTTTAAACTGCAACTAATTTCACAAAAATATTTTTAGAAAAAAAATTGCTAAATGTTAGTCAAAAAATTTGCTTTCGAAAAAAGTCTGTGGTTCGAATCCCGGTGGAGCCAGGTTGCTTTTTACTGCATTCAGATTTCCAAAACTCATGGACATTTGTATCGAATTAATATCTCCTATTATTATTATTTATTGTTGAATCGCCCAAGCATACATTATGACTTCCAGAGAAATCTTTAAACTTACTGTTGTACTGTTTATCTTGAAGAGACCATTTCCGCCGGACAGCGAGTAGGTCACCTGACCAAACTGACCAATGTCCTGGTCTGTTGCCGTCATAACAATGACAAACGTTCCCGTGGCCGAGTTTTCCTTGACCGTGGCCGTGTATGTTGTCTGGTTGAAAATGGGATTGTGATCGTTCACGTCAAGAATTTGTATTGAAATTGAGATGGAGGTTGAAAGGGGCGGAGTCCCGGTATCCGTGGCGATGATTGTGAAGTTTAGCCAATCGTAGAGCTCTCTGTCTATGAGTTGGTTGACGGTGATTTGACCTGTGGTGGTAAAGGTCAAAGTGCCAATATCGTATCTCAATTTTTTCCTTCAAAAACGCTAACCTCCGTACATGTACAACCTAAAAATATCACTGGAGGGCATATTGATGCAACACAAGACTTGGGGTTGCGGGTTCGAACCGCCCCCCGGCTGCGGTACATGTGCCCTTGAGCAAGGCACTCAACCACAGTTGCTTCCATCCTTCAGAAGGGATGTAAAGCCGTTGGTCCAGTGTGTTAGGTAACGGTAACGCACTTTAAAGATCCCAGAGCATAACCAAACAGCACATACCTGTAACAGGGTGAATTATGACATACTCTGTCAGGTTTCCTTGCAGTACATAAGTAACCACGCCACTAATAGGATCGTCGGGGTCGACGGCGCGTATGTTGGTGATGATCGTACCAGAACCTGATTCTTCCTGAATCGTAACGTGGAAGGACGTCGTTCCCGGAGGTTGGTAGACCGGGGCGTTGTCATTAATGTCGGTGATTTGGATTGTGACGGTGGCTGAAAAATAATGTAAACAATACCAACGTAATTAAAGATGTATTGTCCGTGCTATTTGGGTGTGGCACCTCGAAAAATAAAAATTGTATTTAAATTAATATTTTTCTAGAAACATAAAAGTTATTGGCTTTTAAATGAGACAAATAAATAAATTTAAAAAATAATAAAATTAAAAAAAATCGGCCAACGTATAGTTATTAGAAAATTAATATATTTCCCGATGACCGCGCCGGTGGTTCGATTCCCACCAAACCAGTTCGTAATTACAGTACATTAAATCAGAGGGCTCAGGTTTGAATCCTGTTACTTACCATTACGGTTACTAGTGGCGAGAGCGGGATCGGCTGATGAAGTGTCGGTGACGCTAATCGTTAAAATGACTTCGGAAGCCGTTTCGCGATCGAGTTGGTCACCGACGATAACCGTGCCTGTAGTAGGGTCTATGGTGAACCAGTTGTTGATTGCGGACAAGTTGGTGATTGGGCTGTTGTCCAATGAACTCGCAGTCAGAGACACAATGCTGAACAAATGGGAATATTGAGAGAAACGTATAGATTCTTTAAAAAAAGAAATTTAGTTTTTTCGAAAATGTAACCATCCATCAAAAAATGTGCTGTAAAGTCGGTCCCAAGTTTTGTGGTTTTTTTAAAACGGTCTCAGAAAGAACAACTTTTGAGCTTTAAAATGATGCTTAATTGTTTCAAGTTCATACGATTTTCAGAAGTGGAGTTATGGTTCACTGAATGTGAACAGTTCTGAATATACAAATCTGAGAAATCTGGGTTTTAACTGTTCCGTTTCAGTGATTTCCTCTGGGTCCAAGTGGCCCCGTTTGAACAAAGTGGTTCCTATAGTAACGAAATGTGACTTTTTCTGTTTTTGGCAGAATCCTGCAGTTAAGGGCTCTAAGAAAACCTATTTTTGAACTGATTAAACCTGTATGGGATAAGCGTCTCCCAAACAGTGGCACACCCTGCCTCAGTGGCTCTTAGGGAGGTTGGTGCAGTAAGCCTTGCTACATGAGGTGTTCATACACGTTACTGACCGATAAAATGTTACATCTCTCTGCTGCCATATTTTCCATGATATTGTATCCTTAAAGCATGGCCAACAAAATAAATTTAAACAAGACAACAACATTAGACGAAGTAGGTTTGGAGAAAAACAAATTAAAAGCAAGTAACATTTTACCAGCCTACTTAAAGTTTCACAAGTTATTGTTCAGCAAAAAAAGCCATTTTTAAACGTTTTTAAAAATTTATCTTCACCTGTAAGTAAGGGACGCAGTTAAATCCAGATCGATGGCTTGAACACTCGTCACTGTGTGGTTTAATGCGGCATCTTCAGATACATCAACAGTAACATCCAAAACAGCCGTTGGAAAATACGGACGGAAATCATTAACGTCCGTCACGTAGATGTAGACAATGGTGCTGTCTGATAACTGCGGGCTTCCCTGATCGTTAACGGAGACCGTCAGCGTATATTGGTCCCGGTCTTCACGGTCTAATGGTTGGTCATCGCAAATATCCCCACGGCAGATCACTTGAACGGTGATGATTCCCGTATCAGGGTCGATTGTGAATTTGTCGGCGCTGCCGCGTTCGATCGTGAAGCGAAGCGCGGTGTTTGAGTTGTCCCCGTCGGAGGCGGTGACTTGTCCAACGTAGTAACCTAGCAACAAAAATCATTTAAAAAAAATTGTACGTAATTAAATAAGCATGTCCAGATTTTCTGGAAATTTGATCTAGATCCAACTGAACCATATAAAATACCTCCCAAAAATAATATTCATGACAAGAAAATTAAAAAAATACAAAATGGTGAGAACTTGAGAGTAAGTTAACGTCTTGATCGTAAGTAGTGACACAAATCAATATCGCACTGTTTCGTTTCCATACCAGAATTTAAAATCGGACTGACATGACTAAAGTTTGCTTTTTCGACTATATTTCACAGTGCTATAGCTGTAGCATAATTTCTACTCACATTGGAACCTCCATGCAAAATATCCAATTGCACAGGATCAGTATTTCGACTAGAAAAAGACCCAATGACCCATTTTTGGACTGACATTGAGAGCTGACGTATACACAGGTTGGTTTTTATCATACACATCCTCAATCACACATGGAGATAATGCCGTTTGTAACAGTTTTTCAATCCTGTAACCTCAACAAAAAAATGTCCTTACCGTTTCCTGCATCTTCCGGAACCGTAAAATTGAAGACGTTTTGATCCAATTGCGGTGGAATATCATTGATATTGAGGATGGTGACGTAGATAACACCGGTGGCGCTCACGCCGCGGGAACCGATCACAGAGACGTCAAAAACATGTAGGTCCTTGATTTCGGCATCGAGGTCTCTGCTTACCGTTATAACACCTGTTACATAATAATAAATAAATGTGCAATTATACTGCACTATTCATAGATTGAAGAGGCTTATAATGAACAGGGACCAATTTCATAAAACGTGTTACGCTTAATAGAATCTGTAGAAATATGGTTATATGATTGACAGATATTTTGTTATTTTGTCCAACACCGAACTAACCTGATGTTTGGTGAATCATGAATGGGCTAGCATCGGGGCCGCTGATGGAGTACGTTAAATCACCTACGTCATTTTCATTTTCTACCGAAATTGTCTGCAGAGAATTAAAAACAAACAAAATTTTTCGGAGGAAGGAGTAAAAACTACTTGTGGTCGGCAATTTCTAAGTTTCAGATTTACATTTCAGAGACTTTGAGGGCTTGTAATGCTTCACGTACGAGTCTTTCCACGGTAAAGGGGCCATTTTGGCAACACAGACCATATTTTCCAGAAAATACCTTTGTCTGGTCTCAAAATAAAAGAAATTTCAGTTGTTCTGAAGAGATAACTTAGGTCCAAAAAGGGTTACAAATAGTGTGACAACATGCCTTTCTAAAAACCCTGTGTACAAATTTCCAATATACACTTGTAACCGGGACGGCCTAAAATGTAACACAAGTGTCCGTCCCGGTTACGAGCATATATTGGAAATTTGTGCACAGGGTTTTTAGAAAGGCATGTTGTCACACTATTTGTAACCCTTTTTGGGCCCAAGTTATCTCTTCAGACAAAGGTATTTCCTCAAAAATATGGTCCGTGTTGACAAAAATGCCCCCTTTTACTGTAGAAAGTGTGCATGTACATGTACGGACAGTGTACAGTGTGCAAGGCCGCTTGCGAATTTTGCGCATTTTCCCCACCGCTACGGCTGTGGAGCAAATTGCAGTATTACCGATTTTGTACTGATCCTTTTCAAATTGATATTAATTGTTTCCCAATTTGTTACTGTATTTGTTGTTTGTTGATGGCCGAATAAATAATAATAAAGAAAAAATTATAAATAATAAGGATTAATTGCTTATCTAAACGCAAACTGATCCCGAGCTCGGGGTTTGACCCTCTGCCAACACGAGACCAAATCTAGGAGCCAATATTGGTTCCGAGAGCGTTTACACTCAGTTTGTGATCCAGAACTGATCCCAAGCTCGGTGTTCGACCCCGAGCTCGGGATCAAGTATAAACAAGCCGCAAGTGTAATAGGTCCAGAAAACATTCAGCAAAAATCTACTTACCATGACCTCGGTTCCTGCAGTAGAATGTTCCAGCACGCTGCCTCGGAATGTTCTGTTGTTTGGGAATATTGGGAGCACGCTGGTTGAATCAGACACTAGTATCGTCAGTGTCTCTGTCACCTTAAAGACAGATTTTATGATTGGAAAACTTTTAAAAACAGGAACAACAGTATTACATGACTAAAGAATAATGTTCATAAACTGCCTTGTAGAAATTTCAGCCACATAGATGCAGTAATACTTCAGAAAACATGAAAAATCTATGCATGGTTTTTATATTGAATGAATGATGACAAGACCATTTGCAAATGATTTTTAAAAAAGCACCTTCAGTTGGCAATTTCTCCTACAAAGGTACCATTTTACACGGGGCAAAAAAATCATGTGTTTGTTACCATTGCTATCAACACTTTTAGTCGGGGTTTTTCTTGTCAACTCATGAACTTTGGGTAACTGCAAATGATTTATTGGGGCTTTAAGACCGGCAAAACATACTTTTATTCCCTTAATAAATGTGATAGCATTGACCAAGCCAATTTCTTTGCGACATCCTACCTCTCTAGCAGAATCTGGGTTTTCTGGGTTGTCTCGAGCTTTGATGATGAGCACGTACACACCGTAGGTTAAAGTCTTGTTGACGTACACTTCCCCCGTCTATATAAAAGAAGAAGAAAATCACGTTAAAAAAAAAAAATTACATTTAGCAAAATGTTAATAAAAAAGGAAATGAAATGCAAGCTAACACAAATAAATTCAATATCATAGAGCTAAAATATCTGTTTGGCTTACCAAACAGATTTTTAAGCTGAGAAGTTGGTCAAATTTTTTTCCCTTAAAATGACTTGGTAAGTGCAGATTTGATGGAAAAACGCAAATTTTGCCGACAAACATTAATGATGGGGGGCATGTCACACTCCCCTAATAATAATAATAATGATTAGATTAATAATGATTAGTGCACATATCCACCCTGCAGGTTGCTCAAGGTGCTGTTACCATTATTACCGCTGCCATCAGGGAATCACCAGAACCATTTCGCTTCAACTAGGTGGCTGCTGGTCAGGCGCACAACCCTATCAGCAGTTAGATTGTGGCATTCCCCTTAACAGCTTCCCATATATCGCTTGGGTTGACGAGGCAACTGGGACACAGACACGTTGGTCGAAGTGGGGCTCGAACCCCCAACCTCTGATTGGGAGTCCCGCTTCATACCCACTAGACCACACGCGCTCCCAACACAGCTGAACATTCCCACTTCTCAGAAGGTATGGCTGTACACTGGTTTAAAATCTGTACAAATATGGTTATTTAAAGTCACTTAAAATTTTGAAATTCTGGTTGACAGAAATTTCATATTATTTTGAAACACCCCTACTCTATTTACGGTCAAACCACATCCTTACATTTGCATTAATTCGGAAGACACCTCCCGTGTTCCCATCAAAGATGCTATACGTAACATTCCCGTCCGGACCTAAGTCAACGTCTGTGGCCACCACTGTGTACACCCATTCGTTTATAGGTGTGGTGTCGTTAATAGTGGTGCGGTAGGGCGTGTTCTGAAAACGTGGACTGTTGTCGTTGGAGTTTAGGACGATAATGCCGACTGTTGTCTGCAAAGAAACAAGATATGAAGGGTCAACAATAGGATTCGAACCCGGGACCTTTGACACACCATGCAGATGCTCTACCAGCACAGTGGTATACATCACAGGTTTTCCCTATTGACCCAAATAAAACAAAAAAACAAACTTACCGTTCCATTAAGCGAAGGCACTCCCGAATCTGTAGCCACGATGGTAATATTGAACGCTTGAACGGTTTCGTAATCCAGCTCACTAGATGGTTTTAGGTTCAGCGTGCCCGAAATCGGATCAATCACAAATAGATCTAAAACGGATAAAACAAAAGCAGCAAATTATTCACTGGCTGGAAAAAAAAAATTTAAAAGTGTCACAGCATAAGTGGGACACTGCGTCCTATTTTCATGAAACGCCCATGTTAAATTATTATTACATGCAAATTTATCAAGCGCACATTCCATATGGATATGTTCACATGCACTGCACATTATAATGGGTTTCTATGAAGCCAAGAATGTTCCACCTAATCATCAAGATACATAGGTGGGTGGTGCCATTGGCAGCCGACGGCCAGAGATACCGGGGAATCCCCTAACTCTTTACAAAAGAATGCCTCTGGGATATTTTAAGTGCGTTACACAACACACTGGACCAACGGCTTTACATCCCTTCTAAAGCATGGAGCAAGTGGGTTTAAGTGCCTTGCTCAAGGGCACAGGTACCACGGCCGGGTATTAAACCCGCAGCCCGAAGTTTTCACCCGAGTGTTGCGAGTCAGTGACCCAAACCACTCGGCCACGGTACCCCTGTTGAACTTACCACTATATTGTCCAGTGATGTTATAGGTTACTAGACCTCCGGGCCCACTGTCTAAATCTACTGCTACAAAGGATCCAATGTAAGTTCCCAGGACGCCTTCAGGGAGACTGTAGGGGCCGAAGTATGCCGATGGAAAGCGTGGGGGAGTGTCGTTGATGTCCTCTACGTTAATTGTGATCTGAAAATGGGTATATATTAAAAGCCAAGAGTAAATTTAACAAATTAAAAAAGAATATTTAACGGTTTCAAGATCTTAAATATACAAGGGTTTGTTTATGACGTTGGGTCACGTCTTGTGACAATTACAGAAAATCAAAAATTATGCTCTGCATGCTTTGAACAGCTGTGACAGAGTGGCAAAATTGTGCGGTTCTTGCTAAGAAAAAACATCCCAATGTTTTAGCAACAATTTTCATTGGCCAAAAGCTCTTCAACGCTAATAGACTGATCCAGTAAGCTCCGTCCATTTTGAAATTGACCATACACAGCCCCAGGATCTTCATTTTGGCGACTCGAGTCCTCAATTTTGTGCACAGAGATACGGACTTGTAAGGAGTGGCAGAGACTTGCAGGGATTTCTGGGGACTTGCAGGGATTTCCGAGGACTTGCAGGGATTTCTGGGGACTTGCAGGGATTTCTGGGGACTTGCAGGGATCTCTGGGGACTTGCAGGGATCTCTGGGGACTTGCAGTGCATGGTGATGGATTTGACAACTAGCAGACACTAGTTTTATGTTTTACTTACTGTAACTGTTCCCGATCTTCTGTCGTTGACATTCAACGCTTGGTCTATTGCTGTAATGATCAGCTCATACGTCCCTGTAGTCTCTCGGTCGAGCTCATTTATCACATAGATGGAACCCTGAATGAGTAAAAGAATAAACTCATATTCATTAAAAAAGATATAAGCCTCACCCAGAAAGTGTTAAAAAAGTTTAAAGTTTCATTTTTTTCTTTAGTTTAAATAATTTTAAATAATTTTACCAACTTACATTATTACTATGGATACCAAACGCCCCGTCCGTATTCCCACCAGTAATAGTGTAGATGATTACAGAGTTGTTGCCACTGTCCAAATCATTTGCCGTGATGGTAACAAAGATTACGCCTGTTGATGACGGTCCTTCGGTTACGTTGATGGGAGGTTGGGTCGGGAAAACTGGTGGGTTATCGTTTTGGTCCAAGACTGTCACGTACAAGTGGGTTGTTTCCTGTGGGGGAATTGAGAAGAACTTCGGTTTGTGTTCCTAAATTTTGTGGTCTGGGTTAGAATCCTGTTTGAGCCATTGCAGTAGAAGTCAATATTATACTTTATATACCTCGTGTGTAGATTCCTGTCATCTGATTGGTTAAAAGTGGGGGCAATGAATTAGTTAGATCCCGTATCTGTAGAATTCTGACTATGCCCCGAGCATAGTCTTTTCCATACACCGGGTATAGTCAGTTTCAATGCATTCCCGTTGCACGCGTCGCATGTGTACTGTAGCTGTGTTGAACATAAACATTTCGTGAAATAGGCGACCAATATTTTTGAGTACCATCCCGTTGTTGTAGATACTGACCTTGCCACTGTAGACCAGCTCCCAAATTTAGAACTCGCTCTTTATTCAAGTCACTGTTAAGATTATAGGCCTTCGGTGATCTTGGAGCCTTGACTATGCCCCTTCGGCTTCCGCCTCAGGGCATAGTCAAGGCTTCGAGATCACCTTGGGCCTATAATCTTAACCGTGCAGTCAAAATTAAAAACCGTAGTGTTACTAAGCTTACCATAAATGTTTGACTATAGCTGTTATCCGTCATAATTATGACGAGATCATACGAAGCTTGGCGTTCTCGGTCCAACTGGCTGGTAATCGTTACCTCCCCTTGAGCGTTGATTTGGAAAATGCCGTCCGGGTCGGACGTCGGGTCGATGCGGAACTCGATGTTGTTTGATGACGGATCGTCAAAATCAGCGATGGTGATGGTCGATACCGGCTGGTTGGGTAAGATATTCTGTTGAGGGTTTAGAGTTGGTGGACAACAGGTTAGTAATCATCACAAGTCCAGAGAGCCAATAATATCACAAGTCCGTGACAAGAAATCCATTTTCTGTAAACAATCTGGACAAGCTCTTTCAACGATTTAACAAAAACTCTGGATGCTAGGATAGGGCGACAATTTGTGTGTAAAAAAGCTACATTAGGGCGACATGCTCAATAGGGCGACATTTTGGTGTCGCCCTAATATTATTTTTTTTTTATTATTTGTTTAGGTCAAAAACCATTTTTTTAAAATCGAGAACCATTTTTATTAGGTCTAGAACTGTCTCTCTTAGGTCTGTAACCATCTTTGGAAGCTTTGGGTAGAGAAATAAGGTGTCATTTTGAGTGATTCTTGCCGAAATTTCGGTGGTCCCCGGGGAGAGTCTTCCCGAAATGTCGCCCTATTGCTGCATCCAGAGTTCTTACAATTTCTACAATTATGCAGAGACAATTAAATTATGTCGGCATAAAACAAGCCACTGACCTCTTCAACAGTTGCACTATAGTTGGACTGGACAAACGACGGTGGATTATCGTTGAGATCTCTCACGACGACTTTAATAACAATGGAGGTATTCATGACTGGAGTACCTCGATCAGACGCGGCGATCTGATTGGACGAAAAGTGAAAAAAAAGGAGACAATTCTAAGAAGTTTACGAACAGTGGTGCATAATATGGATTACAGAAGAACACAACAAAAGTTTTGTATTATTTGAAATGGTATTTTTTCTCCCGAGTGAGGCGGGGGTCACCGAGGAAATTTTTTGTGATTACTCGATTGTGGTACGATTATAATACAATTGCCTCGGATACAGAACATCCCAGGCATTTCAAGCAGAGGCTTACGAGATGGATTGTAGTACGATAATGAGACGGGGTCACACACATTTTTTGCCAGTTTATTGTAAACCGATTACAATCGAACGATGAGAATTCTCGCCGTTAACCGATTATGAACGATTCAAACATATTTGTTTTTTTAACAGGCCTGGCAATTTACTCAATGAATCAAGTACTTGCAAGCATTCATACTGTTTTGTGATTACCTTTGAATAATAGAAAGTTTACATACAAGGCTAAATCTACTTACAGTTAATGTATACGAGGCGTTTGTTTCCCTATCCAGTAGTGCAGTGGTCACTAGCAACCCTTCAGCTTTATCGGTGATTATGTCAAAATGGCCGTCTTCGTTACCCGCTGTAATCTCGTAAACGACCTAGCAAATAGAACGACAACAATAATTTAGCTTAAAGAAGCTACGGTCTTTCACATAAACCAAAAGGTACATAGATGGGTGGTGCCATTGGCAGCCGATGGCCAGAGACACCAGATAATCCCCTAACTGTGCATAGAAGAGTGCTCTGGGATCTTTCAAGTGCATT
The DNA here is from genome assembly GCA_037783545.1 of Henricia sp. BOLD:AAB3569. NCBI lineage: Eukaryota > Metazoa > Echinodermata > Asteroidea > Spinulosida > Echinasteridae > Henricia > Henricia sp. BOLD:AAB3569. The sequence continues at coordinate 1,354,229 of JBBELK010000386.1, read as the reverse complement.
ACACAACACACTGGACCAACGGCTTTAGATCCCTTCCGAAGGATGGTGCAATTGTGGTCAAGTGCCATGCCTTGCCTTGCCACTTAGATGAAAAAAAACCAATGCTTACATTTCCATTGAGTCCCGAGTCCGCGTCATTAGCTGCGACTGTAGCAGCGACGAAGCCGCCAACCATGTTTTCATCAATGGTGACATCACCGGATGGGAAAGTCACAAAGACTGGTGCATTGTCATTCACATCCTGTATGTACACCCAGACCTGAAGGCAAAGAAACAACGGCTTCAGCTTCGTATAATAAACCTTCTAGTACATGTACGTGTCAACAATTTTGGCGGAAAACTATTTTTACTTACGGCTGCCGAGCCTGATAGTCCTCCATTGTTTATAGCCAACACAGTGAATGTATAGAGAGGCAATCCCGTCTCATAGTCTATGGGGCCTTTTGTTGTGAGCCAGCCCTGCCACGAAAATAGAAATGATGTCACACTGAAAACCTTATCACAATATTACGGTAATATAAAAAGTAATAGTGAACATTAATGGTTCAAAAGTATTAAAATATTTCTTTATTCACAATGGCAAACAGTGAATAATTATTATTAATAATGCGTGCGTTCACATCTCACTTAAAAAGAGCATGTGCAGATTTTTTGTTTAAGAAAATTGATTTCTTTCTATAAACTTAACAATTATGTTAAAATACCTCCCCAAAATACTATCCATAAAAAGAAAACAGGAAATTTGCAGCCTCCAATTTGAAAAAAAAAAACACCATGAATATAGCCTTAAAACAGACTATAAAGCATGCTTACCGTGACAGGGTGAAGATCAAACAACTGACGAATAGACGGATTAACATTGGGTTCCAGACTGTAGGTTATATTGCTGTTGGGTTTGCCTGGTACCTGTGCCATGACCTGTCAATCAAGATTTATAGATGGATTACAGAATTGGGAAATTTTTACAAACGGCGTTATCTCCATGTGTGATTGAGGATGTGTATGATAAAAACCAACCTGTGTATAAGTCAGCTCGGTACCTCATCTACATTCTGAGAAAATAATGAAAAACTGTATTTTCAAGAAATTGTGCAAAGCCACTGTCCTATTTAGGCTGGTTCCTTGGTTATAGAGTACAGAAAACAGAGCCCCTGACTACATGAAGGCACCCTTGATCTCTGGTAGGGGTGGTTATCTCATTGAAGGATGTATGCATATGAATATAAATACTGTAGTTGTATAAGTTTACCTGTAAGAATGGAAATCCCTGGCCAACATTTTCAGTCAAGTTGACCTCATATCTGACTTTGGTGAACTCCGGTGGATCGTCCTGCCCGTCGACGAGCAACACCATAACGGTGGCTTGTGATTGGTGGAAAGGCTGGGCCTGGTCGGTGGCCGTGACTGTTAGATTATAGCTGGGCTGGAACGTATAGTCAGGCAGCGCCCCCAGAACCGTGATCACGCCGTTAAAGGAGTCGATTACAAAATAGCTGCCTTCATTACCTGCATAAAAACAACAAATAATTTGACATAAGTACACAGTCTGTGATTTAAACGATAATCTACATGTATGGGTTTCTAACTTAAATTTGAATGCGGTTCAAAGAAATCTGTTGAAAAATACCAAATGTCGCACCTGCATTTGCACAAAATTCCATTTATTTGACCGATTCTCCTATATTTTGTTACAAATAATGGAGGTTTTTAAAATTATCTCATTCAACTGCTGGTATTTCTCGGTACTATCTATCAACTAATGAAATCCGTAAGTCCTAAAATATAGGGTTAAAAGGTCTCCGATGTAACAGGGGACGCCGTATCCCAACTTCATGGAATGACCCCTATAACACAGAATCATTTGTTATGATTTCTAAACGTACCTCCAGTAATACTGTATTGAACCTGTCCCCCTTGGCCCAAATCGGGGTCCGTGGCAGACACGGTTACAACCACCGTGCCTTGGTCGGCATTCTCCGACAGGTCTGGTTTCAGATACACACTCTGGGTGAATGTTGGGGCTTCATCGTTTACGTCAGTTACGGTGATGGTGATGGTCGCTGGGAAATTGAGTGAAAACAATTTGCTCATTAACCTCATAGAGCATGTTTTTACCATAGGCGTAGGAGACGGAGGGAGGGGGAGGGGGGGGAGGGAGACATGGGGGCTGGTCCCCCCCCCCCCACTTTCGAAAGTGGGGGAGGGGAGCAAAGATGTCAATTTGCACCACCCCCACTTTTTTGCCTCTCATATATGATGTAATTCATATTTTGTCGGCAAAATCATGGTACTGTCGGCAAAAATAAAAAGGTTAATGGAACTAATATAACACGGCTTATAAAACGCCACAGCAATGGCAATGCTATTACATTATATTACATGTATGTCCATACATGCTGTTGCGTGAGGGCGCTCACCTGCTTATTTATTAAAATAAATAAGTGCAAAGTGAAAAATGCAGTTATTTTGCATCTACTTCGAATGGTCTGTTTTTTGTCCTAGCGGAAGATTTTTGTCCAGATGCTAAACAGCACCTCTGATGGATTTTGTCCGGGCGACGCACCAGAACAAAACAGGTAGTGGAGTAACCTACATATCTGATTTAAATTCTTTATATTATTCCAACTTTAATATTTACAAGCTCTTTGTAAGATTTAACTACAGTACTATAGAATTGCTGTACCATACCTGTATTTCGTGGTGGCTGATCGCCATCGTTATAAGCTTCGACGGTCAACACGTACGAGTCCCGCGTCTCTCTGTCAAAGGCTGTTTGGCCTCGCGTGATCACACCCGTCGTCGCGTTGATCCGGAAGTTGTTATTTTCATTGCCTTGGACGATGCGATAAAGAACAATGGCATTGTTTCCGATATCTCTGTCTGTTGCTTGCACCTGACATAATTTAAAACAAAAAAGTTATGGTTTTAAAGAATTCTGAAACAGGGTGCAATTTTATTTTTATTATATTTTTTGGGAGTGGGGGGCGGGGGGGGGGGGGGGCGTGGTCGGGGGTGGGGGGTGGTAGGGGTTGCAGAAAGAAGTTAAAGCTTGTAATGTCTGTCATTAGGGAGACCTCCGACTCACAGGACGAATGCTCTAACAGCCGAGCTATAAGGCATAGTGGTATACTCCCTTAGGTTTCCCCCAAGACCTCTGACACACTGGTCGGATGCTCTACCAGCTGAGCTATGAGGCACAGTGGTATACTCCCTTAGGTTTTCCCCAAGAACTCCGACACACCGAGGAGATGCTCTACCAGCTGAGCTATAAGGGACAGTGGTATATTCTCAGGTTTTCCCTACAAACCCAATTTTTCTCTCAGTGTTGCATGGGTTCGCAACTGAGCAAAGCTTCTATTATGCATGGTATGCAAATGAATGGGGCTTGGCTAGAGGCCCAGATTTCCCAGGATTGGCCCGATTGGTGAGTAAACTCAATAATTGACCTACCTTAATTATCTCGTCACTCTCAGCCGCGTCTTCCGGCACAGACTGCGCATAGTTCTGCAAATCGAACACGGGCCTGTTGTCGTTAACGTCGGTCACCGTGACAACCACGGTGGCTACGGCGCGCAGATTGCCGTCCCCGCCCTGTCGATCCAATGCATTGACGATAAGCGTATAGGTGTCTTGAGTCTCCCGGTCCAGCGGTGTCGTAGTTCGGAGATCACCGCTTATGCGGTCTAACAAAAATGGGCCGGTTGGATTGTTTCCGGATATGTCAATTTGGTAGACAATGGCACTGTTGAGACCTAGTATAAAAGAAAACAATACTCCAAATAGTTATTTCACTTGCATAAATGGAATTAAATCGTAAATTATCATATATTTTATGTTAACTTTTTCTCAAAAGAGTAATATTTATTTTATTTCTCAATCTTACCGATATCGGAGTCATTTGCAAGCAACCGTAAGATGATTCCAACCGGTGTATTTTCAACGACCGTCACCGGATACACGGGCAGACTAAATACCGGCGTGTTGTCGTTCACGTCCGTAACGACGATCACGACGTTAGTCGTCGCTTCGAACGTGCCGTCCGTGACTTGAACTTCAACTATGTACCGGTCGCGTTGTTCGCGATCGAGAGAATTCATGGTGGTGATGCGGCCCGTGCTGTGGTCTATTATGAACTGAGGTTGGGGACCGGTGAAGGTGTATGTCAGGGTACCGATGGTGTCTGGGTCGCTGGCCGTCACCTGGTAAAATATAAAACAATGAGCCTTATTTCAAGTTTAGTTTATTGCACATGTTTTGTGATATACATGCTGGGGTCTATTATGAACTGAGGTTGGGGACCAGTGAAGGTGTAAGTCAGGGTACTAATGGTGTCTGGGTCGCTGGCCGTCACCTGGTAAAATATAAAACAATGAGCCTTATTTCAAGTTTAGTTAGACATGTTTTGTGATATACAGTATTAATCTTAAATTTCAGGAAGAAAAACATTTCCCACTACAGTAAAAGTACTTGCATTACTAAAAACGCACTCCCCTACTCGTGCGTCCCGAGGCCCTGTGGAAATCTGCCCCCGTGGAAGCAGCGATAGAAATCTTGTCACCACTCTGGGCCAATCAGGACACTTGGCAGTACATTGCGGGTGTTCATTACATGCACGCAGATTGTCATGTAAGTTTACACAGTACAGTGTAATACTCAGTTGCGCTGGCCGTATCCGTGTTGGTGATTGGCTGCTATTTAAAGTGTTTGTCATCACACACCCTGTTATTAATTTGAACAACTGCGGAGGAAATAAAAACGTCGCCAGAAACTTCGGTAGGAGGGGGTAGTCATGAAGAACAAAAACCCAATCCAATTTTTGGAAAGCATAGAAATTGTTTCTCTTCAGCATAACATGACAAAATTTATTAAATTACATCAAAATGACTCGTGTGCATTCGCTAAGCGTAACATCCGCCTAACTTCACAGATTGTAACGGCGCTTAGCAGAGTGGAAATGCCCCGAGATCTCAGGATGATGTGTGCCACATATTTTGCACCCCAACTTCATGTGTGCTTGATCAGAATCTTAAGTTTTAAGCGTAAATTATTTAGTCCTGTCTTAAAGAAAATAAAACCAACCTGTCCGACAAGCGTCCCTGATTGTTCGTTCTCTGCCACCTCAAACCTGAACGGGGCGCCGGTGAATGTCGGCGGTGTGTCGTTGATATCCAGTACAGAGACTGTGACAACAGCTAGCCGGTTGGACGAACGCTGTGGGTTACCATCTAAAGAACAAACAAAATGTGTTAATTGGCAAATTTCAAATTAGTATCGACAGCCTTGTTTCAGATGCTGAGCCATTGTATTACGTCACACATCTTTTCATTGGCAAAATGTATCACAAAAAAAGCACGAGACCCTCGCTTTCTTTAAGTTGGTACAATAATGGTATTGACCCCTTTCCAATGACCTCATTTTTGGAGTCAAATAATGCCGCGTCATTGTGGAAGCAATGTGCGTGCACGTTGTGCGTGTCCACAGCACGCATATCGCACTATACTGAGACTCCCATTGGTGAATTAAACCGCATTACGCCAACCAGAGAGACACACAATACGCACGCACATCGCTTCTACAATGACTCAGCATTATTTGACTCCCAATATGGCATATTTGCACATGTTTGAAAGGGGTCAATATGCTCCAAATGTATTTTTGAGTTACGTCATGGAGATTAATTCAACTTACTATCTTGTACATTGACATTGACTTGAATAGACTGGATCAGTTCTCTATCAAGTGGCATTCTGGTGTAGATCCGGCCTGTTGACTCGTTGATGTACAGATAGAGATTAGACGTGATCAGCGTGTACTTCAACTGGGCATTCACACCTAGGTCTGCATCAGTGGCCATTACCTGGAAGATCAAACATTAGCGTTCACACAGGGTTCTTAAAGCGGGATCAGGACCCTTGAATGAGTTCAAAATCTTTTAAAGTAGGATTAGGATCCTCAAAGAAGTCAGAATCAGAATCAGAATCCTCGAAAAAAGATCAGGATTTTCAAAGCAGGACCAAAATCTTATTCAAGCAGGATAAAAATCTTCAAACAGGATCAAGATACTGAAATGAATTCATGATTCTCTAAGCAGAATCACAATCCTTAAATGAGTTCATAATCCTCCAGGCAGGATTAGGATCTTCAAAGCAGGATCAAGATTCTCAAAGTGGGATCGCAACCCCTAAACAAAATTGTGATCCTCAAAGCGGAATCACGATCCATCAAGCAGAATCATGATTCTTTAAGTGGGATCATGATCCTCCACACAGAATCAGGAACTTAAAAATAATTCTAATTTAGGGTTTGTTTTGCCCCAACCGACATAGCTTCCCCGAGACACTATGAGTAAAACTTGGCGTGCTCGGTTGGGACTCGAACCCAAAACCTCCTGCATACTAGGCAGACGTCTCAACCACTCAACCTGGCTGGTGTTAGCAGTCGGTTCGAATCATTTAGCAGCGGGTACCGCAAATGATGAGAGAATGCGATTCGGTTTTTTTGGCGGTTCACAATGACAAAACATGACTGCAAAATTATAGCTATAAACAAAAACAAACACACCTCAACAACGAAAGTGTTCGCGGGTTGTCCTTCAACCACGGAAGCAGTGTACACGTCTTGAAGCCACTGTGGGTCGTTGTCGTTAAAATCACGTACTTCCACCACTACGTATGTCGTTGTGCTGAGTGGGGGCGCTGCATTGTCTTGCGCACGGATGGTGATGTTGTATGACGAAATCGTCTCGCGATCGAGCGGTTTAAGAAGAACAATGTTGCCCATGGTAGGGTTAACGAAAAAGGTCCCTGCAGTGGAATACGGTATAACAAGACAAAATTATCAAAATCATGACCTGTCATCACAAAATGAGCTGATATATGTATTTTTGAATTCAGCAGAAAAACAGCTGTCCCAATGGTATATACATGTAACACTTAAGGTAAAACTATTCCCCAAACGCAACACAGCTTGGAGAAGTGGTAGTGTTCAAACAAATCTTACAAATCTGGTTAATTAAAGTAATATTGTAAGAGGAAAAACAGTTAACAAAAATTAACTATTGCCTACTGGAAATAATTTCCGTGAGCTGCTTAGCTAAACAAATATGCTTAGCCAAGATAAAAATTGTGCTAAGATTCTTAACGTACCGTCTTCGTTTCCGCTGATGATCGAATACGTGACTTGACCCGCAGCACCGGTATCTGCGTCGTCGGCGATTACGCGGCCAATTGTCAGTCCTGCGTCCGAAAGCTAAATAATGAAACAACGAAATGTAAAAATTACGTAATGTGGCATTAAGAGCTTGACCATATCAAATTTGTTACCTCACCCCCCCCCCCCCCCCCCCCCCCCATTTGGAAAATATTAAAAAATAATTTTACCTCGATGACTGATATGAAGTAATTTGGCTGTTGAAATACCGGAGGGCTGTCATTTATGTCCGTGATAGTTACACGAACAGTAACTTCACTCACACCGTCTCTGGAAAAAGAACAGCCAAAAGAAAGTTGAAAAAAAACAAACAAACAAACCTATAAACAGTTAGGGAAATAGATAGCAAAGAATAAAATATGCTCATAACTTTTTCTTTTTTTTAATTACTAAAACGTTTGGGCTGCGACTTGCTCATGTTCTACTTTCTGGCAACTAGTTGTACCCAGTTGCGTCGATGTACGCGTACTTGCAACTAGTTGCTGTCAGTTGCACGAGTGTGTCTGAATATGTTTGAAGCACATCAACAGCAACTAGTTGCTTCCAGTCGCAAGGTCGATATAGACATGGCTGGAGGCTCCCAGTTGCCGCTAGTTGCGCAACTGATCAGTTGCTGTGGATGTGCACACTACACACACATCGACAGCAACTGATCAGTTGAGTTGCTGCCAGTTGCAGGGTCGATGTACGCTAGGCTTTAGAGAGTTATCGATACTTACGCTGGCGGTACAGCCGGTTCTGTGTTGCGAGCTTGCACCGTTAGCAAGTAGGTGCTAGCCGAAGTCTCAAAGTCGATATTAGAGGTTGTCGTAATAGCACCGCTCATGGGGTCAATGGCAAAGAAACCCTATAACATACATAAAAGAAAATGAATTAAATAATATGACTAATAATGTTAGAATACGCAAATTATACAGCATGGTTTAAGGCCGGGGAAATAGTGAAAACTAATGACCCTGAGATGTTGGATGATTGAGACTATCTCCCAAGGTACTCATTCTAATTTTAGTTAAAGGGGTATGTCCAGATCAAATTTTTGAGCCCCCATTTTTCCCATGGGTGTTGTGATTTTGATATGGGATATAGTTTGAAAACCACTAATGTTTTGTGAACTAATTTATTTGGTTGCATAAAGCAGTGCAGTAATTTCAACAAACGTTTTGCTTCCACATCCAAATTGGAGATTGCAAATATACTGTTTTCTTCCCATGGATAGTATTTTGGAGAGGCATTTTATATGGTGGTTGGGTTAAAATGAAATCCATTTTCTTAAAAATCTGAACAAGCTCTTTTAACAGACCTGTTGGTTGCCGCTGATGATACTGAATTCCGTGACTGCGTTTATGCCCTGGTCCGCATCGGTAACAGTAACCGTGGTTATCGGCGTGTTCATTGGAGAGCCTTCCTCCAGGGCTACGTTCCGGTCGCCTGGTAGAATGAAAAATTGTTAAAATTACCAATTACAATTTTCGCAAATAAAACTGCTTCCGGGAAAAGAAAAACATGGATAAAACTAGAGCTTCGCGTTTGTGTTTTTTACAAACGCAAGGTGATCGGGTGACATAAACATTGAAATGATGATGACGACACAGTTTTGAGATTGTTTGAAAACTTGAGTTGTTTGATGTTGAAAAAGTATTGGAATTCTCAAGACATGACTCTGACTATTCAACGCTAAAATTGTGTATCTGATGACGTCATCATTGTCAATCTCATCATAACGTTACTATTGTGTGCACAGATTGTTCAAGTATCTACTGAAGAACAAATTTTGACATGTATATGTGGTGAAAGAATCTTTTCAATATCTATTACAGTTCTAAAGATTTTGTCATTTGAGATCATATTACTGTAGTATATCGCCGTGTGGGGAGTTGGGGTTCAATTGCATCTAGAATAAACTGACGCTCCAGTCAACTTGAGTTGCGGTCCACCATGTCCATTTTATTTCCAACACAGCAACGATTTCCAGCATGTCACATTCACAGTTTTCGGTGAGAAGACATATTTACGCTGGTCCGCCGACTAAGGCTAGCCGTACATAATTACACCCAAGATACAACAGCTAAGTCACAAAAAGTAAATGTTCTTGTGCTATCAAGTGTTCATTCAACTTTCCTGGCGATGATGCCACGGAAACTAGCAGTTTTACATCTTCAAAAGTCAAATTTTCTCGGTTGTAAATCAATCCCTGCTTATTATGTCTCGTCTGTCTGACTTATTCACTACTCGCGCACGTACGTGTATATCATTGGCCGTGTGGCCCAGACATCCTCCCTAAAAAGATACATTATGACCTCTGACCCGAGACAGGCTGCCTAGATACAAGTTATATTATTAGAAGTCGAGCACTATATATGGGCGCAAATCTTCAGATTAGTGGAGGCTTGGCATAGCGCCCTCAAACGACTGAGTTGGCTTAATTATCAAGGGACCCAACAAATAATTTATCCACATTACGTAACCACCGTGCAGGTGATGACGTCATCAGTGGTATATGTAGTCATAAAGTCCACATGTGAGGGAACATTTCGTTCCGTAGAACTATGGTCAAATTCCCTACCACTTTGGCTCTATTTGCATTCAAAATGCTAAAAAAAGTGTACATTTTCGAACCTCTTCCGGTTTGGACCGGAGGTTTGGGTCACACAGGGGTCATGCCATTGTATGATTTGTTCAGTTCATTGCGACCTATCATGCTGTAAAAGAATTGTTCAAGTATCTATTACGATTCTTGAGATATGAATTTTTGAAATAATAACCATTTAATTTTTGTAATTTGATACCTGCGACGATATCATGACGTCACAATGTTGTGCACAAATTGTTCAACAATTTGATAAACATCAAGTTCTTAAATGTGGCGAAAGAATCATGCAAAGATCTGCTGTAGTTCCCAATATACAGCATTTTTAAACAATTCAGCTCCAAATTTGCGTATTTTGACACCACATTACGTAACTACCGTCCATGTGATGACGTCACCAATGGTATAGTCAAAAAGTCCACATGTGTGGAACCATTTCGTTCCGTAGAAATATGGTCAAATTCACTACCACTTTGAATCTATTTGCATTCAAAACGCTTAAAAAATGCACATTTTCGAACAACTTCCGGTTTGGACCGGAAGTAGGCGTCACACAGGGGTCATGACATCGTATGATTTGTTCAGTTCATTTAGACTTATCATGTTGTGAAAGAATTGTTCAAGTATCTTATACGGTTCTTGAGATATGAATTTTTGAAATAATAACCTTTGAATTTTTGTAATTTGACACCTGATGACGTCATGATTACGTCACACTTGATGCCATTATGATACTATACATTCTGGTGAAAGTCTGCCGTAGGGCCTATGTCTGTATCTAATTTACTAACGATTCAGCTTGGTCTTGGTTTGATGGGCATTGTTGCTGGTAAGTGTAAAAATTGAGATTCTCAGTTTCGTTGAACTTTGACCTCCAATTGACCCCAGAAGGAAGGGTCAGATAAAAATGCCCACACAAAGAAAATTGTAGCACAGAATGTCATCTATAAACCTGCCAAATACGAAGATCCTGGGTCACGTGGTTTTCAAGACGGAAGCATTTTAAAATATGCATATTTTGGTTTTTTGGGGGTGTAATTTGATACTTGATGACGTCACGATGACGTCACGCTTGATGCCATCATAATATTATACACGCTGGTGAAAGTCTGCCATAGGACCTGTGCCTGTACTTAGTTACTTAAAGATTCAGCTTGGTTTGATGGGCATTGTTGCTCAATAAGTGCAAAAATTTAGATTTTCGTTTTCGTTGAACTTTGACCTCAGATTGACCCCAGAAGGAAGGGTCAGATGAAAATGCCCACACGAAGAAAATTATAGGCCATGATCTTATCTATAAGCCTACTAAATACGAAAATCATGGGTCACGTGGTTTTCCAGACGGAAGCATTTTAAAACATGCATATTTTAGTCATTTTTGGGTTGTAATTTGATACCCAATGACGTCACAATGACGTCACACTTGTATGCACACCTTCACATTGGGGTTGATGTTCCTACAAAGTTTCAAGTTGATAGCTTGAACCGTTTTGAAGAAAAGCTCTGGAAACGTTTGAGTGGAAAAAGAAGAAAAAGAAAAAGAAAAAGAAAAAAAAAAAAAGACAAAGAAATCGTACAATATCAATAGGTGATCGGAATGAGTTCCGATCACCTAATAATTCACTGGTAAAAAGGATATCAGACATGCACCTTTAATGTTGAGATCTACCCTGGGGAATCTTGACCTCAAGCCTAGGCCCATTGATTTGTGTACAAACATACATGTATGTTTTTTTAAGGCCCTTTTGCTGCTGTGCATAAAATCAGCTGTCAATCGTCCTACTGTGGGCCCAGTAAACAGCTGTGTCTTGAGGGGACCTCCATTCATCTATTTAGGCCATTATAGAAAGGTTTGTGTCTGCCAAACAGTGTTATTTACGCGTTATACGAAGTGCCTTCCGGAGTCTCCCCTTGGAGCCTCCGTGCAATGTTTTGGGCGGTGCATCTCTGAGGATTAAAAAGGTTGACCCTACTTTACATGCTCTATATTTCAGCATAAAATCAAAATATCAATAAGGTGTACATTTGAGGTAATGAGTTACATATTGGTTTATAAAGTAAACTTACCATGAGTAAAAATAGGATCATTGTCGTTTGCATCCAACACGCTAACAAACACTGTTGCAGTGGAGGTCATTGTGTCCTGTGCTATGAGCTAGAAGTGAAGGGGAAAAAAGAAAGAAAAATTGTTGAATTAATTTTGGCAAATAAAGTAGAGTCTAACTATTAAACCTCGGTTTAAGGGTTAAACTAGACTTAGACTCGAGTTTAATTAAACCCAACTTTCAGAAACAGAAATTGATTTAGACCAGACTTAGGCTGGATCCGAAATAGTGGCTTTGGCTGTGGCTGTTGCTATGCTGTTGCTAAGGACTGTCATTGTCTGCCCATAGCAACAGCCATAGCCACAGCCAAAGCCACTTATTCGGATCCAGACTTAGACTGGAGTTCAGGTTTAAGTCTGGTTTAGTTAAACTCAAGTCTAAATTTAGACTCGAGTTCAGCTAAACCAGACTTCAGAATACAGGCCAGGGTGCTTTCACCTGCAGTTTACGAGTCAGTGACCTAAACTGTCGGCCACGGTACTCCCCCATTTAGACTCACCTGCAAGTTATACTCCTTTGTCACCTCAAAGTCCAATGGACGAAGGAGGGTCAGTGTGACCCTGGCCTGGTCCACTGCTGACGAAGGGGAGACAGAAAAGGGTACGATGTTGCTGTTTTGGAGGGTGATGCGGAAATTGCCTTGAATGTCCTACAAAAAAATGACAAATACAATTACATGAACAAAAGTGAAATATCTTCTAAGAAAATTTCCTTGAAATTTTTGCCGCTCCTGGGACTAATTTTATTTAATTTAATTCGATCTACTTTAGCGGCTGCTTTATGTGAACAGTATACTACTCGTCGTTTAATCTTCGTTTGATCCTCACTTAGTGAGATGTGAACGCATGCTTCTTTAACTAACAATTACAGTAAACATTTTCTAATGTTAACGGGTTTATAAAAACACTAACCACTTCGCCGTCCGTGACTTCGATTCCAACTGGCAAAATGAAACCCGGATTTTCGGACTCGGACACGCTGACTTGATATGCTGACTGGTTGAACGATGGCGGCTCGTCATCAATGTCGTTAATATTGATGGTAAAAGTATTGAAGGCTGATGTTCCGCCATTGGGGCCGGTCTCTATTGCCTGTTGAAATAATAGAAAATAAAAAAATTAAGGGATTGTATGATTTTTTTCCAGTTTAAAAAAGATATGCAAATAATACTCCGACCAAAAGATCCAGAAGGTTGAGCGATATAAACAAAATTTTCTGTCAGTATTAAATGTGTATGACCACCCATTGTGGCAAAGCTGACCACACCCGTCTCTGTAACACCTATACGAAAAATAAGGGCTCAAAAATGTGATCTAGAAATGCTCAAGTTTTAAAAATGGAATTAATTTAGCACATTATTTACCCTGACGACGATTTCGACCGAAGCTGGCGTGTTGACGTTCTCACGATCTAGCTCCCTGGCTACAACCAACATCCCACTAACAGGGTCCAGACTGAAAAAACCACCGATGTTTCCTGGGAAGATTAAAGACGGATTACATGATTGGAAAACTTTTTAAAACAGGAACAACGGCATCACATAACTAAAGAATAATGTTGATAAACTGCCTTGTAGAAATTTCAGCCACATAGTTAACCATAGTTTGACTATTTGCAACCGAACGCAGTCTAGTCAACGATGGTTAGGCATGTCTGGTTGACCATTTGGAACCAGCCCATAGGGCACGGTCGCGCTGGTCACTGGTACCCATCATGTATAGAGTTGATGCAGTGTTTTGCGCAGAACCAACTGACTATTAAACCAAAGGCGTTCGGACTTGCACGTTAATGCGCATGTGTGTTGCCAGAATGACATTCATCCAGTGGTTGATTCTAGTCGTGAATCGAATTTAGATGCAGTAATACTTCAGAAAACCTGAAAAATGTGTATGAATAAGATGTCTGCAGACAACTTTTCAAAAAACCACCTTCAGTTGGAAATTTCTTCACAAAGATATCATTTTACACGGGAAAATATCATGTGGTGTTTGTTACCATTGCTATCAACACTTTTAGTCGGTTTTTTTTGTCAACTCGTGAAGTAAACTTTTTGGTCACTGCAAATGATGTATTGGGGGTTTAAAGTTGACAATTACTTTACCTGCAATGATACTGTAGGTGATGTCATTTGCATCGGTAGTATCCTGGTCCTCAGCTAGTACAGTCACAATATGCGTGTTCTACAAAGACAGAAAAATAGATAAAACGAAAAATTTGCAATCTCCAATTTGGATGTGGAACCAAAAACGTTAGTGTAATCACTGAACTGCTTTATGTAACCAGATAAATTAGTTTACAAAACATCGGTGGTGTTTGCGCTATCCTTGAAAATATACGGATTGAGGACGCGATTTCAGAATGGTTATAAGAAAAATATGGCAAATTATTCGGGATCAAAATGTGATCTGGACACGCTCCTTTTGAGTCGAGTCATAACTTACCACTGGCGTTCCTTCGTTAACTGTCCTGTTGTAGGGTATGTTGATGAACAATGGACCAGTGTCTTGTACATCCAGAACTTGAACCGTCAGTGTGCTGGTCGAGCTTAGTTGGTTGGCTGCATTGTCCTGAAAAAAAGAATTTAATAAATAAATAAAATTTAATACAATTTTAAAAGAATAAATAAAATGATGAAAATGATAAAAATATCTTGGCAACAAGTAATGAGGGCAGAATTCTGGATGCATGACCTACACAGTTTCAATTGAAAGAAGCTGGGAACAAGACTCAAACTCCAGCTGTATAAAATGTGATGGTATTTTGTGTGGTATTTTGTGTGGTATTTTGTGATATTGTGCATGGTATTTTGCGTGGTATTCTGCACAGCATTTTGCGCGGCACTTTGTGTGGCATCTGTGCCGTATTTTGCCGGCATCTGTGCAGTATTTTGCGCGGCACCTGCGCAGCGCCTGTGTGGCAACGGCGCGGTACTGGCGCGGTACCGGCACAGCACTCCTGTGACACTCAAAAAGCTTTTATACTTGATCACTCCATTTCACTTATTTTTTTGTACAATTTTATCTTCAACCACAATATTGTCGGATGACGTCTTGGTCTCTTTTTCGGTCATTTCTGAACTGAAGTTTCAGTTTTGGCACTTGCATCTCGGTTGTGAGATTCTGGGTCTTGTCTACAACAATTCTACTTACTGTAGCTATGACAGTCAGGCTGTAGACTTGGTTGGTCTCGTAGTCAAGGGGCCCGATCGCAGTGACTTGACCCGTGTAAAGGTTGATCATGAACGGTACATTTGTGTCCTGTAAATAAAAAACGAAAATAGGATTTTTTGAGAAAAAAAAGGTAGATCTTGGTTCAGAAATTGTTTTACGAACTCTGTAATCCATTTGTATTTTTTTCCCTTGGGATCCCAAATTAACAAATTTGAAACCGGTCTGCGCACTTCCGGCTAAAATTTCTACAAGGTACTTTGTGGGGTACCGTGGCCGAGTGGTTTGGGTCACTAACTCGCAACACTCGGGTGAAAACTTGGGGTTGCAGGTTCGATACCCAGCCGTGATACCTGTGCTCTTGAGCAGGGCACTTAAACACACTTGCTCCATCCTTCGGAAGGGATGTAAAGCCGTTGGTCCAGTGTGTTGTGTAACACACTTAAAAGATCCCAGAGCACTCTTTCGTGAAGTGTAAGGGGATTCCGCGGTGTCTCTGGCTGTTGGCTGCCAATGGCACCACCCACCTATGTATCTCAATGTTTAGGTTGAACATACTTGTAAGCTTCAAGCAATTCAGCCTACGGGCTGCGAATTGAAGTTCATTAAACCCATTAAAAAATGTGAACGGCAGTACGTCATTATATGAAACACGCAAAAGGCCGATATCAACAAACCTGAGAGAACGAAAATGTGACGAAGCCACCGCCACCTAAATCAGGATCAGTTGCCTTCACATCAAAGATGGGAACATTTATAGCGTTTTCAAAGACCGTTGTGGTATTAGGAAGATTGATGAATGTTGGTGGTGTATCGTTGATGTCGTCCACAAGAAGGGTACCTCCGGTTTCAACCTGCGATCAAAAATGAAGTCTGAGATAATCCCAACGATAAACAACTGCTATAGACCGTATCGAATAGCCGCCATTTCGTGTGGCAGTTTTTTGTTCCTTGAGAACATGCATGGTTGCACATATTGTACTTTGATTGTCGAACGGTGTAAGTAACAAAAGGTGCCCCACGAAATGGCGGCTATTCGCTACGGTCTATACAGTGTTGTAATGACTCGGACTCGAGTTGACTGGAATCCCGATTTTCACCGACTTGACTTGTCTTGAGACACGAACCTGAAATGACTTGACTTGGACTCGAGTCACTGACACAAATGACTTGACTTGAGACTCAAACCTCAACTTCAGACTCGAACCTCAAATGACTTGACTTGACTTGACCTCGAGTCACTGACACAAATGACTTGACTTGAGACTCAAACCTCAACTTCAGACTCGAACCTCAAATGACTTGACTTGACTTGGACTCGAGTCACTGACACAAATGACTTGACTCGACTTGGACTGGAACATTTTTTAAATCGAGTCTGCCAAAAATGAAATGGAACTTTTATGCAATTCTTGGCCAGAACAACAAAAATACCCAACATGAATGCAAGTTTAGACTCATTTTAAAAATAGCTTGAACAAATTTATGGTCGTGACTACTCCCCTCCCCCCTTCCTATGCTTTGTGGAACTATGAAAATGTTTACAACTTTGGATGGTTCCTGAAAGAAACAAACTTTACCGGGTCGTTTGCACCATCACTGACAGCGACTGTGAATGAATACGTGTCTTGTTGCTGAAAGAAAAAATTACACAAATGTGACGGTGAAAACTGACTAAAAACAAAGTAGAATAAATCAGGGGCTCGGGTTCTAGTCCGGATCCCAGTTCAATGATAGAGCACTGCTATAATATACCTGAGGCGTGGGTACGAATCCTGGTCCCAGTTCAATGGTAGAGCACTGGTATGTTAAACCAGAGGCTCGGGTTCGAATCTCGATCCCAGTTCAATGGTAAAGCACTGGTGCGTTAAATCAGCGGCTCGGGTTCGAGTCCCGATCCCAGTTCAATGGTAGAGCACTGCTATATTATGCCAGAGGCTTGGGTTCAAATCCTAATCTCACTTTAATGGTAGAGCACTGGTGTGTTAAACCAGAGGCTTGGGTTCGAATCCTGGTCCCAGTTCAATGGTAGAGCACTGCTATATTACGCCAGAGGCTCAGGTTCGAAACCTAATCCCAGTTCAATGGTAGAGCACTGGTGTGTTAAACCAGAGGTTTGGGTTCGAATCCTGGTCCCAGTTCAATGGTAGAGCACTGGTATGTTAAACCAGAGACCCAGGTTCAAATTCTAAATAAAAGCATGTAAAATTAGCAATTATTCACTGAAGTTAGAGTGCCAGGTTTTTAGTGGTTTTAGAGAAAAGTGCTAAGACCACTGGTATGTTAAAACAGACACTTGGGTTCGAATCCCACTTTGGCAAAATTCTCTGCCTCTTACCTCTCTGTCCAATCGACGTCTCAGAGTCAAATAAGCCGACTTGGGTCCTTTAGGCGTGATAATAAACAGTTCTTGGGCCACGTGGTCTACGAGGCTGAATATCAAAGTGTCCGTGTCCGGATCGGAAGCATTCAGTTCGTATACATTCGTGCCTAGAGTCAAAAACAGAATTAAATTGTCAATGGTGAAAGAAGCCTCATTTCCTACTTGAAATTATTACCCCCGCGGCGAGTTCAACCCTGCACAGGGCGCCGGGGATGAAAATCTTGGCCCCGGTGCAAGACACTTTCCCTGGGGCGAGAACGGTAGTGTGAAACAAGGCAGGGGTGAACAAAAGAGCACTAATTGAACTTTTTTCTTCGCAAACATGTTTAATTAATCTAGGCTTCCTAAAAAAAACTTCATTCTCTAAATCAGGTATTCGTTTTCAATTCAAATCTGAATGAATACACCAATGTTGACAGCTCTGTCAGAAAATGCCCTCTCCGACAGAAACGCTTGGTGGCGCTAATTAAGTATCGTGAAATGCCCGAATTGGGAAGAACGTAATCCAACATTACTGGATAGTGATAGACTCTATATACTTACCAGGTAGTATGCTTTCTGGGATTTGGATGGTAAGGGGACCATCTAGAAATCTTGGTGGGTCGTTTGTGCTGCTCGCCGCTAAAATAAAACAAACAATTCTCACGTCAATAAACTTCCAAAATTCTTTGACTGAAATTTTGGCCATTTTTATTCGACTGATTCAACTCCCAAGCTTAAAGGCCCAGTGTATCATTTGCAATGACCCCAAAAAGTAATCGACGAGTTTACAGGGGAAAAGTTCTGAAAGTATAGATTGAATTAATAACAACTATCCAATGAAAGGTTTCCGTAAAGATAAAATTATTTAGATCATTTGCAAACGATTTACTTATTTTTGGTTCGCATCTACGCGGTCTAAAATGCATGGGCGCTGTGTACTGCGTGTTCCAACGCGATGCATTTTATGGATCGCTCACACATGCAGTATATGATGTGCGCCACAGAGTGCATGACGCAAGCCACATAGTACCCGATCAACTGAGAACGAATATTTAAAACACCCCGCCAAGACCAGGAAAACGCAAATGGATTTTCATGTTTTGTTAAACGTGGTACATTTGACAAAGCTGAAATTTCTTCGGATGAGTTTGTTGATGTCTTTCTTTTGATTTATAATGGTTTTATTCGCAGAATCGCTCAAAAACAGATCATCTACAGGGCCTTTAGAAATTGATAAGTACAATTGTAAATTTGTTTCAATTTTTTTAAACATGTTTTTACTAACCTTGGTTGCACGTAATCCCTGTCCAGCGCGAAGTGCAACTGCAGATGAAACTAGTGCCCGAATTCCTACACGCGCCACCGTTCAAACACGGACTCGAATCGCAAGGCGATGCTGCAACCAAAGTTTGCGAGAAAGAACATCTTAAATAACACAGAGAAACGACGGCGACGAAAAATCTGGACGGAAACATGGCGGTTGCGATGATGCGTTCACCGTCATAAAATCCAATCGTTGAACTGTAGTTTTCTTTTGTGCATCGTAATATCGTCCAGAACTAGCACTAGCCTGAATTCACCATGTATTTGAACACACGACAGACCTGTGTATCACGACTCCATGTTAAATCTCACAATATTTTATCAACTCTTTACAAACACATGTACAACGTTGTGTCACTCAAAATGGTCTTCAAAATGGTTTCCCTTTCTTCGCCCATTGAACAACTTATAACTCATAACAATTTGTGAAAAGTTCATTTCAGTTAGCTTAGTCATTTGGAACGGAAAAAGTCGATTCCCACGGTGCGCACTTCAAATATTACGAACAGGAAAAGCTGACAGTGTATTGAAAAGCACCCACTTTAGCCTTGACAGATAATACAAGTTAGTCATGCGGAAAGTGTTTTTCTTCCTTTTTTTCAAAGGGTATGGGTGACTAGTACGACTTGAATGGAAACTTTATCATGGTGCCCCCTTTCAGGACACCCCTCCAGGGTGAGTCCATTGTATTGCAGAGTACATCACTTAGTAAACACTGGATTATACCATTGATTTCCTAGAGGGGTGTGTGGTTCGTGGATTGTATTACTAATGCTTTGTTTGTAATTCAAATAAGCTAGAATGAGCAGCGTTTAGATTGTAATATTGAACCATTTCCAAAACAGCAATCCAACACCACATACAATGTCGATGGATTTCTGACTTAAGGGCATCTCAACAAATAATGCAGATTTATTTTTTCAAAAACAAATTTAATCAAAATATGAAAAACTTCTTTTCTAAGTTGACGTCGAAACTAATCAAAATAAAGGTGAAATATTCTTCAAACACTCTACTTCAAGCATAGTCTTTCGTTGCCATGGGCAAAGCAAGGCTCTTTTTATTTATTTATTTATTTTTTGCTTGGTCTAGAAAACAATGTTTTTTGTTTTTGTCTTTTTTCAATATCTTTGTAACACCACTTCTTGGGACTTTGTGTGAACTTGGTAAAGTAATACTGAAGTATTAAAGTAACACTAGATTGTCTATGTTTGGGAAACCCATACATTGTTTATTCTTATAATACACTGCCCGGGATAGTATTGCAAAGCCTGGCCTAAGAAACTACCAGAAACTATAACATGATAAATCGGCAACAGCAATTTAAGCCTTTTGTTCTTCTGTAAAAAGTGTGTCTAAAACCCCATGGGCACACCCTGGGTAAATAAATGGAATAAATAAATAAATAAATAAATTCACATTTGATGAAGACTAGTACACGACACCGTAGTCAACGTCCCATTCTAAGTACGTTTAATGATATTGTTATTGTTTGCCGAGCATCTAAAAAGATAGTGTGCAGTTTTTATAAGTGGGTTTTCATTTAATTGTTTAGTAAAATTTGTTAACAGTTATTAATTTGTTCTTAGTTAAATGGTTAACAGTTAAAGGAGTTTTCATTCTAACCCAACAATCATATAAAATACCTCCCCAAAATACTATCCATGGGGAGAAAACCAATCTCCAATTTGGATGTGGAAGCCAAAATGTTGGTGTAATATCACTGCAATGCTTTATGTAACCGGATATTAAAATTAGTTTACAAAACATCGGTGGTTTTTGACGATATCCTTGAAAACAGACGGATTAAGAGAGCGAAATTTCAGAATAGTAATGAGAAAAATATGACAAATGATATGGTATCAAAATCTCAACATCCATGGAGGGGTCAAAAATGTGATCTGGACACGCTCCTTTAAATGTCCCATCCTAAACGAGTGTTTTGCAAGAACCTCTATAACCATAAAAATACAAGAAAGTTGCGCTACTTACGACAGTTTCGTTCATCAAGACCATCGATGCACTCGTTAATGCCGTTACATACAAGCTGTATGTTGATGCACGTGCCTCCGGTACAGCGAAATTCCTGGTCGTTACACCGTCGTTGACACTGGTTTTCGTCCGAACCGTCTGCGCAATCAAAGCTCTGATCGCATATGCGAGACGACGGTATGCACTCCCCGCTCTGGCAACGGAAATCGTTGACTGTGAAGCAGTTTGGGCCTGTTAATGAAAAGCGACAAAAGCTGGTTTGAAATCATATTCATAATTACTTAAACACCCAATACATCATTTGCAGTTACCCAAAATTTTACTTCGCGGGTTGACAAGAAAAACCCGACTTAAAGCATTGATAGCAACGGTAACGAACACCACATGATTTTCCTGTGTAAAATGGCACTTTTGTAAGAAAAATCGCCTTTTTTTACCATTTACTTAACACAAAAAATATGAATGGATTTTTTTGTTTTTCTGAAGTATTACTGCATGATTTATGTAGCTGAAATTTCTACAAGGCAGTTTATGAAAATTATTATGTAATGCCGTTGTTCCTGTTTTTAAAAGTTTTCCAATCATGTCTTTGAACCAGAGGCTTGGGCTTAAACCTCGATCCCAGTTCAATGGTTGGGCATCTGTGTGTTAAATCAAAGGTTTTAGGTTCAAACCCTGATCCCAGTTTAATGGTAGAGCACTAGTATATTAAATCAGAGGCTCAGGTTCGAATCCCCATACAAGTTTAAAATGAACTTACCAAATTCGCAGTTTATCCCAAGGTACCCGCTCGCACAGACACAGTTGTACAGTGTTCCCAAATTGTCTCGGTTACACATCCCGCCGTTTAAGCACGGGTTGGAACTGCAAGGGTCTACACAAAAATGTTAACGTAATGTTCAGTTTATGTCTGCGCTGGTAATAAAGCTTTTGCAGGTCGGCCATATTGGGGGCAGTCACATTGTCGCTGTGCATCATGCATGAGTAGGTGTGGATCTATTGTCACATCATTTAAAGGCACAGGCTCGTCAGCAATGCGCGCGCGCCAAATTAGTGCCACGTAATACGCAGCTCCATAGCAAAAGCATGGAGCTGCGTATTTCGTGGCACGAATTTGGCACGCGCGCTTTGCTGACGAGCCTGTGCCTTTAAATAAGAAGGAAAGAATTCGGAAGTTGATCGTGGTTTCAGACCTTGTGTACAAAACATATAAGACTGGCTGAAAATGTTTTAAGTGCCTCCTCGCAAAATCTTAAAATTTTCTTACTCCTAAATTTGGGATTTCCATCAAATCTGCACTTACCGATGCGTTAGTCATTTTTAAAGAAAAACAAATTTCTGATCAACTTCTCAACTCTTACCAATGAGAAAACCTGCACCTAATATGGCTGCCGATGAATGGTTAGATATTGACTGTTCAATTTCTGTAAATGCAGGTTTGTGTTCACTTAAAAGTAAGCATTTTGGAGCTATCTTGAATTTGGTTTATCAAACTGTGTGACTAGTTTGAACTGTTTTAGCTGGAAAAAAAAACTGTCTATAGTACAGAACAGGGGCCAATTTCATGGCACTGTTTAGCACAAAGGTTTTTAAGCACTTTCCTAAAAAATTGCTTAAAAACTCAGGCACTTTCTTCTACATGTATCGCGCATATATTTAAGCATGTTAATAGAGAAATGTCAATCACTCAGGGTTAGTACCTGTAATATTAATATCACTCATTCTGTTTTAAACACCAAAATTAGACAATTACACAACAAATTATACCGACAAGTTTACAAGTACAGAGTAAATTCTCGACGACTCAAATTTCCACACCACAAATTTTCAATACTAATTAATCCCACGCACTGGAACCATGTATAACTTGATGTAATTTGTTATCCATGTCCTTAAGATTTGAGGTTTTTCCCCATGAAACTTTAACCCCAAAATTAGCAGGGTTAAAATTTAAATATCATAGAAGTTCTGAATTGTTTTTACTCAAACACAACAAATAAAGAACGGACGGCACAACATTAAAACCACTACTTCACCAACAGTTAACCTCGTCTGCACAACCAAACAACACTACATAGAACGAAGCTTTGCAAACTAAGCACGGCCGAGGAAATTAAAATGTTTTGGTCCGGTGGCTACTTTACCAAATTCAGGCAGTTTTTGCGAGTTCTACTCGCTGACTCGGGTACCCTCGGGCTTCCCCCTCCCCCCCCCCCCCCCAAGACCTCTGACACATCGGACAGATGCTCTACCAGCTAAGTTATGAGGAGCAGTGGTATACTCCCTCAAGTTTTCCCCCAAAACCGCTGACACACCGGACAGATGCTCTACCAGCTGAGCTATGAGGTAAAGTGGTATACTCCCTCAAGTTTTACCGCTGACACACCGGACAGATGCTCTACCAGCTGAGCTATGAGGCACAGTGGTATTCTCCCTCAGGTTTCCCCCAAGACCTCCGACACACCGGACAGATGCTCTTCCAGCTGAGCTATGAGGCACAGTGGTATACTCCCTCAAGTTTTACCGCTGACACACCGGACAGATGCTCTACCAGCTGAGCTATGAGGCACAGTGGTATACTCCCTCAGGTTTCCCCCAAGACCTTTGACACACCGGACAGATGCTCTACCAGCTGAGCTATGAGGCTTGGTGGTATCCTCCCTCAGGTTTCCCCCAAGACCTTCGACACACCGGACAGATGCTCTACCAGCTGAGCTATGAGGCTTGGTGGTATACTCCCTGAGGTTTCCCCCAAGACCTCCGACACACCGGACAGATGCTCTTCCAGCTGAGCTATGAGGCACAGTGGTGTTCTTTCTTGGGTTTTCCTCAAGACCTCTGACACCCTGGGCAGATGCTCTACCAGCTGAGCTATGAGGCACAGTCGTGTTCTTTCTTGGGTTTTCCCCAAGACCTCCGACACCCTGGGCAGATGCTCTTCCAGCTGAGCTACAATGTATGAGGCACAGTGGTATACTCCCTAAGGTTTCCCCCAAAACTTCTGACACACGGAGCAGATGCTCTACCAGCTGAGCTATGAGACAAAGTGGTATACTCTCTCAGATTTTTCCTTACAAACCCAATTTGTTGAGCAAAGTAACAAATGCAACATTTGTTTCGGTATCTAATCACCATGGAAATGAAATAACAAAACATGGGATGAGGGGAAAAAATTATTTTTATCGAGATTCGAAGACGCCAAAAATTGGAAAAGTTGCCACTGCCGGGACCAAAATTCATTCTAAATAACCACGACATGTGCAGCTTACGCCAGATTTACACCGAGCATTTTCACGCATTGATGTGCGTAAATTTGACGTGTGTCCTATGAGAAAAAGCAGCGTGGATGGAATTTGGAGTGAAATGACGCACTAAAAATCACGTAATCACAAAAATCAGGGGTTTTCACAGTGGATCATTTTCACACCAAATTCCCTCCACGTTGCTTTTTCTCAATGTGACTCGTGTCAAAATCAAGTGCATAAATGTGCGAAAACACTCTGTGTGAAACCAGCCTAAACGGCGCCAGCGAGGCACCGAGCAACTTACTAAATTGCTCGCATCTCTGGCCTGAATACCCGACCGGGCATGCACAGCGATAATCAGTGTAATCTGGGGGTATGTAGGTACACTTTCCCCTGTTCAGACAGGGACTAAAACTGCAAAGGTCTGTTGAGATTGAGAAAATATAGCCGGGTTAGTGTACATGTTAATGTCAACTACATTGCTCGCATACAAAATTGTTCCAAACATTTTGAAATTATTTTGGCCTTGAATTGTTTTTATGTGGAAAACACCTAAACAAAATTCAAGGCAAAATAAATTTATAAATGTTGAGATTTTTGTTTTTACAGTCATTTTATTGTGAGCAATGTACCTATGAACTACTGGCAGTCATCTAGATCAAGTTCCCCATGGCCTGACACAAGAATCTATTGGAAAGCTGGTTACTGAAGAACAGGTCACTGACTATTTCGGTGGCATCAGTTGTTCATTTCAAAATTTTCTTCTGCAAAATGTGATCTGGACTGTGTCAAGTCACAAGACAATAGTGAATACAGTAAAGAAAATGTTTGCCTCAAATAAATAAATAATAAATAAATAAATAAATTCAGCTAGGACTGAATATCACTGCTTTGATTTGAAATACAAACTCAAATCGCAATGCATTATGAGAATCATTTCATTTTTGTTTTATCTTGTTGATGTCCCCTAACGTGGCATGGCCCCTCCTTAAACGTGGCGCACTTTAATTTCCGTTCTCTCAATAAACAATCTGTTCCAATTGACATTAAATGGAAATAAAGTTCTCAAGT
Organism: Henricia sp. BOLD:AAB3569; assembly: GCA_037783545.1. Classification (NCBI taxonomy): domain Eukaryota; kingdom Metazoa; phylum Echinodermata; class Asteroidea; order Spinulosida; family Echinasteridae; genus Henricia; species Henricia sp. BOLD:AAB3569. Next base: position 1,329,165 of record JBBELK010000386.1, on the reverse strand, counting down.
ACCTTCATAAATTCTTGGCCAGAGCAACAAAAATACCCTACGTGCATGCAAGTTTCAGCGTTTAGACTCATTTTGGAATTAGCTTAAACAAATTTACTGTCGTCACTACTTGACAAACATGCTTGACTTGACTTGACCTTAAAAGTGACTCGAGACTCGAGCAGAGGGAGACTCGTTCGTCACATCCCTGGCCCATAGCCATGTCTAAACACTCTGTGGTTAGATAAACCCCACCCCCTTCATGACTGCTAAAGTTAGAACCTTTGGTTTTCCTAGAACAGTTTTCGAACCAAAACTGTTTTTGAAATGGTCAGCTTCATCAGCTGATTTCAAAAATGGTTATAGTCTACATAACTACAACTCTATACAAAAAGAATCCAACTATAATTTTACTAAATGCTAAAAGTGCGACCGTTTAACTACTCAATTAAAGTGCACAACTAACCATTTAAGCATTGTTCAATAGGACAGTTTAGGAGAAGTGGTTTTTGAAATTTGTATTTTTGTTTTTGAAATTTGTGCTTTTAAAATATGTATATACACTTCCTTGTACCAAAAATTGACTACTTTTTATCCAGGGTATAGTGCAAACTGTTGTCCCGAGGTGATCTTGAGATGGTAGGCCCGCTATTTCCCCTTAGCTTGCAGCGTCAGGGAAATAGTAGCCCTACCATCTCAAGATCACCTCGAGACAATAGTTTGCATCATCACCTTTAAATATTGTGAAATTTAGTCCTTTGATCAATGCCTATGTAACTACCTATTCAAAAATTGGTTGGATTAAAGAGGCATAATACCGAGAGAATTAGTAAACAAGAACAGGATACGTTACCGGGAATTTGACAAGTGTCGCCGATATAACCAGACGTACAACGACAGAAAAATCCTGCGGGTCCAGTGCTCTCGAAGCATGAACCTCCGTTTTGACAAGGCATGCGACCGCACGGATCTGTAAAGATGAATAGAAAGTTAATATTTTTCAAAAGTTATACAGTGTCCTTAAAGGCCAAGGCTCGTGCAACGCACGCGCGCGCCAAATTCGTGCCACGAAATACGCAGCTCCATAACAAAGGCATGGGGCTGCGTATTTTGTGGCATGAATTTGGCGCGTGCGCATTGCTGACGAGCCTGTGCCTTTAACCACTGTAAACATATTCTGGCAATGTATAGTCACAGGGGCGGTTGATCAGTTAAAACGTCAGCTTTGCCACCGTTTTTCACGGTTGACATGTAAACATGTCTATGTCCACCATTCATCTGTGCACACTGTGTTTTGAACTTTAACTTGACGGCTGTGGACGGCCTGTCAGTGTAGCAAACTTCGCTTTGTAGTGGACACCTCGGAATGTTGCAAAGTATGATATTTTGGTGAGAAGATTTTTACAATGATAATGTATAGAAATGACTCTTTTAGCAAGTTTTTTTTTTCTTGTCAACTCCTGAAAAACAATTTTGGGTCATTGCAAATGATACATTGAGCTTCTAACTCTTTTATTATGGACTTTTTCCAAGGTCTGTGACGTAATTAAATGAAGGCCACTTTTCTTAAGCTACTGAGTAGCACACCGTAGTAAAAAAGTTAAATGAAAAAAAAAGTATATTTTTTGAGACATTATACATACCTGCATTAATGCACGTGACACCATTGAAACCAGGTGCACAGTTGCATGTAAAACCGAATGACGTAGGGCTACAGACACCGCCGTTAAGACAGGGACTCAAACTGCAAGGGTCTAGGATAACAAAGAAAATAGTTATCCATTTTATTTAAATTAGGTAGGTAATGAATATTCAAATTTTCAAATTTTTAATTCACCAGAGCAACATTTTTCGATACTTGAAAGAGCTTGTCGAGATATTTCCAGAGAATGGATTTTGTTCTAACCTAATTCTCCACTTTCAAGTGGAGGTGCAGTTTAGAAAGTCACATACTATGCTGTTGTTGCTATGTGGTGCACGTCATTGCCTAGCAAGGAACAGTCTGGTGAGCTTTATGCCATTCTCTCTTACGATGGACACAGTGCTGATTATGTACTTTGGCCTGCGTGCACCACATAGCAACAAAAATTTAGTCAGGTCAAGTGGATAGTAACATGCATGTGCATGTGAAAGAATGTACGTCAGTACATCGGACGCTTTTTAAACGAAACCTGCAATTGGCTAATTGACTGAAAATTTCACAGGTCCTTTAAAGAGTGAATTAGAGTTTGTACTGTCCGAAGACTGGGCCTCGCCAAAAATCTTGATTTATTTGAACCAATCTTCCTACCTTTTAAATCCATCCACCCGATTTAAAAGAGGATGATTCAAGCTACGAGTCCTATCAATAGACCGATCCAGTAAGCTCCGCCCATTTTTTAATTGACCAATCACAGCCTCAGGTTCAGGTAACCAAAAAGTGGATCTCCATTTTGGGGACCTGAGCCTTAAAGTTTTGTGCACAGAGCTACGGCGAAATGCAGCACGAGTGACGCAAAAACACCATAAACATCATTTTTATCAGCGCAGAGGACCCTAGCCAGTTTAAAATGGATTGTATAAGACTATCCTAACCTACTTTATATCCCTTCATAAATGTGTTTTTGTGTAAACGGAAAAAAATCTCGGCAAAAATAGCTTTTGGTTTTGCTATGTTGTGCATTCACTGCATTCTAGATGTGTCAAGATGTTTTTGTTCGATCGGGCGCGTTACGCGTATTGCAGGCGTGTTTCTGTGTGCGTGTGCGTGTTTCAATGCGCGCTGATCAGGGAGCAGACGCTGACGCACGACATGGCCAAGCGACTCTACTTCACACGTGCCTCACATGTGTTTCATGTTGCTAGGCAATTTCTATATGGGCGGAGCTTACTGGATCGGTCTATTGAAGGTGTTTGAAGAAACTTGAATTTCACCGAGTTAAACTTTGAAGAAATACAGGGCGGTTTGGGGCACTTTGAGAAGAAAGCTGTAGGGTGGTTTTTAGTGCTTTGAGTACTAATGTGTTAGAAACGTACCTCGTATTTCACAGTTCAAGCCAAAGAACTGCGCCGGGCAACGGCACGAGTAGAGTAGACCGGCAGAAGCTGGCGTACAGGTTCCTCCGTTAAGACAGCGCCCTGATAAGCATGGGTCTGAGGAGAGAAAAAACGTGGAATCAGAATTATATCAGTCCTTTTTTGGTAACGTTAGTGACAGCCAATAAATTGCTTGTTCTGAAAACAACAACCCAAGTTGTGAGTTGTTCTTTGTGTCTCTTGGTAGGCCTCGCCTCCCTTTTGTATAGACCGTATCAAATAGTCGCTATTTCATGGGGCAGTTTCTTTGTTCCTTGAGGACATGCATGGTTGCTCATATTGTGCTTCCATTGTTGAACGGTTTAGGTAACAAAAGGTGCCCCACAAAATGGCGGCTATTCGATACGGTCTATTGTGGCAGTATTGCCTCAGATTGAGCAAAATGCGTCAAATTCATTCCATCAGTAATTTCAAGTCCCAGCTTAAGACACATCTTTTTGTTCAGTATTACCAGACTTGATGCTCTTGATGATGCTCTTTGGTTTTAACGTTTAATCTTTTTTATGAATGTACATGTATATATGTACGTTATCGCTTTGGTTTATACTGTAAAGCACCTAGAGGCCCTGGCATTTGGCGCTATATAAGATTGCTATTATTATTATTATTATTATTATAAATGCTGTAGAGTAGATGAAAGTGACATGACAGTCTATATTGTTTGAGATGGTTGAATTGCCCAATACCTTTTCCAAAACAAGGCCCTTTATTTCAGCTCTCTATTCGGTAAATAAAAAGGGTCCAATGTTACCTCGGTTTTCGCAGCGAAATCCCAAGAATTGTGCTGGACAAAGGCAGAAGTAAGACGTCCCACCGATACCAACCTGGCAAGCTCCACCATTTATACACGGATTGGAAATGCAAGGATCTATGAAATAAATACATAGAAATATGGATAAATGTACATGAGTTTGGGAAATGTGGATGCAGTGAGAAACAACTTGGCTCCACCGGGATTCAAACCGCAGACAATAGGTGTACTTACTTCTGTTTTGGCAGAGAGTACCCTGGAAATCCGGCAGGCAACTGCAGGTGAAACTGGTGCCTTGTGGGTGAGGTTCACAGGTACCTCCGTTTTGGCAAAGAAATGAGACGCAGGGATCTGAAGAAACAAAAAAGTTTTGTTTCAAATAACATGAAATATTTGTCAACCAGAGTCAAAATGTTAAGTGACCTGAAATAAATCATACCTTTTAAGTACTTTTCAGCAGGGTCATTGTTTTCGGTTAATGACAAACCAGCAAAACTGGTGTTACACATGGGACATTCTTCAGTTGAAGCATTATCTGTCCGACCTGTTGTCTTCCTATAGACAGGCTAGGGAGGTACTCAGGTCCTCCTCCGACACAACCCGTTTGCATGTACCTTACTGCTCCAAAACAATTGGCGAAAAGTCTTTCTCGTTTGCTGGCCCTAAGGAGTGGAATATGATTCCACAGAGCTTACGAGATTCTTTAACTGAAATTGCTTTCAGGAAATCACTTAAATCGTATTTGTTTAATCTTTAATTGTTGTGTTTCACCCATGTTCAGCGCTTTGATCTTTTAGCTAAAAGCGCTATATAAATGCCTTTTACTATTATTATGCAGGAGACACACATGTACACATATTTCTCGGATTAAAAAAAAGTCTAATTTCACACACAGAGCTGAAAAATCTCACATCTACCGAAAGTAAAGAATTCGGAACGCCATGCAGCTATTATGCAAATGTCACATCAAAATTTGACATCAAAATGAATATAGAGGCAAGGTTTAAAACGGTGAAGACAAAATTTGTATACTTAAAATCACTGCACAGACATGCAAAGACATTTTGAAAGCTCCGTTTCAATATTGAACAGCCAAGGCCATCTCCATATATTTCAGCAATATTGCTGTTTTTGCAACCTAAAGGTTTATGACAGAAGCAATAAAACTATATAGGTTAAATTGCTGGAAATATCAGTCAAAAACAGGCACTGACGTTCTGGGAAAATATTGCCACACAGTTTCGTTATTACTCCATTGAAAAGTGACAGCAATTATTAAAGGAGCATGTCCAGATCACATTTTTGAACCCCTAATTTTTCCCATAGGTATTAATATTTTTATACCAAATTATTTGTCATATTTTGCTCATTACCATTCTGAAATTTCACATATATATTTATATTTCACTATATATTTTCAAGGATATTGTCAAAAATCCACCTATGTTTTGGAAACTACATGTAATGATTTGATCAAAACTAGATCCCTTCTGAATCAAACCGATTTTTAAAGGTTAGTTTGACCGTATACACGGATAATGCACCTTTACTTAGGTGCGCCGCTCACAGCGGCTTGATGAAAAGCCGCTGTCGGCAGATATTGAAAACAAATCTGTAGCGAGTCTTATTTTGGCTGGCACAAGCACGTCATGCGTCAAGCACTTAGCGCAAGCATTGTTTTAGACGCACTACTTAAAAACCACACAGTGCGTCAGACACGCGAAACACGTGTGCGAACTGGCATACCGGGGGTAGTGGCATCCAACAGCTTCATTCAATCTTCGTTAAGCAAGATGTGAATGCACGCTTTATTATTATTATTATTATTATTATTATTATTTATTCGGCAAACACAAGCAACAATACAACAGAATATTCCTATAAACAAGAGAGCAAATAAATAGGGTAATAAATATAAATATAAAAAGTAAAGTTGTGGGGAAGGGGGGTGGGGTGGGGGGGGAGAGAGGGGGAGTGGGGGAGGGGGGAGGGAGGGGGAGGGGTGGTAACAAGACACAAAGACAAACCAATCTAAGGTGGCCAGGATGAACAAAAGTGAAAGTCACTGTGGCCCAAAGGCCTGCTCATCCAACCCTAGACTGGGATAAAAGGTAAATTAAATAAATTTGTTTGTATATGAATAATTATAAATAATTATAATAAAAAGTACAATATAAATCAAAATAAATAAGGAAATTGAGAAAAATGAGAAAAATGAGAAAAATGAGGAAATAAAAATAAAAATAATAATTCGTAGCAATAAATTTAAGCAATAAAATCAAGTAATAAATAAGTGTTCGTAAATAAGTGTTCGCTTCATTAACTAACGATGATTAACTAATCTTTGTCGAACGAAGTGTTCTCTAGTGAGAACTGAGTCATGGAAAGAAAGTGATTAGTGGACCACAGGCTCCTGGTTTTGGGGTGACGAGCGATTGGGGGAGACAATATTACATTATTTGATTGTAATTTTGGTAGAGTTCTCGTCAAGAAAATAAATAATTCTTCAATATTTCAATTTTGTTCTTTAAATGTTATTCTGGTCATTCCATAAGACTATCTAATTTGTTGATAAGATTTAGAAAAATGGTGAGTAATTGGTCTCAAAAAGGTTTCAACGACATCACTGATTACCATCAAATCCTATGTATAAGGCACACCCAAAACTGTTGATATTTTGCCGCAGTGAAAAATGTTCGGTTTTTACAGGTAATTTCATAACAATGCATAAACTTTCTAGTTTTCTGCGCATCAGTATGCATATACACATATCGTGACACGCCCCCGTAAAATGGATTAAAGATGGGTCCAATTTGTTGGCTGCTTTTGGGGCGTGTCTATTTCATCGCAGATACAAATCAAGATCCCCAGATCCTGAGATACGTTGCTGTGTAAACACAAACGAAACTGCCCTCAACGAGGGTCTTAAGTCATGTGACTCGCAATACACTAGTCACAATAAGTTGGGGATATTGGTGTGTTGTCAATTTTGGTTTTTTTTTAAATGACTGTTTTCAACTATTCCTGTGACAAGGTGCGTCTGTCATGCAGATACAATTGTCTAATCATATACAAAATCATTCAATTCAGTATCTGTTTATTGTGAGTAGTGTATCTACGAGGTGTAGTAATATTAGTTGAGATGAAATTGACTTACTTGGGTATTGGCAGGTGTTGCCCATGAACTGCGGCAGACAGTTGCAGACGAAGCCTAGGCCGCCATTTATGACTGTGCACATGCCGACGTTAGCACAAGGCTGTGCATTGCACGGATCTGTAAAAGAACAAAACGGAATGTAGGTTGCGACTAAAAATGGGGCGAGAGAAAAATCATACGGTCTTATCGGGCCCGGGATTCGAACCCAAGACCTTTGACTCTCCGGGAAGGTGCTCTACCAGCTGAACTATTTCCCTCAGGTTTCCCCTAAGATCTCTGACACACCGGGCAGATGCTCTACCAGCTGCGCTATGAGGCACAGTGGTATACTCCCTCAGGTTTCCCTGAAGACCTCCGACACACCGGGCAGATGCTCTACCAGCTGAGCTATGAGGCACAGTGGTATACTCCCTCAGGTTTCCCTGAAGACCTCTGACACACCGGGCAGATGCTCTACCAGCTGAGCAATAAGACACAGTGGTATACTCCCTCAGGTTTTCCCAAGACCTCTGACACACTGAGCAGATGCTCTACCAGCTGAGCTATGAAGTACAGTGGTATCCTCCCTCAGGTTTCCCCCAAGACCTCTGACACACTGGGTAGATGCTCTACCAGCTGAGCTATAAGGCACAGTGGTATACTCCCTCAGGTTTTCCCAAGACCTCTGACACACTGAGCAGATGCTCTACCAGCTGAGCTATGAAGTACAGTGGTATCCTCCCTCAGGTTTCCCCCAAGACCTCTGACACTGGGTAGATGCTCTACCAGCCGAGCTATGAGGCACAGTAGTATCCTCCCTTAAGTTTCCCCTAAGAGCTTTGACACACTGGGCAGATGCTCTACCAGCTGAGCTATGAGGCACAGTGGTATACTCCCTCATGTTTCCCCAAGACCTCTGATACACCAAGCAGATACTCTACCAGCTGAGCAATAAGGCACAGTGGTATACTCACTCAGGTTTTCCCAAGACCTCTGAGACACCAGGCAGAAGCTCTACCAGCTGAGCTATGAGGCACATGGTATCCTCCCCTCAGGTTTTCCCCAAGACCTCCGACACACCAGGCAGAAGCTCTACCAGCTGAGCTATGAGGCACAGTGGTATACTCCATCAGGTTTACCCTACAAACCTTTTTTTCTTTATGTTACATGGGTGTGCAGCAGCTGTTCCAAGCTGTTTGGTTGTTTCATTTTAATGGTGATTAGACACCAAGTACTGCATTTGTTACTTTGCTTAGCTGCCTCCCATGCAACACTAACAGATACATTGGGTTCAGAGGGAAAACCTAAGAGTTTTTGTTTTGTGTTTTTCTTTTTTTATAAGGCTTTTAAATCTCACCCGCTCGGACAAAGCTGATGCAAGTTACTCAATCAAATTTGTCAGGCCTCGTTTCCATCTAAAATTATGGTTTAAAAACCGTTGGCTGTTATTCAGGATCAAAAGTAGAGCATTTGTTTGTTTTTTTACACATAGTACCTTTTAGAGAGTTTTATTACCTGGTATTTGGCAGTTTTGTCCAAAGAAACCATTGAGGCAACTACAGGCATAGGTCTGGCCACCGTTAGCCTGCGAACACAGCGCTCCGTTGCGACAAGGGTCTGGTATGCATGGATCTGTAAATAACCAAACAAATCAACAAAATTATTTGCAGTCTTGGCATCATGATACAGTGAAACCTGCTAATAAGGCCACCTCTATAAATAGGCCACCTTTATAAAAGAGGCCGAGTACCAGCTATTGCCATGGTAATATGCATCAAACTATACCACTTACAATCCAGCTCACACCGGTTACCAATGAAGTTGAAAGGGCAGTTGCATGTGTATCTGGAACCAATGCTGTCCGTTTCACACAGTCCGTTGTTAAGGCATGGGTTGGAAATACACGGATCTGTGCAAAAAATAAATATATAAATACACAAGTTATAGACAAAAAATCCCAGTTTCGAGAGAATACAATTTGGCTTACGTACACTACTGTCACAATAAGTAAAGGATATTGTGGGGTGTACGCAGATATTTTATTGAGTGTATGCATTCCGCTTGAATGATTTTGTATATGATTAGACAGTTGTATGTGCATACAGAAATAGGTAAAAACAATCATTTGAAAAAAATCCAAAATTGACAACATACCAATATAACTAACTTATTGTGAGTAGTGTAACTTGATTAACACTGTACACTCAGTGCTTCCCGAGGCACACACTGCCTCAGTGGCTCTTACAGAGGCTGGTGCAGTCAGCCTTGCCACAAGAGGTGTTCATACACAATACTGACCGATAAAATGTTACATGTCTCAGCATCAATGATATTTCGCTTGTAGTAAAATTTGCGGTTTGTTTTTTTCATTTTTGTATACCATTTACTTGTTCTTACTTCCAAATTGGCAGTTGTTGCCGAGAAAGTTAGCTCTACAGTTGCACCGATAAGAAGACCCAAAGTTGTCCGGAACACAAACGCCATTATTATGGCATGGCTGCGAACTACACGGATCTGTCAAACAAAACATTGATAAATTAAAACACTGACAAATTATTTAAGCTCATGTGATAGCCAATCCCAATCAGTGAGGGAAAACTGCATTACCGTGTTTCGAGACCGCCAGTTGGCTTTATAGTTCAATTGGTAGGGCACCTGCTCGTTAAGCAAAATGTCAGTGGTTCGAATCCCGGTGGAGCCAAGTTGTTTTTCACTGCATCCAGATTTCCCACATTTATGTTGAATTAATTCACCTGGGAGGTTCCTGGGTCATTATCTCTCCTTCCCTCCTAACTCCCCCCCGCACCCCCAACAAATTAATACAAAGAATTTATAGTCAGTGTCATGATTTCACGAAAAAGGTGTGAAGCTTGCACAACTTTTGAAAATAACCTAAGCCTTATAGCTTGTATGTAATTATCGCATAAATGTTGCGCAGCTAGCTTACTCAATGAAAAGTTGCACAAGTGGGCTTACGCAGTGCGTAAGGTTTCGTGAGTATTTTTTGTCAGTATTGTGGTGCTTGACCTGGGCCCAATTTCATAGAACCTGTTAGCACAAAATTTGTTTAGCACATAATTTCTTTGCTCTGTAAAATGGGTTACCAGCCAAAATTGTATGTCAAATTGTATTTTTAGGAACAGGAGCAAAATATCAGTAAATACACATCACATACGACTTTGGCTGGCAACCCAGTTTTGTAAAATAAACCAAAGAAATTCTGTGCTAAGCAAATTTTTGTGCTAAACAGCGCCATGAAATTGGCCCCTGGTCTTAACTTTTGGTTTACATGTATAACATTTGCCTTTTTAATTTCGCCCCCCACAAGCCCCCTCCTGAAAATAATCCTGCCCTCAACTGGTTAATCAAAATGAAGCTACTTACTGGGGTACTGGCAGTTGGTGCCCTGAAAGTTGGGTAAGCATGTGCATACGTACAGGCTACCAACCACATTAGATGAGCACATGCCTCCATTTATACACGGATTTGAAATGCAGGGCTCTGTAACAACGAAAAAGAGGACATTTTCGTTAAAAAAAATGTGGTGCACTGAACTTGAGTTCCTATGCTAAGTAGCTGGATTGTGGGTTTGATTCCTGGGGTGTTATGGCCTAGTGGCTAGTGCACTGAACTCAAGTTCCTATGCCAAGTAGCTGGAATGTGGGTTTGATTCCTGGAGCGTTATGGCCTAGTGGTCTAATGCACTGAACTCAAGTTCCTATGCCAAGTAGCTGGAATGTGGGTTTGATTCCTGGAGCGTTATGGCCTAGTGGTCTAGTGCACTGAACTCAAGTTCCTATGCCAAGTAGCTGGAATGTGGGTTTGATTCCTGGGGTGTTATGGCCTAGTGGTCTAGTGCACTGAACTCAAGTTCCTATGCCAATTAAGTCGCTGGAATGTGGGTTTGATTCCTGGGGTGTTATGGCCTAGTGGTCGAGTGCACTGAACTCAAGTTCCTATGCCAAGTCGCTGGAATGTGGGTTTGATTCCTGGGGTGTTATGGCCTAGTGGTCTAGTGCACTGAACTCAAGTTCCTATGCCAAGTCGCTGGAATGTGGGTTTGATTCCTGGGGTGTTATGGCCTAGTGGCTAGTGCACTGAACTCAAGTTCCTATGCCAAGTAGCTGGAATATGGGTTTGATTCCTGGGGTGTTATGGCCTAGTGCACTGAACTCAAGTTCCCATGCCAAGTAGCTGGAATGTGGGTTTGATTCCTGGGGTGTTATGGCCTAGTGGCTAGTGCACTGAACTCAAGTTCCTATGCCAAGTAGCTGGAATATGGGTTTGATTCCTGGGGTGTTATGGCCTAGTGCACTGAACTCAAGTTCCCATGCCAAGTAGCTGGAATATGGGTTTGATTCCTGGGGTGTTATTGCCTAGTGGCTAGTGCACTGAACTCAAGTTCCTATGCCAAGTAGCTGGAATATGGGTTTGATTCCTGGGGTGTTATGGCCTAGTGGCTAGTGCACTGAACTCAAGTTCCTATGCCAAGTAGCTGGAATGTGGGTTTGATTCCTGGGGTGTTATGGCCTAGTGGCTAGTGCACTGAACTCAAGTTCCTATGCCAAGTAGCTGGAATATGGGTTTGATTCCTGGGGTGTTATGGCCTAGTGGTCTAGTGCACTGAACTCAAGTTCCTATGCCAAGTAGCTGGAATATGGGTTTGATTCCTGGGGTGTTATTGCCTAGTGGCTAGTGCACTGAACTCAAGTTCCTATGCCAAGTAGCTGGAATGTGGGTTTGATTCCTGGGGTGTTATGGCCTAGTGGCTAGTGCACTGAACTCAAGTTCCTATGCCAAGTAGCTGGAATGTGGGTTTGATTCCTGGGGTGTTATGGCCTAGTGGTCTAGTGCACTGAACTCAAGTTCCTACGCAAAGTAGCTGGAATATGGGTTTGATTCCTGGGGTGTTATGGCCTAGTGCACTGAACTCAAGTTCCCATGCCAAGTAGCTGGAATGTGGGTTTGATTCCTGGGGTGTTATGGCCTAGTGGTCTAGTGCACTGAACTCAAGTTCCTATGCCAAGTAGCTGGAATGTGGGTTTGATTCCTGGGGTGTTATGGCCTAGTGGCTAGTGCACTGAACTCAAGTTCCTATGCCAAGTAGCTGGAATGTGGGTTTGATTCCTGGGGTGTTATGGCCTAGTGGTCTAGTGCACTGAACTCATGTTCCTATGCCAAGTTGCTGGAATGTGGGTTTGATTCCTGGGGTGTTATGGCCTAGTGGTCTAGTGCACTGAACTCAAGTTCCTATGCCAATTAAGTAGCTGGAATGTGGGTTTGATTCCTGGGGTGTTATGGCCTAGTGGTCTAGTGCACTGAACTCATGTTCCTATGCCAAGTTGCTGGAATGTGGGTTTGATTCCTGGGGTGTTATGGCCTAGTGGTCTAGTGCACTGAACTCAAGTTCCTATGCCAAGTAGCTGGAATGTGGGTTTGATTCCTGGGGTGTTATGGCCTAGTGGTCTAGTGCACTGAACTCATGTTCCTATGCCAAGTTGCTGGAATGTGGGTTTGATTCCTGGGGTGTTATGGCCTAGTGGTCTAGTGCACTGAACTCAAGTTCCTATGCCAAGTAGCTGGAATCTGGGTTTGATTTCTGGGGTGTTATGGTCTAGTGGCCTAGTGCACTGAACTTAAGTTCATATTCTTTTCAAACGATCTCTCTAAACAATATAAAAACAATTTTTTTTTACCTGTGTACTGACAGTTTACGCCCTTAAAGTTCACCAGACAGTCGCAAAAGTAGCCATTCCCTTGGTTCAGGGTGTAGCAAGTTCCCCCGTTCACACACGGATTAGAAGAGCATGATCCTGCAAAGGGAATCAGATCTTGTTGCTTAAATGAGCGGAGCTTGTTCAGATTTTTCCAGAAAATGGATTTCGTTCTAACCTTACAATCATATAAATACCTTCTCAAGATACTACAGATGGGAACAAAACAGGAATTTTGCAATGCATAGTTCCGAGATTGCCCAGTTAACCCCGCCCCTTAGATATTGTTGCTATGTGCTCACAAGCCATCGCAAAAAAATGGCGACATGTACGTACAAAGCAACGGGACTCGGCATGGAAAGCACAGATTCATTGGAGAAAACTCAAAGGTATTTATGTTTTAGGGTCGACAGTTGCCGTAGCACACACTGAGCGAAGGGCTAGTAATGCAGGGATGACATATATTTATAAAAATGCGCTTTCCTACCTTTGAACAGCGAATCGCCCGACATTAAAACCAAAATTCACCCGGTCAATGGCGCATACAACATACAAACTGTATGGGCAAAAACATTGCGTGATTGTGATCGATGATTGCATCACTTTGACCTTTGTGGGCGCCGTCTGTGATTGGTCGCGGGTTCGGCTTGATTGACAGGTCGGAACTATGCATTGCCCATTTGGACGTGGAAGCAAAAAGGTTGGTGCAATACCGTTTTATTTAACGGGATAAATTAGTTTTAGTTTTTTTACAATACCCTTGAAAATATACGGATTGAGAGCACGAAATTTTAGAATAGTAATGAGACAAATATGACAAATGATATGGTATCAAAATCTCAACACCCATGGGAAAAATGGGGGGAGGGGCGGTTCAAAAATGTGATCTGGACACGCTCCTTTAAAAATACTGCAGAATAGACAGCAAGTACTTACCGAGTGGCGTTTCACAGTTAGGGCCAGAGTACATCGCAGTGCATTGGCACCAATATTGGTAGTTAGGTGACAACCAAGTGCATGCGCCGCCATTGATACATGGATCACTCGCACAGGGATCTGAAAAAAACAAACCAATTAACATACCATAGTAGAGGATAATCACACAACTCACAATTAGTTAGGGATATTGGTATGTTGTCAATTTTGGAATTTGGTTTTTTTCTTCAAATGACTGTTTTCACCTATTCCTGTGACAAGGTGTGTCTGTCATGCAGATACAATTGTCTAATCATATACAGAATCATTCAAGCGGAACGCATACCCTCAATACAATATTTGCATACACCCCACAATATTCCCCACCCTCATTAGATTGTAACCACGGTTTTGAGTACGATGCACCACTAGATGTGTATCTTTTCAAAGTGAACTTTCTTTGTTAAATTCAAATGTATTAAAATATGAAAATTTTAATAAATAAAAAAAAAAATATATATATATATATATATATATATAAAAGTAATGATTATAGAAAACTCACTCAGTGGCGTCTGGCAGTTAAAACCTGTGAAGCCGAGTGGACACTGACATGTGTAGGTATAACTGGTACCTGGCCACTGGCACAAACCACCATTCTGGCATGGGTTGCTAAGGCATGGATCTGTTGGGAACCAGTGATAAATAGGAGTTAAGCCGGATTCATATACTACATGCGAAAGCGAACGCGAATTTAATGTCACAGCGAAGTGTCGCACAGCGAATTCGCAGAAAGTTGAACTAGTTTTAACTTGCGCTAATGTTCGCCGCGAAATGTTTGACGTCAGATTGACGTGAGATTCGCATGAAGTATGAATCTGGCTTTACTCTCTGCGTTTGAATTTTATGGTGTCATCATCCACAGGGTGTTCAAAGAAAAACGCAACAGTTCCGAAAACTGTTAGGCCGGGGCTACACGGGAAATTTCTTGTAATTACTCGATTGTGAAAGACTAATACAATTGTAATGTTTCCAACGACGCCAGGGGTCACACAACAAACTTATTGTAATCGTATTATAATAAAGTGGGGTCACAATCTCGTCATCATATTGTAGTCCATCCCATCGTCCCTTGCAGTAGCTTTCCCCGTGTTGCATGTGTGTGCTTGCTGCCTGACCGCACATATGCTTGGCTTGCCTTGAACGGAAAATAGTCACCTGGACGCCAGGCATGCGCACAGTGAAGCACAAAGTATACGTGCGCGTGGGGAAGGTTACTGCAGGGGCTTATGCGATGGATTGTAATACGACGGTGATATGGGGTCACACACGTTTTTTTGTCAATTAATCCGACGATGATAATTCTCGTGGTTTACCGATTATGATACAATTGTAATAAATTTGGGATTACATGCACAAAATCGAATAAAGGGGGAAAAACAAAAAAGAAAATCTCACTTTGGACAATCTGGCAATTGTTTCCATTGTAGCCTTGTTGGCACTGACACTGGTAGATTAAAACGTGGCCGAACCAACTGCAAACGCCGCCGTTCAAACACGGACTGTTATCACATGGATCTGTGCAATTAAGACAAAAAAGCAGTATAACTTACATATATAGGTTTTCATACTATGAACGTCCGACCCATGTCAAAATCTACACGCTTCCAACCCTTGTAGAATTTAAAAAATTTTAACACAGGTCCAATCGGCTACGTTTTCAAACTACTAAACGCAACACCGGCATTTTTTGTACACGTGTAATGTTTTAACCCATGTATCGTGCGATCGTTTCAGTACCTCATCTACGTTCCGAAAAAGAAACAAAAACAGTGTTCTTGCTTTCAAGAAATTGTGCATATTTGTCGTATTTCGGCTGGTTCCCTGGCTATATATACTGCACGGAAAACTGAGCTAGCAAGGTAGTCAGTCAAGGGGTTGGTTTTTGTGCAGCGGCTTTCCAGCCGGAAGTAGACATTTCTCGAGCCGCTGTGAGCAGGGCACCGTACTAAAGTAGGAAAGAACTAACAAACACCGTCATGGATCTATATAGCCATGTCCGCATTGGACTTGTTTTTTGGGAGGTTTTACCGAGACGATGGTAAAATAAAAAATGGATCTGTAAAAAAAATATAAAAAAAACATATCAATCTCCATACACTCTATTTCTGACAATTATTTGCACTTAAAGGTCCTATGTATCATTTGCAATATACAACTTTTTGCAGATTCGTGGAATAAGAGTGTAACATATCTAAGGAAGAATGTTGGTAAACTAGCTTGAAGAAATTTTAGCTACTGAGATGCATCAATGTTTTAGAAAACCTTGAAAATCTATATATGGTTTTTTGGGCAAAATGGTTGAGTACAATTTTGGCACATTCCAAATCATGCATATGGGCTTTAACGGTTACGATATTTCTTTCTTACCCAGTGTTGTTTCGCAGGTGGTACCCGTGTAGCCCACAGTGCAGTCACACCGGAAACCAACCAGTCCTATCCTGGTGCACACACCGCCATTTTGGCACGGGTTTACAATGCAGGGGTCTGTGCATATAAATAGGCAGATAAATAATTTGTAAACTCTTTTTATAAAATTTTGCGTCCTCAAATACCTTTCATAAAGCTATTTAGCAGAAAAAAATTTGCTTCATCCAAAATTGATTTGTTTTATAAGAATGGGTTAAATTAGCAGTCAAAATTGTATGTCAACTTGTGTTCTTAGCATGAGTAGCTGAGCACAAATCGATTGTAAGGTACTTTTACAGTATGATTTTGTCCGCTAACCCATTTTTTCAAAGCAAGTAATTTTTGGATTAAGCAAATGTTTCTGCTAGTAAAAATGCCTTGTGAAATTGGTTCCAGGTGAATTGTACTACACAATGCATTTGGCATTTGGGTGCTTATAACTTGAAACACAAAGCGACCTTCATTTTGACAAAATGGTATTAAATTTTATAATTATCTTGCATGATATGGTTGCATTTTACAGATTATTTTTTTGTGTAAGTTTTGAACAGCCCATGAAGGTGGTATAAGCGTTAGAGGAGTTTTCCAGTACCACATGACACTATGAGCAACCAACAATGGAAATTGGGCACAAACCATTGTTATTAACAATGGTTTGTTATTAACAATGGTTTGTTATTAACAATGGTGTGTGCCCAATTTCCATTGTTAGTTGCTCATAGTG
This sequence comes from Henricia sp. BOLD:AAB3569, assembly GCA_037783545.1. NCBI lineage: Eukaryota > Metazoa > Echinodermata > Asteroidea > Spinulosida > Echinasteridae > Henricia > Henricia sp. BOLD:AAB3569. Next base: position 1,312,402 of record JBBELK010000386.1, on the reverse strand, counting down.
TGAATGGATGATTTTGGGTAAGCTGAGGTGAAGTGCTTCAGTCTGTGTGAGTGGATATAAGCAAGTTTAGTTTGATTGTGGTAGATGACCGGGTATGAGATGGATGTTGGCTGGGCACCAACTGGGTGTTGTTTGGGTGTCGACTACACATAGGCAAGGTGCTGGCTGGGTGCCGGCTGGGTGCCAGCTGGGTGCCGGCTGGGTGCCGGCTGGGTAGCAAGCTCTGATAATGGTGGATGACTGAGTATGACATGGGTATCAGCTGAGCACTGAATGAGGGAGTTTCACATTCCACGGCCATCTTCAAAAAGCACCACCATTTGACTTACAAAATCCATGCAGTCAAGAGGAACAAAATTGCTCAGCCGGCCAATGAGCACGCTTGAAACGCAATTGGCAAGCATTTGCAAATTTGCTAGTCAATTGCGTGACAAGCGTGCTCACTGCCCGGCTGAGCAATTTTGTTCCCCTCAATTGGATTTTGTAAGTATGGTGGCACTTTTTTCAAGATGGCTAGATGGATTGTGAAACTCCCATATGGTGCAGGCTGTGTGTAAACTGGGTGCAGGCTGTGTGTAAACTGGGTGCAGGCTGGGTGTACACTGGGTGCAGGCTGGGTGTACACTGGGTGCAGGCTGGGTGCAGGTTGGGCGCAGCCTGGGTAGCAAGCTATGACCTTTGTACTGGGCACCGTTTGGGTGCCGTTTGGATGGCATTTTGGTCAGACATTTGGTTGTCATTTGGGGTGCCGACTGGGTGTTATTTCGGTGCCAACTGGGTGCCATTTAGGTGATAACTGGTTGCCGGCTGGATGCAGGCTGGGTATCGAGCTGCAACCTTAGTAGAGTATTTATTATTAGGCACCAACTGGGCACCAATTGGGTGCTGCATCAGGTAATGAAATGAATTAGGTTAAGAGGAAAGCCGAGTAAAATGAATGACAAAATGAGTTGGTGCACAAAATGAGGAACCCACAAGATCACAAAGGGTCGTCCAAAATTTCGAACATTTTCATGACTGTACGTAAAACGAACGAAAGGCTCGGGTTGGGGAGGGGGTGTCAAAGGCTGTGTAGGATTTTAAATGCGCTGTAAATTGTTGAGATTTCATGATAGTGACAAAAAAATGTGAACAGACCGTATCGAATAGCCGCCATTTCGTGGGGCAATTTTTGTTACTAAAACCGTTCAACAATGGAAGCACAGTATGTGCAACCATGCATGTCCTCAAGGAACAAAGAAACTTCCCCACGAAATGGCGGCTATTCGATACGGTCTATAAGTACTATTTTTTTGGGGGGGAGGGTCTTGAAAAATACTGTGCGGCTGTAAAAATGTTGACAACTTCGGACGGCCCCTTTAATGACCAAAGCTTGGCCTGCCTAGCAACAACCAAAGTTGCAAAATGATTTCCTAGCATAGAAATCAAATTTAAAGTAACAGGTGAATGAAATATCTCATCACTAGGCGATGTCACAAGAAACATCCATGAATTTTGATACATTACGGAAATGGCCTGTTATTAGGTGTGAAGGAAAAGCATGGTAACACGGAATGACAAAATGGGTTGGTGCACAAATGGAAAACCCTCAAGATTAGTGAGTGAAGCGGAGAAATGGACGCAAGGAATATATCACGTATTTTACCCCTTCTTGTTTCGCAGGTTGTCCCCGTGTAGTCGTCGGGACAACGACACTCAAACGCATAGGTCTGACCTACTTGACTACACGTACCGCCATTGCTACACGGACTACTCTCGCAAGGATCTAAAAAGGTACAGGCAAGAGCGACGAGATCCAAGATAGACACAAAAAAAGGAACAGTTAAAAGTAGAGTCGGGGCTACAGCTATACACGTGTCATTTCCAAGCCACAGTAAAAGCTTCAATTTTCTTTATCAATTTGCATTATTATTAAAAGCTCCGCCATCATGGATGAGAAAATCTCATTAAATAGTAACATGCTATGATGCAAATCATTTGTAATTGGCTGGAAAGCAACATGTGACAAAATTTGAGATTTTTGATTGGTTGAAACTTGGACAAACCTAAAACATTCTGGCAAAAGTTTCCGGAATAGCCAGGCAGACACAGGCAGTCGTAGCTTGGCCCGGTGCCAATGCGCTCGCACGTCGCTCCGTTTTGGCAAGCGTGGTTCAAACAAGGATCTACATAGTAGAATCGGCGTATTTGAAGAGACAGACGCGACGAGCAAAACAACACAACAGACAAACAAACAAATAAACAAGCAAACAAACAAAACACGATACAGAGAGAAAATAAAATGGAGAGAAACAAAGTAACTATTAGAAGAAAAAAAATTTGCTAACTACCAACTCAACTGTTATCTAGTTGTAAAACAAAAATACTGCACGTTAGTCAACAAAATTTACAATAGGAAAGTCACAAATTAATTTGTTTCGAAAAACAATTTTGCACAATGTGTTGACACAAATTGGTGGGAATCAATGAAGATTAGTGTTTTTCACGAAATAGGCTACCCAGGGTAAATATATCTTTTGGAAAATGTCTCCGACAGGAACCAGTTTTGACTACCTTGAGCTGGTTTTAACTGGACAGAACTGGTTTTGACTAGTCAGAGTCGCTTAATTTTCCGGCTGGTCAGAGGAGATTCCGACTGGATGGAACCAGTTTTGACTGGATAGAGCTGGTTTTGAATGGACAGAGCCGGTTTTGACTGAATGAAATCAGTTTGGGCTAAAATGGAGCTGGTTTTGACTATTACAGAGACGGCTTTAACTGGATAGAACTGGTTTTGACTGGATCGCACTAGAGCTGGTTTCAAAAAGTGTACTCCGGCCTGATCCGGTCACATTGAGATTGAAAATCCTGTATGCTCAAAATAACACCATTAAACACTGGCCTCTATAATAATTGAAATTATTTTACGAAACAGAGGACTGATTATTTTGTGCGATTGCCATCATACTAGTCCGTCAACTTCCAACACCTTGGGGACTTAATACCAGCTATCTACCCAAGTTATATTTGTATAAAAACCAATTAATTTGGAGGCCGCCACCACAAAGAAAATCTCTTTTGTACGATGTGTGGCTCTGGAAGTAACCAGTTTTGACAAGACAGAGTAACTTGAGAACTCTAGCCACCAAGAGACAGAAATCTGTGAGGAACCCTGGCCCGTAGGACACTATTATATTGAACGTTATTTTGCATTTATAACAGTTATTATAATTGTGTAATTGTCGACATACCTGGAGAAATTTGGCAGTTGTTACCAGCGAATCCATTCACACAGCTGCAAGTATAGGTACCAGATTGATCCGGGTTACAACCACCCCCGCTCAGACAGGGATTAGTAGGCACGCAGGGATTATCTGGAATCAAATTGCAAAATGGATTAAACTTCATTCTATGTGGCTTCAACAACATGCCAAAAAAAAATACTACATCTGCCTGGTATTAAAGTTAGAGGTCCCGGGTTCGAATCCCAATAAGGCCCTTACGATTTTTCTCTCATCCCAAGTTTGGTTGTTTAATTTCAATGGTGATCAGGCACCATACCAGATGATGTGGTGTGTACAGATAAATGGTGGACAAGGAACATGTTTACAAGTCAACCGTGGAAGACAGTGGCACGGCAAAGCTGACATTTTAACTCGACGTTTTAACTCGTTTTAACTCGTCAACCGGCCCTGTGACTATACATTGATCAGAACAATGTGGGGTGTTATGGCCGAGCGGTCTAGTGCGTCGAACTTAAGTTCCTGTGCTAGTACTAGAATGTAGGTTCGATTCCGGGCCGTGACGGGTTGTGGCACCTGTGCCCTTGAGCAAGGCACTCGACCACGCTTGCTCCCATTCCTGTAATTGGCGGTCCCTCCGCTGTTGGATGTGGTGAATAAATAAATAAATAAACATGTTTGCACGCCCTCCGGCATTGAGCGGTTAATTTTAAGAGTTATGCAGTTATAAATGGTCTGTACCTATTTGACATCGAGCGCCCACCCAGGCCTGTAGGCAGTTACAATGGTAGCGATTCTGCAAGCTGATGCATTGACCACTGTTCAAGCATGGAGTTAGGGTGATGAGACAATAATCCTGAACTGTAAAATGAATGGATATATAACACAGCCCATGAGTGTTAATGTGGTGAAATGGGTGGATGTGTTAATGACCCACTACACGTGATATAACAGTAAACACTCGGATCACAAACAAATTGTGTGAATATCACTGAACAAGCAGCAACTCAACACAAAATAATTGAAATTATACACCTCATACATTGATTCTCGTTCACCGATTGGTTAAAAATTGGCGTTTTTGAGGAATCCTTGGTTTCAATAATAATAATAATATCACTTAATGCAGCAAAGGGGCGACCCACCGGTAAAACTTTCCCAAACGACCACCAAAATTTCGGCTAGAAGACATCGATTGGACACCAAAATACTGTTACCCAAAGGTTCCCAAAATGGTTCCAGACCTAAGAGAGATGGTTCTAGACCTAATAAAAATGGTTCTCGATTTTAAAAAGATGGTCTCTGACCTAAAAAAAAGGTCTTAATAGGGCTCTCTAAGCAAAAAGTGTTACCCCATTGGATAAAATAGAGAAATAAAAGCAGATCACGCGACATGAATTACTTCAACTATTTCAGTGGGCAACTGAAAAAGTACTATTGTTTGACCTTTTGCGTCAATCTAGAATTTAAGCAGGACACTTTAAATTTCTGACTTGAGATGTTTTGTGAATACCGCCCCTGGTCTTTAATTCCACTACAGACATTGAACCGTTGCGGCTCTTATTTATAACTCTGTATAAGGTGTGGTAATCTGCGATATAGCCTAAAACTTGAGACATCTTTTTGCCTTACCTATTGAGCAGAATGTTCCGGTCCAACCTGGCGTGCATTCACAATTATAATTACCCTGGGACAAATCAACGCACCGGGCCTCATTTTGACACTGGATGTTTTCACATGCCGAGGGGTCTAGGGAAAATGAACACAAGAATTGTGGATCGTTTGGTTACAACAGAATGCCAGTGTCAACAGCAGGGTTGTAACGAGTCTTCCTCTGCTCGAGTCCCAAGTCAAACTGCCTTCGAGTCCCAAGTCAAGTCAAACTGCCTTCGAGTCCCAAGCCAAGTCAAACTGCCTTCCAGTCCCAAGTCAAGTCAAACTGCCCTCGAGTCCCAAGTCAAGTCAAACTGCCTTCGAGTCCAAAGTCAAGTCAAACTGCCTTCCAGTCCCAAGTCAAGTCAAACTGCCTTCCAGTCCCAAGTCAAGTCAAACTGCCCTCGAGTCCCAAGTCAAGTCAAACTGCCCTCGAGTCCCAAGTCAAGTCAAACTGCCCTCGAGTCCCAAGTCAAACTGCCTTCGAGTCCCAAGTCAAGTCAAACTGCCCTCGAGTCCCGAGTTCCAAGTCAAACTGCCCTCGAGTCCAAAGTCAAGTCAAACTGCCTTCGAGTCCCAAGTCAAGTCAAACTGCCTTCGAGTCCCAAGTCAAGTCAAACTGCCCTCGAGTCCCAAGTCAAGTCAAACTGCCTTCGAGTCCCAAGTCTCAAGTCAAACTGCCCTCGAGTCCCAAGTCAAGTCAAACTGCCTTCGAGTCCCAAGTCAAGTAAAACTACCTTTGAGTCCCAAGTCAAGTCAATTTAATTTTCAGCAGACTTGAGTAAAAAAGTTTAATTCTGAGTAAGTCAAGTCATTTGTGTCAGTGACTCGAGTCATTTGAGGTTCGAGTCTCAAATCAAGTCGAGTCATTTGAGGTTCGAGTCTCAAGTCAAGTCAAGCCATGCAGTGAAAATCGGGACTCGAGTCGACTCATGTCCTGAGTCTGGACTCCGAGTCAATACAACACTGTTCTACATGTACTTACCCATGCAGTCGAGCGGCTGACAATGCAATAACACATCATCGGACGGGACCGCCGTGAACGTGAAATCGGGGCTGGGGTTGTCTCCCTTTAGAAAACGCACACAGACATACGGAATCTGATTGCAGGAGTTTTGCGTCAGGTCTATGTTGACCGTGACCCTGTGTAAGACCATGTCCACCCCGGCTTGTAGGAATGAACTGCCAGTGTTGCCCGGGAGTGTGGCTTGGGCTCGGAAGACTGTTTGGCCTTGGCCGTTCAACTGCAGGGAAAAACGACATGAATGTATAATGTAAAAAGCAGACTTTTCTGAAACCTTTCCATTGTTCTTTGGAACTTTTCCCCTACAATTTCATCTGTCAAACCAAGAAAATACTAAATTTGATTGAAACAGCCCTAAGAACAAACTATATATCTTGGGGTGTTATGGCCGAGCGGTCTAGTGCGTCGAACTTAAGTTCCTGTGCTAGTACTAGAACGTAGGTTCGATTCCTGGCCGCGATGGGTTGTGGCACCTGTGCCCTTGAGCAAGGCACTCGACCACGCTTGCTCCCATTCCTGTAATTGGCGGTCCCTCCGATGTTGGATGTGGTATATAAATAAATAAATATACGGGTTAAAACTAAAACACCGAGGATATTAAACACAAAGAAATGTTATTTTTAGAAAGATGTCAGCAACGTCTCAGGCAGGTCCCAAGTAATTCATACATGTAATTTTGAATTCGTAATAGTCTCTTTCCACGGTAAAGGGGGCATTTTAACAACACAGACCATATCTTCCAGAAATTATCTTTGTCTGGTCTACAAATAAATAGTGTGACAACATGCCTTTTTAAAAACCCCGTGTACAAATTTCCAATATACGCTCGTAATCGGGACAGCCTAAATTGTAACAAGTGTCCCTTCTGGTTACGAGCATATAAAATATTGGAAATTTGTACACGGGGCACATTAAGCAGAAGGTCCGCGGTTCGAATCCCGATGGAGCCAAGTTGTTTTTCACTGCATCCAAATTTACCAAACTCATGTACATTTGTCCACATTTGTATCTAATTATGAATTCGTAAGTTTGGTTATCGCTGCACTTACCAGCGTATCCGTAGATACGATAACTTGCCAGAGGTTAGCACCGTTGATACTGGCCCCGTTAGAATTGGACGAGACTTGAACATTGAACATAAGCTCATTGGTAGGGTTTTCGGTTGTAACTGGTTCGCCGGAAGTGATAGTTCCAACCACGTCAGTTATCTCAACACCTGAAAGATTATAATTCCGAAGAAATCAAGACAAGCTGATTATAAAGGACTGTATTTAATAGTAGAAGAATTTGTGCCCATCACGACGCGTTATGCTAAAACTCGTAGCGTGCTCGGGCGGGACTCGAACCCACGACCTCCTGCATACTAGGTAGACATGCCGATGCTTAGTATATAGTGCGTACCGCATCGTGATGGGCAAACATTCTTCCATTTATCATCATTTGGACCGACGCAATAATTTCCTTACTTGACTGTGGTAAATATTAACCACTTAGCACCAAAGGGTATGTAAACACGTTCTGGCAATGTATAGCCACAGGAGCGGTTGACGAGTTAAAACGTCAGCTTTACTGCCGTGTTCCACGGTTGACGTGAAAACACCATTCATTTGTACACACCGTGTTTTAAACTTGAACTTGATAGCTATATGGACGGCCTGTCAGTGTAGCAAATCTCTCTCCGTGGTGGCCTTCTCAGAGTGCAAAGTATGATCTTTTGGTGAGATTCATACAATGAATGTAGAAATGACTCAAGAGTCCGTACATGTGGTGCTTATGACATGGTCTTAATGTTTGGCCAATCACATTTGCATTTTTAAAACAAATTGTATTTTTTGGCCAAAAGTAATCCCGGTGTCAACTAGTTAACAGTTTTCTAAACATGTAATTAACGTACCTTTGCAATTGACAGGAGCACATGCCACGTACGACTGTGAACCATCACCAAGTCTGAAGTCAACAGTCGGGTTCAGACTCCTCTCAAGCCGCAGACAAATATACCCAAACTGGCCGCATATCAAACTGTTCAGGGCCGTATTAGCGTTCGCTCTAATAGCGACTATAGAGGAAGTCTGTCCTGGTTGTAGATCGACCCCGGCCTGGGCGTCGGAGAGCTGGATTGGGATAGGGGCGTATTGGGGTCCCGAACCGTCGGGTTGGGTACTGAGGAAGGACGTTAGGCTCCAGAGGCGATTTCCCGAGACGCCCCCGCCGTTGGGGCTCGCGGTTAGGGTTAGGTCGAGGGTTAATGGGTTGCTGGAACTACGTTCTTTGACGTCACCAGTAGAGGTTATTCTCAGTTGTGGGTTTGTGATTTGGACGCCTAGGAAGGAAATCAATCCAAATTGATCAGTCTTAATTTGGATCTCGTGAATGATTATCAACTACTGGTAATTTAAGTGTGTATGGAAAAAACATTTGAAGAGTTAATTTTCAAAAACAGGGAAATGCCATTCAAAATATCTCATGTACCTCAAGATTTCTGTTGTGCTTTTTCAAAAAATACCCAGCAAAATGCAGCTCTGAGGCATTCAATTAGTAGAAGTGACTTGATTTTACCAATTTAATACCCTTCTTTTACATTTCGTTGGATATTTTCAAAGACTTGAAATAAATGGCACAACCCACCCCCCGTACCTGATATCAAGAATTTTGTCTTATGCCGAGGACATAGTCGTTCATCGTCCAAAACTTACCAACACAGTTGATAGGCGCACACGCTACACGGTTTCCGCTCAGGACAAACTGGGGTTGCGCCGAAATCCCGGGCAGCACTTCGACGCAAATATACGGCACCTCCGTGCACTTGATTTGGCTCAAGTCCAATGCCACTTGCACGCCGTTAACGTTCACGGTGCCCCCAGCATTCAGCTGTCCGGATTGGATCTGATTGTAAATCGCTGCATTCAGGCCGTGACGCGTGCCCATCCCATCCAGTTGCGAGCTGCCGAACACGTTAAACTGCCAGAGTCCCGTGCCGGTTATACTTTGTCCGCCCGAGTCGCTACTAATCCCGACATTGAAATTGATGTTGTTGGACGCGCCCTCACGGAAAACGACGTTTGAGAAAAGGATTTGGATGAGTGTGACGATAACTCCTGCGGTTTGAAAATCAAAATTTAGGAAAGTGTTAGTTTTTAACATTTAGCATTAAAGGAGCGTGTCCAGATCACATTTTTAAACCCCCCATGGGTGTTGAGATTTTGATACCATATCATTTGTCATATTTTTCTCAGTACCATTCTGAAATTTCGTGCTCTCAATCCATATATTTCCATATATTTCTATTCACTGATAGTAACTACACCAACCGTTTCGTTTCCACATCGAAATTGGAGATTGCAAATTTCCTGTTTTCTTCCCATGGATAGTATTTTGGGGAGGTATTTTATATGATTGTTAGGTTAGAACGAAATCCATTTTCTGGAAAAATCTGAACAAGCTTCTTTAAGACCATAACATAGAATTTTTTTTGACATTTGAAATCATTATGTTTTGCAGAATAATTGGTAATATCTATGGCTGGATATATCCTTTTATTATAATTTTAATTTAATTTTTAAATTTTTTATTTTGTTTGTGGCTTACCGCGGTTAGACTGTTGACAATTGGTACCCTGCCATTCCACGGTGCACTGACACACAAAGCTGAACTGGCTATTGATGCAAGTTCCACCGTTTGCACAGATAGCGCCTTGGCACGCATTCACGGCTGCAAAAGAGAAACAAATTAAAGTTTTTAAAAATGACTAGAACAGTCCACTAAGCAAATTATTCATGGCGCTTTATAACATTATTACCCTGGTCATTGGGCACAACTCCCTGGGAGTATGCAGCCCTGGCAGCCTGACACTCAGGGGCTACAACCCTTGCAGGTACCCATTTACTCCAGGGTGGAGAGAGGCAACATTATTACCCTGGTCATTGGGCACAACTCCCTGGGGAGTATGCAGCCCCAGCAGCCTGACACAAGCGCTCAGGGGCTGCAACCCTTGCAGGTACCCATTTACTCCAGGGTGGAGAGAGGCAACATTATTACCCTGGTCATTGGGCACAACTCCCTGGGGAGTATGCAGCCCCAGCAGCCTGACACAAGCGCTCAAAGGCTGCAACCCTTGCAGGTACCCATTTACTCCTGGGTGGAGAGAGGCAACATTATTACCCTGGTCATTGGGCACAACTCCCTGGGGAGTATGCAGCCCCAGCAGCCTGACACAAGCGCTCAGGGGCTGCAACCCTTGCAGGTACCCATTTACTCCAGGGTGGAGAGAGGCAACATTATTACCCTGGTCATTGGGCCCAACTCCCTGGGGAGTATGCAGCCCCAGCAGCCTGACACAAGCGCTCAGGGGCTGCAACCCTTGCAGGTACCCATTTACTCCTGGGTGGAGAGAGGCAACATTATTACCCTGGTCATTGGGCACAACTCCCTGGGGAGTATGCAGCCCCAGCAGCCTGACACAAGCGCTCAAAGGCTGCAACCCTTGCAGGTACCCATTTACTCCTGGGTGGAGAGAGGCAACATTATTACCCTGGTCATTGGGCACAACTCCCTGGGGAGTATGCAGCCCCAGCAGCCTGACACAAGCGCTCAAAGGCTGCAACCCTTGCAGGTACCCATTTACTCCTGGGTGGAGAGAGGCAACATTATTACCCTGGTCATTGGGCACAACTCCCTGGGGAGTATGCAGCCCCAGCAGCCTGACACAAGCGCTCAGGGGCTGCAACCCTTGCAGGTACCCATTTACTCCAGGGTGGAGAGAGGCAACATTATTACCCTGGTCATTGGGCCCAACTCCCTGGGGAGTATGCAGCCCCAGCAGCCTGACACAAGCGCTCAGGGGCTGCAACCCTTGCAGGTACCCATTTACTCCTGGGTGGAGAGAGGCAACATTATTACCCTGGTCATTGGGCACAACTCCCTGGGGAGTATGCAGCCCCAGCAGCCTGACACAAGCGCTCAGGGGCTGCAACCCCTGCAGGTACCCATTTACTCCAGGGTGGAGAGAGGCAACAATATTACCCTGGTCATTGGGTCCAACTCCCTGGGGAGTATGCAGCCCCAGCAGCCTGACACAAGCGCTCAGGGGCTGCAACCCTTGCAGGTACCCATTTACTCCTGTGTGGAGAGAGGCAACATTATTACCCTGGTCATTGGGCACAACTCCCTGGGGAGCATGCAGCCCCAGCAGCCTGACACAAGCGCTCAAAGGCTGCAACCCTTGCAGGTACCCATTTACTCCTGGGTGGAGAGAGGCAACATTATTACCCTGGTCATTGGGCACAACTCCCTGGGGAGTATGCAGCCCCAGCAGCCTGACACAAGCGCTCAAAGGCTGCAACCCCTGCAGGTACCCATTTACTCCTGGGTGGAGAGAGGCAACATTATTACCCTGGTCATTGGGCCCAACTCCCTGGGGAGTATGCAGCCCCAGCAGCCTGACACAAGCGCTCAGGGGCTGCAACCCCTGCAGGTACCCATTTACTCCAGGGTGGAGAGAGGCAACAATATTACCCTGGTCATTGGGTCCAACTCCCTGGGGAGTATGCAGCCCCAGCAGCCTGACACAAGCGCTCAGGGGCTGCAACCCCTGCAGGTACCCATTTACTCCTGTGTGGAGAGATGCAACTTATGGCAGAGTGCCTTGCCTAAGAGTACACGGATGTGGCTCGGGATCGAACCCACGACAATAGAAGTAGTTCAATGCACCAAACCGCTCAACCATGGTACTCAATCTATAAGTCAAAATGAAAAATAAATAGTTAACTTACGTTCTCTGCAGAAATCTCCACGCCAACCATTGGGACAGGTACAAAAGTAAGTTGTTCCAGAGACCCGACACGTTCCGCCGTTTTGGCAGTTGTGGGAATCGCAGGGCGAAATTTCTGTAGAACAGAAATGATATTTGTGACTCAATTATTTGAGTAATCGTGAATAGCTATCAAAATGTGACATTCTCTGCAGTTAAAGGTTCTCAGAAATACCAATATTGTCGGGTTTCAACCTGGGGCAAGTTTGCTGATAGTTAGCTATACAGGGTGTATCGGAAAAAAGTATATACTCCTAAAATTGTAGATAAAATTAACTTGCGCGGAAAAATGGAAGATGCAAAACAAAATCAAGGAGCATGAGGGGTCGATTTGATATGTCCTTTCTTTGCTATCAGCTTTTCGGAAAGTTTAGCTAGCCCCTTCCGTCCTCCACGTGACCGTCTTGTTCTGCACACAGTTTGCACGCTTAGCGTAACACCAAATGCACGCCTGATCACTGCTCTGTTCTCTCTGAGATGGGCGACTTTGGTTCTTAAAGGAGGGGGACCAGATCACATTTTTTAACCTCCCATTTTACCCATGGGTGTTGAGATTTTGATACCATATCATTTCTCATTACCATTCTGAAATTTCACGTTCTCAATCCGTATCTTTTCAAGGATATTGTCAAAAAACGACCAATGTTTTGTAAACTAATTTATCCGTTCCATAAAGCAGTGCAGTGATTACAACAACATTTTAGCTTCCACATCCAAATTGGAGATTGAAAATTTCCTGTTGTCTTCCCATGGATAGTGTTTTAGGGAGGTAATTTATATGATTGTTGGGTTAGAATGAAATCCATTTTCTGGAAAAATCTTGATAAGCTCCTAATTCAAGGAGGTTTGCGTCCATACCTTGGCACTGAACTGGTAGACAGTGCGTGAGGGTAGCGGCATCTGGCACCCCCAACAGGGTGAAATCAGGGGATGCCTGAGGGTTCTCCTCTAGACGGATGCACAGAAAAGGCACCTGCACAGGACAAATTAGTCAGGAAAATTGTGATCAATATAGCTCATTACGCTTAGGGAATTTTAATGGGTTTATTCAAAGCGCTACGCGTCGGTTTTGTTTTGTTCGATTCCACACGCATTGCACAGATATTCTTAAGATGACAAACTTGCTTCCGAGTAAGACCGGCGTTCCACAAAGAAGTTGCATACTCAAGAACTGGGCGAATAGAACATTTGTATATATTATGATCATGTGTGTTACCTGCTGACACAGGGTCAATCCAGAAAGGTCAAAGGTCACCGAGGCACCATTCAGGATAATGAATGAGCCAGCGATCAGATTGGCGCTAGCTGTCTGAGCAGAAAGAGCTGCGTTTTGTACGCGCGCTGTGGATCCCAGACCGTCCTGCTGCGTGTTGGTAAAGATCACGGCTCTCCTGTTAAAGACATGATTAGAAAACGTTTATAAACAGGGACAGCATTACAGAACTAAAGAATAATGTTGATAAACTGCCTTGTAGAAATTTCAGCCACATAGATGCAGTAATACTTCAGAAAACCTGAAAAATCCATTCATGGTTTTCGTGTTGAATGAATGTTAAAAACTGTCTGCAGACAATTGACCCCTTGCATATACGCCATTTGGGGGTCAAATTATGACACGTCAATGTTGATTCCATGTGCGTGCGTGTTGTGTGCCTCTGGCTGACGTAACGTGGTTTATTTTACCAATGATCGGGAGGCTTAGTACAGCACATTACGCATGCTAGAGACACACACAATGTGCGCACACACAACGTGCGCACACACAATGCTTCAACAATGACGCGGCATTATTTGACCCCCAAAATGACGAAGTGCCTACTTCAAGCCTAATAGATCCACAAAGTGCCAACACGTGCATGCATGATACACAGTGACTATGTGAATGGGCCCCGTCATGGCTGCTCGTGCAAAGAGTCTATACTAACCATAGGTTTGAGCCACTGACGCTGGCTCCTGCTGCGGATGACCTAACAGTGATATCCATGTTGATAGTTTGGCCGGGCTGACCAATCTGCAGGGGCTGGCCGCTGATAACGTTTCCACTGACTTGAGTTACTTGGACTCCTAACACAAAACCATAACAAACTAATTATAGACAAATAATGAATGTTTATGAGTCCAATGGTACAAATATTTTCATGAGTTGAAAGACGGTTGATCTCTAGTCAGTTGTAATTACATGACTTTACAAGATTATCAAAATTAAACATGAATTACCAAATTTTATGTTGAAAGCAACATTAGAAAAAGGAATTAAACCGTTGGCTTTCAGTCGTCAGTGCAGACCGTAGATGAATTATATAATATTAGATGGCTTTGAGGGTGATATATGAGAATACATCGCACGAGCCATGAAAATACCGAACAAGCCGAAGTTTACATTCTTTGTTTTGTAAGATTTCCGCAAGATTTTTGTCCGTTTTGTGTTGAAAACCTGGTTTCATTTCCTACGTTTACAACTGCATGTGCTTTTGTTTCCGCTGTACAAATGCTCTTTATACCGTACTCACGCGCGCCTTGCACACACGCACACAATGCATTCACTGTGTGCTTTGGTTGCGCACGGTTTGGACGCAAATCGAATTGTATCAGAAATGCATGGAATCTGCATATATATTAATTGTCCTTCTTGTTATCTGTCTGCTTAGTGGCGCTCTATGATCTTTGGTAAACAAAAATTGACCAGATGCATTTTGATGAAAAGCAAAAAACACATGAGCAAAAAAAACAATTATTGCAAGTTAAAGATAGTGTACATGATTGGTAAACTGTTACAAATAGTTTCATCCCCCTGTGTGATTGAAGATATGCATGATTAAAACCAACCCTGAGCAAAAACCAGCTCCGTACTTCGTCTAACTTTTGAGAAAACCCGAAACCACTTCGCCCTGAACCACGGTGCTTCATAGGCTTCAAGGCGAAGTGGTCCAGGGAGAGGTGGTTTTGGGGTGAAATAAATTTTGAGGTGAAAAATAATTGTTTTGCTCATTTCTCAAAGACTATAGCACTTTAGGCAAAACCATTTCAGGGCTAGTTTTCTACCGTCATCGTGTTTATATTGTGCAAGTAATGTGTAAATCTGTTAAAAAATGTTTATTCCTCGAGACACCAATCATGTATTCTACCTTTAACTAATGGTTAGCACTCGCACTTCAGAAATGCTTACAAATAATAAAAAACAAATGGAAATTAAATAGACTTTCTGCCCAACTCACTAAACACCTACCCCTGCAATTAGTGTCTTGACAACTGATCAGCGACCCGCTCAGTCTAAAATCAGGGGATGGATTACTCCCCTTCTGCACCTCCACGCAGACGAAGGGTGCCCTGCTACAAGCCTGGCCCTGTAGGTTGAGAGTAGCCTGGATACCAGACAGGGTCAGAACGCCCCCTACGGCGATTCCGCGGCCCGACAGGAAGGGGTTCAGGTTGAGCGTCTGCTGGTTGGTGCGTTGCCCTAGGCCGTTGGCTTGCTGGCTCGTAAAGAAGTTTAACTGTTGTGTTTGAAAGACACGGTCAAACAAATTTAAATATGTGAGGACGTCCAAAGTTGCCATCATTTTCTTGGTTCTACAGAGCGTAGTATTTTTCAAGACCCCCTCCCTCCCCAAAAATATTACTTATTAAAATGTTTTCACCAGTGCATGTAAAGCCCTACGCAGCCCTCGACCCCCCTCCCCCTTCCTACGCTTTGTAGAACCGTGAAAATGTTGACAACTTTGGACGACCCCCAAGTGACATGCCAATGAAAAGTATACTGTAAAAACATGGTTATAAAGTACATTTATTTACGAGGCCCACCCCTATCTTTCGAGGAGAAAAAAATGCAAAATAAATTACTGAATTGTGCAGCAAATTCACAGGAAAATTTTGGCAGTAAATACCACATTTTCATCCCGAAAATTACACTTGATTGTACTGTGGATATTTCACTCTTGGGGGTGGGGGTGTGGGATCATTATTTGTTTACGCTGCCGCAACACACTCGAACAATTCCACGATGGAGGAAATACTTGGGTGTTGACCACTTTTGCTTAAAACCAACAGGGTAGGGGGGGATGTGTTTATACCTGCCAATATCCGGAGCCAGCGGCTAGGCTACTCCCTGTTGGGCTGTTGGTGAGGACTACGGACAACGTTAGACTGTTCTGAGCCGAGTTCTCTCTGATTATGCCACTGTTAAGGTTGAGGGCGGTCGACGTGATCACAACTCCTAGTTGAAGAAAAACAGAGACTTAATAAGCAGAGGCAGGAAAATATTTGTGCCGATTTAAAATATTGTATCATTTGCCATGAACTGAAATTGTAAATAACCAGGACGGACTAAAATGTAACAAGTCGTGTCTGTCCCGGTTACGAGCGTATTAGAAATGTGTACACATGGTTTTTAGAAAGGCATGTTGTCACACTATTTGTAACCCTTTTTGGGGCCTAAGTTATCTCTTCAGAACAACTGAAACTTATTTCTTTTATTTTGAGATCAGACAAAGGTATTTCCTTGAAAATATGGTGGAAAACCTACTTGTTTTTAACACTTTACCAAACAACTACATGTATAGTACCTTTAACATCTACCTTTTTATGGCATTGTAAGCAATGTATCATTTCTTACCGTTGTCTACGACTTCACAGAACGTCCCGCGCCAACCGACTAGACACCGGCATTCAAATGAAAATTGTCGGTCGATACACGATCCGCCTTTTTGACAGATGACTCCCGAGCATGCATTTATCGCTGAATTTGTAAAACAAAATGGTCAAGTTATTTATTTAGCAAGATTTTTTATCCAAAGTGTGACATTTCGATGAATTTGTAAAAAGTTACCAAATTTGGTTTTAAAAAATCCTGTGTAATTTCTAAATAGTGTAAAAATATTTTACAAAAGTTACAAATGTCTTGACATCATAGTTTTGATATTTGTAAAAATTAATTAACACCAAAGCATTTTTAAATTCTTATAATTACATTTGAAGTGTTTTAATCAGTTTATCACTGGATAAGGTAGGGCCTTTAAATGCGTAAAGGATGTTGGTTGCGATACTTACGCACTGTGCAGACAGGCCCGGTCCAGCCGGCGGCACACGTGCACCAGTACGCACCCCCCACGTTGTTACACGTCCCTACATTCTGACACGGGTTAGATCCGCAGGGGTTGAACACTAGCGATAAAAAACATAGAAATACAAGTATATCAGAGGTTTGTACATGGCGAGTCAAACAAAAAACGCTATACTACACACAAATTCAAATGGACCCATTAAAGGCACAGGCTCGTCAGCAAAGCGCGCACGCCAAATTCGTGCCACGAAATACGCAGCTCCATAGCAAAGGCACAAAGCTGCATATTTCGTGGCACGAATTTGGCGCTCACGCATTGCTGACGAGCCTGTGCCTTTAAATAGCTTACTTGCACATTGGACCTGTATACACCGTGTAGTACTGCCTTCCAGAGTGAAGTCTGGACTGGCCGCCAGTCCCTTCTGCAGTTGAACGCAGAGGTAGGTGATGTCCACGCAACTCGTCACAGAACTAAGATCCAGCATCACCTGATTAGGGATAAAAAAAAAAGGAAAATCAAAAAACAGAAAACTTGGGAGCTGTTTGGTAAGGTTGGGACTTACAGACAGATTATGTGATTGGAAAACGTTTAAAAACAGGAACAACGGCCGATTCCGCTCAAACTTTATGTATTCCTCAATCAATTACCCTAGTCTGTGCCCCAGTAGTCACCTTTTATGTTGAGTTCACGTACCGGTCAGGCTCATCCTGGGAAATCTTGACCTCAAGCCCAGGCCCATTGATTTGTGCACAAACATGTGTTTATTATATGTTCTGTGAGTAAGGACCTTTTGCCTCTGTGCATAAAAGCAGCTGTCAATCATCCTACTGCAGGCCCAGTAAACAGCTGTGTCTTGAGGGGACCTCTATTCATCTATTTAGGCCATTATAGAAAGGATTGTGTCTGCCAAACAGTGTTATTTACGCGTTATACGAAGTGCCTTCCGGAGTCTTCACTTGGCGCCTCCGTGCAATTTTTTGGGCAGGGCATCTCCGAGAGTTAGTTATATTTTCTGATTTTGTAGTACCACACACTTATTCAGAGTCATTGCTGCTCGTACCTGTACGTTGTTAAAGTTGACCGTCTGACCAGCGCTGACGGCCGTGCTTTGCTGGCCGGGCGTTAGCGAGACTTGGACTTGGCTCAGTCTGGTCCCCATACCGTCCAGCTGGTTACTGGCGTAAACAAACATCTGCCAAAGGTTGGTTCCCGAGATACTGGCGCTCGGCGTGGCTGTCTGGATGCGGAGGTTGAAGGATACCGGTTGGTTCCGGTTGCCGAAGAGTAGTTGGCTCGAGGTTGTCGGGAGAATGTTTATGGATTGGATGTAAACCCCTGGAAGGAATTATTAGAGAAAAAGAAATTGGGGTTTACACTATGCCCACTGAGCGTGTTCAGAAAAATGGATTTTGTTTTAACCTAACAACCGTATAAAATACCTCCCCAAAATACTATCCTTGCGAAGAAAACAGGAAATTTGCAATCTCCAATTTGGATGTAGAAGCTGAAAGGTTGGTGTAATTACTGCACTGCTTTATGAAACCAGATAAATTAGCGAAACAGCGCGATTTTGGGTCGTGTGGCTATTTACGATCAAGACGGTTACTTACTCTTAAATTCTCACCTTCATATTTTGTTTTTTTGTCATGAATTGTATTTTTGGGAGGTATTCTATACGATTGTTAAGTTAGATCTAAATAATATTTCCAGAAAATCTGGACATGCTCCTCTAAAAGACGGTTAACAATGTTTGCTCTTTTCTCAAAAATAGACAACATAATAAAATGCTTTATTACACGTCTAGCGATACTCGTGTCCACTACCCCCCGCTCCCCCGCCCACCCCCGCCCCCC
Source organism: Henricia sp. BOLD:AAB3569 (assembly GCA_037783545.1). Classification (NCBI taxonomy): domain Eukaryota; kingdom Metazoa; phylum Echinodermata; class Asteroidea; order Spinulosida; family Echinasteridae; genus Henricia; species Henricia sp. BOLD:AAB3569. The sequence continues at coordinate 1,293,785 of JBBELK010000386.1, read as the reverse complement.
GACGCGCGCGCAGTGGAATGTAGCCTTCCCGCGTCAAACTCTTTATGGCGCATGTATTGTGAAACGCCCGAATTGACATACCTCTGCATTCGATGACGACGCACTGTTGTAGGACATTGTTGTTCGGTGTGGGTTCCAACGTAAAGTCAGGGTTTGCTAGCGTGCTCTTTGCTAGCTCGGTGCACAGACTAACGATTTGTTGGCACAGTCGCCCGCCGAGGTCAACCGTTGTGGAGAGACTTGGAATAGTGGCTGAACGTCCGGCTGTGATGCTTGTACTAGCCTGAAATGCACACATTCACAATTGATAGCAAAATAGAGTAGAATGCAACATTATAATGAGCAAATAGTCTTAATAATGCTGTAGGCTTAAGCCACCACATCATGCAACATCGTTATAGAGAATTTGGGGAGAAACGATGCTCTGAAAACCAGAGAATCGACTTGGGGGTCAAGCATTTTTGTGACTAGGATTTTCTGTGTGTCGTTCCACATATAAATCCCTCCATGTCACAATTTCTTGAGGCGACACCAGTCAAACTTATGGAAATGAAAAAGTCACACTAAAGTTTCTCAACTTTACAGAGCCTCAATCTGATGCGCGTGCACGCTGGGCTTACCCAAGCACACGCGCGAGTCATCCATCGAGTGAATGGATTGCGCGTGTGTCCTACGCGTGCAAGAGTACAGTAACAACAAATACTGTACAACAATAACAAAAGCACATGCAGTTGTAAACTGAAGTTTTCAACACCAAACAGACAAAAATCTTGCGGAAATCTTTCAAAACAAAGCTTCATTTTATATAACAATAATAATATTGCATGTCCTTTCGGGGTGATATGAGAATACACTGCACGGGTCATGAAAATACCGAACTCGCCTTCGGCTCGTTCGGTATTTTCATGACCCGTGCAGTGTATTCTCATATCACCCCCAAAGCCATCCAATATTATATAAATACTGTACCGGAATTTGACGTTCTGAAATCCTTAAACTGGTGCCAGTCAGAGTATTACTGCCAAACGTCCGAATCGTGAAGAGGTTTTGCCCATTGACGCTACCCCTGTTGGGATTGGATTGAATTGTCAGGCTAAACGTCACGACGTTAGAACGTCGCTCGATGAGCGGTGAACCCGCGGTTACAGATACGGAAGTGTCTGTGACTTGGACACCTAGTTTACAAAAAGGGTGGAAAAAGTTAAGTGTTAAAATCCTTGACCAAAGGGATCCATTTTAAAAGTTGAGTAAGACCTACAAATAAAAGCCCAGCCTGGCCTGGTCAACGCTAGGGGGATGCAGATGATTTCCCTAACAGGTCATTAGTTTTCATGGTCAGGAGCGACTTAATATTGGAGCATTGCTACTTTCCTAATACTTTTCCATACATTATTATTATTATTTCTTTCTGGTATTCATACCAAGGATTCCTCAATTGTGCTCATTGCACGGTCACTCGCAAGCGTGAGGAAACCCATGAAGAATTAAAATTAGAAACGGCTAGAGACACCGGGGGAATCCCCTTGCTCTTCACGAAAGAATGCTCTGGGATCTTTAGAGTGCGTTACCATTACCTAACACACTGGACCAACGGCTTTACATCCCTTCCAAAGGATGGAGCAAGTGTGATTAAGTGCCTTGCGCACAAGTGCCACGGCCCGGAATCGGACCCACATTCTAGTACTGGCACAGGAACTTGAGTTCGACACACTAGACCGCTCGGCCATAACACCCCACATGTACGCACCTCTGCACGTCGTAGCTTGGCAAGCTGTAAGCACTGCATCCGAGGGTACGCCACTCAACGTAAAATCCGGTGAGGGATTATCCCCCTTCTCGACCCGCACACAGAGATAGCGGACCTGCGGGCAGACGATCCTATCCAAATTAAACGTCGTCTGCAGACTGAAAAATCGCACCGTCCCGTCCTGCGCGACGCTGGCTCCGGCTTGGGATGCCGACAGAGAAAGCTGGGTTCGTAGGACTGTGGGTCCCTGCCCGTTGGCCTGGGTGTTGCCGAAAAGAGTGATTTTCCAGAGACCGGAGCCGGAAACGCGACCGGCCTGGGAGTCCGTGGACATTGTCAGGCTGAATTGTACGCTTTGGGAGTTGACGCCTTCACGGAGAGTTCGCAGGGTGTTGTCGAATTGGATGTTGTTTACTTCCACGCCTGCAAGGTCAAGTGTTATTAAATTTATTCTTAATTTTGCAAGAATATGACTTAACATTAACTGTCGCCACAAGAGCTGTAAAAATACACCGCATTAATGTTGAGGGTTTACAGCCCATGACGAGTCATAAATTGTGAAAGTTGTCAAATTGTGACAAAATGTTTACTCACCTCTGCACTGTATTTGAGTGCAGCCGACCAGAGCGTTATCATTTGGAACACCGCGGAGCATGAAAGAAGGAACAGGGTTCGAACCCTGGCCGATCTGGGCACAGACAAACTGCGCTTGACTGCAGGACAGAGCGTTGAGGTTGACTATGCTCTGTATGGTGGAGATGGTGGTTGCTGACGGTGGCTGCCATGCAACGCTGCTTTGTTGAATGGTCAGAGGGGCAGTCTGAATTGATAGGGAGAAAAAGATTAAAAGATGAAAATGTATACAAATGTGGACAAACATTGTGTATGCCTTAGGGTGGTTATACAGAATTAGCTGGGTCAATACTACCAGGGCAGAGCTGGTCTCTCAACTTGCTGGCTTGGGCTCAAGTCGGTGTGTATGCCTTAGGGTGGTTATACAGAATTAGCTGGGTCAGTACTACCAGGGCAGAGCTGGTCTCTCAACTTGCTGGCTTGGGCTCAAGTCAGTGTTTCACTTGAGACTTGACTCTGGAGAAACTGACTTGTGACTCAATTTGAAATAAACACTAGTCATCAAGTTTGCTGCCCCAAAGACTTGTGTTTAAACTTGTGTTTAAATCAACTCAGTTCTATTTGAGTAAGGTTTTTGCAGTAAAATGGTTGATTAAATTAAATTAAAATTGATTAAATTAAATTAAAATTGATTAAAATTGAAATATATATCAAACCTGTGATGCTACACGATTATTAGCACTGTCCCTCAGAAAAAGCGTGACTCTCCATAAACCGGTCCCCGTGAGGGCGAAACGTGCGTTACCAGGGAAGAATGAGAGGTCAAAGGTCAGGGCGTGATTGACGTTACCCTCGCGGAGAGGGCTGCCTTGGACGAGGCTGATGGTTGTCTGTGAAATGATGACGGTACCTAGGAAAGAAAGAAGAGGATTGCAATTATTGGCCAGACCAAACGTAGCAGTTTAAAGGAGCATGACGAGATTGTTTCCAAAATTAGATTTCGTTTTAACCTAACAGTCATATAAAATACCTCCCCAAAATACTATCCATGGGAAGAAAACAGGAAATTTGCAATCTCCAATTAGGATGTGAAAGCAAAAAGGTTGGTGTAATCACTGCACTGCTTTATGGAACGGATAATTTAGTTTACATAACGTCAATGGTTTTTTGACAATATCCTTGATATTGTCATGATATTGATGAGATTTTGATACCATATCATTTGTCATATTTTTCTCATTACCATTCTAAAATTTCGCACTCTCAATCCGTATATTTTCAAGGATATCGTCAATAAACCATTGATGTTTAGTAAACTAATTTATCCGTTCCATAAAGCAGTGCAGTAATTACACCAACCTTTTTGCTTCCACATCCAAATAGGAGATTGCAAATTTCCTGTTTTCTTCCCTTGGATAGTATTTTGGGGAGGTATTTTATATGATTGTTGGGTTAGAACGAAATCCATTGTCTAGAAATGTTTGGTAGTTTTTTTTCTATTTTTATTATTTTTGTTAATATTAATTTTAAACGTTTGCAAAACAAGGTAAAAATATGAACGTTAAAAGGCTAATCAAACTCCAAATCTATACCTAGTTCACAGTCATCTCCACTAAAGTCCAGCAAGCAGGTACATGAATAACCAATGTTCAGCGTCGTACATGTCCCTCCATTCATACATGGGTTTACCCAACACGGATCCGGGTCTGTAACAAATAATTATTAAACATGTTTGTAATTTTGGGGTTTACACGAAAATATCTAGGGCAAAAAAAATAAGCTTTTGTAAGGCTTAGTACAAATTGTGTATGGTAATGCAACTAGCAATTGTTCCCCCACCCGCCCCTGCACTACCCTGCCCCTTAGGTGGGGATTTGGTAATGTTTTTTATCCCCCAGGGTGGGGGGTTTTGACATACCCCTAGAACTATGGGGGATACAGTATCCCCCATAGGTTATGTTGTTTTTTTCCAATATGGCGGCGCCTGAACTTTAAGATCGGACCGATACGGTTTAAGCTAGCGCAATAATCCGCTCCCCAATCGCCACCAAACTCCGTCTGATAGTTCTTGAGACACTCACCTTGCGTGTGTCTACGGAATTTCGGTACCATTTGTCCACTAAATGCTCCAAAAATAATGTTGGGAAATGAACGGGAACATGTGCGATGCATCCACATGCATGATTGAGGCATTCGGTAAAATGCATGTGGATGCATCACACATGTTCCCGTTCATTTCCCAACATTATTTTCGGAGAATTTAGTGGACAAATGGTACCGAAATTCCGTAGACACACGCAAGGTGAGTGTCTCAAGAACTATCAGACGGAGTTTGGTGGCGATTGGGGAGCGGATTATTGCGCTAGCTTAAACCGTATCGGTCCGATCTTAAAGTTCAGGCGCCGCCATATTGGAAAAAAACAACATAACCTATGGGGGATACTGTATCCCCCATAGTTCTAGGGGTAGTTTTGACACACAAAAATCTGATTGTCAGCACTTTTTTTGGCTTTGTTATACTATAGCCTAGTACGAGCAAATACCCTGGGTCATGTGGGTGGGGATTTTTGTCGCCTAAATTTTGTCCCAAGGGTGGGATTTTGTCACTCATAATGCGACAATCCCCACCTCTTAGGTGGGCATGGTGGGGTAGTCTTGGGGAGGGGTGGGGGAACAATTATTAATAAGGCTGGCCAGCCTACATGGCCTACATCATGGCCTAGGGCGGCAGGCGCTAGCTAGCTGTAAACTTCCACACGCGCACGCGTGAGCACAATTTGAAGTTTTTAAAACATGGGAACTTGGAAACGGTATCAAAAACATCTCCAAATTATCTAGTACTTGTACTAGGACGGGCCTAACAAAAAAACTTGAGAAAACACTCAAACCTGCCGCCACTACACGAGGAACGCAGAACAGCAAGCGATATTTTTCGACTACTGACGGTGGACCCTAAACAGCGCCACCAAGAGTTCAAATACGTTTTTTTGCACAGTGGGCAAAAAGCGAAACGACTGGTTTCGCTTTTGGTTCTCATTTGCCCGTTTTAATGTTCTTGCTTCATTTTACAATTTATCAGAAATGAAACAGCTTGTGCTTTGGTTTAATTTGATATTAAGTTTTCCCCCATTTTACGCTCGTCCGACACCGTGCCTGCGGGGTACGTCTTCTGTGTCAAACTTACCAACGCTGTATGTGATGGAAAACCCGGCACTATTAATGTTGTGGTCGGTGAGCCAGTGCAGTACGAGTTGGTTTGTGTTGAAAGTCTGGGGCGGCAACGAGGGCGACAGAGTACCATTGTATTCTCTGAAATTGTAACATGTGGTTATAGTGTAAAAAGAAATAAAATTCAGAAACTTCATAAAAGCTTTTTCAACATTAACACCATTCTATGGCTTGTCCGAATGCAACATGCAATTAGACGTTCGACTCTTAGACGTTCGACTCTCTCGGACGCCCAACACTCGTAGATGGCCAACTCTCCCAAACGCACATCTCTCACGGAAGCCCGACTCTCTTGGACGCTCATCTCTCGGACGCCCAAATCGGGACTCCCATCTCTCGGACGCCCGAATCACGGACGCCCAAATCTGGGACGCCCACCTGAGACGCCCACATCTCGGGCGCCTTACTCTCCGACGGCCATCTTATCGACGCCCAACACTCAAAAGGCTATCTCTCGGACCCCAACTCTCGGACGCCCGACTCACAGACGGCCGACTCTCTCGAACGCCCATCTCTCGGACACTCCATCTCTCGGGCGCCCAACACATAGACGTCCAACTCTCGCCCAACCAACAAACTTTAAGACGCCAAACTGGCAGCCGGACGCTTATCCCTCGGACTCCTAAAACTGGCGCCCAAAACTCGGGCGCCCCAGACTTGGGCGCCTAAATTTCAGACGCCTTATCTCTCTGGCGCCTTATCTCTCTGGCGCCTTATCTCTCTGGCGCCTTATCTCTCTGGCGCCTTATCTCTCTGGCGCCTTATCTCTCTGGCGCCTTATCTCTCTGGCGCCTTATCTCTCTGGCGCCTTATCTCTCTGGCGCCTTATCTCTCTGGCGCCTTATCTCTCTGGCGCCTTATCTCTTCCCCGCCCATATTTCTCTCCCTCCCCCACCTCCCCTCCCCTCCCCCCACCTCCCAAATCGCCCAAATTCACGAGGCCTTGTCAAACGGCTACAGAGTAGCCTACAAATACTCAGTACGTTCTCACATTTATTGCGGTGTTGTTTCTAAAAGTTTAAACGACACCAGATAGCTGAAGTACCTGATAACTGGTGAATTTAAATCATAAGTCGTTCCTGGAAAGATTAACAACTGATCCTTGTTAGGTTCACTGATGAAGGCATTAAAGCGTAGCGCGATGGACCGAGCCGAGTCCACTCGCACTAAATAGAAGCAATCTACGTTGTGGCCAGCAGCCATCGGGAAGTTGGGAGACTGGATGGTTCCTGCTTCATTGTAGAAATTGGAGCCGCATTCTTTAGCTGTTGGTCAATGCATTTTTGAACAAAGTTCAGCAGTATGTACATCACACACAAAAAACAAAATACCATGCATTTTCGTGAAATAATTTTGCTTGGTTGGTTGCCAATTTCAAGATAAAACATCTTTGTGAAAAACAAAGGTTTTCACTAACCGATTTCATGGCAAGTCAATTTCTGAGACCGACTTCTTACTTTTTTGTTTTATTTGTCAAAGGTGTAAATGGCATTCTCTCGCTGTTTTGTTCCCGGCAGAAATTGTGTTCATTTATTTTGCTCTAAACGATACATCGTTTCCACGAAATAGTTGTAACATTTCGTACCATCGTCAAGCTAACTTTGCGAAAGCAAGGATTCTACCTGAATTCTGAAGGTCTCAATCGACACATGAAGCTTCAAATCTCGTCAACAAAAATGACATTATCGGACGTCATTCTGCTCGCACCAATAGACTTCCTCGTTACTTACGTATGGCCGGACTGGTGTATGGAAACCTGACTTCACAGTTCTGCCCGCTCCAGTCTCCAACACACTGACAGATGTAGCCTGGTGGTAGATAGGCGGGGCGGCACACGCCGCCGTTCACACAACGTTGCTGCAAGCAGGCTACAACATAAAAACAAGTTTCGGTACGAGCTTGTTCAGATTTTTCCGGAAAATTGATTTCATTCTAAACTAACAATCTTATAAAATACTTCCCCAAAATACTATCCATGGGAAGAAAACAGGAAATTTGCAATCTCCAATTCGGATGTGGAAGCAAAAAGGTTGGTTTATTACTGCACTGCTTTATGGAACCCGCCAAATGAGTAGTTTAGAAAACATCGGTGGTTTTTTGACGATATCCTTGATTGAGAACGCGAAATTTTAGCATAGTGATGAGAAATATATTGATATGGTATCAAAATGTCAACACTTATGGAAAAAATGGGTGGGTGAAAATGTGATCTAGACATGCTCCTTTAAAGACGTGGTAAACTACCAAAATATCGAAACATTTCTATTGATATCTGACAGATATAATTAATATACAGTTATGCCGACTCTACAAACGATTTGGAATACAATAAGACTATTGGGATTTAAATTTAAATGGCTTATATTCAAGATACGGTTTCACACTTCTTAGACAAAAACGAATTCCAAGCTAATAAGCTTCATCATAATTTCATTTTCCCAAGGTAACGAACGCAATAGGAGGTTTAGATGCACGCAGAACGGTAACGTGAACGCGAAATGCCTTGGGGAAATCTTAGGCACTTGGGGAAATCTTTAAACAAACGAACACAAATCTACAGATGTGACTTTCGTGGCAAGATAACTCTTTTGCCGTGACCAACATTCGAACCTGGGTTTTAAGACCCCCTAAAGATATGACAGGTGCTCAATCCATATTCGCGTTCACGTTGGCGTTTTACGTGCATCTATTGTATATATCTGTTATGGTGCCTGATCACCATTGAAATGAAAGAGCCAAACGAGGGATGAGAGACAAAAATCGTGGCCCTTACGATTTTTCCCTCATCCCGACTTTGGATGTTTCCAAGAAAATTGGATTTATGCTTACGGTTTACTTGAGCCTCCGAAAGAGCGAAAATGGCAAGAAGAATTAAGACGAGCTGCAAAGGATTATGAAGTCGACTAGCTGACATGTTGGCAAGCTATACCATCGATCTGTAAAATAAGCATAAACATGATTTTCACGAAGTTTTCGAAAATGGTGGCGCTCGAAACAATTGGATACATGTATAAGATGGTCATTTAGCCTCACCCAGAAGTTAGTAGAGGAGTTCTCGCATTGAAAACATGAACATTAATGATCGACTATAAATCATTTTAAAGTGATTGCACTTTTTGGCTTTTTTTGGGGGGTGGGGTGCGGGGGAGTCACTCGGTCTTATATCTTGCAGCATATAGAAACCATATATACATGTACTGTGCATAAAAACGGCTCTCGATCGTGTGCGTAATTTTAAACACGACCGTATACCGACTTGATATCAAGTCTATCCATTCAGGTAGGCCTACTCTAGATTTCTTAGTGTCATAAATAAAGAGGACGCAATGATGTATTTGATAGTGGTTGCCATTTTCCAAATTCCTTATATGATGCAATTACCGAATAATTAGGCTAAGCATTTTAATCCTGATTTCCGTTTTTTTTTTTTAAAGGCAGTATACATCATTGGTAATCTCGAAAATAAAAAATATTCACAGATTTTCGCCTAACTTACACAATATAAACATGATGACCGTAGAAAACTTGCCCTGAAATGGTTTTGTCGGAAGTGCTATAGTCTTTGAGAAATGAGTAAAACAATTAGTTTTCGTCTCATGAGACAAATTCAATTCGCCCCAAAACCATTTCGCCCAAGTGCCATTTCGCCTCCAAACCACTTCGACCGAGTGCCATTTCGCCCCAAATCACTTTTTACAAACACTATACATCGCCCAAATGCTACTTCGCCCCAAAACCACTTCGTGTGCAGGCCGTGGTTTAGGGCGAAATGGTTCAGGGCGAAATGGTTTTGGGGCTAAATGACTGCAAACCCTTTTTTGACTGTTTTTTCAAAAGTTAGACGAAGTACGGAGCTGGTTTTTGCTCAGGTTGGTTTTAATCATGCATACCTTCAATCACACAGCTTATTCTGTATTCACTGTCTATAGGCCTACCTACAGTCTCTTGCTCAGATGTAAACGTGTTAAAGTGAGGGATGTATTCAGTTCAGAGTGCTGTATGAGTTGTCAGGACAAAAGCGAAAGACGTGCACAGAATGTCGAAATATGTATTCCCAAGCCTTGGCTTTTGTTATGGCAAACTCAAGTTGCCTCTCAAACTAGGTGATTCTCTGGAAATGCCATGATATGCTGTCGTCGTGACCCATACAAGGCCACTGTACAATAGCTCAGGCGCATGATCAATGATATTTTGACGCACCACGCATGGGAAAGTTTTCGCACAATGACATGTGACACTTAGGGCCATTGAAACCACTTCAATGCTTTGTGAAAATAGGGCAGGGCACAATGTTTTTTGTCGGATATTTCGTTTTGTAAAGTTACTTTTTGGGGTAGTTGGTAGATTACTCATAGTTCTGTCATAACGGATGAAAAACATTAACCTTGTTTAAGTATGGCGGGAACAAGAAACGAAGGCACAATATATTTCGGTAGGCCCTATACATTTTTGTTTTTAAATAATGTGTATTTATTTATATAGAAAAATACGTTAAAGAAACGGAATAGACTACTGCGTGATATCTGTTGCCATGGTAATTGGGTATAAATAAAATTCGCTGGTAATCTGAAACATCCATTGCGCACTGGAGCAGTTCACTGGCTTTAGTGTATACGCAATAACCATCATGGCAACACACATGGTCGGACGATTATTTCACTTTAGTAGCCTATATAGGGTATGAAAGTGAAAACGTCACCCCTGTGTTGCCAATAGGTTACTGGGTCTACACTAAAACCAGTAAATTGTTTCCATGCGCTTTAGCAATAGTCTTTGCAGATTACCAGCGAATGTTTACACCTTGTTACCCAAACATTGAAATGAAACAACCAAACTTGGGATGAGAGAAAAACGTTAAGGGCCTTATCGGGATTCGAACCCAAGACCTCCGACTCACTAGGCAGATGCTCTATACCAGCTGAGCTATAAGACAGTTGGTATACTCCCTCTGGTTTTCCCTATAGACCCAATTCTTTTCTCGGTGTTGCATGGTGGCGCAACTAGGCAAAGTAACGAACACAACATCTGGCATGGTGCCTGATCTCCATTAAAATGAAACAACCAAACTTGGGATGAGAGAAAAAATCGTTACCCTAGTAAAACCCCAAAACGGGGGAAGTGGGTCCGGGCTACAGGGCCGGGCACGCTGATTCGAAATTCGAGAAAAGGGTCACTTTATTGAAGTAAGGCGGATACAGGGTGCTCGGTCTTTATGTAAATGCAAAATAACTGCGTTTTTTTTTACTTCTGTCTCCGTATTATAATAATAATTTATAAATCCATCTTCTTTTTTTAAAAAGAAGACATGCATGTTTACAAAAATTAATAAAATATTGCGCCGTCTCATTTTGATCCGCCAAACTTCAAATATACAAAATGGACGTGTACGTAAGCCTTCTGTAAATCCGTGCCCCTATGGCACACTGACCTCTCATCACAAAACTGTTAAATAGTGAACACAGTGGAGGAATGCGAAATATTTCATACATTGGCCAACCCAAATTGGCTGTAGGTAAACTGCTTTTCGAGCCAAATGAAGCGGAGACATCAATAATATAGGTTTTTATAAGATTTAGCTTGCATATAGAAACAAGTTTCTATGTCAGATAATTTACATACGGGTGCTTGAGGTACGAGTTTGTGAATATAACCGCGTGCAACCGTTTATCAGAAGTTGCCCTATACTCGAGTTTACTATCATACAAGTACACGTCCGCCAATTGAGACTCCATGCACTAAGTCTATGGAACATGACAGAAATATTTCGTGTTTTCAACGAAAAACTTGGAAACATTTTTTTAAACTGCATGCTAAAATCGTTTTTCCTCACCAAATGTACACTTTCTAGGGCATTATCATGTCATATAAGGAAGATTGTTTTCTTTGAAAATACGCAAACTGTTTCTGTCATGTCCTTATAGACTTTGCACACGGCATCTCATAGGTTTTGTACAAAGAGCTCCAGGTGGTGTCTAAATTAAAAATCTTAGAGTAATAGACCTTATGCACGGCAGCCATGACAGAGGACAGGTTTTCATATTTAAGTGATGTGACAATAGATCCACAATGTGCCTACTCGTGCATGACGCACTGTGACAATGTGACTGCCCTCCGTCATGGCCGCCGTGCATAAAGTCTATTGGTGGACGTACATGTACAATTGACCATCATACATGTGATTAGGCCTATTGAAAATGAATTAAACTTTTTAAAAAAATGCACATGCTTACCAAAAGTTGAATTAAATTTCCTGATAGTCACCTCGACGTCATGAGCTCCAAATATTAAAATGATCCCGGTGTAGGCTAATCATCAACAAGTGAAAGTCTGGCACGACCAAAAGACGCAATCCGAAATTCTGGCAAAATTAAGGCATTTATAATTTACATGCAGAAATCCAAAACCTAGACAATAAATCCAAATTACTGAAGCTGCGCAGTAACTCTCCAGATATGAAAAACAACTTTCACCAGTTGGTACGACTTGATGTCCCGTTTTTCTTTGAATGATGTTGATCACAGATCGTGGGAATTCACACGTTGTTCTTATCAAGGCCGGCAGTGTGCCGAGTCCGCATACGCAGTCAAGCTGACGCTACGAGTGTACCTCTATGACAGTACGGGACCCACAGTTATTCTTTAACCCTCCTACACACATAAGCAAAGCCAAGGATACAAACAAATTTCAATCAAAAATTTACTGAATGCAATTCTAGCTCCATGCGTATTGTGTATGCACGAGACAGACCCCAAACCCATTCAACCGTATCAACATGTTTTCACACCCGCAAGGCAACCCTATTGTTGCATGTTAAATTCCAGCTTTTCTTTCATAACCATTTGCTTCTCAGATACGTTTTCATTGGCTGTGTTACACGCACGCAATGGCGGTGACACCATGATTTGACCAATTGGAAGATCTGTTTCACGCAGGTTTTAGGATTAGCTTCAGCGCAACAAACTCAGAAACGTTGATGTTTTTATGCTGTTTAAAGCCCGTATACAGAATTCCAATGTTCCAAAATTTTTGTCAAGCATTTGACCGAAAAATTATGGAAGACAAAAGTGGTTCTAACTGTCCAATGTAATGTTTCCGCCCAAGGATGATATCTAAGAGAAAACGATAATTGAAGATGCATCTATTCCGTATGCACAGACATTTTTTTTCAAAGGGCGCCCTCATGTGAACAAAACTAAACCCCTAACTTCCCCTAGGAACCACCCTTAAAAGGACGGTGGCTTATCACAGTTTCTTGAAACCATATACAGGGTGGATACAAAACAAAACGAAACCAATATATTATTGCTAATTGTAACTAAAGTAGGGCATCAAGGGGAGATATCCTCTCTTAGGGCTGAATCTCCTCTTTAAAGTAGAGTTATAATACAGCTATAACAATAGTGTCTGCAAGCACCAATAACTGCAAAAAAAGTTCCCGAAGATCGAGTATGCGACAGTTTCACACATGCACACTGTTCCATCAACTTGAATGTCTTGTTTTAGACTATTTTTGTTCATCACTGTATAGGCCTATTTTGTGAGCCTATATTCTCTGTTTTTGAGTTTAACAATGAAGTCAAGCGATTGTGATGGGTGCTGATTTTGCTTCTTCAGGCGGACCGGATAGATCTAGAAGACGGGGAGAAACCTGTGGTGTTCTGGTCATTAGAACATTGGCACCGGATCATGGACCGCAAGACAGGGCTGAAGTGAGGGTGCTTGACCGCGTAGATCAGCGGATTAATACAGCAACTCATGAACAGGACCAACGCAGCGTACAACTGGTATCGCTGGTTTTTAGCAACAACCATGAAAGCGACAGGCGTGAAGCAAACCATGAAGGCTATCGCGACCAGGAAGAGGTTCTTGGTGATCGTCAGCTCGTCGTTCCTTCTACGGGAGCGCCGACGGCGGGACGACCGCATCGTCATGGTGGAACATTCGTTGGTCATGATGACGTCATCGGTATCGAGCTTGGAGGAAGAAGATGCATGAGCCGCTGATGATTGTAGAGCGATGTCTTCTTTGCGGTGTTTAAAATGTCGCCTGACATGTCGCCAAATTGCGATGTAGGAAACTATGCTGACAATTAGGGGAATTGGGTAGTACACACCAAACTGGATTTTCTTGTACCCCGCAGCTCCGGGAGAAGTGTCGACAACGCTGCAGGTTCGACTTTCAAGATCGAAGCCAAGGTTCCCCATCCCAACGAGTGGTGGGATCACGGTGGCCAATAAAGGCACGAGCCAGGAGACGAAGACCATCAGGGCAATCTTCTTGGGTGTGTACAGCCACCGGTAGGTCTCCCTGGGTCTGGTGATCAGTATGCAACGGTTCAGGGCGATGTTTGCCATGGTGTACATTCCACATCCGAAGGAAACGAAGACCAAGCCAGCGGTAAGCATGCAAGGAACTTGGGTCTGTATCGGATAGCCGGGCGTCTTGCTCAACATGCCCGGCAGGCTCCAGATGAAGGCCAGGCTGGATAGGCAATCACACACGCTCAGGTTGACCACGAAGACGTTGGTGACGTTATGGAGTCTCTTGGTCCGGGCCACGGCAACCAAGACCAGGCTGTTACCGGCGACCGCCAGGGTGATGAGAATGCTGAACCCGACGCCGCAGACGACCAGCTCAGGGTAGGTGTACACCGTCTCGGTTAATAGACTAACGTTTGTAGGAGCCGCCATTATTTGCCTTTGATACGATTGTGCTCACTCTTGTAGATTCATTTCTTTCTAAAGTGAAATTGTCTGTGATCACTTCAATTCTTTGGAAGAGAAACAAGGAAGTAAACATTTACACTTGATAGTTCACTTTTACTTTTACTTTTGTTAAAATTTTCCCACTGTTCAAGAATTTCGCAAAACACCATTCTTTGCCCAAGTTGTGGACAAAATGGCGGCGCCCATACCACAAGGCATTGCTGTCATCCTTCGTGAAGTTTGAATCCTCTTTTCAGTGAGGCATATTAACCCCCTTCGAACACGTGCAAATACGCCATTTTGAGAGTCAAATAATGCTGAGTCATTGTGGAAGCAATGTGCGTGCGCGTTGTGTGTGTCTATGGTGGGCGTAACGCGGTTTAGTTCACCAATGGGAGCTTCAGCATAGCGCGTTACGCGCGCTATGGACACACACAACGCGCACGCACATTGCTTCCACAACGGCGCGGCATTGTTTTACTCCCAAAATGACGTCATTGGCACGAGCTCAATAAGAATAATGTAGGGGCTTCATCTATTTAATACAGTTTGTCCTTTGTTATAAAGTAAACTCTCGTTATAACACCTCCTGATATAAAGCTCCTTTTTCTAAGTCCCAACCATTATTCTCTGCATTGTGTGCATACACAATGCAGAGATATAAATTATGTTGGTCTCTTGTAGTTCTCATGTATTAATTATTATTATTATTTCTTTCTGGAATTCATACCGAGGATTCCTCTAAAGTGCCAATTGCACTGTCACTCGTAAGCGAGAGGAAAGAAGAATTAGAAATTAGAAATGGCACAGACACACCCTTGCTCTTCACGAAAGAATGCTCTGGGATCTTTAGAGTGCCTAACACACTGGACCAACGGCTTTACATCCCTTCCGAAGGATGGAGCAAGTGTGGTTGGGTGCCTTGCTCAAGGGCACAGGTGCCGCAGGAGGTTGGAGGTTCGAACCCGCAACCCCAAGTTTTTACCTATGATTGCGAGTCAGTGACCCAAACCACTCGGCCACGTTTAACAAACAATGACTAAAAATGCATCTCGTTAAATGTGTAGTCTTATATACGTAGCCCGTTTCTTTTACAACACAATTAAAATGCTACACAGTTGTTTTATTTTCAACTATGAAAGTGAAACACAGATAAGCCAGATTGTGTTTAATAAATTGAATAGTACTCTACGTTTTATTTCTAAGAACAGTTCAATTATATAGATAACTGTGTCATATAATTGATGCAAAAAGGGATATGCCAACTGAAACCTTACGTCACTGGACGGAATGACCAACGCCGACCATACACATTCATACATGTATTACATTATTCGCATACCTTTGCCGTCCACTGGGCAAATGACAACCACGTGTCTGCATAGCCCCTGTGCATCTGCGATACATCGCTCTTTGTCATTGTTTTAATTTTCAGCTTTGAAAGCGAAACAGAGGAAACCATAACAAATGCTTTAGTGGCGTCAATAGTCCTACTTAATGTTTACAGCATGTTGATGGTTGCCGTCTCCGATTTTACTTTTTATCCTGAAAAGCGAAACAAAGTCTACCATAACAAAAGTAAATTGCGTTTACAGACTTATGATGATAATGATAATGAAAATTTATAATGCGCCGGTATCCATCAAAAAAGATGCTCATGGCGCAGCGAGACACATTAAAAATCTAATATCACAATCATGGAGTTCAGTCAGTTAATGAGATTTCATTAAATGTGTTTTAAGTGATGTTTTAAAAGTTGCAAGTGATGGCGATAGCTTGATGTGTTCCGGTAACTTGTTCCACAAGGATGAAGCTGCTGAGGCAAAGGACCTTTCACCCCACGATCTCTTGGAATAAACTTTCGCTAGGAGGAGTTTGTTGTTGGATCTCATGGATTCACGATTTGAATGATGCCGTTGGACTAGTTCGGAAAGATATGATGGTAGCCTGCCTGTAGTGGAGCGGTAAACATACATTAAAATTTTGAAGCATATCCTGTCCTTGATAGGTAGCCAATGCAGATTCCTTAAGACCGGAGTGATGTGTTGACTTCTTTTAGTCTTAGTGACAATCCTAGCAGCAATGTTCTGAAGACGAGACAGACGACTCAGCTGATTTTCCGGTAGTGAGTATAATAGTTCTGGGGTAGTACATGGGGTAGTACATGTACATAAGATTGTCAGACGCATTTTGAGAAGTACAGACTTCTCATCGATATATATACACTGGATGAAGTATGCAATAGCAGTTGGCTATACGAGAATTGAAGCCACGCGCCGGCCGCCATTGTACCCCACGAACAATGCTTGGCCTAGACTGCTCCCCGGTCCATGCGATCGCTTGCTACTTAACACATGTAGACCACGACGTAGACTAGTGAAGACAGTATAACCAGTCTAGGCAAGGCATTGTATTCGGTGGGGTGCAATGGCGGACGGTGGCTTCAATTTTAGACGTCGTTTCTTCATCCAGTGTATATATATTGATGAGACTTCTACGTCCGCCATCTTAGTCTTCTCAAGACAACAACCTTTGACCTGTGTTCCCAGAATTCAAAGCGAAACCCTATGTCGTTCGTTTCGCATCTTCTAGGGGCTTCCCCGGTGTAAACCCCCTGTTACGCGGTGTATAAGCATTTCGAACACCCCTATAGACTGCCGAAGTGAATACGTCACCCTTTGTTGGTTGCCTAGGCAATTGGATCTAAACTAAAAATTACTCAACCGTGTCCCCAGTGCTTTTCCAATGGTACTTTTTCCGACGGCCATGATAGTTTAGATCCAATTGCCATGGCAACGCACGTAACACTTCAGCTAAGTTCGATACACGACGATAGTAGACTGGTCCCCTGTCCATGCGTGCTACTCTGCTCTCCGCGATACAAGGACAGGCACACGCCGAGCAATAACCACGTGTGATTGGTCGTTGTATCAAATATATTCATGATCTATTTTTAGAGTTAACTCAACGACGATTGAATTTCTCAATCGTTAATTTGCATAAACCTCCAGGTATTCCTGGATATTTATGCCAAACATGGCGGCGTGTGTACCTGCCCTCATACACGACGACTGTCCAATGCAATGGTTCTACCAGAGATGGAATATTTTTATTTATTAAATCAATAATTGAAGATTTTATAATTGAAAAATTATTTAGATGCGCGTGCACACGCAATTTTTACAAGGGCGCCTAGGCCCCTGACTGCTGTGGTATTACAGCTCCGCATTCACGGCAGTATAGCCTGGAAAACAGCCTAAATAGGACAGTGGGTTCGCACAATTTCTTAAAAGCATGGACACAGTTTTTCATTGTTTTCTTGAAACGTACACGAAGGTATTAAGCTGAATTATACACATGCAGGTTGTTTTTTTAATATCATACATATACAATCACACATGGAGATAACGCCGTAGTCTATCTTTAAAGATGGCTCGGTCTCCACTCGGCGGCACCTGATCGAACAGAATGTCCATGTTCTTTGATATGTCCTGTGGTAAGAGAAACTGTGTTTCGTTTGTTTTGATAAAGTACGGCGATCAAACTTCAACCCGATCACCGCAAGACGACAGTTTTATAGTTTAGATGTCGCTAAAACGGTCCTCAGATGACTGATATTGCTTGAACGTATAGGGCCCAGGGAGATTGAACAAGCCGTCTGAGATGTGAATAGATTCAGGCTTAAGGGTTCTGATCTCTTGAGCATCGGCATCGTATCATAGATCGCATCACAGGCCTGAAGTGAGGGTGTTTGCAGGCGTAGATCAGCGGATTAATACCACAACTCATAAAAAAGACCAACGCAGCGTACAACTGATTACGCTGTGTTTTGGTAACAAACATGATGGAAAGGGGTGTGAAGCAAACCACGAAAGCTACGACGACCAGGAAGAGGTTCTTGGTGATTGTCAGCTCGTCGTTCCTCCTACGGGAGCGCCGCTGGCGGGACTGCTTCGTCATGGTGGAACATTCGGTGTCTTTGATGACGTCATCAGTATCCAGTTTGTCGGCGGACGACGAGGCAGAAGCGTGAACTGTTGACGATTGCAGACCAATGTCATGTTGGCGATGTTTAAAATGGCGCCTGACATGTCGCCAGATGAAGACGTAGGAAGTAACGATCACAATCAGGGGCAACGGGTAATATATGGCGAATTGGACCTTTTTATACTCCGCAGCTCGAGGATGAACGTCGATATCACTGCAGGTTCGACTTTCGACATCGAAGCCAAGATCGCCCATTCCACGAAGAGGAGGTATTAAAGTGGCCATCAGAGGCACGAGCCAGGAGACAAAGATCATCAGGGCAATCTTCTTGGGTGTGTACAGCCACTGGTAGGTCTCCCTGGGTCTGGTGATCAGTATGCAACGGTTCAGGGCGATGTTTGCCATGGTGTAGATTCCGCACCCCAGAGAGACGACGATCAGGGCAGCGGAAACCACGCAAGGAACTTGGGTCTGTATCGGATAACCGGGCGTCTTGCTAAACATGCCCGGCAGGCTCCAGATGAAGGCCAGGCTGGACATGCAATCACACACGCTCAGGTTGACCACGAAGACGTTGGTGGCGTTCTGAAGTCTCGTGGTCCGGGCCACGGCAACCAAGACCAGGCTGTTACCGGCGATTGCCAGGATGATGAGAATGCTGAACCCGACGCCGAGGACGACCAGCTCTGGGTAGGTGTACATTACCTCGGTTAACGAGAGACTAACATTTGTCGGTACCGCCATGCTGCACCTTTCCCCTGTGATACGATTATGCGAAGATCACATTTATTTTCAGTTTTAATGCCTATAATTAACCTTGAATCATGTAGAACTCTTCCTTTTATCAACAAGGAAGCAACCGATAAAATCTTTACAATTACGAAACTTACTTTCGACAGAACTACCACGTGCATGAAGAGGCATCCTGAGATCTCAGGGAATTTCCACTCTGCGAAGTGACGTAACAATACCCC
The DNA here is from genome assembly GCA_037783545.1 of Henricia sp. BOLD:AAB3569. Taxonomy (NCBI): domain Eukaryota; kingdom Metazoa; phylum Echinodermata; class Asteroidea; order Spinulosida; family Echinasteridae; genus Henricia; species Henricia sp. BOLD:AAB3569. The sequence continues at coordinate 1,274,571 of JBBELK010000386.1, read as the reverse complement.
GAGGAAACCGGCCCCATTTCGCAACAGGCTTACTTCGCAGATTTGCGTGGATTTCCTCATGGTATCGTAACGTCGCTTCGCAAAGTGGAAATTCCATGAGATCTCAGGATGGACAGAGGCAACTTGATACGAAAAAATAAAAATACTACACGTATGCCAGCCGCGGATCCAGGGGGGGCGGGGGCCGAGGGGGCACGTGCCCCCCGGGCAAATTGAGTCAAAAAAAAAAATGGGCGGAAAGGAAAGAAAGTAAAAGAAAAAAGGGGGGAGGGCAAGTAGTTGAGTCCAAAAAAAAAATGGGGGGGAAGGAATGGCCGTAAAAAAAAAAGAGAAATCGGAGGGCAATCTTCTTTAAAAAAATACCGATGCCGATATTTAACATCTGCGTATACTTTTTGGCTTTAAAAATACTGAAAAATTGCAATAAGAAAAAAAAGGTAATCAATCATGCCATGGAACTGAATTCCCCCCTCCACATCTAATCCCCATGGTGGAGTATAATTACTGGTTTGACCATTTTTCGTTTGTTATCGGTAGTCTGTGAAGTCTGGTTTGCTGACCTGATTCCTCAAAGTATATTTTGTTCTGTTTCGTCTGAAAAAGGTTCAAGGTATACCTTGTGGAAATTTTTGCCGAGGACAACTTGACGCCAATACACATATGCCTGCCTACTAATGGTCTATTATGTCTTGCAGCCGATCTGCCGATGTTTTAACACAGGGCATTAGGGCAAGGAACAGTCTGAAATCAAGTCCTTTTCTTGAACTTTTCAACTGGACTGAATTAAAACCAAGAAAAAATCCGGAAAATAAGAAATGATGATGGGTAAAAACTGCATATTAAATGCCAAATTTGGGAGGGAGAAACTTTATAGATTTTTGTCAACTTAACCGGGCGAAAATAATGGCTAAAAATAATGGCGAAAATAATTCTTCATACACACAATTCTCAAAACACACAACAATCTTCAAAACTTTTGCTTAAAAAAGTCAGTTAAAAGTGGCAAGGAATCGCCTTAGATTGCACCACAGAGTACTAGAATCATAAATTTCCCGGGGCCCTTAAGCGGGCCCCGGACCCCACGCCGTAAGGGCTTCGCGCTACGCGCTCGCATTTGTCCCTTTTTTTGGGCTCCCCCGTCTACAAAATTCCTGGATCAGAAAATAATTTTTCATACACACAATTCTCAAAACACACAACAATCTTCAAAACTTTTGCTTAAAAAAGTCAGTTAAAAGTGGAAAGGAATCGCCTTAGATTGCACCACAGAGCATCTAGAATCAAAAATTTCCCGGGGCCCTTAAGCGGGCCCCGGACCCCACGCCGTAAGGGCTTCGCGCTACGCGCTCGCATTTGTCTCTTTTTTGGGTGCCCCCCGTCTACAAAATTCCTGGATCAGAAAATAATTCTTCATACACACAATTCTCAAAACACACAACAATCTTCAAAACTTTTGCTTACAAAAGTCAGTTAAAAGTGGCAAGGAATAGCCTTAAATTGTACCACAGAGCATCTATAATCCAAAATTTCCCGGGGCCCTTAAGCGGGCCCCGGACCCCACGCCGTAAGGGCTTCGCGCTACGCGCTCGCATTTTTTCCTTTTTGTTGTGCCCCCCGTCTACAAAATTCCTGGATCCGCGCCTGTATGCCTATTTTGTATACTTTTAATCGTATGTTGTACAAATTAAAACACCACGGGAAAAATCGTTTGACAATATAGTTAACTATAATTCGCCCATCCCCAAACGATCCCGAACGCAGTTTAGTCAACGATGGTTAGTCATGTTCGGTCGAATCGACCACTGGGAACCAGCTCACAGGGCACGGTCGCGCTGGTCACTGGTACCCATCAGGCATTGAGTTGATGCAGCGTTTTGCGTGGAACAAAATGCGTTCCCATTTTAGCGTCAGTGCGCATGTGTTTTCAAGATGGCGTTTGACCAGTGGTTGACCAGTCGTGAATTGAACTTGCTCCAATAGCAATGGTCGATAGTTTGAGTATTATGATATGACTTTTACCAGCCCATAGGGCCTAGCATCTAGGTCAGTGGGACGAATACACGATTTTATTTCCGAAATATGCGCCGCAATTTTGTTTTGCAAAAACAATAATTATGAAAATAGCAATCACAGAGGACGCCGTCAGGGCATCGCATTATAAAATTCATTGTAAATTGCAAAAAAAATATAATAATACCTAAGCTTATCAATCATGTTTAGTATTGCCAATTTGTACACAATTGTTGGTTAGATGTCTCTGTCACGTAGCGTTATGGGATTGTGACAACCCCCCCCCCCCCCCCCGCCCCCCCCCCCCCCTGACAGCACGCTCACGCTCACCCCCCACCACCCCCCCCCCCCCCCCCCCCCCCACCCCCCGCCCCACGCAGTACTGATATAAAGAATGTTTTCCCCCTGCTCTGCCCGAAATATATTGTGTAAGTACATCCTTGTAATGTACATCCTTGTTTATACAAGGAAATTGTGTATTTAAAGATAATTAGGTTCTGACAAGTAAAGGAAATCCAAGATCCGCTCAAAAGAACAAGCACTGTCGTATCACTTTCATGAATTAAAGGGGGATCAGAGTTTATTTCTCCGCTTTCACGAGAATAAAATGTTTTGTATTGATCCTCGGTTACTACAGAGGCAAATTCCGAATAAAAAATAAGAAAATTCCACCCCTGTTGATAATTAAGGACAATTGTTCATCATAACTACAAAAAAATGTAAGTTGTTCATCATTTCTGTGAACAACGGATTATGTGAATCTTTGCGCGGTGAACAGCGCCCTCTGTAGTTCAGCTCCGACATATTTTCAAAACCACCGCCTTCGTCTGTGGCTCCGGCCGGTTATATTAATGGATATCCGTCCCAGCAATATTAATGGATTAAGAAACATCTTGGGCCAATGCTAATTTGAACGTTCACCCCTCTTGAGCATATTTATTAACACCAAGAGAATCCACGAAGGTAAACTACACACAAATGAAGACATCGAATTCAAAATACCAAGCCTGACCGTAAAACACCGAGCGTTTCGAAAACGGATAGACGTATCACGTGCATAGCTACGCCCTAGTTACTGCATGGTTACTGCTATTTGCATATAAATTGTCCGCCGACCCGGTACTTTTCATTGGGTAAATACTCAAAAACCATAAAGTGGATGGATCTAAAAAGGTAGGAGGATTGTATTCTTTTTTATAGACTATATCGACTGGTACATGGTTCAAACAAGTCGTGATTTTTGGCGAGGCCCAGTCTTCGGACAGTACAAACTCTGATTACCTCTTTAAAAGGAAAGCATACTCAAGAAACAAGAGACATTATGCTAACAAGTGTAACTCCTACACTGTTGTCAAACAGAATACAGATACGAACTGTACAAAAATGGCAATTGTATTTATGTCTTGTAGAATGAGCGCCGCCATTTTGTCAAAATACTGGACAAATACTGTGTACAATCCCTTCGTGCATTCCTATGGCAACGCACGAAAAAAAGGTGTACGCAAAAACGTCAAACTTCGCCCAGTTTCGGACAAAATAGCGGCACCTATATGAATCACTATATAATTGTCATTCTTTGTGAAGTTGGTAATGGTATCCACTTTTCAGTGAGTTATATTTTATTGTTTTTGGATAACAATAATGTATGAGTATCATTTTTACTTGTTCCGCATATTGTCTTTAGCTTGCAACAATGGGGGTAAATAATGGTTTGTAGCATTTCCTTATTAGTCTTGTACCCAGACCTGATAGGGATCAGATCTGGGCACGAGACTACTTCCTTGTTTTTTTTTATTCTGTATTACTTTGTAATTTTAATGCGTTACAATTATAATACAATGCGTGTATGTTCAATGTTCTATTTTATCTGAATCACGGAAATAAATATCATAAACAACACAGAAAATCATGTCTATAAATAATTAATTCGCTCTGGGAATAAATCATTACGAAGACAACTGAGACTACACAAGCAAGCACAGTGGTTGATCAGAGGTAGTGGTACAACATGGCGGATCCTACAAACATTACTCTCTCCTCTATAACCAAGGCTTTGTACACCTACCCCGAGCTGGTCGTCTGCAGCGTCGGGTTCAGCATTATTATCACCCTGGCAATCGCCGGTAACAGCCTGGTCTTGGCTGCCGTGGCACGGACCAAGAGACTTAAGAATGTCACCAACGTCTTCGTGGTCAATCTGAGCGTGTGTGATTGCCTAACCAGCCTGGCCTTCATCTGGAACCTGCCGGGCATGTTGAGCAAGACGCCCGGCTATCCGCTGCAGACCCAAGTTCCTTGCGTGGTTTCCGCTGCCTTGGTCTTCGTCTCCTTCGGATGTGGCATCTACACCATGGCAAACATCGCTCTGAACCGTTGCATACTGATCACCAGACCCAGGGAGACCTACCAGTGGCTGTACACACCCAAGAAGATTGCCCTGATGGTCTTCGTCTCCTGGCTCGTGCCTCTGTTGACCACAGTAATACCTCCACTTCTTGGGGTTGGCATTATTGGCTTCGATTACGGGACTCGAACCTGCACTGATATCCACATTCGTCCCGGGGCTTCGGATTATGACAAAGTCCAATTCGCTGTATATTACCCGTTGCCCCTGATTGTGATCGTTACTTCCTACGTCTTCATCTGGCGACATGTCAGGCGCCATTTTAAACATGACATTGGTCTGCAATCGCCAGCGGTTCACGCTTCTGCCTCGTCGCCAGCGGTTCACGCTTCTGCCTCGTCGTCCGCAGACAAACTGGACATTGATGACGTCATCAAGAACACCGAATGTTCCACCATGACGGATCAGTCCCGCCAGCGGTGCTCCCGCAGGAAGAACGACGAGCTGACGATCACCAAGAATCTCTTCCTTGTCGTCGTAGCTTTCCTGGTTTGCTTCACACCTATTGGCATCGTGTATGTTGTCAAAAATCAGAACTTTCAGTTGTACGCTGCGTTGGTCTCGTTCATGAGTTGCTGCATTAATCCACTGATCTACGCCGCCAAACATCCTCACTTCAGCCCGGTGATGCGGTCTATGATCCGATGCCGATGTTAGGATGACCAAAACGTCTGGGTTCCTTCTTATGCACGACGCTCATGGGAGTCTCAAAGGCGGTGCCATATAGAATGAAGGGGAAAACACCCTCCCCACCCTCATTATATCAACCCACCTCTCCTCCACCCCACCTCACCTCTCCCTCTCCCTACTCCTCCACAACCCCATCCCTTACTACCCCTCTCCATTCCTCTCAACCATATCCCACCTACCTCTTCCACACCCCACTCCACCCTCTCCTCTTCCCACCCTCTTCCCATGATGACACTGTTCCATTGCCTGTTCGGCAACAAAAATGTGCTGTTACCTTACATTTTCAAAATCAAACCGAACAAGTCTTGTTTAAAAAACTAGAGACAAAATACTCACAAAGCCACTATCCCCTTATCTTCAAACTCATTGGTAAACTCAAAAGCGTTTTGGCAGGAAACCAACATTTGGAGTGCACAAAAAGAGTTATTTTGTGATCATGGAATGGATTCATTATTATATGTCATATTCTTAATTTTAATAGCATTTGTGGCAACTATAAGGCCCTTTATGCCATCAACTACAGGGACATTCGTGTTTCTTGTTTTGTGTTTTGTAGCGCGGGTTTGTTTCTCGCGCGCGCATTGGCGGGCCGTCTGTACCTCCAATATAGTGATGTGGTTTTTAAAGTACTGTTTACTATTGTATTGCGCCTATGAGCATTTTAATGGATATATGGCGCGTTATAAAAAAACTATGAATTGTAGGTTAGGGCGACAAAGCGTGTGTAAAAAAGGTATATTAGGGCGACCTGCTCAATAGGGCGACATTTTGGTGTCGCCCTAATATTTTTGAGTTTAAAATTAATTTTTTTAGGTCGAGAACCATTTTTATTGGGACTGGAGTTGTTTCTCTTCGGTCTGTGACCATCTCTGGGGTGGATTGCAATAAAACGCACTAACCAGTTAGTGCACTAAAATTACGTCACGCGACTTCAAACGCGTCACCCCAAGTACGTTTTGATTAGTGCACTTAGTTTGACGGTTTCAATAAAGAAATGTACACTAACACATAGAACACTAACACCACTTTCTCTTAGTCTACTACAAACCTGTCTAACCAATGCTTTCCTATTACGTTTTGTGGTGGGAGGCGGGGGAACGACCGTGTCGTCTGCTTCGCAGAATTCCGAGTCGTCTGTTGCACTTGAAAAATGCACGGACAACTACGCTATGTTTGTATTTTTTTCTAGAGCATGTGTAGGCTATCTTTTTCACGAAAACATGGATGTGTCATGGAAAAGAAATTATTCTTATTTCGAATGTATGATAGACAAAGCAAGGCACATAATGCCACAAACTACATTGGAAAAAAATATGCCTACCATTTATCGCACATATCCGCCAAAATGTTTTCAAGACAACTTTTGGATATTGACTGTTTATTTATTTACTTGCATGAGGTATCATTCTGTAATGTATTACTTTTATACTCGCAAACGCGCGCGCGTAAAAAATAAATTGATACATTTTGTGGCATAGGTAGCTCGTGGCCGGTGTGTGTGCATGTATATGTAGGAGCTAGGCTAGACTTGGTTCCAAGTCCGAGATCCTGTTTTGTTTTCCGTTTCCGATTTTTGAAATGTATGGACAGGGAACTAGTCTATTTCGGTTCAGGATCTGAACCGAAATAGACTAGTTCCCTGTCCATACATTTCAAAAATCGGAAACGGAAAACAAAACAGGATCTCGGACTTGGAACCAAGTCTAGAGCTAGGCCGGCAGCAGTTGCCTAACATTTGTTTTGGCCGTTTAGACCACTGTGGTTTAGACATACTTTTTGTAACTTGCTACGTCTACTGAAAAATCCTGGATGTACATACATGTACGTACGTGTACATTTGTTTTGAACACATTTCAAGAATTAGAAACTGACAGTAAACATCGATAGCGTGCACCGGTTTGAAGAAGGCCAAGGTTGAGGTAGGATGACACATTTCGTCTGCAAGTTTTTTTTCTGTGTCTTGCATGTCAGTCATGATTTTTTTTCAACGGCACTCGCGCGCACGCTCGCTGTATCGCATATGAGCTGAGTGCGATTGCTCCGGTTTGGGACCGAAATCGGAAGCCATTCAACACACCCACAGTGGATTAACATTAAACTGCCCATCAAAATAGCAACGTATTCGACGTAATACACATCTTACAAGCCTGAATCACCAGAGAAATCTTCCCATCTCCGCTAATTTTGCGATTGAAAACGATTTTATCGCCGTTAATGACCGCCATTTTGACAGCAGCAAAAAGTACACTTACGTTAGTGAACTTGAAAATCTGTATTGAAACTGGCTAGTGACTTTTCGTAAGTGGACTAATGCTAGTTCGTTTTCGTAGTGCACTTTGGCCATAGTGCACTAACTGGCAAGTGCGTTTTATTGCAATCCACCCCTGGAAGCTTCGGGTAAAAAAATAAGGTGTCATTTTGAGTGACTCTCGCCGAAATTTCGGTGGTCTCCGGTGAGAGTCTTGCCGAAATGTCTCCCCATTGCGGCATTCAGCGTTCTTTAAAGTGCTATTATTATTATTATTATAAATTCGTTCAATTGTTACGTTATTTACACCTTTAATCGAGATGGCGAAGGAGGGGGTACAGTTTTAGACGTGGGAAAACAAACCCGAGGTTGGATCTCGGTGGAAACTCCACACGTCTGGAAAGCGAACCAGGGACGACAGAAGTGGAAAGCAGAGAAAGAACCACAACGCCAACCCAGCCTCCCAGCAGCGCTTCTTTGTCAGATAAAACTAAATTTTGAAGCAAATAAAGAGATATTCCAACCTCAAGGTAGAAAATAGTATGGCGGTTATACGACCAATTAGATGCTTTCTCCGTGAGCGAGGCGTAATTATACCGCTATACCCTCCGCAAAACTGTGTTGTCTGACAAATGTTATGGTCAAATGAAACGGAAATATGTACATTTATTTAAGAAAACAGCCTGTTTGTATCGGTTTCGATTTTAATGCTTATGCATGTAATAAAAACTAATAAGAGGATTTCGAAATTTTATTGTGTTTTAAGAAGATGTTTTATGCAAGGTCATTGGGTACCCATTTAGTTTGAAGATACAACGTTCAGAAATGAAGTTGTATCATCACTGATTCTAGATACAATAGAAACGGAATGATGTGAAAGATGTGGGACATTTTGTATTTCTAGAATAAAGTAATTGTTGCATCAGTTATCGAGTCAACACGTCGAACAAATTCACCAAAGTGCGATCCATATTTCGCCACCTTCTTACAAATCTGAAGACACTCATTAAGAGTATAAGAGCGTACTCCCGGTATGACAGGGAGTGGGGAGAGCATACTATCGCTGACCCGATTGACGTTATTTTGGACAAGATGGTTGATTTCCAGTAAAAGCCAATGGAATGAATGACATCTGTTTTGTATCCAAAGATATATGGGGCCTGACAGACAGACTGTTTTATACACGCATATGCATGGAGGCCTGCCAGGCAGTCTCGGTTTCCCCTGGAAAATCTGGGTCAAGCTTTCGCCGGGGCTTAAAGGTACACTCACCATGTTTTGTGCCTCTGTCTGAATTAACAACTTGTGGAGTTTGAACAAAGTTTGGCCGAGAAACTTGGGAGTAATTAAAAAAGTCTTCTAAACGCAACAAACTACAAGACTTTTGGAGGAAGTGTAGACTTTTGGAATTAAAGACCTCTGCAGATCTTCTGATTGGTGATCACACGACGTACGTTACGAAGATGGCTCAAAAGTTATAATAATCTGAGAAACCTGTCATTCAAAACCATTAAATCTTACCAAAAAAAGAATGGTGAATTTAAAACGATGAGCCATTAAAGATATAGTCTCCAATAAGACACGCCCTCCGGAGAATGCGCAATTCAGTGCGCAGAATCTTTCTTCTACCCCTACATATTGCAGCTTCGATAAGACGTGCTCGGAAGTTTACGATCTGGAAAGAAAATATCACTGAAATGAAACGCCAACTTTTTGTTGAAACTAAAAGTCAGTAACTCAAACGGTATACTGTTGATTCATATGACAAAAAAACACTAAAAGAGTGAAACGTTTACATGATGCCGGTGCAAATCATATCCTAGATGAAAAGAAGGAACTTGAGTCGACAAAGCGATATTTATAGAGTGCCGAAACAAATAAATACGTGTGAAATGAAGCCATCATCACAATCGTATATATCACAGGAAAACAAACAGTGCAGTATGGAGGATCCAACAAACGTTACTCTCGCATTAACCGAGACTTGGTATAGCTACCCAGAGCTGGTCGTCTGCGGCGTCGGGTTCAGCATTATCATCATCCTGGCAATCGCCGGTAACAGCCTCGTCTTGGCTGCCGTGGCACGGACCAAGAGACTCCAGAACGTCACCAACGTCTTCGTGGTCAACCTGAGCGTGTGTGATTACCTATCCAGTCTGGCCTTCATCTGGAACCTGCCGGGCATGTTCAGCAAGACGCCCGGCTATCCGCTGCAGACCCAAGTTCCTTGCGTGGTTTCTGCTGCCTTAGTCAACGTCTCGCTCGGATGTGGAATCTACACCATGGCAAACATCGCCCTGAACCGTTACATACTGATCACCAGACCCAGGAAGACCTACCAGTGGCTGTACACACCCAAGAAGATTGCCCTGATGATCTTTGTCTTCTGGCTCGTGCCTCTGATGGCCACTTTAATACCTCCTCTTCGTGGAATGGGCGGTCTTGGCTTCGATGTCGAAAGTCGAACCTGCAGTGATGTCGACGTTCATCCTCGAGCAGCGGAGTTTAAAAAGTTCCAAGTCGCTATATATTACCCGTTGCCTGTAATTGTGATCGTTACTTCCTACTTCTTGATCTGGCGACATGTCAGGCGCCATTTTAAACATCGCCAAGATGACATCGGTCTGCAATTGCGAGCGGTCCACGTTTCTGCAGACAAACTGGATACTAATGACGCCTTCGTACGCACCGAATGTTCCACCATGACGGAGCAGTCCAGCCAGCGGCGCTCCCGTATGAGGAACGACGAGCTGACAATCACCAAGAACCTCTTCCTGGTCGTCGTAGCTTTCGTGGTTTGCTTCACACCCCTTTACATCATGTTTGTTACTAAAACAAAGCGTTATCAGTTGTACGCTGGGTTGGTCTTTTGTATGAGTTGCTGCATTAATCCGCTGATTTACGGCGCCAAACATCCACACTTCAGACCTGTGATGCGATCCATGATACGGTGCCGATGTTCAAGTGATCAGAACCCTAAAAGGTAGAGTACATCATTTGCAGTGACCCCAATTATTTTTTTCATGAGTTGACAAGAAAAACCTATATAATAGAGTCAATTTATAACAATTGTACCAAACACCACATTAATTTATATCTGTCCAAAATGGTATTATGGGTGAGAAATTAACAACTAAAGGTGGTTTTCAAAACAAAAAGTCTTTTGCAAATAACTTGTTTACCATTCAAGTTTTCTTAAGTATTACTGCCTCTATGTGTCTCAAAATTGTAAGTTTTTATCAACATGGGCTTTTAATCACGAGTGGAAATAACGCCCAAATCATGTACTCTACTTTTAAGCCTGAATCCAAATGTTAAGCTAACTGTCGTCTTGCGGTGATCGGGAATGAATTTTAATTGATGTGCTTTTTCCAAACAATCTACTTCGACAGATTCCAACAAATGAACTGAGGGTCCGGACAACATGTACTCCCAGAGCACCAAGACACTCTTTCCTTAAACGAATCGGTATAAGCCCATAACTGTTTTAGCAAGACAGCCAACTTTTCAAGTTTAAAACAATTGTTATAATGAATTCCATTTACTACGAATCATTTCTACAAGAAGCTAATTAAGCCCTTTTAGAGTAATAGAAATTGGATGTACTTATACTGGCAGTCGCACGCCGGTTTGCCTTTATGAAATGTTTGCATCCTTTCATTATTTGTTTAAGAAAGACGAAAATGTGAGCCATAAAATCAGCATTTTAATTTCAATCTATAATTTCTTTAAAATCTTTGCAATAAATTCTAAGTACACTCGCATTTTATCGTTTCTAGTGGTACCGTTTTTAAAATGCCGAGGAAATTTTGTAACCTTTGTGCTATTTTTTCAAAGTTTCCCAACTAAAGCTGTGACAGATGCTAGGAAACGCCAACAATGGCACAAGTCTATCCCCAGTTGAATACAAAATTATTCCTGGGGTCTTGGTCAGGATAATCAAGTCTATCCCCAGCTTTATACAAAGTCATTGCTGGGGTCTTGGTCCGGCTAATTTGGGTTTCTGTGTAAAGAAAGTAATACATTACAAAACCAAGGGGTGAAATGTAATGTTGGCAATCGCTTTTTGTAATCGTTGCTATAATTGTTATGTTGTAAACAAATAATGTAGCACTCCTTTGTTAGTTAGAAACAAATACATTTTGAAGCAAATAAAGGGATATTCTGACCTCTGGGTAGAAAATAGTATGGCGGTTATACGACCAATTAGATGCTTTCTGCGTGAGCGAGGTGTAATTATACCGCTATAACCTCCGCAAAACTGTGTTGTCTGACCAATGTTATGCTAAAATGAAACGGTAATATGTACATTTATTCAAGAAAACAGCCTGTTTGTATCAGTTTCGATTTTAATGTTTATGCATGTAATAAAAACTAATGATCAGAGAATTTCGAAATTTTATTGCGTTTTGAGAAGATGTTTTATGCAAGGTCACTGGGTACCCATTTAGTTTGAAGATACAACGTTCAGAAGTGAAGTTGTATCGTCACTGATTCTAGATACAATAAAAACGGAATGATGTGAAAGATGTGAGACCTTTTGTATTTCTAGAATAAAGTAATTGTTACATCAGTTATCGAGTCAACTCACTTATATAAATAATTTTGCATATTAACATACAATGTGCGAGACCCTTTTTTACATTTAATCCTTATTACTTCCTGTATAAATGTACACGTATCTGCAAGAAATTTAAAACAACCATAATATTGTACATAAATGACAGAAGTGAATATTTAGTAAATTTAATATTAATTTCTCTTGTAGCAGAATTTGTAAATGCACTGATTAAGCAAGTACAATGTAATTAAAGTTTTGTAGTTATTGAGCTATAGAAAATCAAAAACGGAATGAAAGGCTGATTGTCCAGATGTTTTAGAGAATAGAATGTCGTTATCCTTTTTCTACTTTAAGACGGTGCCATTTTTAATTTTGTCCACACTTTAATGCACGTTTTGTCAAGCGTGCGCGCATCTGCTGTGCATACATGTTTAAAACTCCAATACATCATTTGCAGTTAACCAAAATTTTACTTCACGAGTTGACAAAAATAAAGAATCGATTCCAAGTTTGGAATCGATTCCAAGTTGGGAACCGATTCCAAGTTGGGAACCGATTCCACGAGTTTCAGGTTTTTTGAAGTATTACTGCGTCTATGAGGCTGAAATTTCTACAAGGCAGTTTATCAAGCTTAGGTCACTTCTTAGTTATGTGACGCTGTTGTTCCTGTTGAAATGTTTCCAATCATTAATCTGTCTTTAACAACTTTAGAGATTTTTAGACTTGTCTGAAGTTGAGAAAAAAATGTCTGCCTGTATTCTCCGAAAATAAGCCAAGTCCGCATTGGACTCTCGGTTTGCCCTGGCAAATCTGAGTCGAGTTAATATGTGCTTAAAAGGTACACTCACCATGTTTTGGGGTTCTGTCTGAAAGGGGACCTTGAGGGGTTTGAAAAGATTTGGCCAAACAATTTTAATTATGAGTAATTAAAATCACAACATTATTTAAACGTAACAAACTGCAAGACCTTTAGAAGTGAAGACATTTGAAGGTGGTGTACTGATTAGCAATCGCACGTCGTCACAAAGATGGCTGAAACGTTATACATGTTAACTCGAGTATCCTCACTGTCATTCAAAACCATTAACCTTCAAAATAAAGATGGTGAATTTAAAATGATGAGCCATTAAAAATATAGTCTCCAATAAGACACCCCCTCCGGCGAACGCGCAATTCAGTGCGCAGAATCTTTCTCCTACCCCTACATATTGCAGCTTCGATAAGACGTGCTCGGAAGTTTACATTCTGGAAAGAAAATATCACTGAAATGAAAAGCCAACTTGTTGTCGAAACTAAAAGTCAGTAACTCTAACAGTACTGTTGATTCATATGACAAAAAACACTAAAAATGTGAAACGTTTACATGATGCCGGTGCAAATCATATCCTGGATGAAAAGAAGGAACTTGAGTCGACAAAGCGATATTTATAGAGTGCCGAAACAAATAAATACGTGTGAAATGAAGCCATCGTCGCAATCGTATCACAGAAAAACAAACAGTGCAGCATGGCGGTTCATACAAACGATACGTTCGCATTAACCGAGACGTTGTACACCTACCCCGAGTTTGTCGTCCTCGGCGTCGGGTTCAGCATTCTCATCATCCTGGCAATCGCCGGTAACAGCCTGGTCTTGGTTGCCGTGGCACGGACCACGAGACTCCAGAACGCTACCAACGTCTTCGTGGTCAACCTGAGCGTGTGTGATTGCCTGTCCAGCCTGGCCTCGATCTTGAGCCTGCCGGGCATGTTGAGCAAGACGCCCGGCTACCCGCTACAGACCCAAGTTCCTTGCGTGGTTTCCGCTGCCTTGGTCTCCGTCTCCTTCGGATGTGGAATCTACACCATGGCAAACATCGCCCTGACCCGTTGCATACTGATCACCAGACCCAGGGAGACCTACCGGTGGCTGTACACACCCAAGAAGATTGCCCTGGTGGTCTTCGTCTCCTGGCTCGTGCCTCTGTTGACCATCGTACTACCTCCAGTGCTTGAAATGGGCGATCTTGGTTTCGATGTTGAAAGTCGTACCTGCGCTGATGTTGAAACCCATCTCAGAGCTTCGGAATATGACAACGTGCTAGTCGCTGTTTATTACCCGTTGCCCCTGATTGTGATCGTTACTTCCTACGTCTTGATCTGGCGACATGTCAGGCTCCATTTTAAACATCGCCAAGATGACATCGGTCTGCAATCGGCAGCGGTCCACGCTTCTGCCTCGTCGTCCGCGGAGCAGTCCCGCCAGCGGCGCTCCCGTATGAGGAACGACGAGCTGACGATCACCAAGAACCTCTTCCTGGTCGTCGTAGCTTTCGTGGTTTCCTTCACGCCTCTTTGCATCATGATTGCTGCCAAAATACAGCGTTATCAATTGTATGCTGCGTTGGTCTCGTTCATGAGTTGTGGCATTAATCCGCTGATGTACGCCGCCAAACATCCACACTTCAGACCTGTGATGCGATCCATGATACGGTGCCGATGTTCAAGTGATCAGAACCCTTAAAAGGTAGAGTACATCATTTGCAGTAACCCCAATTGTTTTTTCATAAGTTGACAAGAAAAACCTTTACTAATAGAGTCCACAATGGTACCAAACACCACATGAATGTATCTCTGTCCAAAATGGTATTATGTGTGAGAAATTAACAACTGAAGGTGGTTTTCTAAAAAAATTAAGGTCTTTTGCAAATAACTTTTTACCATTCAACTCAACACAAAAGTCATGAATGGATTTCTCAAGTTTTCTGAAGTATTACTGCCTCTATGTGTCTGAAATTTCTACCAGTTTTATCAAAATGGGCCTTTAATCACGAGTGGAAATAACCCCCTTTGTAACAGTTTACTGAATCATGTACTCTACTTTTAAGCCTGAATCAAAATGTTAAGCTAACTGTCGTCTTGCGGTGATCGGGAATGAATTTTAATCGATGTGCTTTTTCCAAACAATCTACTTCGACAGATTCCAACAAATGAACTGAGGGTCCCGACAACATGTACTCCCAGAACACCAAGACACTCTTTCCTTAAACCAATCGGTAAGCCCATGACTGTTTTAGCAAGACAGCCAACTTGTCAATTTGCCAAGTTTAAAACAATTGTTATAATGAATTCTATTTACTACGAATCATTTCTACAAGAAGCTAATTAAGCACTTTTAGAGTAATACATATACAAAATCAATCGAAATGATGTTGTACAGTTGGACTAATTGTGATTTTGTAATTATGCAAAGTTTTGGTAATTATGGTGTTGATTGTGGCTGTTTAATTTGTAGACTAGCACAAAACAAGTTCCTGTGTTCGTTTATTGTGAGCAGATGGCAATCAATTTAGTTTATTTCGATTCAACATTTGCACAGACCATAAACGCTATGTTGTACTTCTGCCTAGACTACCTTTATCGAATCTTAATACAATCCATAATTCAAACGTACTACCTTGCTCAAAAGTTATAATAATCTGAGAAACCTGTCATTCAAAACCATTAACCTTCAAAATAAAGATGGTGAATTCAAAACGATGAGCCATTAAAGATATAGTCTCCACTAAGACAACCCCCCCCCCCCCCCCCCCTGGAGAACGCGCAATTCAGGATGAAAAGAAGGAACTTGAGTCGACAAAGCGACATTTATAGAGTGCCGAAACAAATAAATACGTGTGAAATGAAGCCATCATCGCAATCGTATCACAGGAAAACAAACAGTGCAGCATGGAGCTTCCAACAAACATTACGCCCGCATTAACCGAGGTGTTGTACACCTACCCAGAGCTGGTCGTCCTCGGCGTCGGGTTCAGCATTCTCATCATCCTGGCAATCGCCGGTAACAGCCTGGTCTTGGCTGCCGTGGCCCGGACCAAGAGACTCCAGAATGTCACCAACGTCTTCGTGGTCAACCTGAGCGTGTGTGATTGCCTATCAAGCCTGACCTTCATCTTGAGCCTGCCGGGCATGTTCAGCAAGACGCCCGGGTATCCGCTACAGACCCAAGTTCCTTGCATTTTTTCCGGTGGCTTGCTTTACGTCTCCTTCGGATGTGGAGTCAACACCATGGCAAACATCGCTCTGAACCGTTGCATACTGATCACCAGACCCAAGGAGACCTACCAGTGGATGTACACACCCAAGAAGATTGCTCTGATGGTCTTCGTCTCCTGGCTCGTGCCTCTGTTGGCCACCGTACTACCTCCATTGCTTGGAATGGGCGAACTTGGCTTCGATGTTGGGAGTCGAACCTGCACTGATGTCGACACTAACCCCAGAGCTTTGGAATATGACAAAGTGCAAGTCGCTGTTTTGTACCCGTGGCCCCTGATCGTGATCGTTACTTCCTACGTCTTCATCTGGCGACATGTCAGGCGCCATTTTAAACATCGCCAAGATGACATCAGTCTGCAATTGCCAGTGCTCGACGCTTCTGCCTCATCATCCGCAGACAAACGGGATATTGATGACGTCATCAAGAACACCGAATATTCCACCATGACGGAGCAGTCCCGCCAGCGGGAGTCCCGCCGGCGGCGCTCCCGCCGTCGGCGCTCCCGTATGAGGAACGACGAGCTGACGATCACCAAGAACCTCTTCCTGGTCGTCGTAGCTTTCGTGGTTTGCTTCACGCCTCTTTTTATCATGGTTGCTGCCAAAAACCAGCGTTATCAGTCGTATGCTATCCTGTTCTTATACGTGAGTTGCTGCATTAATCCGCTGATTTACGCCGCCTCACTTTAGCCCTGTGATGCGATCCATGATCCGGTGCTAATGTTCAAATGATCAGAGCTCTCAACCCCGAGTCTTTTTTTTTTCAACATCCCAGATGGCATGTTGAATCTCCCTACGTTCAGTCGAATCTGGGAACCGTTTTAGCACTGTCGTCTTGCAGTGATCGGGAAATGGATTTTGATCGGTGTGCTTTTTCCAAACGACAGAAACGTAAAAAAACGCATTTTCGTCACCGCACAGGACATACCAAAGAACATGGTAACATGGACATCCTGTTCGGCCATATATGCCACATGTTAGTGGAGGCCGAACAACTTTGTATCAAGGTTTGTGCATGTGCCAAATCCTTTCAATTGTTGACATACGTGCGCATATATATTTTGTGTAACCCTAAAACTAACCAAAATGTCTCTTTAAATACCTTCACAATTAAAATGTATGACACAGGAGCAGTTTTGTCTCACCAATTAAATTTCGAAAAGTATTATTACATTTAAATATCCACAGTTTTACATGTATAAACAGAAAGAATTCAGTTAATAAGCAAACCAAATTCTTATTCAATTTTAATTTCAACATTTACAGTCCAAAGCGATTTTACTTTACTATAAAATAGAGGAATTACAAGGGATGTACAATGGACATTAACTATTATATGGAGTCTCTTTATAGAGTACTAAAGTGAAAACGTCAACCTGTGTGTTGCCAAGGTTACTGGGTCTATACGAAAACCAGTGAACTGCTTCCCTGTGCTTTAGCAATGGACGTTTCAGATTACCAGTTATTGTTCAGACCCAGTTACCTTGGTATCTGACGTCACACTTTTAGTAGTATTTTGCAGTTATAATTCGAGTGCGTTCGATGAGCTTCCCCGGGTTGCGGCAATTCAATTTATCAAGTAGTTTTATATCAATAGCAACATTGTAAATACATACTTTGTTCCTCTTTTCGAATTTTCACGTGTCACGCGATAAGTCATGCAAGACTGACTGTGCGTCAAACTTACTCGATCTCGAACGGTAAGAGCAAGACAGGGGAGCTAATCGAATGCACCCTTAACCACACACTCCACTCTACGTGTGCATAGAGGCTTCCCATTGGTACACTGAGGGCACTGCGCGTGCAACATGCATAAATCATGCACACCGGCGTACACGCATGTACGACATGCACTTCAAGCAAAGGATATTACCCGTAGTTCGAAGGACTAATTTGGACCTATGTAGTTCCAACATAGTCCCTCGAACTATGGGTGATATCCCTTGAACTACGGATGATATCCCTCGAACTAAGGGTGATATCCCTCAAACTATGGGTGACATACATGTATCTGAAATTGCGGGTTACATCCCTCGAACTAAGGGTAATATCCGTTGTTTTAGTGCATATGGTTTGTGCTCAAATTTGCCCAATGAATGCCTTTATTACGGAACAAACTACTGTGCGTCTGACCTCCAATATATTACTCAAAATTGGCCAAGGATGACCTAATTTTGACATACTGAATACTGGAATTTATTTTTATGCTGGAAATTATGTTAATATATTAATGTTTTGTAATCCATTTTAGGGACAACTTTGCCTTAAAGATTCTTAATTATTACTTTAAATAAAATTATATTTGAAACTATAGAACCAATCCTGTAACTAAGGTCTCCTTCCATGTATATCCACCGTAGCTGGGGGTGCTTCCAGTGCATGGGCTGTGCGTTATATGTTGCTGTTAGAACGAAAAGCGTGCATGCATTACCGTACATAAACGCGACTCACCCCATTCGCGTACACAATCCTACAAAGACGCGCTTCCTACAAATTGCGCGTCTTTGAAAGATTGCATACGCGAAGGGGGGCGCGTCGCGTGCATGTAATGCCAATGGATGCACACCTTTCCTTCTAACAGCAATGTAAACGCACAGTCCATGCACTGGAGGACCCCAGCTATGGCGGATATACAGGAAAGGAGACCTGTTACCAGATTGGTCTATAGACATATCCCAAATTAACAAATTTGAGACCGGTCTGCGCACTTCCGGGTTTGATAACAAGGCTCTTCGTGTTTAGCAACTGAAGTGAACTAATGTACGCACGTGAATGCACAACCACTCCTAATTCCACGCAGAGAAGCGCACGTACACAAACACTCATTCGGTCACTGTACAATATTGTACTTGTAGCGCACATGTACCGTACGCCTACTGCCAACTTGGTACAAAGAGTCTCGTATCAATGCGGAAGTGCGCAGACCGGGCTAAGGTAAAATTTGTCTATATTAGTGATATTCAGCAAATTGATTATACATGTAGTTTAGTTTGAAAGGCAATAGACCCTTAATTTGCACTGGTAGCCATATTAGGGACAGTTTTCATATTTAAATGTGACAAAAGATCCACAAAACGCCTACTCATGCATATTGCATGGTGACAATGTGACTGCACCCCAGAATGGCCGCCAACTTACAATTCTGCACCCCAAAATGGCCGCCAACTTACATGTCTGCACCCCAAAATGGCCGCCAACTTACAAGTCTGCACCCCAAAATGGCCGCCAACTTACATGTCTGCACCCCAAAATGGCCGCCAACTTACATGTCTGCACCCCAAAATGGCCGCCATCTCACTGATATAAATAATTTTGCATATTAACACAGGTTTTTAATACAAAGTGTGAGGCCCTTTTTTTACATTTAATCCTTATTACTTCCTATATAAATACACGTATCTGCAAGAAAATTAAAACAACCATAATATTGTACATAAATGACAGACGTGAATATTTAATTTGTATTTACTTTGTAGCAGAATTTGTCAATGCACTGATTAAACAATTAATTAAAATGTGTACTTATTGAGGTATAGAAAATGACAAACGGAACAATAGGCTGATTATTCATGGGCAAATTTCATGGCACCACTAAGCACAAGAATTTGCTTAGCACAGAATTCGTTTTGCTTTATATTGCAAAAATGGGTTGCTAACCAGTACCGTATGTGTATGTATTTCCAGAGAATAATTTGACATACAATTTTAGCTAGAAAAACTATTTTACAAAGTAAAGAAATTCTGTGCTAAATAAATGTTTGTGCCAAACAGCGTCATGAAATTGGTCTAAGATGTTTCTATTTTAAGATGGTGCCATTCTGTCTTTTACTTTAATACAAGTTGTCGAGCGTGGCCACACATTGTTCTGTATTGTATTGTATGTTTAAAGGATTTAGGCATTCGCAAGAAAATATTGTCTCGGTGGAAAGTTTTTAATTTTTATGTAAGGTTTTGTATAAATTTTACATTTGTAGCATTCATAAAGATCTGGGGCCAATTTCATGGCGCTGCTTAAGCGCTAGCTGAAAACGTGTGCTTACTGTAGCATAAAAGGTGTGCTAACTTTAAGGCTATTTCACGGCCGCGGCGTGCTTAAGGATGCGCATGCTTAGAAACGGGCATTGTTGCGTCACGAGTGTTTAGCAAATTTGCCTCTGAAGCTAGCAAACGTTTGCCAGTGCTTAAGGTTACGGTCTCCATGAAATAGCCGGAGCCTCCGTTAGCACAAAATCGGCTGCTAAACAGCTCCATGAAATTGGCCCCTGCTGTTCACCGCAATTATTCATGATGAAAGTTCTCTACTCGAGAAGTGCACAAAAAAAATGTCTAATGATACAGGGTGATGTTTTTGAAAGCAGCAGGTTTTTTTGGGGGTGTGCAACGATCCACACGTACCTTGCTACGCCACTGCGTTGAGCATGCAGCGCCCTCAAGAGATGAACACATTTACCACTTGAGGCGCTGTTCAAAACAAATGCATGCAACTGTCATGGCCGTCATATCGACGCTGATGCTATGGGAGAGGCTATAAGCCAGGCACTCCGTGCATGACGTAAGCTTTCCCATCACAGCCCGTGTACGAACCCGTCATGGTATGGAAGGAAATGTACCCAATTGATGTTTACGTCATGCACGGAGTGCCTGGCTTATAGCCTCTCCCCTGATGCTATAGATTTGCGTGTTAAGTGATCGATAGTAGCAAGCGAATCATGTTTGGTGAATTTACACCTCATTTTGAAATGACTTGGCTGTACTTTCACAGTATTTTAGAGGGGAAAATTCATTATTTTTGTCCGGGCGGCCGAGTTTTTTGTCCGGGCGCTAACAGTACCTGTGATGATTTCCGGCAGTGGAGATCACTGACTGTTGTGAAGTACTTGAGGCAGGCCTCTTTGAATACTGAGAAAACATTTGCAATTAGCCTAGACCTAATTTGATTTGAAGAAAATCTTCAGTACAAATGAGTGCAAGAAAAGAAACTAATACCGAAAAGTACGAATGATGCTAGTTACCAGTTTTTCCAAGAAATTTAGAAGGAAAGATGACACATGTTGAGTATTTTAACATGTGTGTGTCTACGAACACAAGTTATGACACACATTTTTACTGCAAGACAAAAATAATAACATGTTTTAGTAATGTTCGAGTTAAGATGTTTTAAGATTAAAGACATCTTAACTTCCTTTATTGCAATCCCTTTCCCACTTACTGTTTGAATCGTCTGTACCTACAAAGTCACATTAATGGTTTCAATTTGGGGTTATTTTCTTTAAATAGCGAGAATTTGTTAAAGGAGCTGTGTCACGGTTTACGCACGCGCCAAATCCTTTCATGTTTTACATACGTGTGGCTCAGAAGAATGTAGTGCAATTTCGTTATACAACGCAATTCGTTCGTGTGCGTAAATATGTACATCGTGTACTTAGCACATGCTGCATGGGCAGTATACAGTATATGAGTGTTCATGTAGAATTCAGCTACATAGTACATCGTGTTACGCACCTTCGTTCAATTTCGCCAGTGTCTGGGAAAAAGATTTGTACAGTGGCGGCGGCTACGGTCTCTTTCCCTCGACAGAAATGTGCTGTAAAATTGCTGTTAGGACCAAATAAGCATACCAGTTTTGGTGGAAATCAAGGTTGAACAAATTGCTGTATCCAACAATGTCATTCGATGTCGTTTCTGTCATGGTTTTGTCTGGTTTTTTGATAGGATCAAAATACTCTCTTTCGAACGACGGCCGCACACCCGGTGATATCGATGTTTGACGGCTTAAAAATACGGTAAACAGTGCCATTTCAAATAAAAAGTAATGCAGCAGGACAGCCTGAGAGTTGACAAGTACACCACTGCCAGAATTACTTAAGAATTGTAAGGGATGGCTAAGATTGAATAAGATAGGCAAAACCCGAGCAACGAATCTTGAAAAAGTTAGCCCAACTTTTTCAAGTTTTGCTGTGCATGCGCAAACATGACACAGCCCCTTTAACAGAACCATTACGCCGCTATATTGCAGCAGAGTTAGTAAAACCTGTAAAGTATAATAAATTTTTGTTTTTTAGAATGGTGCTTTTTTACAAAAAAATCAAATCAAAACAAATTATTTTTTTACGCGACACATAACAGGGTCCAATTTTTTTTTTTTTCTTCTTTTAGACCACTACAAATATTTTGTATGCTACAATTAAAAACTCAATTCAACAGTTGTTTGGGCCTTGATGTTTGTTTGTCAAATTTTCATTTTGTAAGAGGAAGTTGATTTGCAGTAACAAAATTCCCTTTCTGGATAGTATGCACAGTTTTATTTTCTAGAATACTTTCTTTTTTCATGAAAAGCGACAAATAATTGCTATCGTTTACTTTATTATGACTCTGTACTTGCTTTAATTTGGGGGGAGGGGGAGGGGGAGAGCGAGTCTGAAGGCTCAAACATATCCTCTCCAAGGTCGGATATAGATTCAATTCCAAAGTTCGTAATTAGAATCGCGATTCCGTCTTTTAAAGCATACCTGCCAACCTTGCTGAGCAAAAAAAATCGGAATGTAGTGAAACTTGCAACAGTCGAGTTACAACGGTCGAGTTGAACTGCACCCGTTTTCACGTACACAACACATGCGGCGCGCGGACGCATGATGCTCTTCCTGCGTCTTCGCGTATCATGTGTCTTCGTGTATCATGGCAGTGTTTTGTATCAGGTTTGCGAAATATGTTACTAATTTACCGAATCTGAATAGAATCGCAATTCTCAAGAGGAATTGTTCTTAAAAAAATGTTGGAAATGCCCAAAGCTTACAACCACCCCAGCAGACTAGGCTTGGGCGATTCCACATCGGAATCGTAATCGCGATTCCAGATTTTTGAAGAATCGATTCCCTTTCAGCAAGATTTGATTCTTAGTGATAACTTGCCGATTCCAGAAATTACCTAGCAATTTCGTAGCTAAAACACTCGACTTCTGCAAGAGTATTCAGCCTGTGCTTCCTAAGCTTGTGCGGTATTGGGTTTTGGGACACCGCGGTAAAACCCTCCTGGATTGTCAATGAACAACCTCAGAGATTTTTAGATGTGTCTGAAGTTGGGAAATCAATCTATTTTCCTGCCGAAATAAGAGAAAGTGGCAGCTTTGAATAATGTACATGTACAATGTTCACACAAAAAACTTGGACTCAAATGAAATTTTCCCAAAATCTCCATTTCTTTGCCTTTGCCAAAATAACTGGTATTTAAACCGTTACAATTGAATTATTTTTTGGCAGCACTAACTTATTTCAGATGAACTGCAAACTGGTTTTCCAAATCTTGGCTTTAAACTGGAGCCAATACTACAGCTAATCCTGAAGTTACTGCCGAAACCAAAGCCAAGATTTCAAAAACGATCCAAGCATTATTAAAGGATCGTGTCCAGATCACCCTTTTGAACCCCCATTTTCCCATGGGTGTTGAGATTTTGATACCATATCATTTGTCATATTGTTCTCATTACCAAATGTTCTCAAATTTTGCGTTCTCATTCCGTATATTTTCAAAGATATCGTCAAAAAAAACACCAATGTTATCTGGTTTCATAAAGCAGTGCAGTATTTAAACCAACCTTTTGCTTCCACATCCAAATTGGAGATTGCAAATTGCCTGTTTTCTTCCCATGGATAGTATTTTGGGGAGGTATTTTATACGATTTTTAGGTTAAAACAAAATCCATTTTCTGAAGAAATCTGAACACGTTCCTTTAAAACAACAATTTGCAACATGAAATATCTCCCCCCTAAAAAAAAATTGATAAAACAAAACAGTGATCCGGTACCTCATGATAATCTTCGGAACTCGTCGTACTTGTCACATGATGTTAATGGCATTCTAACAGCTCGTTCGTGCATTTTCTTGTCACCGAAATAACGCGCCCTGTGCAATGCTGCCTCTTCTGCAAAGGGAATAAAAGACACACAAAAATTATAATTACAGACGACTCAAAGTTGCAGGACGATGCAGCCAATGCTTGTGGTAGTGTGTCAGATTTAAAGATAGATTGCATGATTGGAAAACATTTAAAAACAGGAACAACAGCTTTACATAACTAAAGAATAATGTTGATAAACTGCCTTGTAGAAATTTCAGCCACATAGATGCAGTAATACTTCAGAAAACCTGAAAAAAATCCATGCATGTTTTTTTGTGGTAAAAAATTGTCTGGGAATTTTATTTTTTAAAAGCACCTTCATGGAGATAACGCCATTTGTAAAATTTCTCCCATTCTGTAATCTATCTTTAAAGGCACAGGCTCGTCGGCAATGCGCGCTTGCCAACGAGCCTCTGCCTTTAAGGTTAACTTATGCAGTCTATTTTAATTCTCACAAGGAACTTTACTCAATTTACTTAAAGGAGTGTGACTCCAATTTGGATGTTGAAGCAAAATAGGTTGGAGTAATCACTGCACTGCTTTATGTAGCCAGATAAACTAGTTTACTAAATATACAGCTTGAGAGCGCGAATTTCAGAATGGTAATGAGAAAAACATGACATATGATACAGTATTAAAACACCCATGGGAAAAATGGGGACATCAAAAATATGATCTGGTCACACTCCTTGAATGACAAACAATGCAGAGTGTTTATACTTACTGTTCAATCGTTCCCGATAACAGTTACTTCGTAAATTGTCCGCATATTCCAGTTCGACCCGTTCGTCGATTAGGTGTATACGGCCGGAGTAATCCTTGTTAAATGTATTCTGAAATAAAGAGGGAAAAAATGAACCGTTTTAGTTTGAGCAAAAGTAGCTGGCTGCAGTGTTTGAATAAATTCTCTTCTCATGTCTAAGTCAATTCAAGTCAATATGCCTTCGAGTCCCAAGGTCGAGTCAAACTGCCGTCGAGTCCCAAGTCAAGTCAAACTGCCGTCGAGTCCCAAGTCAAGTCAAACTGCATCCAAGTCCCTAGTCAAGTTAAACTGCCTTCGAGTCCCAAGTCCCAAGTCAAACTGCCTTCGAGTCCCAAGTCAAGCCAAACTACCTTTGAGTCCCAAGTCAAGTCAGGCCTGCCAAATCGCTTCAAATATAGGAAGCGTACACATTACAAGTTTGCTTTGTCAAATTTTAATAAGCCACCTTTTCGTCTAATGAAGCTATTTTTTCACCATCAAACAAAAAGATTATAATCCCCGTCAAAGAGGCATATATTCACATTAGGAAATCACATTGTCAAATTCTTTTTCAAAAATATCTTTACAATAACATTTTCAAGTTCCAAGAAAAAACAAATCTCACCTTAACATAATATTTGACTTTATTCTCGTGGGTTGTTCTCTCATGTACATATGATCTGTCACAAAAGAACATAAAATTGTTAATTTTATGGCAACTAAGTAAGCCCTTATAGACCGTATCGAATAGCCTCGAGGACATGCAAAGTTGCACATATTGTGCTCCCATTGTTGAACGGTTTAAGTAACAAAAGGTGCCCCACGAAATGGCGGCTATTCGATACAGTCTATTATCAACTTGAGATGACGAAACAGAAGATGCAGTTTTAGTGGGAGGTAACTCCCAGGGAAATCCCCGGGGGAAAACCCATGCGGTCAAACAGGGACTGCAAACACGATCCACATACAACGCCCCGGAATCGAACCAAGGACACCAGAAATGAAAGTTGGGAAATGGGCCCTTTCACACACAAGAGATGAAAGTCTTGGATCCTTACGTTTCCCTTCTACAGGGTGGATGAAAAAAAAACGAAACCGAAATATTATTGCTAATTGTAACTAAAGTAGGGCACAGTATGTGAATTAAAGGGAGATATATTTATGTTACTGTTAGGGCTGAATCTCTTCTTTCAAATGACACCCTGGTCATGTCATTATGTTTTCGGTTGACTGAGCAGTGCTTAACCAATGTTATGCAATGGTCTAGTTTGGGATTTGCGCCACTTTCTTTAATGGCATTCAGTGGCCTAAAGCATGGCATATCATGTTTGGACAATCAAGTATCAATTGGCAAAACCCAATACGCCTCTGAAAGTCTAAAGATCGCAGTAAGGGTACCCACAGGACACTCCTAAACCATTTCGTCTACCGCTGATGTGCTGCTACAGGGCCGGCTGAATTGACAAGTTCCCTCTGTCAACATTTTATCAGCATGTTAATGTCCGAGGCCTCCTAGGCTTTGCCAATGGATACTTGACCGTTCAAACAGACTATGCCATAGTCTATAGGCCACTGGGTGCCATTAAAGAAAGTGGCACAAATCCCAAACTAGACCCTTGCATAACATTGATCACTGCTCAGTCAACCGTAAACATAATGACATGATCAGCATGTCATTTTAAAGAGGAGATTCAACCCTAACAGAGGATATCTCCCGTTCATTCATATGTGACCTACTTTCATGACTTGAGTCACAATTAGCAATAATATCTCGGTTTCGTTTCTTTTTGCATCGACCCTGACTTTTTGACTCTTTCACTATGGCGCACGGCTCACAACGGTTTGAAACATTTACTTTCGGTTAGAAAACTGCTGGAAGCGGCTTGCCTGTACACAAGCAAACCTGGCCATTAATTCATTTTACTATGCCTCATTCATATATTTATCAGGCAGCCGTGGTATTTCATTGGCCCATTCTAGCAGCCCGAGGTTGAAATGTTTACACCGTTTACACGACATGCACGAAGCACGTATTAACTGCGCTGCACAGTTGGTATACCACTATGCTACACATGCGACACCCGCGTCCGGAACCTGTTAAAACTTACTATGCCCGTGGGCATAGCAAAGACTATGTCACAGACCTTTACAAAATTCAAGAATTTCTTGGCGACTCACCCCATTCTTGTGAGACTAAACGGAGATTCCTGAATGAATGCAGTTGACAGCAAGGAGATTACGACTAACATTAAGATCGGAAGGAGTTGCAAAAGAAACGCGTACTGTCCCTGTTATACAAAACACACAAAATGACAATTGAGGATGTATATGATAAAAACCAGCCTGTGTGTCAGTCAGCTCAGTACATTATCTACGTTCCGAAAAAAAAGAGCGAAAAATTGTGTCCATGCTATTTAGGGCAGGTTCACACTGCATTATTTTCGTCCATCAGACGTACGTAAAATTGACGTACGTCGTCTCCGGTCCGTCAGTTTTTAGTCCGTTGATGCGTTTTCAATGTGAACTGTCTCAAAGATCAGCTTCATTTATGTACGTAGAGTAGAAAAAAATCAACGTATCGGAATGTTTCAAACGTCAAATTGAAAAGAGTTGATCCAAGGTCTACTTGTCCGTCGATTTTTTTTTTATCCGTCACATCCGTTGTACATACAACAGCGCGATCAAAATACATCCACCACAGGATAATTTTTTTTGAAGCAATGCGTTCAAAAAAATCCTGTGGTGGATGTATTTTGTTTTTTAATGTGCGACTGAATGGGTGTCTGAATCGCTGAGCTAGCTTTGCTCAGGTGGCTGAATCAACGGATGAAACAACGCTGGGGGTGAATTACCCACGCATTTTGTTCAGTTCCCCATGTGGTAGGATGCGTCCAGTGTGAACCGCTGGTGCAAACGTACAGAACGGACACTATCTGGAACAAATTCAACTCATCCGTTTTGTCCGGTGGCCATGCGACGGACGGACGCACAACGGATGTAACGTACGTCTGACGGACGAAAATAGTGCAGTGTGAACCCGCCCTTAGGCTGGTTCCTTGCCTATACTGCACAGATATTGGAGCCATTTATGCAGTGCGGAAGTAAGGGGCCTAGTTTCAATCACATGAGGGTGTCTGGAATAAAGATTTCAAACCCACGTTTTAACCAAAATGTCAAATTCACTGCGGATTAAATTCAAATAAAGTCCACGGCAAAAAAAAACCCAAAAATTTGGCCCACGGTACTCTGTGAAAGTGTGAGTCGTACAAAGGCTTACTGACCTCCTCCCTGGAGTGTTGCTGGTTGGGGTTATTGGTGCGGAACTGCCGCCGGTGTCTGGCAACGTTCCCTTGTGGAAAACCACCCCCAAAGAACATGTTGAACAGGTCTTCGGGTGAAAAGTCCTCATCTATTGCACAAAGAAATAACATTTAAAAGTTATATCTAGTTTTAAAGGCCCGCTCTGGCTGAGATTGGGCAATAGACCGATCCAGTAAGCTACGCCCATTTAGAAATTGCCTAGCAACAGTCGCTGGCCGTGCCGTGCGTCAGCGTCCGCGCCCTGGTCAGCGCGTATTGAAACACGCACACGCACACAGAAACTGCACGCTCGAAAGCAAAATGTGCACTTAAGTATCCGCTAGCTTCCTCTGCGCTGATAAAAATGATGTTTATGGTGTTTTTGCGTCACTCGTGCTGCATTTGCTGTAGCTCTGTGCATAAAATTTTGAGGACTCAGGTAACCAAAATGGGATCCGCATTTTGGTTACCTGAGGCTGTGATTGGTCAATTCCAAAATGGGCGGAGCTTACTGGATCGGTCTATTTGAGAGGGTAACAAGCTCCAATAAAATGTAAAAAAGACAATTTAAAGATGCAACATTTGCAGTTACCAAAAAAGTTTAACTTCAGAGTCCACAAGAAAAACCTGACTAAAAGTGTTAATAGCATTATTTTTTCCATGAAAATGAAACCTTTGTGGGAGAAATTGCCAACTGTAGGTGCTTGTTTAAAAAAGTTGTCTGCAGAGAACTTTTTTACCGTTCATTCATGCACAAACACCATGCATAGATTTTTCAGGTTTTCTGAAGTATTACTTCATCTATGTAGCTGAAATTTCCACAAGGCAGTTTATCAACATTTCTCTTTAGTTGTGTAATGCTGTTCCCGTTTTTAAAAGTTTTTTCAATCATGTAATCTGTCTTTACACGATCGACCACTTGGCAAAGAAATGTTTTAAAAAAATACATTCTTATTTGATTTTTTCCCCAAGGTAAAAACAGCACAATGTCTTACCATCGAAGCCTCTGGTTTCGTAGTAGAAGCCGCCATGATGATTATGGTGATGGCGCCGCCTGACGTTATTAGTTTGCGATTCGTCACCGAACATGTCATATTTTTTCCTCTTTTCCTCATCACTTAGAACGGAAAAGGCTTTTCCAATGGCTGCGAGACAGAACACAAAGCTTGTGTAAGCCGAAAGTCCGACATTTATGCATACCCACAAAAAAGTGAACACAACAATTTCATACAATGACTAGAACAAGATGATGAGCCCATATATAATTACAAAAGCTACAAATTTACCTTTGAATGCTTCGGCGGCACCAGGGGCATGGTTTTTGTCGGGGTGGAACTGTAGCGCTAGTTTCCTGTACGCCTTCTTGATGTCAACTTCAGAGGCATTTTTGGACACCCCGAGTACTTCGTAGAAGTCTTTGCATTTCTTTATTCTGTCCATATCATGTAAAGAAAAAAAACACAAATAGCTCTGTTGGTGGAGAAATGTAACCTCTTCCGCCTCTGTGGCCCTGATAATGGCCCAAGCCGAAGGCGTGGGCAAGCCGAAGGCGTGGGCCATTATCAGCGTCTAGGCCCTATTGTTTAAGACCGACCAAACCCACTTTTAATCCCATTCATAAATACTTGTGTTAATCGGTGAAACTCACCAAAATTAGCTTGTCGTTGCATTCACTTTTTCGCTTCATCTTGTTGTTTGTACGTTTAAACTGCTAGCTGTGCGTCAAGTTGTTTGTTCGATCGCGCGCGTTACACGTATAATGCAGATGTGTAGATATCGCATGCACAGTGCAAATTTTGCTGTCGGGAGCGTGCAGTTTCTGCGTGCGTGTGCAAGTTCCATACGCTTACTAGGGCGCAGGCAGAAACGCGAGCCAGCTAGTTTTAAACACTGGTTATTATCATTCGTTTAAAACCAGCCACGTGATGTGTTCTCAGCCAATGACGATGCGTAAACTGTCTAAGGTATTTATGAATGGAATATTTAATTTGTCTTTTATTTACCTGGTGACTTCTTTAACCTGTTCGTCGGTGTAGTCTCTATTCAAGCCGCCATTTACATCTGCATTTGTCTGCTCCCTCGAGCCAGATGCATGCCTCTGCCTTGGTGTTGTCGGTCCATTTGTTGATGACGTTCGTTGCCTCGTGTTCGGTTGGTCTGTGTTCGGTTGGTCTGTGGAGTCGCTTGATGAAGACGAACTCTCTTCGGTGTGCTTGTCAAGGTGAACTAGAAGATCTGGTTGAAGAAAAATGGAAACCATTCTTAAAACAGACAGTCACCAAAATTGCCAAGTGTTCGAATCACAACTTTTTATTTCATGTTAAGGAAACAATTTACAATTCAGGAATCACATTAGGCCTCATGTACAAATCTTAAGTAAAATGTTTTTGTTTATTTATTTAGACGTTGACGTTAGTCTGGTTCCCAGACCAAACTATCCCGACTATTCTGAGATGATATTAAGGTCCGGCAGCCGCCAGTATACATGTTAGTCCGCCATATTGAAACAGGAGGAATTCCTCCTTTTTTTCAAAGGTCCCCGAAGTTACCCGAATGCACGTCCAGGCGTTATCGTTAATCGTCGGGTACGATTCGTCATTGTGTCGACAATTTGAGTTGATGCCGCGTGCCGCCGCGTGTTTATTTGATTTTTGATGCTATAATTAATGGGCATGTGTAATATTTAATGTTTAGTATATTAAATTTCTATTGGCCAAATATGGAATAACCCATTTCAAATTGTTATACACTCGTGCCGTAGCTATAGCGTGCAGCGAGCTTTGAAAACTAACGGTTATGCGCTCCTAAAAATAAATGAATGACGTAATGCTTAGTGCTATTTTAAACACGACGGTAGCCGCGGTCCTCATATTTAGTCGTTGTATGTGGAATATGTGGAGCGGGAACCAGTCTATTTAGACGTCACCTGCACCAACTGATGATGGCTGATAAGAGGTTTTAAGAAAAAAAATGGTAGTGTCCGACTTGTACATTTTTCACCGATATGTCAGCGGTAATCAGGTAAAGGCATTAATGCACATGCCATTCCGAGTTGCGACAACTTGGATTTGTTTTTTTAAATCAAAGAAAAAATGGAACACAACGTTGTGTGGAAGATAAGGTTTATGCTTATGGGAATCTGGTTACGGTCGACTTAACTATGGTACAGGGGGATTTAATAAAAACATTGAAATTTTACTAGTTTTGCAAATCATTATTTCACAATGTGAGGGCGCCCTTCATCATATCACACACACACACTACGTGCACAAACCCAACCGGCATTTTTTGTCAAGCTTCGTTACAATTTTCTAACAAATTTATCACCATCACGTTACCTTTTGCTTTTTGTGAAGGATATAATCTTTCTGCTTTATTAAGGAATCGTCTTGCCTTCTCGTAATCTCCTGTGGCCATACATTTTTCTGCGATTTTAATGCATTTTATGCCGTCATCTCGATTGCTTTCCATGATTTTTGCTTAGCACACGTAGTTTTCCGTTTTGATGCATGCACGCGCACAGTGCTATGCTAGCTGGTTACGCACGCATTCGTATGGGCAAACTGGTACCCGTACCCTTGTAAACCCGTTAATAATTATAAACCGTACAAAGCCAGTGTTGTATTTTTTTGCTTATTTCAGCAGAAAACGTCACCTAAAACTCTACCAAATCAACATTTGGATAAAACAACCCACAATCGTTTGGCAAAAAGTGAAAGAAATCCATGATTTTCAAGGCATGATTGAAATGCAAGTCCTTAATAAACTGGTTCCGGTCCACATAATGGACACAGAACAGGATTAATTCGTGTTCGTAATTTTGTATGTGGACTGGAAACCAGTTTATGTCATTGGTAAGGGCTCCGTCTGAAACCCTAATTCTTCAATGGATTTGTTAGGGCAAATAGTCTGATACCAAAGAAATCGAAGTTGCTGAATATTATAATAGGCCTTTTTCCCAAATCTCGACTTGGGCTCAGGCTCAGGCTCCGGCTCCATGTAAATCACATAGAGCCAGAGCCTAAACCTGTTCCTATGTCGAGATTTGGAAAAAGGCAATATTGACGTCACGAGAATTAAGGTCGATGAGCATTATGAATTATGCATTAGGGCCATTTAGAGGACCCGTGTACCCGGTTCTACGTTCGGCTTGAAAGTCTTTAAATATTTTTAATTTATCTTCCAATACTAAAGTGAAAACGTCACCCTTGTTTGTTGCCATGGCTACTGGCCTATATTACAACAAGTGAACCGCTTTCCTGCGCTTTGGCAATGGACGTTTCAGATTACCCGAGAATGTTTAGTCCCATTGTTCAGCCGCCTATAAATAGACCTGCTCGGGGTTTTTCGCACACAATGGAATTAGCATACTCATTTGTTTTTGGTACAGCGGTCCTTTGACATACTGTGGACCAGTTCCTAATCCTAAGCAGTCAGGGCCAAGCATTGTTCGTGGGGTACAATGGCGGCCGGCGCGTGGCTTCAATTATCGTATAGCCAACTGCTATTGCATACTTCATCCAGTGTATATATATCGATGGTTCGAATCCGCGATGAGGACCATGCGATTTTAAATTCGAACCCTGTTAATAAGAGGTCTCTTGTTCAAACGGATCCTCGTATTATCAGGAATTTCTTGTTAAAAGCAGAATGTTGTATTAACAGTACTCTATCGCAAAGGTTCAACTGTAAAATATGTACAGCGCCCTCTATTAAAAACACGCCAAGTGCGTATGCAGTTTTGCATAAATGTGCTTATTAAATTCAAAACGTATGCAAAACACCGTGCGTGTAAACAGTTAAAAACGTCATGATTTGATACCTGCCGTGACGTCAGAGGTCACAGGTCACGGGGTATAGTAAGGAACGTATGACCTCAAAATTATAAATATGGAAATTTATAACAGTATATTCACGCCCCGCCCATAACATCCGTGACGTCATTATGTTTGGGCAATTACCACGGCAACCAGGTGCTAAATTCATGGCGATGTTTAGTACAACAAATTTGCTTAGCACAGAATTTATTTTCTTTATATTTTTAAAATGGTTGCCAGCCAAAATCGTATGTGATGTTACTTTACTAATATTTTGCTCTCCTTTCTAATTCTAAAACCACAATTTGACATACAATGTTGGCTGGTAACCCATTTTACAAAGTACATTTCTCCCACAAAGGGTATTTGTTACCATTGCTCTCAACACTTTTAGTCGTTTTTTTCTTGTCAACTCGTGAAGTAACATTTTGGGTAACTGCAAATGATGTATTTTTCAGGTTTTCTGAAGTATTACTGCATCTATGTGGCTGAAATGTTTACATTCTTGACCTATGCTTTCAATTACCAGTGGAAATCATGCCGTTTTTAACAGTTTACCAAACAAGTAACTACCTTTAAACTGGGCCTTTTTCAAAATCTCGACTTGGGCTCAGGCTCCTGTTTCAGGTAAACCACATGGAGATGGAGCCGGAGACGGAGACGAAGCCGAGATTTGGAAAAGGCCCATGTTCTGTAATGTTGGCCACGCCCTCCGTTATTATTAGCATAATTATTCATTATTTTGACCTTTGCCCGTATCGGCTGATGGCGCGACTACCAATCACGTGTGTGTACAAAGTGCATGTTTATCATTTGGGCAAAAAAAACAAGCATGTGACGAGCTTGAGAAAAACAAACTTCAAACGACCAAAGTTTAATACTTAGAACAGGAGGTTTTTGACTCAACTTGCAGCCGTTTTAAGAAGGGGAAATAATCGTGTGGTGAGTGAAAAACCTATAATTGATTCCAGGTTTCGAAAACATCGTACGATGCGGGAGTGATGAATCATTGTTTTTGACCAACACTGAGTCAGCATGGTCAGATGGTCATGGTGGTCAGTGTCCGTTCGTGCCATCCCAGTGGCGAGTTTTTGGGGGTGTGTGAGGGGCGTGCGGAAGGCTGAGCAGGTCGAACTCGTGTGCCAGGTTGCGGTAAGAATGTGCAAATTGCATAGAAAAACAATGGATTAATTGACCATTTCGCTTGCATAGACCATCCTCCATGCATAGATATGATGCACCTTGTGTCTAAACAGTATTCTGCTGCCTCAAAATGTTGGTTTGTTTATCATCATCTGTGATACCCAACAAGATGAATCAAAATAAGTTTGAAGACAAATTCACTAATTTGCAAAAATGTTCTTTGTTTTTATGCAGGTTCGAGATTAAAACGGGACGTAAAATATTCCATTGTCCAAGCAAGCATGGCGACATCTGCTACAATTCGTCTTCCATTCACAGTCGGTTTTCTCCTCTTTACTCTTTTTTGCGCAACATCATTCCTTGCGAGAGCGGGCGCCGACAGCATCGAAGAACAAAAACACTCCAGTCATTTGAAAGCAGCTCACGAAATCCTCGGTTCTCTAACAGGAACTGAAGATTTTGAAGACACGACCAATCGGTACGATAGATTTTTGCGTATGCTGTCGGGTCTCGTGAGCAGGCATGGCTCCCCGGATGATGCGAAGAAATTAAAGCAACTTCGGCTGAGTTACAAGGATTTTAAAACCTCAAAACTGAAGCATGATCCTGATGTGAAGTATAACGTGGTGAGTACAAGAAAAATGTTATTTTTTGTTCTTTCTAATGATCTTCTAAAGTGATCTAGTTGCTGAAGGATTTGCCGATACCTAGAAGGTTCTTCAGCTCAGCCACGGAGTGCGAGAGAACAGGAAGAAATTCTCAGTTTTAGAGGTGGGAGGAAAACCCCACACACCAATGTGTGGGAAACAAACCACAGAATCAAGCAGGCCGGGACTGAGATTTGTTTTTTTTTTTTTGTTTTTTTTGTTGGTTTTTTAAGGATGAATGATATCTCAAATGTTGTGAAAATTTCAGTTTACTAGTTTTCAGTGGACTAATGGCCTGTCTAATCTGTCGTCTTCTTTCCGAGACGGAAAAAAAGAGATTAGACAGGCCACTAGTTCAGAGGGTGCGCTGTACGCTGCGCATTACAGACCAAACACAGGAAGTCAGACTTGGGCAAGTCTATGTACATAAACGGCCGTATAAAAAACAGCGTTTTTCATAGGGTTGCCGATGTCTAAAATACAAAGTATGATTTTTTTTCGTTAAAATGTAGTAAATG
Source organism: Henricia sp. BOLD:AAB3569 (assembly GCA_037783545.1). Lineage (NCBI taxonomy): Eukaryota > Metazoa > Echinodermata > Asteroidea > Spinulosida > Echinasteridae > Henricia > Henricia sp. BOLD:AAB3569. The sequence goes on along the minus strand of JBBELK010000386.1, from coordinate 1,239,563 downwards.
CTTTAAAAGTTCGTTTGGAGAAAACAAAATTTAATTTGCCGAGAACCACTGACATAACTAAAAGAACCTAAGAACATGAAATTCAAACAAATTCATCCAAAAGACCAATTTTTCGATGCATTATTTCTCAAAATTGCCACGTTAAACTAAAAAAAGTGCTACAATGGAAGCGGTGTTATCAAATTTGTAACTTTGTATTTGACCTTTGCAGTTTGTCTTGAATTTCATAAAAAGGGTAAGGCCAGTTTTATTTCCTTTGAACCGATTTTAAACTTGTTTACAGATATTTTTCCTAAAACTTCCATGATCGCGAAAGTATAAGTGTAAATCATTTCTCGAAACTTTTTAGAGAAAACAGTAAAAACTATAATGAATAGGGCCTATCTGACAAGGCTTAACGTTTTTCACTTCTACACAGATCATGTGATGTAGTTTATGGCTTTTCTGACAATGACACTACCATTTTTTAATCTTAATAACAATAGCAACTTTAAAACAGATAGTTGTTGACTTTTAACCCCAGATTTAAAGTGGACAAATGATAATTGAGGTTTTTGGGGGGGAAATCTTTGCCCAACTATTTTATCTGTAAAATCAGGAATGCTTCCATTTTATGGGCCTGAAGTTATCTTATCGAGTTTATGGTTTATTGTTTGAAAGTAATCTTTGCCCTTTTGGGCTGTTTGAAATAGAGTTAACAGGTTGTTGTGTATTTGTGTACAGAGGTTAAGTGGACATAACGCACAATATCTATGACAGGACATACATGTACATGTAGGCCTTTACAAGAATTTTTACTTTTTAATCCTGCCAAAATTGAAATTGGCTCAAACATTTGCACAATTTTGTATTCATTGGAAATTTAAAATTCTAACAATTCAATTTCTCCTCAAGAGACTTTTAATTTGATTTTATCTCCTTAATCAGTGGTAGGTAACTTTTCCCAATCACTTTAAAAAAATTAACTTTGAAAGTTGAAACACGTTTTTAATATTTGTAATCGAGTCTTTCCACGGTGAAGGGGTCATTTTGGCAACACAGACCATATTTTCCTGAAAATACCTTTGTCTGGTTCAGTTGTTCTGAAGAGATAACTTAGGCCTAAAAAGGGTTACAAATGGTGTGACAACATGCCTTTCTTAAAACCCTGTGTACAAATTTCCAATATACGCTCGTAACCGGGACGGCCTAAAACGTAACACAAGTGTCCGTCCCGGTTACGAGCGTATATTGGAAATTTGTACACAGGGTTTTTAGAAAGGCATGTTGTCACACTATTTGAAACTCTTTTTGGGCCTTAAGTTATCTCTTCAGAACAACTTAAACTTATTTCTTTTATTTTGTATATTTCCTCGAAAATATGGTCTGTGTTGCCAAAATGTCCCCTTTACTGTGGAAAGACCCATGTACATAGGCCAGAGACACCAGGAAATCCTCTTAATCTTCACGAAAGTGTTCTGCGATCTTACAAGTGCATTACACAACACACTGGATCAAAGGCCTTACATCCCTTCCGAAGGATGGAGCACATGTCTTTAAGTGCCTTGCTCAGGGGCACAGGTACATGTACCACGGACGGGTATCGAACCCGCAACCTCAAGTTTTCACCCAAGTGCTACAAGTCGGTGACGCAAACCACTCGACCACTATGTACCCCTTTTGTGTAGAATGAGTTTTTGTTTTTTTGTCACAGAGTGGTCTCATTGCAAGCCATGGATACCCAGTAGAAAGGCACCAAGTACATACTGATGATGGTTTTATACTGACAATGCACAGGATACCACACGGACTTCACAATGCAGGCAAAGGTACAAGAGGAACAAGTTTTAAATAAGTTTACTTGGCATTTATGTGGGTCTCTGAAGGGTGAAAATCGAGTTCGTTCAGAAAATTATCAAAGGAGTATACCACTGGGCCTTATAGCTCAGCTGGTAGAGCATCTACCCAGTGTGACAGAGGTCTTTGGAAAAAACCCGAGGGAGTGTACCACTGTGCCTCACAGCTCAGCTGGTAGAGCATCTACCCAGTGTGTCAGAGGTCTTGGGGGAAAACCGGAGGGAGTGTACCACTGTGCCTCAACTCAGCTGGTAGAGCATCTGCCAAGTGTGTCAGAGGTCTCGGGGGAAGAATGAGGAAGCTAGTATACTACTGTGTCTCATACTTAGCTCAGCTGGTAGAGCATCTGCCAAGTGTGTCAGGGATCTTAGGGGAAATCTAAAAGAGTATATCACTGTGCATTATAGCTTAGCTAGTAGAGCATCTGCCCAGTGAGTCGGAGGTCTTGAGGGGAAAAACCTGAGGGAGTATACCATTGTGCCTTATAGCTCAGCTGGTAAAGCATCTGCCTAGTGTTTCAGAGGTCTTGGGGAAACCCGGGGGAGTATACCACTGTGCCTTATAGCTCAACTGGTAGAACATCTGCCCGCTAAGTCAGAGGTCTCAGGTTCGAATCCCAATGAGGGATTCGAACTGCATCCAGTTTTTCACTGCATCCATATTTCTCAAATTCATGGACATTTGTCTACATTCTCATCAAATTTTATTCACCCCGGTGATCCCCGAGTCATTATCCCTGAAAAACAAAATCACTTATATTTATTTCTGTAGGACCCCGCGAGGTCGTGTTTGTTCAACACGGCCTTTTAGGGTCTGCCTCAAACTGGATAACCAATAACCCCACCCAGAGCCTAGGGTACCTCCTAGCCGACGCGGGGTACGATGTTTGGATGGGCAACTCGCGAGGTAACACCTACAGCAAGAGGCATGTGACTTTGAAACCGGACCAGGCAAAGTTTTGGGAATGGACGTAAGTTGAATTTTGATGCATATTTCCTCTTGAATACAGATTACGTGATTGGAAAACTTTAAAAACACTAATTTTTGCGATTAAATAAATATGCACGATTTTTTAGGTTGGGGGCGATTGACTAAAAAAAAAAACATTTTGGGGCCCGACGGTTCAGGCTACTTTGTATGGCAACAGGTATGTCCATTCGTTTTACGCAGAAGCCACAAGAGGAACATTTTCCATGCATTTTTCTGTTACAACGATTACAAAATACCAGGCAGGACAGTGTATCGCTGTGGGAGAAGGCATTAGCAAACCGGTGAAAGTCGGTACTATCCATATTTTTAAATATTTTCTTCTAAAAGAATAATAATAGCATACACGTTCGCAAACTTAATGGAAGTAAAACGCGAGCGTAAACCAGTGACCATAGCAACGGTCAAGCGACCCCGATGTGACATCACGTTTCTGCCAGCGAATATACAGGTATATAGGTATTGTGGATTTTATGCATATGAAATAAATATATTTCATGAATAATTCATATTGCTAATTTGCATTACATAGGTTTGATGAGATGGCCAAATATGACCTTCCAGCTTCGCTCAACTACGTGTTGAATAACACAGGACAGAAGGATCTTTACTATATTGCGCATTCACAAGGTAAAAATAAGGGTTGGGATTTAAAAACAATTTTTGAATATTTGGTTTTTATTTTACATTCCGTTTTAACATTGTGTCCGCGAAAACAGTGTTGTAATGACTCAGACGACTCAAGTCCCGATTTTCACCGACTTGACCTGTCTTGAGACTCTCACCTCAAATGACATGATTCAGCCTTTTTTTGACTCGCAACTTCCAAAAATTAAATTGAACCCTTATACATTTTTTTTGTCATTTTGAAGACCAAATTGTATTTCAGCACTACAGAAACCCAAGATTAATATTTGTTTAAACAGGGAGCATACTGGGCCAGAACAACAAAAATACCCTACACGAAGGCAGCTTGACTCGACTTGTGACTCAAAGGCAGCTTGACTCGACTTGTGACTCGAAGGCAGCTTGACTCGACTTGGGACTCGAAGGCAGCTTGACTCGACTTGTGACTCGAAGGCAGCTTGACTCGACTTGTGACTCGAAGGCAGCTTGACTCGACTTGTGACTCGAAGGCAGCTTGACTCGACTTGTGACTCGAAGGCAGCTTGACTCGACTTGGGACTCGAAGGCAGCTTGACTCGACTTGGGACTCGAAGGCAGCTTGACTCGACTTGGGACTCGAAGGCAGCTTGACTCGACTTGTGACTCGAAGGCAGCTTGACTCGACTTGGGACTCGAAGGCAGCTTGACTCGACTTGGGACTCGAAGGCAGCTTGACTCGACTTGGGACTCGAAGGCAGCTTGACTCGACTTGGGACTCGAAGGCAGCTTGACTCGACTTGTGACTCGAAGGCAGTTTGACTCGACTTGTGACTCGAAGGCAGTTTGACTCGACTTGGGACTCGAAGGCAGCTTGACTCGACTTGGGACTCGAAGGCAGCTTGACTTGACTTGGGACTCTAAGGCAGCTTGACTCGACTTGTGACTCGAAGGCAGCTTGACTCGACTTGGGACTCGAAGGCAGCTTGACTCGACTTGGGACTCGAAGGCAGCTTGACTCGACTTGTGACTCGAAGGCAGTTTGACTCGACTTGTGACTCGAAGGCAGTTTGACTCGACTTGGGACTCGAAGGCAGCTTGACTCGACTTGGGACTCGAAGGCAGCTTGACTCGACTTGGGACTCGAAGGCAGCTTGACTCGACTTGTGACTCGAAGGCAGCTTGACTCGACTTGGGACTCGAAGGCAGCTTGACTCGACTTGGGACTCGAAGGCAGCTTGACTCGACTTGGGACTCGAAGGCAGCTTGACTCGACTTGGGACTCGAAGGCAGCTTGACTCGACTTGTGACTCGAAGGCAGCTTGACTTCGACTTGGGACTCGAAGGCAGCTTGACTTGACTCGGGACAAATTGACTTGACTTGATATGGGCCTCTAGCAGAGGGAGACTCGTTACAAGATCTCGTACAGAAGCTCAGAGAGGCACTTTCAGGCAGAGTGGCGCATCCTGCCTCGGTGGCTCATATAGACCGTGTTGAATACCTGCCATCTTGTAGGGCAGTTTCTTTGGTCCTTGAGGACATGCATGGTTGCACATTTAGTGCTTACATTGTTGACCAATTTAAACAAAAAAAGTTGCCCTGCAAGATGGCAGCTATTGGCTTTTATGACTGCATCCATCTTTGTCTTGTTCCTCGTAGTACGTGTCAGGAACGATCACTGCGTCTGCGCAATAGCGCGTCGCTGTGTAATCTACCATTGTTGTTTTGAGAGAATCACTGTCCGAGCTCTGTGTTTTCTTGATCGCGCTGCGCATGTGCCATTGTAATGCTCACAATGAACATTTTCAACACCGAACCCAACTATTTTTTTCTGCGAGCCTCGCTTTGGTTACGGTACGTTCATTTGAATAATGGTCTATAATTTGAATTTTTCTTTTCTTTTTTTTCATCGTATACCGTTTTCTTTCGTTGTTATTTCAACAGGAACCCTCTTAGCCTTTGCAGAATTCTCTCGTAACCAGGAGCTGGCCAAAAAAGTCAAGAAGTTTTTCGGCATAGGCCCGGTTGCGACGGTTGGGTACCTCTCATCTCCTCTGTTTAGGTTTCTCGTCGACGACATGCCCGACATTTTTCTTTCGGTGAGCTTGCATCCTCCATAGGTTAACCAATATCATGGTCTCGGCTGTTTACATCGGGGGAAATCGTTTGTTCAATCAAATTTAGTTGGAGATTGCAAATTTTCTGTTTTCTTCCCATGGATAGTATTTTTGAAAGGTATTTTATATGATTGTTCAGTTAAATCGAATGCATTTTCTGGAAAAATCTGAACACGCTCCTTTAAATGGAATGTACATGTATAATTCCAACAATTTAATTTCAATTTTTATTTTTTATTTCCAGGATATCTTGATAGATCTTCACCTGTACGACTTTTTCCCCAGCAACGAGTTTTTCCACTTTGTCGGCGAGACAATTTGCAGTGATTCTTTCACGGTTTTCACTTGCGAGATCGCGTTGTCCATGTTCGGGGGGTACAGCAAAGACCACATGAACGCTAGTCGGATACCCGTCTATGTGAAAAACACTCCGGCAGGGACATCTGTGCGGAATATGGACCATTGGGCTCAGGTAACTAGACCTGGCAGGGTGGTGATAAAAACAAGTGTTTAATTCAATACAAATGTGGACAAATGTCCATGAGTTTGGGGAATTTGGATGCAATGAAAAACAACTTGGCTTTACTTAGATTCGAACCGCAGACCTTCTGCTTAAAGGCAGTACACATGATTGGTATCTCAAAGAATCAGAAATGTTTACAGATTTACACACAACTTGCACATTATAAACATGATGACGGCAGAAAACTTCCCCTGAAATGGTTTTGTCTGAAGTGCTGAAGTCTTTGAGAAATGAGAAAAACAATTCGCCCCAAAACCATTTCGCCCTGGACCACTTCATCTTGAACCACTTCATCTTGAACCACTTTGCCCAAGTGCCATTTCGCCCCCAACCACTTTGTTTAAACACTACTTCGCCAAAAGGCCACTTTAATCATTCCAAACATGCCAAAACAACTTCGTGCACAGGCCGTGGTTCATGGCGAAGTGGTTCAGGGGCGAAATGATTGGGATTGGCTATTACATGAGCTTAGCAAGCCCTAGCAAGGGATAAACCCTTCAATGAGATAATCACCCCTCCCAAAGATCACTTAAGATATGCCCCAAACCCCTGCCCGGCTTGCCCCAGTTATTAGGTATGAATAGGTGACTTTTAGGGACAATGGGTCGTATGAATAAAACGTAGTATTTGCTTTTACTTCAATATTTGTAGTATTTACTACCATCCGTATGAATAAAAATGAGTAAAAACATTTACTAGAAAGTATTTTCTAAATGTTAAAAGTATTTACTTGTACCTGAATAAGCATTTGCTTTTCTTTTTAGCGTTTACTTAACTCCGTATGAATAAAAGGGGGCAGATACTACAATTGCAAGTAATTACTTGTCTATTCCTAAGGTAGCTCCAGAGCTACCTTAGGAATAGAGAAGTAAGGACTCATCTTCTTTATAGCACTCTCCTTCTCAGCTTTGACTTTTGGCAGCTGTGATTTTGTCAACAGCACACTATTATGTGTCAATAATTTCACAAAAACGTCTTGCTTTGATTCTTGAGAACCAGAAGCGTGTCCTTCATCATGATGGTCAGAATCAACATCACTCATGGCTGACTTGTAGATTTTGGATTTAACTCTAACTTCTAACCTAATACTGCTTGACTGCGTGCGTGTGTGTGGAGTGTACGTGAATGGTTTTACAACACAAAGGAAATAGTTCGGCCATGCATGCAGCATGATTTGCAGAAGCATTTACTACAAAGAATTAAGTGATGCTTTGCAGTAAAAGAATAAGATTATTCATACGGAATGTAGAAGATGCTTTTACTAAATGCTTCTACTTTGAAGTAAATTCTTTTACTTTTTGCTAATACTTCTTAGTATTTACTACTTTTTATTCATACGACCCAATGACCTAGGGATCGCTAGGGTGAGTTAATTCGATACAAAATTGAATTCTGTCCACTCATTTTCAGATGGTGGATTCTAAAAAGTGCTGCATGTACAACTTTGGTCTGAAAGGCAACTTGAAACATTACAACCAGGTAAGTTGGCCATTACTAGTGAATTTTAAAAAACTCAAAATTTGACAGTTGTTTCATCAAAAGTCGCCGGTATTTTCAAGTTAAGTGACTAAAAAATTATCTTATTTTTTTTTATTGTACTGATTGTCTATTTAAATAAACTTATTGGCCACTTCTTAAAAACGCAAAATGCCAAGTATACCCGATTTGTCGCAGTAAATGTATGACTGTTCACTATAAGTGCGTTTTGTACAACGTCGCCCTATGCATGGAGTTATCAGAAAGTGGCGAATAATTATTATTCCACACTTCGTGAAAACTCCATTCGTGCACATACCATCATTTTCAATGAGTGGTGAATTGTGATTTGCCACTTTGTAAAAACAAGATATATAGTTTCATGATTTTTACCAAATTCTGTAACTTTAAAAAAACAAAATCAAGTCTCGAAACTTTGCAGTTATGTTAATGACATCAAATAAATATAATTATACTAAATTATACCAAAAACAGAAATTGCTAAAAAAACTGTTTTGACGGATTCGCCACTAAAACGCCAATGATATGACAAAGTGTGGTCCTTCTCTATCTGCAGACCACGCCCCCAGAGTATCACATTGAGAACATGGAAACCCCTACAGCCCTTTTCTACGGAGGCCGCGACACACTGGCCGACCCAAAAGACGTTTCGCTGCTGCTTCCAAAGATAAAAAATCTCTTCTACAAAAAGAACATCCCAACTTACGGACATCTGGATTTCATCTGGGCGGTGGACGCTGAAAGTTACGTCTACAAAGATATTATTGGTTTGATGAAACAAGACTAAATTTTTTCCCATGCAATTTTTAGAAATCCCCGACCATGCCTCCCCTTTTTTTATATTTTATTTTAAAATTTGTTTAATGCCTTTTTTTAATATACATTTTTACGAGAAGCACAGGAACTAATTTCTTCTAAAATGCTTGATTTTAAAACTTAAAAAATTTGGGGAAAGCATGGTTATGAATTGTTAAAAATTGACCCTAAACAATTTAGAAGCAAAAAACGAATTTCAAGTTGGCATTAAAATTGAAAATTCTGGATAAAAAGTAACATTTTTATTTCCAAATTTTGGCAATATAAGCAATATAATCAAAGTTCTCCAGTTTGATTCTGACTTGAAGTTTTTATTGCCTATTTGTTTTGTTTTTTAATCTGAAATAACATGTACAAAATTATGTGTACAAAATTTGAAAGATCTGTGTACTGATGTACACAAGAATACTGGTATGTTAAACCAAAAACACACGTGCTTTATAATCTGTTGAATTAATCCAATGTTTTTTGCTGAAAACTAAGTATTATCTATATTTCATACGACTGTGCTACCGCTTTAGTAATGACCCAAACAAATCACTGGAAATCAACTTAAAATCTTTTTGAGAAATAATTCTCTCTGAAAAAGAAATTATATACTGGCCAATGAACAAAAAATAGCATGACGCTGAAAAGTGTGTTATGCTACGAGTTCTTCATGTCTAACAAGTACTTGGTGACTAATGGACTTTGTCAACTTCCAATACCGTTTTGAACTTGAACTTGAACTTGACTGCTGTGGACGGCCTGTCAGTGTAGCAAATCTCGCTCCATGGCGGCCACCTCGAGTGTTGCAAAGTATGATCTTTTAGTGAGAAGATTCATACATTATGAATATGTAGAAATGACTCAAGAGTCGGTAGTTGTGGTGCCTGACATGGTCTTAACTTTGGCCAATCACATAATTTTCCTTTTTAAAAAAATAATATTTGTTGCTGAAAATAATCCCGGCGTTAACTGATTAAGTTGCTCAGGTCATAAATTATGAAAAATGTGCAAGAAATAGCATTGATACTTTTTGTCAGATTTTAGTGATCACATTGTTGTGGTGATATGCTTTGAATGTATTGTCTGTGTTCAGAACAATTTCACCTCATAAAATAAATTTCAGTAAAAATTGATAAAAACTTTTTTGTTTTATCACTTCCATTTTTAGCAGATTTCTTTGCCAATATCGCATTTGAGAGATAATTTTGGCAAACTGTGAAAATTAGCCATTTTCGTGGTGAAGTTAGAACTGAGCACAGACCTGTAAACATACGATGTTTTTTTTCTTGCATTGTGTAGCAGATACACACGAAATCTTATGTGATTTTTAACATATATTGAAATTGTTGGAATTGTGTATATACACCAATTTCTTTGAATTTGTATGGGTTTCATGCTTATAAATTTGAAATTTTGCAAAATAAGGTGATACAACCCTGGTTCCCGATTCTACTTTCACTAGATGGCATTCCGCAATAAGCGATAGGATCAGGAACAGGTCTATACATGTCAAAGGTCCACTGTTGTATACCGTCATACTAATTCCATTGTGTGCGAAAAACCCCAAAAGATGTCTTCAGTATAGAGCAGCTTTTGAATCTAACTGTATTCATAACCATATAGAATCCACTGAAATCATTAATGTAGAATTTATGTCATTTTTAACCATTGTTGTGTTTTGGAGATTTTTAAAAAAATTCGGCATACAAATTTACCAAAGGAAACAACTGGAATAAGCTATGAAATGTTATAATGCTGCATCTTTATGCAAAATACAATTTTGTACGTCAAAAAAAAATTTCAAGAAAAATGTTAATTTCTTGTAAATATATTATTCTGATAAAAGAGCGACGGTATTTTTTTTCGTAAAAATCTTTGTTCAATGTATACAGAAAAAATACCAGAGCCACTTTTATAAAGCTGTTTAGCAGAAACAAAATCGCTTAGTGCTTTGCAGAAACGGGTTAGCAGTCATAATTGTATCGAACACCAGTCAATTGTAATACACATCACATATAATTTTCACGGGTAACCCATTTCTACAAAGCAAATATATTTTGTATTAAGCAAGTTTTTCTGCTAAACAGTTTTATGAAATTAGCCTCAGATCTCCATGTTGATTTTTTTGTTTAAATTGCAAGTCAGAAATGAGCAGAAAATGCACAAATGTATATTTACAAGTATCAGCGATTTTGCATGATGAGTTTTCTTAAAGAACAGATTCCCATAGGATGTGTGTTATTGTTAAATTATATTGAAATTATGTGATTGAGAATGAGAACTGTTGAAAAGGGTTGCAGTCGAGTCCGTCACAAGTCTTTCACAAGTCTCACACAAGTCCGTCACAAGTCCAGTAACAAGAAGCAAAGGATGAACATGCACAAAAGAACGCCTTTGTTGGAGTTCATTTGAATAGCTTGTGACTTGAATTAAGACCCAGAGCTTGTGCTGGACTTGTGAAAGCTTGTGAGGACTTGTGATGTACTCGACTTCAACCCTGATGGCTTCAGACCTTGTGTACTAAACATATGAGAGAGGCTGCAAAAATTTTAGCATTTCCTTGCAAAACCTTAAAATACAGATGCTTGACGAGTCATTTAAAAAAAAAAAAAATTATGATCAACTTCTCAACTCTTACCAAACAGGGAGAGTCCAGTATGTACGTATATAGTGAAATAACACTCAAAACATTGTGTGGGCGTTGAGTGTTTCATAAAGCAGTGATTACGGTGAACAAAAAATACATTTATTTTTATACTGTACTTGGGAGAGGAAAAAGGGGATGTTCACTGTAATAAAGACACTGCTGGTCATAGTGGTATTGAGTACGGATGCCAACTGTTTTTTTCCCGTGTGATTTGTTTAATTAAAGAAACAAATTGAAATATAAAAAGTGAATATTTCTGTTCTTTTGTGGGCAAGATTACAATGCATGGACAGAACTGTTAACATTTGTTTTGTAAAAAATGCTGGTTTGTTGATAAAAATACAAAGTTGAGGAAAAAATGGAAAATAATTTAAAAGTTGGACATCACCCGAGACCTCATGTGCAAAACCTGTCCGTAATAATTAGTTTCATATTTTTTCTTGCAAAATTTTTTGTTTTTTTTCAGTTAGACCTGCACCTTCTGGCTGATTAAGTCATTTTAAGAAAAGAAAAAAATAGTGATATCCGATTTAAATTCTTGCCAAAAATTTTCACAATTTTGCTTACAAAACACGTATAGGTTTTGTGCATGGGTTCTCGGGAAATGTCTGTGCATGGTAAACTTTCCCTGTTGCGATTTAGTTGCCTTGTTCCCCACAAAATCTTAATTTTCTCACTCCTAAATTTCAGTTTTCCATCAAATCTGCACTAAGTAAGTTGAAGTACCAATGCCCGATGAGTTATTTTAAAGAAAAAAGTCTGATCAACTTCTCAACTCTTACCGAAAAAAAAAAAACATTCTTTGTACAAAATGTTAACTACTCACGATTATTACTCGAGTAACCACGAGTATAGAGATGTCGATTTTCCGTAATATTTCCTGCACTACAGGCGGTAGAAGTTCCAACTAACTTCGTCAACAGTTAACAGAACTGAACAATTCTGCCTTCTTCCAACGAAAGCAACACACTCCTTGCTCGCCCAAGACGAAATACAAAATGAGGATTTTTTTTGCCAGCTCTGCAAGTTCCATTCAGAAATTCCATTGCTTGTGATTGGTGCAATGTAATTAAATATTCATATTTATTTTACACACGCGCACGCACTACTGATTCCAAGCGCTGATTGGCTATTTTCACAGGTTGTTTTACGCCACCTTGACTTTACGTGCAGGTTGGGCGTGGCTAATGTTGCTGTAATGTACAGTATCAGTTTTGGGGTGCCTAAAATCACCAAATATTTCCCCAAATCACCCAATCTCGGAATCTGTACAGTTTTCAAATTATGATGGCCTAAAAGTGGAGAAATTCTTTAGATTTGTCGAGATATCTGTCGAGTAATGCCTAGAGGTCTCTATCAAAAATTACGAGTTCAATTCTTGGGTTTTACTTTCTTGACAACCGGTTGCTATCCGCCATTACTGTGTCCATACTATGGCACGCCAAAGCAAAAAATAGTTCAACACTGACACATATTTTCGAAAATGTTGCGCAAGAAAAAAAAAGTTGGCATGACTTTTAAACGTTGATAGACTGTTTGAAACTGGCATACCGTGCTTTGTTATGGCAAGTTTTTAAAAATGTTGAGACTTTTTTTTTAGGGTCGATGGCAAAATTATCAGTGTTGAATTATTTCCGCTTTGGCGTGCCATAGTAAGGACACAGTAATGGCGGATATGACAGTTGACGTCACGCGTATGGCACGCCAAATTATCACTGATAATTTTGCCATCAACCCTGAAAAACAAGTCTCAACATATTTAAAAACTTGCCAACAAAAGCACAGTATGCCAGTTTCAAACAGTCTATCAACATTTAAAAGTCATGCCAAATTTTTATTTTTTGCGCAACATTTGCGAAAATATACGTCAACATTAAATTATCAGTGTTGAACTATTTTCGCTTTGGCGTGCCATAGTATGGACACAGTAATGGCGGATAGCAACCGGTTGTCAAGAAAGTGAAACCGAAGAATTCTGCCCTCTGTCTAATGGTCAAAGAATCTTAAAACATGATCCAGCCATCATATTACTTATTTTTTAAACAATTACGAAATCCCTGACTATTTCTGGCTTTGTTTTTAGCAATATAGCCCTGTATATATGTGCAGTTTCTTGAAAACGATTTTGAATTTGCAGTAAAACCGTTCAGAATGAGCGAATAAATATATATATTTTAAATAGCGCCATCACCGACGAGTTCAGGCCAATGTATGCAATTTCCAAAAATCTGATTTGGACCCCCAAAATGACCGCTTTTGTACCGCACTCATCCCCCATACACTCAACGCAAACGAGGAAACGCCGAAATGGCTATTTGTGTAGCCCGCCCTCACCTATATAAACCAATACAAATGTGGAAACGCTGTAATGTCCATCTGTGTAGTCCGCCCTCACCCATACAGCGCAATACAAATGGGGAAACGCCGAAACGGCCGATTTTGTAGCTCGGCGTTGCCTATACCGTTGTGCACAATGTCCTGTGTACAAAAGTCAGCATAACCGCGGTCCAAAACCGAAAAAGTGACATATCACAAAACTGGCGCTCATTGACCGTTGGTGGCGTTTCATGTAAAAAGACGAAAATACAAGTTTTTGCCATCTTTCTTGTCGCGAGAATCCCCTTTTGAGTAATAATTAAAACTTTGTATTGGTCGCGGAGTTCTTAGTTATCCCTTCGTTGTTGTGTTTGTGTTTTATTAGCCTTTTTCTTTGGTTTAGGTTTGGTTTCCCTGCGATATACTGTACAATATTCTTGGGTTTCACTTGGCTTGACAACGGTTGCTATCCGCTATTACTGTGTCGATACTATGGCACGCCAAAGCGACAATAATTCACCACTGATACGTTAATGTTGACTCATATTTTCGCAAATGCTGCGCAAGAAAAAAAAGTTGGCATGACTTTTAAATGTTGATAGACTGTTTGAAACTAGCATACCGTGCTTTTTTATGGCAAGTTTTTAAAAATGTTGAGACTTGTTTTTTTAGGGTTGATGGCAAAATTATCAGTGTTTAATTATTTTCGCTTTGGCGTGCCATAGTAAGGACACAGTAATGGCGGATATGATAGTTGACGTCACGCGTATGGCACGCCAAATTAACACTGATAATTTTGCCATCAACCCTGAAAAACAAGTCTCAACATATTTAAAAACTTACCAACAAAAGCACAGTATGCCAGTTTCAAACAGTCTATCAACATTTAAAAGTCATGCCAAATTTGTATCTTTTGCGCAACATTTGCGAAAATATGCGTCAACATTAAATTATCAGTGTTGAACTATTTTCGCTTTGGCGTGCCGTAGTATGGACACAGTAATGGCGGATAGCAACCGGTTGTCAAGAAAGTGAAACCGAAGAATTCTGCCCTCTGTCTAATGGTCAAAGAATCTTAAAACATGATCCAGCCATCATATTACTTATTTTTTAAACAATTACGAAATCCCTGACTATTTCTGGCTTTGTTTTTAGCAATATAGCCTTGTATATATGTGCAGTTTCTTGAAAACGATTTTGAATTTGCAGTAAAACGGTTCAGAATGAGCGAATAAATTTTTTTTTTAAAATAGCGCCATCACCGACGAGTTCAGGCCAATGTATGCAATTTCCAAAAATCTGATTTGGACCCCCAAAATGACCGCTGTTGTACCGCACTCATCCCCCATACACTCAACGCAAACGAGGAAACGCCGAAATGGCTATTTGTGTAGCCCGCCCTCACCTATATAAACCAATACAAATGTGGAAACGCTGACATGTCCATCTGTGTAGTCCGCCCTCACCCATACAGCGCAATACAAATGGGGAAACGCCGAAACGGCCGATTTTGTAGCTCGGCGTTGCCTATACCGTTGTGCACAATGTCCTGTGTACAAAAGTCAGCATAACCGCGGTCCAAAACCGAAAAAGTGACATGTCACAAAACTGGCGCTTATTGACCGTTGGTGGCGTTTCATGTAAAAAGACGAAAATACAAGTTTTTGCCATCTTTCTTGTCGCGAGAATCCCCTTTTGAGTAATAATTAAAACTTTGTATTGGTCGCGGGGTTCTTAGTTATCCCTTCGTTGTTGTGTTTGTGTTTTATTAGCTTTTTTCTTTGGTTTAGGTTTGGTTTTCCTGCGAAATACTGTACAATATTCTTGGGTTTCACTTGGCTTGACAACGGTTGCTATCCGCTATTACTGTGTCCATACTATGGCACGCCAAAGCGACAATAATTCACCACTGATACGTTAATGTTGACTCATATTTTCGCAAATGCTGCGCAAGAAAAAAAAGTTCGCATGACTTTTAAATGTTGATAGACCGTTTGAAACTGGCATACCGTGCTTTTGTTGGCAAGTTTTTTTTAAAAAGTGAGACTTATTTTTCAGGGTTGATGGCAAAATTATCAGTGTTTAATTATTTCACTTTCGTGTGCCATAGTATGGACACAGTAAAGACGGATATGATAGTTGTTGACGTCACGCGTATGGCACGCAAAATTGTCACTGTTCTACAAAGCATAGGAAGGGAGAGGGGGTCGAAGGCTACGTAGGACTTTACATGCACTGTAAAATGTTGATACTTCATTGTACTGACAGAAAACATGTTGATAGAAAGTATTTCGGGGGAGGATAGAGGCTACCGTCTGGACCCTCTGTAGACGTATACGGAAGGGGTCTTGAAAACTAGCCATTTGCGCGTTCCACGTGCCAATAGCGTGTATTTCGTGTATTCGATCCTTTCACATGCACACTTGTATCGTCTACAGTGCACTCGACCAGACTAATTGTTTGTTGCTATGTGGTGCACGCGGCAGGTGTGAAGTACAGTATCAATACCTTGTTCACCGTAATGGCATAGATAGAGCAACCAGACTGTTGTAGTTGATTGCTAGGCAATGGTGTGCACCACGTAGCAATAATAGCATAGTGTGTGACTTTCTAAACTTGCACCTCCATTTGAAGAATTCGGGCACCACCAAACATTGTGACGTAAGTGCGGATTCAACCAATGGCCAGGTTTGGTCGTTGGCAACTGAAACCGTTCATTGGCTAAACCAGTAGTTACGTCAAAAACGTTCGTCTGGTTATGATCGCGAAATCAGGTCATTAGTTGTTGTTCCAGCCAACCTTTGCCCAAGTTCGCCGAGAGAGGGCGCCATACACGATGGTTAACCTACAAACAGTACGTCTTAAGAAAAGTCGATTTTATGCAACATGTATATTCATTATAGAGGTCAACCAAATATAGAGCAATCTAGAAAGCCCGCCCATATAAACACTCGTCTCGAAACTTTAAAGTGCGCACAATCATTAGATGTTTTGGATCACCAATGTATCGTCTTTCAAAACAATTGGTTTGTGAAATTCACGTGGCAGGGCATAAAGGTTTCTATGCTAAAGTGACGTCAGTTGTCCGAGTACTGGGTCTAATCGATCACTGGTAACGTTTGCTAAAGAGCAAATAATGTAGGAAACAGTTTACTTCCTTAATGTAACCCAGTAACCTTGGCCACACATAAAGGTTGACGTTGTGCTTATATTAGAAAGGGTACTCATATACATCCTATTGATTTTACACATGTACAAATAATTGACACTACACGTAATAACGAAGAGCAAACTACGCATATTTCATGTATAAAATGGAGAACCCTCCAGTAAATGTATTTCCCACTCAAATGTATATCACAACCTACACTAAAAGTAAAACATTACAAATACAAAAATGAATCAATGGTTTTGTGATGCAAATGTGGCACATGGTTCAACGAAATTTGGCCAGGATGCACAAAATCCCTTTAATATATGTAGCGAATAGACCGTATCGAATAGCTGCCATCTTGTAGGTCAACTCGTTCTTGAAAGCACACAATATGCAACTACGCACGTCCTTACAGAACAACGAAACTGTCCTACAAGATGGCGGCTATTTGATACAATCACTTCACTGAATGAGAATCAAGCAACTTTAAATTTCAAAAAAACCAAATTAGTGAGCCAAATCATGGTTTCTTCAAGTTAAAATCCCGTTATAGTGCGTCGCTGCACAAGAATACAAATTTTGTTTAAGAATCGTGTTAAAAAAGGAATGCAGAAAAGTTAAGTGTCCCAACATTTGTAAAACTGAGCGAAGTTCGTAGACTATTAAAGGCACAGGCTTGTTGGCAATGTGCGCGCGCCAAATTCGTGCCACGAAATATGCAGCTCTATAGCAAAGGCATGGAGCTGCGTATTTCGTGGCACAAATTTGGCGCGCGCGCATTGCTGACGAGCCCGTGCCTTTAAAGTGTCTGTAAAATGCGGGTATGTGTATAATTCAGAAAACAGGAACACTGAAATTTTATGGCGAGTATGACCCGGGGGATTGGGGACGAGTTTTAGCATCTTTATAATACGTTCAACCCAATTCAAATTGTGTGTCCACTATCTACAAATATGTGAGAAATTACCAACGCGCATCTATTCTGTATTTTAAATTGTACTTAGTAACAAATGTTATACAGCAATGAAATTTCTAGTACGAGAGAATACTACAAAGTTAGACAAAGTTTCGTTACAATCCGACGCTATGTACATTCCGACGTTGACACTGTTCGAATCCAGTTTTCGTCTTGCGTTCATTTACATTAAATAAAAACTTCAAGTCCTACGTCTAAGATGAACAGTGAAGACATTTCAAAAAATCATTTCACAAAGATCGTTTTTTGGCGGAGTGAACGAACAAAACGAGGACACGAATTAAAACAAACCCATGGGTTTTGTTGGTCGATGTTCGCCAGGCGAGGGCGCCTGTGGCTAAAAACGGTACCCGGATGATTTGAAGAGGTTTTGGAGATGGTGCTAGGGGCGAGGTATTTTATGAGGCTTTCTGAGATCCTTTCTTGCCGATGAGGCTCTTGTGGATGTGAGGAATGACACCTGAAAGGGGTACAAATAAAAATTTGTTAAAGGAATCTGACTGTCGCCGAGTTATATAGAAAAATATACGGCAGACTTGCAATACTCACAATAAGTTAGGGATATAGACTACTAAAGTGAAAACGTCACCCTTTGTGTGTTGCCATGGTTTTTGGGTCTACACTAAAACCAGCGAACTGTTTCCCTGCGCTTTAGCAATGGACGTTTCAGATTACCAGCGACTGACGTCACACTTTAGTAGTCTATTGTGGGGTGTATGCAGATATTTTGAGGGCACACATTCTACTTGAATGATTTTATATATGATTAGACAATTGTATCTGCATGACAGACGCACCTTGTCACAGGAATAGGTGAAAACAGTCATTTGAAAAAAACATTCCAAAATTAACATATCATATATCCCTATCTTATTGTGCGTAGTGTACTATTCCAGTGACGTGTAGGGACTGCGACGATTTGGGCGCTGCCATATTGGCTAAATGTTATGGTCAATTCGGCGAAGACCAACATTATGCCCATAATTTCCCCACAGCATTAAGCCACTGAGATGCAATGACGTTAAGCCATACATTCCATAATTCTGGCAATGGACAATTTATCAACCCAAAATGCTCAATTTAAGTACTGAAATTGCAAATGTACAGAGGAACACGGCATAACAGACTTGTGGTTTAGTAAAGTTAATAATAGAATTGAGCTATTCGACATATCTAGAGCTCTGATACACCTGCAGACTTCCAAATTGTGGGTGGATTGCATTTTTAAAATTGGAATTGGCGTTGTGCAGACATTTGGGTAAAATCCTGTTGAAACAATGGTGTTAATTTAAATACAAAAGTAATCGAAAGGCCAACTGCGATTGTTCCCATGTATGGCCCATCTACACCAGATTTGTCCGACAGACAATTGTTTGATGTTCGACAGTCTGAAGACACTATCGGACAAGTCTAATGATGTTTGATGATTCGATTAATCATGTGGCAACTCAAAGGTCACATGATATCAAACTGTCCATTGATTAGCCGTCTGTCCAGACTTCAGACTGTCTAAATTTAGCTGCATGTTCAATCTTTTGACAGACAGAAAAATCCGATAGTGTAGACAGGCACTAGATGGCTCAATTGACAATACCTGGTACTCTAGTACTGATTGTTAGCCACAGGCTCGTCAGCAATGTTGCGCCAAATTCGTGCCACGAAATACGCAGCTCCATAGCAAAGGCATGACGCTGTGTATTTCGTGGCACAAAATTGGGGCGTGCGCGCACATTGCCGACGAGTCTGTGCCTTCTTTAAACATGTGAAACATTAAAGTAAATGCATAGGTACATACCACCGCCAGCAATCGTAGCTTTGATGAGTGAATCTAACTCCTCGTCCCCCCTGATGGCCAGTTGCAAGTGGCGCGGCGTGATACGCTTCACTTTAAGGTCTTTACTGGCATTGCCCGCCAATTCTAAAACCTGTAATGGACAAAACATTCCAATCGATACAAAGTTTATTCTAAAGTTTTTCTTAAAATCGAAAAAGAAAAGCACCAGTAAGTGCAGAATTGGTAAAAAAAAAAACCAGAATTCAGCAAGAAAATTTGCTTTTGCTTGAAAATTTTTGGGCCAGTCTCATTTTTTTTTTTTACACAAGACTTAAACTTTAAAGGCACAGGCTCGTCAGCAATGCACGCCCGCCGAGTTCGTGCTCGAAACGCGCAGCTCCATGCCTTTGCTATGGAGCTGCGTATTGCGTGGCACAAATTTGGCGGGCGCACATTGCTGACGAGCCTGTGCCTTTAAATAAAGCCTTGGTCAACTACCCAATTTCTCTGGGGAAATTTGAAAAGGTTAATTAAAAATATGGGCCTTTTATGCACCCGTCAATTATTGTAATTCCGGCCCTGGGGGACCCGGGACTAGGCCAGAGATGTCCAAGTGGCCCAGCGTGATACCCCCGCAATGTGCCCGGCCGGGAATGTGCGAGTGCGCGGATCGTATACGAATGCATTGTTAGGTCACTGTGCATTAGCTACGATCCACGCACACAGCAACGCGTGTTCAAACTGCCCCGTGAACAAGATGGCTGAAAGGGTTTATAACTTTATTGTACAACCTCGGCTATGTCCCCACTATTGTCCCGGTATAGCGGGGCAAAAAAAATTGTACAACCCAGGCATATGCACAGCAAGAATTGAATTTGAACTTTGATTTGAAGTAGGCCTAGCAAAAAGCATAGGGCCTATGCAAATCTAAACTTTGTAAAGCTAAGTTGAAAGATCACCTGCTTTCGTACAGTCAGACAGTAAATACACCAAACCATATTTTTCAACCTTCATCATGTTAGCCTTCATTATGTCATGCATGTTCCAACCGACAATGAATGGCAAACCATGACCTCGACCCAGGCAAAATGGCGCCCGTGGCGTTTCCAAACTTTCGCGCCAAAATTTGTAAACATTCCAAACTAAGAAAAACACCGATACGGATAGAGAAAACTTAAGCAATTAATGGAATATGAAAACATTTTAATGTATAAATGTCACAGGGTTATTAAATCGTTATCGAGGGTGATAAAGAGGGGAATAATCGTGAATCAAAATTGGAACGGGTGACGTAGCCCAAAAATTTGGCGCGCCAAATTCAATTCAAATTTTTAAACTCCGAAGTTAAATAAGTTTAATCATTTGTCAAATGTTAGTTTTAAAATATCTGGAAAAAAGGAATAAGATCACGAACCTCTGCCGTCAAATATTCAAGAATTGCAGCGGAGTAAACGGCGGCAGTTGCACCGACTCGACCGTGGCTCGTCGTTCGGTTCTTCAGATGCCTGTGAATACGGCCAACTGGGAACTGAAAATTCGACAAAATGTTACAAAAGCACGGTTGAATTTTACACATTTTCGACCACTCCCTACCCTTCAGAAATATGCATAATTTCTTGGAAGCATCAAGAGTTTCAAAACGATCCAAAAAAGTGGAAAATAAAGCTCACCTGGAGACCTGCCCTCGCCGACCGCGAAACAGCTTTCGCCTTTGCTTTTCCGGAATCTTTACCTGCTTTTCCTCCTGCCTATGGGCCAAAAATATCACAATTTTAATCATCGTTCTCGGAAAATAATTGCACAAAATTCTTAAGTAATTATCCATGAACACACTAATACAAAAAATACAGGTGGATGGCTCGATATTGGTAGATTTTTCATTGGATTTAGAAAAAGGACTCACCATCTTTGTTGAAATCTGTCTTCCTCAACGGCGGCACAGTACACAACGCGTGCCCGCGAAAACCAACAGACGCTTTTAATGAAGCAATACGCTGTCACGTGGTGCAGATATGACCAATAGCATGACAGACATAATGCTAATGAATATTCGTATTTTCTGGCTTTGTTGCAGGAATGCAGCAGATGCAAGAATGCAACTTTTGGTTCAATGGTCAACAAAAACACCACAATATTTAACAAAAGGATTAGAAGCGCAAAAAGCTAAAAAAACCCGGCTTTTTATTTTATACCCTGCACGATATATGGCGAAAGGCGCCTCCCTCAGCCCCTATACCTCAACACAATCTTCCCTTTTGTTAACGCACCAACTCCCCCAAAAAACTGAAAGGAATTCCTTGGAAATTCCTTGGATGTTTGAGACACAATGGGGGAACAATGGTAGGGGGAATGCCCTCTGCAACATATCGTGCTGTATATGCTGGGACAGTGAGACTTAATAAATTTGCTCACGTGTCCCATAAACTTTGCAAAGAAGATATCCGGTGCTGATTAATTGCAATGTCTGGCGTTTTTTCCATAAATTATTTTCCTTTTCTACAAAACCTCTTTTCATCAATATACAGTTTTAGTATTAGCTTTTTGCGTGTTCCACATGAAAAACGTCTAGTGTCTATTGATGTACTTCCTTTAACATGCACACTTAGTATGCACTTGACCAGATTAAATTTGTGTTGCTATGTGGTGCAAGCGGCAGGTGTAAAGTACAGACTGTTCGTTGCCAGGCAATAGCGTGCATCACGTAGCAACAACAGCGTAGTATGTGACTTTCTAAACTGCAACTCCATTTCAAAGTCAAGAATTCGGGGCGCCAACCATTTATGCAAATATTGATGGCGACCGTGTTTGTAGCACAGCGCCCTCTATGATATACATGTACATCAAATTTTCAGTCCACGTTTATAACACAGCGCCCTCTGTAAGTTTCCTTTCAATTTGTTTGGGTCTTTCTTTCTTTTTACAACTTTGTCTGCGACAAGTGAATTTCAAAATAATTCAAGAATTAAAAGTTGAATTTGATCGGAAAGTTAATGTTCACAAATGTTTTGTTCTATACCCGTTGGTGTATTAATTTTAAAAAGGTGGTAAATTTGTCGTTATGAACCCAAATTTAACCATCCTAAAAACAACAACAACAACAAAACCCGATAAAGCGTAATTCTATATTTTCCAATGAACCTTTCAAAGTTTCACCCAAACGGACATTTAAAAAAACCATCAAAAGGGACATGACGTCACAATTCGGTGTTCTATAATTATATGGCGCCGGTAGTGATGCAAGTGTAGCGGAAACGCAGTTGTTTCCACAAATATTTGGCTTTGTCACAGCTTTTCATGCACGAAGTTCCTTAAATAAACAGGAAAAACGTGATATCACCCACGGATTAAAACGTCCCAAAGAACCACATATGCAGCACGATATGTGGCAGAGGGTATCCCCACCACAACCCCCTCCCCAACACCCCTCTCCCCCCTCCCCCCGGCCCTTATGCGTAGGCTGCGGTGTGCGGAGTGCCGTTTTGCTCGGTAGAGGGGTGCGTGTGGGGTAAATCACAAAATTTCGTATTAACCGAAAAACCAAATTGGGACTAATTTTCTCGTTATAAGCAGAATGTTGTACTAACAGTGCTCTTCACCGAACTTTGAAAATTCACCATTTCAGTGTTATTTGTTTTTAAACAAAAATCGAAATTAATCAAAGTCAGACACTTCTTTTTTACTTCACGTAAGAAAAGTATTTATTTTTTTATCAAATCACTCATCTCATATATATAACATCTTCATTTAAATTTATATACCGATTGGGCACAGGTTAATGATGAATTTAGCACTTGCAATAGACTACCAAAGTGCAACGTCAGTTGCCATGGTAATTGGTCTAAACATTCGCTGGCAATCTAAAACGTCCATTGCTAAAACGCAGTGAAAAAGGTAAACTGGTTTTAGTGTAGACCCAGTAACCATGGCAACACACAAACGGTGACGTATATCACTTTAGCACACTATGGCAGTTGGAGTTGTTTTTGACACATGTTATGAAATTTAACAATGTTTGAAAGAAAATAAATGCAACAATTTTTCCTATGTGACATCTATCTGACCAGCAGCATTACAAGTTACAAGCTACATAAATCGTTTGATAAACATGTACATCACTCACATGTACTACTGTGGTATGGCAGGCAATTATTGTTTATGAAAATTCAGACATAAGACATTCTAACTGCTTTTTTAAAAGCTTATAGACCGTATCGAACAGCTGCCATCTTGTACAGGCGCGGATCCAGAGGGAGGGAGGGGGGGGGGGGGGGGGGGGGGGGGGGGGGTTTTGGGGGTCAAACCACCCCCCCCCCCAAAAAAATATAATGTAATGCATTTTTTGCGTGTCCGCCTGTCCGAAACAAGCAGACATAAAAATCTGATGGGCAAAACCCCCCTCCTGGAAAAATTCCTGGATCCGCCCCTGTTGTAGGGGAACTTTTGATATTTAAATTGATCAAGAATGTATGCACAAAACGTGCAACTATACATGTCCTCAAGAAACAAAGGAACTGCCCTACAAGATGGCAGCTATTTGATATGGTCTATACTAGTCAATGATATCAATATATCTTCATATCTGTGGGTGTTGCGAAATAACCACTTCACCAGTGAACTTACAAACTTACATGTAAAAGTAGGTTATTCATGAATTTAATATCTCAGGGCCAATTTTAAGGGCAAAGATTAGACAATACACATATTGCACTCTATAATTGGAAAACGGGTTTAGGACAAAGCGGGAAGTTAATCATGGCTTCAGAGTTTAGACCTGTGCAAAACATATGAGAGAGGCTGAACAATTTTTTAAGTGTTTCCTCACAAAATCTTACATTTTTCCCACTCAATTTTGTTTTTTCCCTATCAAATCTGCACATTCCAATGCTGGATGAGTCATTTTATAGAAACAAAATTCTGATCAACTTCCCAACTCTTATCCAAGTGGAAAATGTTATGGACTGACAAATTACAAATGGGCTTATGGCATGGTTTGCATTGTATGTATCTGCATTGTATCTTGAAAATTACAGATAGCGACAAAGCGATAAATATTTGACTTAAACTTGCATTGAACCTATTTTTTGCCCAACACAACAGGCAGTTTTATGCAAGGAGTTTTCCCCTTTAAAATGACCACTGTAAATGATCAGTTGGCAACATTTTGGTAATATCAAAATATAATGTTTACCCAAAAAAAAAAGACCAGACGAAATTTATCCAAAATGTATATTTTGTTTCGGCCTTGCTATTGTTTTCTACAGTAAATAAGGTACATGTATATCACTTATCAGATAATGCCTTATATCATTTACTGTAGAAAATAGGGGGGGAAGTAAACAAACAAAAATGCATTTTGGGGGGAAAATTTCGTCATGTCATTTTTGTGAGCAGTGTTATTAACGTTGGAGGTGCCTGCACCTCATTTTACTGAAGATTTTTTTTAGGCAAGCACAAATGTGGAATATATAATTACAGGTGGCGTCAAACCCTTATCAATACATGTAACTCTTGACATAACGTGATTTTGTACTGGCTCCATTACCAACTAATTTGACATTATAAGCATCTTATTCTTTATGTGACAATTTTTTGATATGCCAAAATCTACTTGTAGAACAATTTTTTGCACTTAATTCTGGTTAAATGACAGGATTTCATGGTGTGTGCTTAACGTGATCTTTTTTTAAAAGTCAGTTTGATAAGCTTGCTTATTTTGGCAGTGAAATGCTTAGCAGCACTTGCAACCATCTTATAAATTTGAACCCTGAAACATTACCTATCATGGATAATACTTTGATTTGTTACTGGCCGATTTATACTGGTTTTGTTCCAATTAAAACATTACTTAACATTAGCACTTTAAATGAGTAAACAATACTTTAATTTGCACTGGAATTTTTTAAGAAGCGATACTAATCCTAACGAATTTCACATGGGGCAAAATTATCTGAAAATGACAATTACACGCAAGGCTGAATGTACATGTAGCTTAAACATGCCAATGTATAAAGGTCATGTATGTGTATATTCAAAAGGTATCTCGGGTTGAATTCTATATCTGGGGCCAATTTCATAAAGCTGTTCAGCAGAATAATTTGCTTAATTAATCTAAAATTTGTTTACTTTATAAAAATGCGTTAGTACTCAAAATTGTATGTCAACGTGTGTTCTTAAGAATAGCATGACACCAAATGTATTTTTACACATCACATAAGATTTTAACTGCTAACCCCTTTTTATAAAGCAAACAAATCTTGGATTAAGCAAATTTTTCTGCTAAACAGCTTAATGAAATTAGCCCCTGGCCACTAAAAATTTACTTTGTTGTGACTTTATAAACCATCTACAAATTCAAGCTTGATGATAAAAATACCAAATTAGGGACAATTTAAGGATTTTCTCAAGAAAAACTGTTTTGAGCATGGGGTCATAAACAGTGGCCAGATGTTTAATTCTTTCTAGCATTACGAAAGCTCATTATTGAATATTGTTTGAATTGAATACAACATGTATTAAATTTATTGCAGCCAGAATGGCCTTAGATTGAAAAATCAAAGAGGTAATTAATTTTGAATATTTTGAAAATAATCGGTTTGTGCCACCTCCCCTATTGTCCAATTTAAGCTTACAAAAAAATGATTCGATGGCAACAGCAAACATAGGACAAAATGCTACATGATTGAGCAAAATATGAAAACCCTTCGTACAGTAACTAACCCTGTAAAATGCAAATTAGAAAGGGATAAATGAATTTAATATTGCAACACTCATTTCCTTTCCATTAAGCGATCAAACTAAAGCACAAAATTGAGACAGGAAACTATACCGAGCAACAAAAGAAATGCAAATTTTCAGTTTAATTAAAATCTGAAAATTTCGTTTGTAATTAAATTGACATCGAAATATTCACTCAACAGCTTCATTATGCATGACTGCATAAAGCTTCGGTGTGCTGAAAATTCCCACTTTCGATCAAGGAGTGGAGAAAACTTTTGCGTTTCTTTCGTTGCTCGGTATAGGCCCTATACTACAAATGAAAAAGTAAGTACCTTTTACTTAACGGCAACCACACGCCACAAAAAGAAAATGTTTCAAGTCCAGGTTGTTTAAACTTTTTACCAGCATGGCAAGTTTTTGTAGGTCTCGGCTAAAACTCGTCTTGCACGTACATGTGCGATTCTTTCCGGTAGAGTTTCCTTTTAATAAGTTTATACGAGGACTTAACGATGGTAGGTTGGTCTTTCGAGTTTCTCAAATAGTGTTGGAGTTTGCTTAGGAGCCACCTTGGCGTTTCCTTGCCTAAAACGATGACGATTTCAAAAGTCGTGACCGTGCCAGGGTCAACGGCTACTCGACCCAAACGCTGGCAGACTTCCCCATCTTCTAAGATTACCGACATGGTGCAGCCGCGGACTCCACACGGCTCGTCTAGCGACATCCTCATGACGTCATCGGCGATTCTCTGCGGGAGCTCGTCGGGAACGAGCAGTCTGCTGGTTTGTTTGTCGCGTGCGACGTGCAGACAGTCCAGGATCAACGACGCGACGAATTCGCTCATCTTAACCTCTCGGATTTCGACTTCATTTTCGCTGTAGATGTCCATAACTCCGGAATCTGGAGATGGGCGACAAAAACAAAATTGCAAATTTAATATTTTCTCTAAACACAAAAAAAAAGCCTCTTCGCATAACAGACAACCCCACAAAACTTGCAGTAATACTGGTAAATCTTATGGATCATACATGTATTTATATAGCGCATTTATCACATATGGGCACACGCACCATAGATATGGGCAGGCCTGGATTTAAACTCACAGCCTGCAGAATTAACCATGGTCACGAAACTTAAGTATCAGATGTGCTCAATTAATTGGCTAAACATGTGCTTTTAAAGTTTCAAAGTATTTTCTGTCCAACATTAATAGCCGGTATTAAAATCCACCAATAATAATGCTTCAATATTTTACCTTTCGGAAGCATGTTACTTTTAAGTACAACACCAGTACCAGAGCAAAAACATGCAGATTTGATGACAATTGAAGCGACAAATGTGAATTTTCAAAGTTGGTTTGTAAACGAATCCATTTGGAAAATGAACATACCATTTTGATCCAATAGTGAAAAACCCAAGTCTGAAATACACAACCACACCATTTCAATCCGCCAAGTTTCAACTATCACGACACAATGAAAGCACAAATGAATCTAGTTGCCCTTAAATACATTCTACTTTTTACTGTCAGTCACGTGAATCAAACTCCTGATGCAGTGACCTTTGCTGACGCAATGATCCTGTGAAATCCAATTCTATTGCACCATTCCGGATCATGTGGTTTGGGGACACATGGCTCACCCACCAATCATGTGACACGTACTGGTTTTATCCAGCCTACTACATATTTGTACAGTACAGTTTGTAACCTACTGGTGTTGTACAGTAAATTATTTTAAAGTCAAATGACAAGGGACATGATTTGTGAATGGATCTTATTGTATATGGTGTGGGATAGCATACAATTAATGATAAATTTGAGTCAAATTTTTGAATATCCTGTGTGATTATTGCAGGAGGACCATTGGCTCGACACAAGCAGGTTTTAAAAAACAACCATATATTTCCCATTTTATGTACTGCAAAAATCTGGCAGGCAAAGCAAGATTTCATTAGCTCAAGATGGAAGACAATGAGTTTCAAAGATTACAAGGTATACTGTACCATTGGCAAGATTAAAACATTTTACAGATTCCCAAAATAAGGGCATAGCATGTCTAGAGAAGAATGTTGCTAAACTAGTCTGCAGAAATTTTAGCAAGGCCAGATTTAGAGAGGGTCCAGACCTCCCCCTCTTTTAAAAACAAAAAAACAACATACACCGTTGCTTCGCACTTGCTTTTTTTACGGGGGGAAGTGGTGAGTTGGGGATGGGGGTGGAATCTTCTGGACACCCTCTTTGAAAAAATCCTGGATCCGCTCATGTTTAGCTAGCCTACATGTACATAGATGCATCATTGTTTCAGATTTAAAAAAAAAATGTTGGCATACTATGATAGTCACCAGGTCTGACCGCGCCACCCTGTTGATGAACAATGGCTGATGAATAGGGTGGCGATCCTACGGACATGGCGACTATGCTGACATTTACGTGGTTTGTGTTTTGAAGTGATTATAGTTCATACACTTTTAAACCACCTTCAATTATTAAATTCTTACAGAAAGTACCACCTTCGAAGTAAAATGTTTGGTCATACAGGCACAGCAAATAATACAACGTGCCTTTAAACCTGTTAAAACTCATTTACGACCAGATAATTCACTAACGTAACATTGCATTTGTTTTAATTATTATTTTTTGAAAGAATAACTTAATACATGCATGATATCGTACACATTTCAGATGCAAGTATCTGTCTGGACTTGCTCCAGTAGAATCAATAGCCAGGTGATCTGGGGACTGCAGGGCTGTCCCCATAATGCATAATGCCACAAGACCCTTCACCAATCAGCAACCAACCATCGCCATAGTTACAGCAGCTGGAAATGTCAGCCAATCACAGCACAGCTCATTATAATAGTTTATTAATGCAAGTGCTATAAGTCCCAGGGACAGTCCTCCTAAACAAGAGCTTTATGGAGGAAATCCTGCTTGATTAGGGATCTGGTTACAGGGTGGCCACATGGCTTTATACTGCAGTCCCTTAAGCAAGTCATTATTGGACTAGGAACTTAGATTTACTCCTCTGGGATCTGATTTATTGTAAATTGAGGTGCATTTTGAAGCCAGGTTGACATTTTAGTGCTAGAAGGATGCAAGTAGAGTCTAAAATTTGCACAGGCCACCAATAAAGCCGTGTTCACACTGGATTTAATCCTGGACATGGATTAAATCACGACCATACACTGGGCACCTAGGAAATTTTATGACTGACCAGATGCCCATTTCAAAAGAAAGTGCATAGCTTGTGCAATTTTTCAAAATGGCATTTAATGTGCATGCAAATATTGCAAGATTGTTGAACAGTTTACGCAATATAATGTTGTGAAAGTACCGTAGATTTGCTCAACTGTGAAAGGTTTTGCGAAATCGGCTGGTCAATTTTAGTTGGGTACGAGTTGAGAAGTTGATCAGAATTTTTTCTTTAGAATGACTCATCAAGCATCAGTAAGTGTCAATTTGATGGAAAAACCCAAATTTATGAGTGAGAAAATGTTAGTATTTTGTGAGGAAACGCTTAAAATATTTTAACCACGTCTCGTGTGTTTTGTCTCATGGTCTAAAGCCATGATCAACTACTCAATTCTTTCCCTGAAAACCCCTTTAATTGGGAGTCTCTCACTGCCAGAGTGTTATTAGAAGTAAAACTGTAGATTTTGGGGTACCGTGGCCGAGTAGTTTGGGTCACTGGCTCGCAATACTCGGGTGAAAATTTGGGGTTGCAGGTTCGATACCCGGCTTGGGTACCTGTGCCCTTGAGCAAGGCACTTAAAACACTTGATCCATCCTTCGGAAGGGATGTAAAGCCTTTGGTCCAGTGTGTTAGGTAACGCACTTTAATGATCCCAGAGCATTCTTTCGCAAAGAGCAAGGGGATTCCCCAGTGTCTCTGGCCATTTCTAATTCATCGTCTTCTCTTCATGGGTTTCCTCACGCTTGCGAGCGACAGTGCAATGGGCACTTTTGAGGAATCCTTGGTTTTAGCATGGAAGGATCATAACGCACCAGTTGACAAGTGACTTTGTAAACGAATGCAATGACACCCTCCGTTTGCACATATTTGCTTTAAAAGCCCAACACAAAGAAACTGAAATCTTATCATTTGATTGTACTTTGAAATGAATTTTGAAGCTATTTTTAGCATCACCTGATGTCAATGTTTTAATTTTGTATGTGATTTTAGGTCATGTGATCAAGGGGAAAGGTACATAAGATAAACTATAAATAGTATAATGGCTTAGACAAGGTTGCAGTTAAGTTTGAAAACTAAAGGCCTGTCCGCATTGGACTTTTTTGGTTAAACTTACCGAGACGATGGGGGCTTTTCCCATTTTAAGTCCAATGCAGACAGCCTAGGAACGTTTTCCGCTCAGTCAGTAACTTTTACCAAGAGCTGTTCTCTTTAGCCGTGTCCGCATTGGACTTGTTTTTTGGGAGGTTTTTTCTATCAAATCTGCACTAACTGATTCTTAAGTCGTTTTGAGAAAAAAAGTAAGATGTTACTTCAATACCTGTACTAGTTTTTCCTTATTACAGCTTAGACTTAAAGGCACAGGCTCGTCAGCAATGCACTCGCGCCAAATTCGTGCCACGAAATACGCAGCTCCATAGCAAAGGCATGGAGCTGCGTATTTCGTGGCACAAATTTGGCGCCTTTAAGAATCAGTTAGTGCAGATTTGATAGAGAAAAAAAATTTGAAGTAAAAAATGAGACGTTGATCATGACTTCGAGTACAAAACATTATAAGACTGGCTGAAAAAAAGTGTTTCCTCACAAAATCTTAAATTGTTCCTACTCCAAATTTATTTTCCCATCAAATCTGCACTTACCAATGCTTGATTAGCCACTTTAAAGAAACAATTCTTATCAACTTCTCAACTCAGTCTTACCATGGACATGACGGAGATATAACTTAAGTCAGATTACCAAGACGGAAATTGCTAGATCCTGCATTATAATCCGTGCTTGTGCAAATCCAAGGCCTAGGAAGAGTTGCGCAATTCATTACCGGAACAAATGACCACTACTAATGACTAAAAGGTAGGCTACACTGAAAACACAGCATGTACAATGTTACACATGAACAAAAGATACCACAGAAACAATGGACACGGTAGACCGGATTGAGTCATCGGCCCACGCGCCATGATTATTGAGCAATACTTGTGCACACGTAAGGCAAGCACCCGTGGAGACCGCACGGGGATATCCCCCGTGCCATGTGCAAGCCAGCTGATCAAAATGCATTCACATTTCACAACGACTTCCAAAAGCACTGAAAAACACCCACAAAAACTCACCTAAACCGCCTCGCACCGTCTCTATGACACAGTCCGGCTCTGGCCACTTGTACGGGTCTCGTTTTTCGATCTTTTCGCCAAATTTCAAGAGGATTTTCTGCAGAATGGGTAGAACTCCTTGCTGGTCGCAATACGAGTTCGCTGGCAAAGCCATCGCCGACAAACACTGCGCAAAAAGGCGCCTAGTTTTTCACTTTCTCGCAACCAGAAATGTCCACTTTGTAGACTGTGATGATGACTGATATTTGAAGTTGGTAAAACGTGATTTTGACTAATATTTGTGGGTTTTAAACGTCAGTTTTTGAGTCCATACACGCCTGACACTGCGCGACAACCTTCTCGAACAGCTGACAGGCAAATGTTCCGGAATCGTCTGCTCTTTTTATACGCCACCCAGTGAGTAGGATTGTCAATCATTCCTTATTTGGTACAAAGGGCGTGGCTTAGCGTGTTCAGGAATAGAATGGTCTCATTGACCAATCAGCGTTCGGGATCATTGTATCTGGGGTGTGGAAAAGGAACAAAGTTCAGGTGTTGATTTTGACCAATGGCAGCGCGCCTAATGTATCCTTGGAAAATCGGGGCCTACGTGTCAGACATCGTGTTTTCGTCTGCGGCTCGCAAAGGCATTGTATTCAATGCAATTTGCCCGCAAATGGAAAATTCCGGGGAGCATTTGACACGTGACAAAATAAAATTTTCAAATTAACTGGGTATTGTTTTAATTTTGGGCCGAAATAAACAAATTGTATTGGCGTTTGGTGCGTAAAAGTTATAATTTATATGAGCAACGCCTATTTAATATTTCTTTCAAATTTTAGTAAACTTCTAGTCATCAAATTATCCACTTTAATAATGAACTAATATCAAATAAGTTAAACCAACATATTTTTAAAGATAACAAATTTGTTAATTTAAACTATCTATACTTAAATATATCAATTAATAAATTGTTCAAAGAATAAAAATCATAAGAGGTGAACATCGAAGATAATGCTGAATAAAAACTGACAAACACCAACGTTTCCGGGAAATTGTAGTGATATTTGCAATACCATGTGGATTTAACAGTAAATTTGGTTCGATGTCCTTATATATGGGCCAGTGCACGGGGGACAGGCCCCCGCGCAGCCGGATTCCGAGAAAAAACGGTACGTGGTACTGTACGTGGGTACAAACATGGAGGAAGGTCCTCCGGTACAAGCAACTTGACCAACACAATTACGCAAATGCCTAACTAAATTATGGCCAACTAAATTGGACAATGTTACCCTTTTTGTGCGTGTTGGCAAGGTTACTGGGTATATACTAAAACAAATGAACTGTTTCCCTGCGCGTGCGCTTTAGACATGGCCGTTCCGAATGTTTAGAACCATTTACCCTGATAACTGATGGGTGGGGTGGGGTGGGGTGGGGTTGGGCGGGGGTTGGGTGGGGGTGGGGTGTGGATGGGGGTGGGGTGGGGTGGGGTGGGGATGGGGCGGGGGTGGGGATGGGGCGGGGGTGGGGGCGGGGGTGGGGGCGGGGGTGGGGGCGGGGGTGGGGGCGGGGGTGGGGGCGGGGGTGGGGGCGGGGGTGGGGGGCGGGGGTGGGGCGGGGGCGGGGGTGGGGCGGGGGTGGGGTGGGGTGGGGTGAGGGCTCATATACCCGGTGTTAGCGCCACCATGGCCACCAAGTTTTGCATAAAGACACTCTCATGCGTGTGTATCACGCAAGGTGCCTGACCTTATAGACATTAAACAGCAATTAGTAATGCATCTATTAATTGTTTCCCATCCCCCTCCCACCCCCGGGCTGCTCCTTAGGTGGGGAAAAGTGACAATCCCCACCTAAGAGGTGGGGCAGCCGGGGTTGGGGAAACAATTGATAGGTGCATAAATTTCTGTATTTTGTGCATCAATGGGTTTCTAAATTGTTTTTAAAAATAACAAAGAAATCTTACGTAAGAAACACGCAGAGAAGCAACGAGATAAAATTTTGATGGAAACCGCCATGTCTTGCCAAGATTGGAATAGTGGTCCGACACTATGAGTATGAGCAACTAACAATGGACATTGGGCACACACCATTGTGCCAAATTTCCATTGTTAGTTGCTCCATGGAGCTCCATGGTTGCTTCATGGAGTCTTCCTCCATGGTTGCTCATAGTGCGAGTGGACTCGGGCTAAATTTCCTGTAAAATAAAACCACGAGCCGACCACGCGCTCATCACGATTAGTCCAAGGATTAACCGGGCAACAGAACGCCATTGTTACAGTTTGTGACTTGAGTGAGCGCCCAAGGACTTTGTGGTGACTGTGACTTGCGTGGACCCGAACGGGCGCCGGAGCGAGCATCCACTGCACATCATTTTAAAACAATTAAATAATTAATACATGAGGAACTTAAAACATGGTAATTAAAGGCCGTTGGACATTTGCGACATGAAACTGTTTCAACGGATTTCTTGAATGTGGGCATATGCATACACTAAACAAAATACCTTTAGTTGTTAATTTCTTACATAACGTACCATCTTGGACAAAAATAAATTAATGTGGTGTTTGTTTAATATACCAATGCTATTATCACTTTAAGTTGTCTTCTTGTCAACTCACGAGGTAAAATTTTCAGTCATTACAAAATGATGCAATGACCTTTAAAACTGTTAAATTAAATCTATGTCACATGTTAAAAGTAACCAAACTTGGGATGAGATGAAAAATCGTAAGAACCTTATCGGGATCTCGTAGATGCTCTACCGGCTGAGCTATAAATAAGGCACAGTTGGTACCCTCCCTCATGTTTTCCCTGTGGCCTGGACCTATTTTTTTCTCTCGGTGTTGCATGGTAGCGAAACTGGGCAAAGTATTGAATGCAACATCTGGTTTGGTGCCTGATCACCATTGAAATGAAACAACCAAACTTATAGCTCAGCTGGTAGAGCATCTGCCCGGTGAGTCAGAGGTATCGGGTTCGAATCCCGATAAGGCCCTTGAGATTTTTTCTTCTCATCCCAAGTTTGGTTGTTTCATTCCAATGGTGATCAGGCACAATTTGCACCGTACAAATAAGCGAAGAACAATCAGTTTGTTTTGGCCGTTTTGAACAATTGTTTGCATCAATGCGGTTGCCCTGCCCGGTAACGACAGAATAATTTTGGTCATCTTTATGAATGAATAAACCTAAGATTGTATTCTTATTTTGCAAAACTAAAGATAATCGGAGTGACCGGTCAAAAAGATAGGGCTAAGGGCTAGGTCTGAGAACTACAGTTCGTGTAAACAGTTTTGAGACCAAAAGTTCGAATAGGGAAGGTCAGGTCAGAAGAAGGGTGGGTGGGTATGGGGCGGGTGTTGGGAGGGGGTGGGGCGTGAGGAAAAGGGGGCGGGGTACCTGTGTCCATGAGCAAGGCACTCAACCACAATTGCTCCATCCTTCGGAAGGGATGTAAAGCCGTTGGGCTATGTAACGCACTTAAAAGGGCACAGAGCACTCTTTCGTGAAGAGTGTACCCCGGTGTCTGCATATGGCCGTCGGCTGCCAATGGCGCCACCCACCTACGTAATGTATTTTGATGTTTAGGTAGAAAACACTTGTAAGCTTCATAGCAATTCAGAGGCCTACTGGCTGCGATTTAAAGTTTACTAAACCTAATAAAAAAGACACGAAAATATAGTCCAAAAGCAGAATAAAAAGATTCACATATTAAAGCCTTTCTTCAAAATTTGTCGTTTCAGTTGGCAGAAGTTATCTGACAATACGAGTTTTAAAGATACCAGACCAACGGTGGCGTTCCAATGTGTCCCAACTAAAAATGTCCAGGCCAACACCGGGGCTGGGTTCCAAACACGCGAACGTTGCCAACGTTCGCCACTGGTTACAGTACTTTTGTGCACTCGTCTATGAAAAGCCGGGTACCAGTTGTTGGCGAACGATAAAAACGTTTGCAATGTTCGCGTGTTTGGAACGCAGCCCAGGCAACCTCTCCGGATCCTGATAGGGAATCTTCTTTCGTCTTTATTTCATCAAACTCAATCAAGACAATCAGAAGTTATTTAATTGTCTGTGCATGTAGCAAAGTCACACCTTAGTTCATAATTAAACAAAACCAGATCTGATTATTTGAAAACAAGAACTGGCCGCCCAGTTTAGGATACGTGAATAGGCAGTCACTGGCCTTTTACTCAGCATTATTTCAGCCTGATTTTGATGAAATTAAGACTATTTTCGCGAAAGAAGATTCCCTCAGGATCAAGGGAAACCTAGATTGAGATTGCCTGGTTTGGCCTAGCTGGACATTTTGTGGGACATTTCCTGGACATCTTGTAAGTTGTATTGCGAAATTCGCCCGCAAATCCAAAAGGCATGAGTCATAAGCAAGGACAAAATGATGCTTCCATTCAATTATAATTTGTTTGATTACCTTGGGGAGGTCCGTAAGATTTATGTGAAAATAAGCTGATAAAAATACAATACAATGCCATGTCGGAGGCTGTTAGCTCAACACACTGCAGAGCAAATTAACATGGTTTTTTTTTATCCACTGTGCCGTCAAGGCCAAGAGGACAATTGGACCAGAGAACCAAAATGTGACGTCACTGCCATAGTGATGTCTCTAAACGTGAAACGGTACGGTTATTTTTGTGTGGAGCCATTACTTTGGTAACCATGACAGGGAGATGTTTTCATATTTAAATTATGTGACTGAGCCTACTCATGCATGGCACACGGTAACAATGCGACAGCCCCCTGTCATGGCCGCCCGTGCAAGGAGTCTATAGGCCTTCTCCCAACAGACGGCTCAGGGGCGACGAGGGGGTGAAAATATGCCTCGTTTCCCACTTGAAATTGATGGCCCAGTGCCGTCGAACTGTTTGCGCTATAACGCCAAAAGATTGTTGAACCTTTATTGAATTTGGCCATTTCACAATCCATGGCATTGTTGTCTGCCGGCAGAGAAAAAGACCTCTGTCAAAAGTTGAATGATTGATTCAATCAGATGTGGGTCAGGTTCTACTCGGCTGATCTAACCCAACTACGAATATGCAAATAAAGGACGTTGAATGGTATGGAACAATCGTCCTCTATCCAGAAAAACAAATCGCGTTAGTCCCTCGTTGAGATTTTGCACGTAGCTCGAACCACCGATCTATAGTAACAATGGACTGCATGCACCTCCCTATAAATGAAGCCACCATCCGCCATCTTGCGACAGAAAGACGATGCTTTGCCTAGACTGCATGGCTCTACTACTTTCACGAGAGCGTGTTGTGTCAAGTGAAAGGCAAGTGGTCGTATGGACCGGGAAGCAGTCTAGTAAAAGTATTGTCTCCTGGAGCAAAATGGCCGACTCGTTGCTTAAATTCTCGTATAGCGATCTGTTATTGTATCCTATCCATTGTGTAGAATCAGTGTTACTAATCGAAAAACATGTTAATTTTGATGCTCCGTTGTGTCTTCAATCAATTCTTCTAGAACAATTCTGACTAAAATAAATAAGCGTGCACCAAATCCCACTAGATGCGCACTGTGAAAGACAACTTTGTATTTAAATTTATTTTATTGGTTGTTTACTGAAAACAAACAAAGATAGCGGATGGACAATGGCGGCCATTGACTCTCGTGTACTTTGGTCAGACAGTAGTTTTTGATAAGACAATATGGAGTGATCTTGCGCATTGGATGAAAGGCTATCAGTAAAGGTAACGCGGATGTAATACAGCTTCAGATTGGTTGATATGATTTAAGTGGGCGGGACCAGGGGTTTGTGAACACCTGAGAGCGTTCAATGCACTCGGTATTGTTTGTCCTGTTTGCTAGATAGAAACAATCTGGTTTCATAAAAAACCAGCATTGGCATTATTGGGAAAATGTGCCTGTCACATGCACATTTAGCATCCACTTGACCAGACTAAATTCTTGTTGCTACGTTGTGCACGCGGCAGGTGTGTAGTACATAATCAATACCGCGTTCACCGGACAAATGGGCATAAAGCAACTGGACTGTTGATTGTTAGGCGATGGCGCGCACCACGTAGCAATAACAGTAACTTTCTAAACTGCACCTCCGTTTGAAAGTGAATAATTCGGGGCAACAGGCATATGAAAATGTTACACCGAAACGGCTAACAGACCACTATAGTGAAAACGTCACCTTGTTTGTTGCCAAGGTTACTGGATCTACACTAAAACCAGTGAACTGTTCCCCTGCGCTTTAGCAATGGACGTTTCAGATTACCAGCGAATGTTTAGACCCAATTACAATGGCAACTGACGTCATACCGCCGTTTAGTCAAAATCATGAACGATACAAACATCCATTCAGTTCGCAATTTATTTTACACATTAGAGACTCGTGAGATCTCTAACTTTTATTCAATGAACAAGTTCATGTTCTATAACAAAAGAAACATTCTAAAGCAGTTTATTTTCAAAACCTTTTTTTTACAGCTCAATATCTTTCCGTAAGAATAGCCTAAGACGCAATCTACGGCAACACAAGCAAAATGCTGTGGCGGGAAAATCGCCGTGTGAACAGAAACGAGATCTATATTAGTAAATACTGCATTATGGGAAGGTAAGGGGTGCAACAAGTGTCCCTTCGCCTTCCCGCAATGCAGTGCGACCCTGGCCTGACGTTTTCAAAATGGCGTCACCCTTTAGTATTTTTTTTCTGAACCGTGTGGCTTACCACACTTGCATGAAAAGCGTACATGTACCAAAGGATGACGTCATCACTACTTAGGCTCGTTCGCTCATAAAGTGTATATAATATAAACTTACATTTTCCCTCGAAGACCGATGCTTTTTAAAGCAATTTTGTGCTACATGTGACGAATGAATTTTGGAAATAATTTGGCCCCCTGAAGACGACTCCCGCAAGTGCACGTACGTACGTGTACACCGCACAAAAAGCGCCTTGTGTCGTTGTGCGTGCGCGCGTGCGGTACGCGCTGCACGTTTAATACGGGCAACGCGCTTTATTGCACCAATGACGTGCCTTCGTTGGGCTACCAAAATAGCATTTTGTACAGGTGTCGTCTGCCAGGGGTGAATGACTGACTGAATGTACACAGCGTGTCTTTCCAAAAAAGTACATTTTTCAAGGGTTAAAAAGTTCACGATTTTCCCGCCAAGCAAAATTTGCACCACACATTTTGGCTGGTAACCGATATTTTCTAAACACAGATACCATTTGCTGCTACCAGCTAAATGCAACCGGCCCAGCTCGTACAAGACTTGTTAAAAAGAGTGTAAAAATGTACACACGACAGATTTTAATAAAATCAAGTCTACAATTCATTTCAATTGAATCTTAACACTTACAAAGTCATTCGGCACGACTTCTTTCTAATGTTCACACTCACAAAAATATACATCTTTTAAATTAAAATTACGGCATAACGTTGTTGAGAGAGGTAATTTCTTTATCACAAAACCACTTTTCAAGAATTGTGAGAGAAATGTTTCACTGGAAACAATTTGGAAACAATTTACATGTACAGTTTTACGTGAATCATTTGGCCGTGTAAATTTTGAATTTAAATTACAAGCGATCTTACTCTCCCGCGTTCCACAAATTCGAAATTGGCTTAAATTAAGTTTTATAATTTTAAACAATCTCATTGTTCGAATGCAGCCAAAACGATAATTTAAATCGTCTCCACATAATTTTCCCGGAGCTAGACAATTATATACAGTTAGTGGATCACAGATTCAAATTCATTAAATTCATTATTTTCCATATACAATT
The DNA here is from genome assembly GCA_037783545.1 of Henricia sp. BOLD:AAB3569. NCBI lineage: Eukaryota > Metazoa > Echinodermata > Asteroidea > Spinulosida > Echinasteridae > Henricia > Henricia sp. BOLD:AAB3569. The sequence continues at coordinate 1,200,577 of JBBELK010000386.1, read as the reverse complement.
TTCTTTTTCATTCAAAAATCGTGCCCGCAAATTAAGCGGGCTGCGATCGATTCAATTCTTTAAAATATACAAATATACAACAGTGCTAACTGGGACAAATGTACAATTTCTTCAAAAAAATCCCATATTTTACATAAAACGGTAGACTTGAATTAATCCATTCTAAAAGTGAATCATAAAATCGCTTTTACGAGAAAATTACTGGACACACCAGTGTAAAGAATGTCTTAAACGTACATGTAGGTAAAGGCACAGGCTCGCCAACAATGCGCGCGCGCCAAATTCGTGCCACGAAATACGCAGCTCCATGCATTTGTTATGGAGCTAGCTGCGTATTTCGTGGCACGAATTTGGCGCGCGCGCATTGCTGACGAGCATGTGCCTGTAAATCTTACACTAATTATTAAGCTTGGCAAGTGTACAACCTCGCTGTCTACTTGCCGGAAAACAACCTCATTAACTGCAAACACAACAATGGTTAATTGTTTTTAAAAACAGAACAGTTCAATAATTTACAAACTAAGCGAAATAACAGCAATTGTACACATTGAAACTACTCACACACGACGTTGTGATT